>CM043319.1:38499099-39099099 GCA_023736055.1 Quercus glauca
TGAAGTTGTTTTGTCTCCTATTGAAATTGCAAAGTATTAGTGGCAAGAGACTTAACAATATCTTCTAAAGACATACCAGAATTAGAAGTTTGGCCCAGTTGTTGTCTAGGGGGGTATGTCTGCTTATATTTCTGGCAACTTGGGCGGTTTTGAGTCGTGGGTTGATTTACTTGTGGATTCCCATAGCTAAGATTGGGGTGATTCCTCCATCTCGGGTTATATGTGCTCGAATACGGATCATACTTCCGTTGCAGTTGTCCAGGAAAACCACTTGCTTCATTCACTTGCTCAATGGGCTCCTCTTGAAGAGTTGGGCACATATCGGTTAGATTCCCTACTACTGAACAAATCCCATAGGCCTTTGTCGTTTGCATATTACCTATAGCCATTGAGGAGGTCTGCCCTCTGTCCTTAGTTATCTTTTGCTGTTTGGGCTCCTTCTCGAGGATCAGCTCCCCTTCCTCGGTAGTCTCTTTCTCTTTCCTTTTCTTCTTCAAGTTTGGGATGGGGAGCAAGCCGACTATGGAAGGAAGAGGGGGAGGGGGAAGTGCAGGAGGAAGTTGGGATCCTGAGGCGTCCTTGGGGCCTGCCCCCTACCCTTCAGAAGGTTATGCAATCCTTTCTTTTTGTTGTCCAGCGACATCTCGTCTTCCTCTTCAAGGTCGCTGTCAACACACGCAACGACAAGCTGGGGAGATTGAGCAACGAAGTGCTTGTCTAGCTCATCCTCGTAGTCTGGGAGATGGATTATAGGTTCTCCCTGTTCTTCCCTGTCTTCTTCTAGGTGGAATTGGTCAATCTTAGCCTTAAGGGATAGGCGTGAGGAGGCTGTTTCTTCCCTTGGGGTAGCTACCTCACGGGGAGAGTAGTGGAAAGGTAACTCAACTGGCGGGAGGTCTTCTTGGACTAGAAAACCAGGCACGGAAACGTTAATCCATGCTAGCCGAGGATCTTATTCCTTTATCGCGTGGCCTACGTCCTAGAATTGAGTTGACAAGGGCTCGAAGTCAAGTATAAGGTGGACGGCTTGTAATTGCCTGTCTTCACTCACGAACACTTCTGACCTTAGCACCTTGTTAAGATCGGTGAAGTTGACGAGATTGCGGTTAGAAGCTACGTATCTTTTATCTGCAAAAACATCCAAGAAGCAAAAACGTGGTTAGGATAATAGAGTCGTCTATCAGAAGTAAACAGGATACTAAAAGAAAAAAGGTAGTGGTGAAATTGTCAAACTAATGCCATGTAAAGAGAAAAAAGGGAAACCTAAGTCTAAGGCACCCCACCAGGCTCTTCCTCCCAAACAGGGCAATGAAGACTGTCGTGCCAATCCCCTGAGGCTATCAAGAAGTCATCCTTTATACCCTTGTTGGATTTAGGGAGGCACGAGATAAGCTTGACCATTGAGGATCTAGACTTAAGATAGTATCCTACCTCTCAAAGCAGGTGGCACTCGTACATACAGACGACGTCATGCCAAGTGAGGTTTAGCCCCATATGCTCGTTGAGAGCATCTACACTACCTAGAATCCTAAAGAGATTGGGTGCACACTGATGGGGGCACAACCTAAGAGCGAGTAAGTAGTCTCGGGTTACCTTACCCATAGGAAGGGCCATCCCCCCTTCTATGAAGGCGATCATAGGAATGACCACCTCCCCCTCTCTCTTATGGGTAAGCACTTAGTCCGGGCACAATACCACAGGGAAACTCCCTGAGGAATATGGTACTTAACCTTGAAACCCTCCATACTAGCGGGAGAGTCTATAAGATACTTAAATCTACCCATTTATGTAAGCTAAAGGGAAGTGGAAGAAGTTTTCAAGGAAAGGAAATAAAGAATAGAAGGCCGAGGAGATTGGCCGAGGAGAAAGGAACCTAAAAAAGAAGGCACTTACGAGAATAGGCACGTGTGTTGCTTCCTATACCTCTTAAAGGTTTAAAATTTTTAAAGAAAAAGACTGCGGAGATTTAGAAACTTGGGAAGCTTTGAAGGTTTGAGAGTTTGGAACTTCTGGAGAGCTTGAAGATTTGTAAAATGAGGGAAAATGACTCCCTCCAAGTGCCTTATATAGAAGGCGGAATTGAGTGGGAGTTATCCCGCTCAAAATTCAAGGAGAAATGCCAGCCTTAGGATTTACATCTCACTGTAGGATGCGGGGAACAAAGTGCCGCCTTGAGCATTTAATGAGATATCGCGGGCTCTGAAGCGTCAAGAACAGTTATGGGACACAAGAAGCGACATTCTTACGTGTGGAAATCAAAGGAACATGTGGCATCTATTATTCGAACATCAAAACCCCATTTTTCTCCTCGGATAGGAGGAGAAAACCGGAGTTTTGAGGGGCTATTGTAGGGATGAAGGGCCCAAAATAAATGTTGGGCCTTGGGCCTTATTCGAGGAGGCTCAGTTGTCTAAGGATGGCACAATAGTGAGGAAGATGTAAGACTTTGAACTTCATGAGCAAGTTATGATTGTGAAGGCTGGGGGAGGTAGGCCTAGGAGGAGTATCCCCTCAGCCAAAAGAAGCAAAGGTTAGAGAGTGTGTTCTGTCATTCAGATTGACGTTCCAAGAAGTTCTATTGATAAGGAAATGCACTGTGAACGTACAGGACAAATAGGAGCTAGGAAATATCTAAGGGAAAGCTGCTACCATCGCATTAAATGTTTTACAGCTAACTCTCTAGCCGCATTAATGAGGAAGTGATATCTGAACAGTAGCTTTCAGCCTTATAGCTACTCCTCAAAGATTTCAGGAGAGTGCTGATGTGATAAGGATCAGGATCAACAATCTAATTTACACGTGGAGGGCAGAGATAAATGAAAAGGATAGTATAAAATAGAGAGGAGGCCCTGAGAGAAAGGGATCGGAAAATTGAGAAAGAAACACTGTAGTAATTAAAACTGTATTTGCAACCAACTTCAAGTAATATATACAATAATTGACCTCCTCGGACTGTGCCGATGGCAATTTGCTTTAGATAAAACTAGTCTACTTTTACTTTGTTGTCATCTGAATCCATTATAATTGCTACCTAACTCATTAGAACCTAGTTTTCCAACCTACTTTTTACAAATTCATTGTATTAGGCTCATTGGCCTAGATCCACTAACTTTTTGGCCCTAGGATTCAAACTGCGTCCTTACACATACTTATCTAAATTTGTTGAAATGAGAGTTTATTCGAAATTGAATCTAAATTTGGGAAATCGAATTTGAACTTGAAAATTAAATTTGAAATCAAAATTGAGTTTGAATTTGATTTGAAAATTGTATTTGACTTTATTTGAACTTAAAAAATTGAATTTGAATTTTGAAAAGAGTTTTTAATTTTAGATGTGAACATTATACAATCACACACTTACAAAAGAAACAGATTTTATTAAAATCTTCAACATGACGGAAATCAAGAATACACTAAGATCATTATGAATAGGATAAGAACAAACAAAATTTTATTATGAAATTGCTTAAAAAATAAAAGTTCTAGCATTAGAACTTAAATTAATAACATGCATTATTTCCTCATCTTGATTTTCATTAACATGGCAAGATCATAATTAAATTTGTTTATTCAACATCTAATTTAAACATGGTAGCATGAGCATTATGGCAATAGTATCACAATTATCATGGCAATAGTGAGACAAAAATTATGGCAATTTGAACATGGAAACATAAAGACCATGGCAACACAAGCATTATAATATTGCAAAAATAATGATAAAAGAAATTAGCTGCATATAAATTAAACACAAACAAGAGAGAGCATGGGGTGCCTTTGGATGAGGGGTGTCTCCCTTTATTTTATAGAAGGGTTGGAAGGCTATAGAACCTTTAGAATAGTGTTGGTTCTTGGCTAGTAGAATCTGATTCGAATTTGAAAAGTGGTAGCAACAAAATTGAGAGAAAGCTGGGATTTTTTGCAAACTTCCATTTGCTGACTGAAACTTGGACATAGTGACAACGTCACAACATACAGATTTCAAAATTTGATTTTTAATAGCTAATTGAATTGGAAAGCAGCTGAATACACGTGAAAAACATCATTATTTGGTGAGAAATGATATACCCACAACATTTTCACAACAAATCTTAAGTGATAGGTTATTATTGGTTGTTTAAGTGGCAGGTTTGATTAATTTTCAACCATAAAATAATTATTTAAAAATATTAATAAATTACAAATCACCATTTTAATTTATAATTATCCAGAATAATTAATATTTAAATAATAAAATTATTTCTATGCATACTTCTGCATAATTATCCCAAACTTTATCCAATAAGATTTTGACATATCATTCATTTTAAATTAACCTATTGATGGGCCAATGAAAATTAACTATCGAAAATCCTAGGTGATTCAGTTTTAATGACACGGATGCATATTTGGCATCGAATTTTGATTTGCGGTATCTTTTAATCAAATGATCTAATTGGGGCCAGTAACACGTTATTTTGATCGTTAAATCTTCGAGATTCATTTTATGAAAAGTATTTGGGATTTAACAATTCAAATTGACATTTTGCCCTTAGGGTGTTAAATGACCATTTTGCCCATGAGATTAAAATTGATGTCGTCTCTATGCTAATACCTTCTCAATCTATAACTTTTAACCTTTGATATTAAATAATTGGTTCTTGAACTAACGCTCCATTTGTTTCGATGGAAAATATTGTGTAAAGATAATTTTTCGTGTTTTTTAGTATTTGGTAACATTAAAAAAATGAGTTAAAAGAAAACTATTTTCAGTCAACATAAAAAGTATGTCTTATTTTTAGAAGTTGTTTTTCAACATTTAAAAAAAAAAAAAAAAACAACTCTTTCTCATAGTAAGTTAAATAAGGAAAGTTAAAATATTGTTTTTCAACTCATTTAAGATTACTACTAAATATGAGAAAATGAGATAGTTTTATAGAAAACATTTTTTAAAAAATGACTCATTTTCTAGAAAATATTAATGTTAAAACAAACAGAGTGTAAGCTTCATTTGTAATTTTTATTATTTAGAATGTAATTAGGAATCAAAACCATGCAATTTCTTAATTTGTATCTGGGGCCAATGTAATGTATTTCCTTTAATTTATATGAAATGTAAATATTCAATTACTCGATCAATAAAATACATACAGGATGCAGTGCAGTTGGGTGGGACAGTGGAGCAAAAATGTTAAAAAGGAAACCGTACTACTGTTTCGCGCCACTTTGTTCCGATTCTCGAAGCGATCGAATTCCAAACAGACCATTTTGATTTTGCACAAACATTCAACAACAAGAAAACCAAACCCACACAAATAATAGTGAAAACAATGTTGTTGAATCGAATTATAACGAAGCGTATAAGCAGCTGGACTTCGTCACTGCGGCTAAGAATAAGATGTTCTTCACCGGTCCTCCAAAGAAAAAGATATTTGGGTATTGTTTTTGCTTTCCTCTTTGGCATTTCGTCGAACATGTTCGCTTCATTACTGTTTTGATATTTATTATGAAAATGTGTCTTGGTTTTTCTTTGCATAAATTTAATTTAAACATGTCAATGGTGTTTCAGTTTAATAGCATGCAAGACAATTTATTTAGGTTAGTACTACTAGCAAATAGAAAGCACTTTCTCCAGCAACTGTTTGATACAAGTAGGTAAGCTTAATGGTTTACTAAGTTTGTTATCATGTTTAAAATTTGAATTTTGAAAGTTGAATTGGGTGATTACAATTTACAAATCTCATTTTGTCCAAAATGTTGATACGAAAGGCGGACTCATTTCTCTTTCCACTTATCTAGATGTAATTGTGAGAATTCAAGCTTGAAATAGAAGGAAAAGTGGTGGAATGAAAAATCATAGATAATAATTCTGTGTGAAAATATATTGACAAGCACTAAAGAATTACAATACAGTGAAGCTCTATTTATAGAGCTGGATAATGTTAAAGCTATCAGCTTTGGATTCGCAAGCTGACCCTAACAGAATAACAACTTCTCTAACTATCTCCGTAATTACAGGAAAAGATCTAACCTTGAATAAGATATCTATAACAGACTTGCACAGATGTGCCCAGAGGAAGAACAGAGAGGAAGAAGAAGACTTTGGTCTTTAGCTCTAATGATGCCGAAAAAATCACCAGCAAGCCACACATTCCTCACGTGCTTCTAACAAGAACCTGCACAACACAAAAGCTGAAGACCTTAAGAGGAGTACCGGTGTGGTACCAGCCAAATACCTTCTGACGGTCAAGTTAGAGAAATCTCTTGTTCACAACTCTAGAATACCAGAGCTTGGGTGAATTATGCGTACCTTGATTTGCGAGGGTATTGGGGCTTTTATAGTAGTCGAGGGTTGACATCTTCTCCTTGGAGTAGAAGTCTTTTCCTTATAGGAGTCTTTATGAGCGGAGATCGCGGAATCCTTTCCTTGTAGGAAACTAACATTCAGCGTGGGATACAAGTCATTTCTTTATATACTTATGCGTGGCGGCCAAGCCAAGGTTCCATTGGAGCCATCAGCTTTAGGGTCGTCAGCTTCGCCTACTCCCTCGTCGGGGTCGTCAGCTTCGCCTACTACCTCGTTAGGGTCGTCAGCTTTAGGGTCGTCAGCTTGCTTACTCCCTCGTCAAGGTCGTCAGCTTCAGGGTCGTCAGCTTTGCTTACTCCCTCATCAGGGTCGTCAGCTTCGCCTACTCCCTCGTCAGGGTCGTCAGCTTCGCCTACTCCCTCGTCGGGGTCGTCAGCTTCGCCTACTACCTCGTTAGGGTCGTCAGCTTTGGGGTCGTCAGCTTGCTTACTCCCTTATTAGGGTCGTCAGTTTGCTTACTCCCTTATTAGGGTCATCAGCGTTAGGGTCGTCAGCTTTGCCTACTCTTTCATCAGGGTCATCAGCTTCGCCTACTCCCTCATCGAGGTCGTCAGCTTTGCCTACGACCTCGTTAGGGTCGTCAGCTTCGCCTGCACCCTTTAGCTTACTGCCTTCAGCTTACTACCTTCAGCTTACCCTTCAGCTTACTGCCTTCAGCTTACTGTCTTCAGCTTACCCTTCAGTTTGCATAATAGAGCTGACGGGTCTTTAGAGATTAACAACTTTTATTTTTCCAATTAAAAATTCCCCTTATCAGTTGCCCCCCACTCCATAACCTCGTCAGCTTTAGCTGACGGGTTATGGAGTTGACATCGTCAGAAAGGTCACTCATGTGTGACGCCTTGAGTCGCCTTTATTAAATGCTTGAGCATATGGTGCGAACTGATCGGTTTCGTTTCCGGATGAGCCTCTACAGTTAACACCCGTGGGCGACACTATTTTTGAGGAAGGTGACGATCTTACCAAGTCCTAAAAGATGATAGCGTCCTTTTTGTGGACTTGATGGATTTGTTCACGAATCCATCCATTTGTGGATAATGGTGTCAGCTTGCTCTTACTTGATGAACTCGTCCACTTGTGGGACAAGTCATACATTCATCCACTTTGTGGATAAGTTCATTCATTTTTGAGGGGTCGTCCGCTTTGTGGACTTGGGCTCATCTACTTTGTAGGCTTGGTAATATGCCCGTCCACTTTGTGAACTTAGGCTGATTTGCTTTGTAGACTTTGGTCAAGTTTGTGGATTTATATTAAACTCGTCTACTTTGCAGACTTGGCAATAGGCCCGTCCACTTTGTGGACTTACGCTCGTCTACATTGTAGACTTGGCAATAAATTTGTCCACTTTGTTGACTTAGCAGTAGACTTAATGATAAACTCGTCCACTTTGTGAACTTAATGATAAACTCGTCCACTTTGTGGACTTAATAATTTTTCATTCTCTTAGGGTGAGGTCGTCCACTTTGGACTCATCAACGTCGCCCACTTTGTAGATTTAATAGGGTCGTCCACTTTGTGGACTTATTGAAGTGACTAAGTGTTGGTACCTCGTCACCATTTTGGTCGTCTACTTGTAGGCGACTTAGTATGGTGATCATCTACCCATAGTCGTCTTCGGTCATGCGTCTACCCGTAGGTGACTTAACGTAGTGACTATTCACCCGTAGGCAACTTTGACCACGCGTCTACCCGTAGGTTGCTTAGCGTAGTGACCGTCCACCCGTAGGCGACTTTGGCCTTGCGTCTACCCGTAGGCAACTTAGCATAGTGACCGTCCACCCGTAGGCGACTTAGCGTAGTGACCGTCCACCCGTAGGCGACTTTGGCCTTGCGTCTACCCGTAGGCGACTTAGCGTAGTGACCGTCCACCCGTAGGCGACTTTGGCCTTGCGTCTACCCGTAGGCGACTTAGCGTAGTGACCGTCCACCCGTAGGCGATTTTGGCCTTGCGTCTACCCGTAGGCGACTTAGCGTAGTGACCGTCCACCCGTAGGCGACTTTGGCCTTGTGTCTACCCGTAAGCGACCTAGCGTAGTGACCATCCACCCGTAGGCGACTTTGGCTATGCGTCTAAATAGACTCCTCTTATTATAATAAACCATGCATTCATAGAAAAAGTAGTTCTTAAAAAGAAAACGAAGACATGCCCTTTGGGCTTTAAAAGAGTTATTGTAGCAAAAACTAAAGTAAATAGAAAAACTGAGGAGTATAGCTAAAATTCACTAAGGTAAACTACAAATAAAGGGGTGCTGTTCTTCATGCCATCCTTTTTATTGGTAGTACTTCCGTAGGGGCTTGGTGTTCCACGGGTGGTGTAGCTTTTGTCCGTCCAGCGTCTTCAATTCTTGCCATCTTCTGCCCTCTGTTCTGTCACGTATCCTCCTGCCTTTCACTCTTCTCTCGAGTCAGAAGCGCATCTTCAGCACTCATGTATTTAGTTGCTCTGTAAAGCACGTCCGACATAGTTTTCGGATCGTTCTTGTATAGTGAAAATAGGAACTTACCCTTTCGCAGCCCATTTGTGAAAGCGGCTACAAGTATCTTGTCGTTAGCTTCATCGATTGAAAGCGCCTCTTTGTTTAAGCGTGCTATGTAAGACCTTAGCGTCTCATCTTCCCGCTGCTTAATGTTTATCAAGCATGCTGTAGACTTCTTATACCTATGTCCCCCAATGAAGTGTGAAGCAAATTGGGCGCTTAGCTCCTTGAAAGTACTGATAGAGTTAGGCGTCAGCCTGCTAAACCATATCCTTGCAGGACCCTTCAGCGTAGTGGGGAAAGCTCTGCACATGATCTCGTCGGGTATCCCCTGAAGGTGCATCAGGGTCTTGAAGGATTCCAAATGATCTAAAGGGTCTTTGTTTCCATTGTAGTTTTCCACCTACGGCATACGGAACTTTGGTGGAAGGGGGAAGGAGTTGACGGAGGTGGTGAAAGGCGAATCGGTTTGGTGGACCAAATCGTCGAGGTCGCTGGACACCCGTCCTTTAAGGGCGTTCATCATAAGGTCCATCCTTTCCTTCATCAATTGCATTTCTGCGACAATGTAAGGAGGGGCTGTATTTAAGCCGAAGGGACAGCTGGTATCTTGTCGTTCTTGTCGGCTTAGGGCGTTGCTGCCTTCAGGTCCCTCTTGGTTCCTTTTTTCAGTGATGGTTCCTTCTTGATCTTCTCTTTGGTTATTCGGTGTTGCATTTTTCTGGCGCAGCTGTTCTTCCAGGTCGTGGTTTTGTTTGGTGAGGCGTTCCATGGCAGCGGCGAGAGTTTGAACTTGTCTCTCGAGAGCGGTCGTGGGTGGTTCCTCTTCTTGAACGTCGTTAGTGGTTGCCATTGAGTGAGTAAGCACCATGCAACTCTTTTATCCGGAAAACTACAGTATGGCTTGCAGATTGCAGCAAAATGTTCCCCACAAATGGCGCCAACTGATGATGCCGAAAAAATCACCAGCAAGCCACACGGTCCTCACGTGCTCCTAACAAGAACCTGCACAACACAAAAGCTGAAGACCTTAAGAGGAGTACCGGTGTGGTACCAGCCAAATACCCTCCGACGGTCAAGTTAGAGAAATCTCTTGTTCACAACTCTAGAATACCAAAGCTTGGGTGAATTATGCTTACCTTGATTTGTGAGGGTATTGGGGTTTTTATAGTAGTCGAGGGTTGACATCTTCTCCTTGGAGTAGAAGTCTTTTTCTTATAGGAGTCTTTATGAGCGGAGATCGCGGAATCCTTTCCTTGTAGGAAACTAACATTTAGCGTGGGATACAAGTCATTTTCTTATATACTCATGCGTGACGGCCAAGCCAAGGTTCCATTGGAGCCGTCAGCTTTAGGGTCGTCAGCTTCGCCTACTCCCTCGTCGGGGTTGTCAGCTTCGCCTACTACCTCGTTAGGGTCGTCAGCTTTAGGGTCGTCAGCTTGCTTACTCCCTCGTCAGGGTCGTCAGCTTCAGGGTCGTCAGCTTCGCCTACTCCCTCGTCGGGGTCATCAGCTTCGCCTACTACCTCGTTAGGGTTGTCAGCTTTGGGGTCGTCAGCTTGCTTACTCCCTTATTAGGGTCGTCAGTTTGCTTACTCCCTTATTAGGGTCGTCAGCGTTAGGGTCGTCAGCTTTGCCTACTCCTTCATCAGGGTCATCAGCTTCGCCTACTCCCTCATCGGGGTCGTCAACTTTGCCTACGATCTCGTTAGGGTCGTCAGCTTCGCCTGCACCCTTCAGCTTACTGCCTTCAGCTTACTACCTTCAGCTTACCCTTCAGCTTACTGCCTTCAGCTTACCCTTCAGCTTGCATAATAGAGCTGACGGGTCTTTAGAGATTAACAACTTTTATTTTTCCAATTAAAAATTCCCCTTATCAAGCTCTGTGTTTCATAAAATGACGTCATGCAAAGTTAGAACAATACTAGTGTGAGAGTGAAACAGTGTTGTCTAGTGACATAACTTAAGCCACTTAACCAAATGATGCAGTTCACTCCTTAGGTCTTCAGGCTAAACGTCATCGTTTCAATGCTGATCTGTAATATGACCATTAGATTGAACTCTTCCTCTTTCAGTAATCGCTACTTAGACATGCATACAAATATTTGGATTACATTTTTTTGTAGGCTTAGGCATATTTTATATGGATTAGGTTCTGTGCATAGTTTGTATATCACCTATGTCATCTTCTTGCTGGTGTTATGTTCACCAGCGATTCATCATAATAGAAGGAGAGCGAATAATTCATGATCTTGGTTAAATTTGCAAAGAGAGATTTATGTAGATAACTAGTTATTGCTCACATGGAGTTTCCTAATTGCTGTTCTTAAGGATTTTATTTCAAAGCATGAAATCTTAAAGATTTTTAAGCTTCTATTGAGTTCATTAATATAAAATTTCAAAGGAATTGTCAGGTAAGTTATACCAGGAAATCCTTTGTGAACCAACTTTAGCTAAACAGCAAGGGGCGGGCGGGGGGGTGGGGGTGGATTTAGACTAATATGTATGTTAGAATTCTTATTTGTGGGTTTGGAAACATGTAACTTTGTCCTTTTCAGTGACAAAAGAGAAGAAAAGGCCTTAGTTGAGTCTTTGCAGAGGAGATCATGTTAAAGATTCGGTTTCGATTGATTATAAGCTTTACAATGGCCTGGTGGTCCCTTTAGGTAGTGTCTTTTGTCCTGCATTAGTTCCACGTCTCTTCTTTTCTCTTGTCGTGAGTAAACCAAAGTGAGGGGAAGATGTAACAGATTTGTTCTGTGCTGCAGCTATGCTAGTACAGATAGTTGAACTAGAAATAGGTCTTTCCCCTTCCCCCCACCACCAACTCCTTTTCCTGCACACTAGAAAGGGTGAAGCATGTCCTTTAATTATGTATTTTACTTGTTGGAGACGGTGCATTCAGAAAAATTGATTGGATATACACAACCCGTTGACTCTGTGCACACGTTTTAATGTCATTCTCTTAACTCATCATTGTGTCGGTATGCATGTAACTCCATCTACTTTTGGAGTGTTTTTATGTTTCTTGATATACATGTTTCCCAACTCCCAAGGCATTGAGGGAAGACAAAAATGCAGAAGTCATCACTATGAAGAAAAATACAGTTTTTCAAAATAATTTATTTAATTAAACAAGTCAAACAAGATCAAAATAATGTCCCATCTATTTTGGGACATCTATTAGAGTCTGTAAGATTTAATTTTGTAATATTTTCAAAATTTTCATTTTTTGGTAATTTTTCCTATTTTCTAGCCTAATTTCATTTCTCGCCCAAATTAGGGTTTTAGGTGTTTCCTAGCCACATTAGGAATGCAGTTAGTAGTCCTAGGGATCTTTTATCTATTTAAGAGCATTGTAGTCTCAAAGGTAATTCAGTTTTTTTTCAGATTAATAAAATTTTAGAGAGTTGTCTCCATTATTTTTCTAGTGGATTCTGAAAGTTCTCCTTGTGAATTCAAGGAACCCCGTATGGATTCAAGGGTTATTATCTTGAAGTAGATGTGTTATGCAAAGAAGTACTTTGGAGTTGTTTCTTCTTTTTTTTTATTTATTTATTTTATTTATTTATTTTTTAATAGGAAGAAAATTTGGAGTTGATTGTGGAGAATGACAAAATAACGAAATGGATATTATTAGAACTCTGTGAAAGATATAATTAAAGTTAAATATGATGGTGAGCCCATAATTGTCAAGCCTCATGACCCTATGGACAACACATTAGTCTCTTGATTTTCCAAGAAATAGAAAATTTTAATTTGGTCTTCAATCCTATATTTGACGTAGGTGGAAAACTACAGGAAGCATAACACGTCTATTTCAAGATAATAACCCTTGAATCCATACGGGGTTCCTTGAATCCACAAGGAGAACTTTCAGAATCCACTAGAAAAATAATGGAGACAACTCTCTAAAATTTTATTAATCAGAAAAAAACTGAATTACCTATGAGACTACAATGCTCTTAAATAGATAAAAGACCCTAGGACTACTAACTGGATTCCTAATGTGGCTAGGAAACACCTAAAACCCTAATTTGGGTGAGAAATGAAATTAGGCTAGAAAATAGGAAAAATTGCCAAAAAATGAAAAATTTGAACATATTACAAAATCAAATCTTACAGACTCTAATAGATGTCCCAAAATAGATGGGACATTATTTTGACTTTTAAATGAAAAGTTATAACGAGAATAATATTACTATAAATAGCAAAAATGATAGAATGACATTTAGCCTGTTCACGCTTTCCGCTTTGCATCATATTATGTGTATACCCTGCAATGGCATGAATGTAGATATTTTCAGCTGATTTCATACTTTATAAATTGAATCCACATTTATGTCCTAGGGGTTTTATTCTAATTGAATCTATTGGTTCATAGCTGATTCATAAAATTTTCTGCGTGCTATGCTACAGCATGCCAGGTGCACATATTATTTAGGTGTTGAATATTTTTCATTCCCCAAAATCATTGTAAGAAGAGTGCCTTTTTTGGCACCTTGTTTTTTTTTCTTCTACACCCGACAGGAAAAATAAAATTTATGTAACATGCTTTTCTTATGAATTATGAACTCCACACAGTTTGAGATACCATGTAATTAACAAATAAATTGAAAATGTCTTTGAGGAAAGTAAGGTGAACTAAGAATCTGCTTCTCTCTTTGTCTACCAAACTTTTAATGAGTCAAATGTCATGTTTTGACCACATATTTTATATCCATACTAATGTTTTTGAGAGCCTAGAATTAGCAACGTTACATTTTTGACTGCAACAGAATTGTTGTGTGCTTGTGTGTCATTAGTTTTAGGCTAAAGTGCAAACTACACCCCTAAAGTTTGGGGGACTTTGGATTTTGCATCTTGAAATTTCAGAATTTGGATTTTACCCCCACGAAGTTATATTTTTTTTGCACTAGTAGCTCTTCTATCCGTATTTTCCATTAAGTGCTACATAAGCTTGCTACTTGTGTTTAATTCTTCCAATAAAATGAGACCACTTGGCATAATGAAAATGAAGTGGCATCATTTTATTGGACGAACTAAACATATGTGGCAAGATTATGTGGCACTTAATGTAGAATATGGACGGAAGGGCTGTTGTTGGAAAAGGAAAATAACTTTTAAGGGGTAAAATCCAAAGTCTGAAACTTTAGGTATAAAATCCAAAAAATCCTCAAACTTTAGGATATAGTTTGCACTTTAGCCTTGATTCTATACTTTAAATTATTTCTAGACGAATGATTTACTATTCATATTTTCTGTATCTGGTTACCTCCTTTGCATCTTCATCTGCACTACTAATGCATATTTTTACATGTCTCTCTTCCATGGTCAGGATTGATTTCCATCTGGTACAATTCTTCTTTGCCTGCATGCCTTCCTTGGGTATGTTAATTGACACGTCTTAACATATATGGATATTTTAATTTTGAAATGTCTCTACTATCTTAAAACTCTTATTTTTCGTGACAGCCGTATATCTGGCGGCTCAATATGCTCGCTATGATATGAGAAAAATGGAAGCAGTAAGTAAAGCTTTTTCTCTTTGCAGGCCTGCAACGAATAAGATTGTTTACCTTTGTTAAATTGTTTCTCATTTGTTCTCTCCTTGTTTATAGACTGTTTATCCTTTTTTCTTTCCTTAATTATATCTCCTTAGTTCTTTCATATATGCATCAGAAGTCCTTGTTAACAATTTTAGGACACTTGTGGTGCATATTGTTCCACTTAGCAACTTCTGCTAAAAATCCTTAATGCATTATATTTACTGTATGGTGCTAATTATTTATCCCATTCAAATTCTGATTCGTGTATCTTTATAAATTGTGCTTTTGATGTCTAACCATCATACCATCAAGTAAAACTTTTGAAGGAATTCTGCCTTTTCCACCTCTCTCACACACACACGCACATATCAGCCTGAATTTCATGGAAGCCTTTTTGCAGAAGGGCATACCTCACTGAGTTACATTAGCTAACCATTTGGCATGAAACCCTGCCTTATAAGGAAATCCTGCAAATTTCTGGTTCTTTCTGATCATGAGAATTTGAAACAAAGGAGTTATTCTACATGTAGGGCATTTATCTTTTATCAAACTTGTGAAGAAAAATGCATTTATACCCTGTTTATTCTTCATTAATTTGTTCTTTGTACCTGATACTTTGATGGCAGTGACAAACTCTTGAAAAAACGTTAAGTGTGTGTAGCCTTGATTTTTTCTTCATATTGATCTTCAACCCTTAGTTTAGGGGCCATAGCCTAATAATACCTAAAATAGAATACAATTTACCAAACAAAATATTTCACTTCCAAAATCAAATAAAGCTAATCTTGGTCATTTGTTTATTTATTTTTTCTTGACTCAAGGTCTATATATGTATGGTATTGTACTCCTGTAGAGACAAGATTATAGTTTGCTTGATTAATAAAATTACTTTGGAAATTTTTCCAATGGTTTGGTGTTTGACCCAACCAACCCTAGGTACTGACTTCTAGAGGTTCTTTCTTGCTTGGTGCTGACTCCAAGCAAGTCTAGACTCTGACTCCTTAGTTATCTATCCTTTATTTTTCTGTTTTTCAATTTTATTGTTGTGTTGCTTTGGTTTTGTGTCATTCGCTCTCTCTCTAAAAGAAACATAATGATGTCTTTTGTGGCATACATCTCACTTGCCACTCCACCCTTTAGTTGTGCATTATTCAATCATTAATGACTTCTGAAAAAAGTTTTTAATGTCACCTTTAGTGGTCTACTTGCTTAGAAATTCTAAATTTATTAGATTGCGGTTGGATTTGGGGATTTAAATTCAAGGGATTTGAGGAACAATTATTAGTATATATAGCTTTATATGAATTTAATAACACACGATAGTTTCAGCATTTGGAATGAAAGTGAAATTTTTTCTATTGATGGTTGGGGGTTAGCCCTCCCTACCCATAACCTAGTATACATAACTTGCCACTACAGGTGGCAAATTTCAAGCCAATTTTCAAATTGGAGCATTTTTTGGGTGGAATTGACCACAAATTCCTTCTTTTCCCAGGTACATACATAAAATTCGGAAATATGGGTACAAGTACTTGAACATAGACCAAAGGACTTTTATATCTAAAATTGTAGCCCCTGGACAGCTCTACTGCAAGATATATGCTGCTCTCAAGCTCTCACTCTGTGAAGCTGTATCCAAGGCCATATCTGTCCAACTTAAATGAAGGTGGGGTTTAAGCTTAGGTCTTTGGTATTACACCAAAAGACTTAACCAGTTGAACTAGCCAGCCCCTTCTACATTAAGATTCAGTTTACAGGATTGGAATTGACACTGGTTCTATTGCAAACTAAATTACACAGCTAGTATTTGCTTAAACATTTGGAAGCATTTTAAAACCATTTCATTTTACATATGAAGTTTTTTGAGCACAGGTTGAACATAGGCAAGAACTTCAGATAATATCAGCATTAGCATCAAACTGCTAATGTGGCTGATCCAGATGCTTTTTTATCACAGACCTTAGGCTGTAATTGAAAAATCAAAAGTATTTTTATAAATGTTATATTAAATTCTCCACCCTTTTTCATTTCCCACACATGTGAGGAGTAATATATGCAAATTATTATATTGCATGTTTCATGTTTGGATTAAGACTATTGCCTATGTTATAACCTACTTACAAACAAGATCTTGTGGATTTAATGGCATGGCTGTAACTTGAAAAAAAGGTTAAAGTCACTGAAGCCACCTTAATTTTTTAAATAGCAGACTCTTCTCTATGATGTATTGTTGCTCTACTGAGATTAGTGGGAAGACAGCAGTTAGAACTAGGATGAACATATATATACACACACACACACAACCTTAGGGACTGGAGCAGAAAAAAAAAAAAGAAAAAAAAAAAAAAAGAAAGAAAGAAAGAAAGAAAGAAGCAAGAAGAGGAAAAGAAGGCAAGAGAAATGGAATTAAATGCCACAGAAGAAAAAGAAGCAGGATCTGACCCAGAGCTTAAGGAGGTGAAAGTGAGACTGGATCAGCTTGAGGAGGCTATGAAGGAGATTGTGGTTGAAACAAGAAACAACCTGCTAGTGGCTCAGTTAAAAAGCAGAAAGATGGTAGGGAGAAAAAGGATCATGCAATGACTGAGCCAACTGACACCAATAGTAGATCAGAACCCAGCAATATTGTTGCTAAAGATCATCTCAATACACAGGAATCTGTGGAACCAAGACCAGGGTTGGGTCAAGAGAGAGTAAGTGGGGCACCAGTTCCTGAAGCTTTCTTGCAGGATCAAAAGGGCAAGATGCAAAATGGAGCGGCTACTCAAGATGCGAAGACTTGAATGAAAAAAGCTTCTTCAGTTCTGCTCATGTGGATAGAAAAGCACAAACCTTTTGTTTTACACAAAGCATGCGCCTGATTCAGTAGGCAACTAGGCATTTTTCCCTCTTTTTTTGGAAAGTCCAACAATCAATTGGTATGGTTTTGGGATCAGCACGGGTTACAGAGAGAGGTCCATTGATCCAAAATTTTAATTGCTTTTATATCGTCGTCTCTTCTTTGGCATTTTCTCTACTGGAAACTTGTGAGAATATTTAATTATAGAGCCTTTTTCCCCCCATTGATAGTTAGTGTGAATGCCTCAAAGGAGAGTAAATTTTGATGCATGACATTGCCTAAGAGTGTGACTTGTTGGTTTCAAACAGCAGTAATCTTCTAGTTTCAATTGGTTAGTTTTACACTCCTGATCTCACCCTGATTATTGAAGTGACTCAAACCATGCAGGAACCAACAAGCTCAGAGTGTTGGTCCATGGTTCTAGTTAATATTAATCCACCAAGTCCGTACGATTCAATTTGAGTTTTCAAAGCAATATCTCCTACATAGTGCAATATGGGAGGTAGACTGGCCACTTTTATTTTGGGCTGCTCACTAGTTTATTGTGGCGTGTAGTTGCATGTGATGTACTGCATGTTGAAGTCAAACAAATTCCATACAATAATTAAGTACGTCCTGTTTGTAAGTTAAACTGTAGAAGGCAAACTTTTGTGGGTGAGGGGGGCGGCCACTCAGAAGTCCCATTTATATATATTCACGAATCCTGAAGATTATCTTTAAATTGCGAGTTTAACCACATAATTTCAATCCAAATTGTAGCATGCAATTTAAACAGCTGAACTGAACGCATGCAATTGATTATTTTCATTTTGTGGCTGTCTTTACTCATCTATATATATACTATAAAACTAGGGGTGTCAATTGGGTGGGTTTGGGATGAGCATAATTGAGCTGGGTATATAAAACCCATTATTCATTAAAATCTATTTAATTAATTGCTTCTAACCCAAATCCAACCCAACCCAATTATTATGGGTAAATCCCAACTCACCTAATTACCCAATTATCAAAATTACCAAAATGCCATTAAAGTGAAAATGACCATTTTGAAGCTTTGAAGTTGGAGGATCTAGTGGCGCCGATACTCTAAGACGTCCGATCTGATAATCTGAGCCGTTTGATCTGATAATCTGAGTTGTTGGATTTGATCATATTTGAATCTTGAAAGCCGAAGCGAGCAATGGCATGAGAGCCACATCATGACTTGCCGACATGGAACTCGGAGCCGAGACTCGGATGATGGAACTCACCAATTAAAGTGATGAACTCAGTAGGGTTAGGGACGAGTCTAGGCACTCGGCGGAGGAGACTCGCTTCGGTATTGGAATCGGACTCGGCATCGAAATCGATCTCAATGAGATCCCCTCGCCTTCGCTCCATGAAACCCTACCAGATTCGTTTGAAGTCATTTGGAACTTCCATGACAACCCTCCGTTGCTACTAGGAGGCCCTGCGGAACTCCTTGGTGCAAAGAACAGCGTTGGCGCTGGCAATATCAACCACATGCATTGCTCCTCTAGAGCTTGTGGTGTGTGTGGCGGGCTTGAGGTTAAAGGCCAAGTAGTGAAGAGAGAGAGAGAGAGAGAGAGAGAGAGAGAGAGAGAAGTGTTTGGAGGCCGAGAAAATGAAGGAAAATGAAAACACTCGTGAAACATTGAGGGCTGGGGTTTTTTATTACTATTATTATTATTTTATTTTATGGGAAGGGTTGGGTTGAATTTGGATATATTGTTTTTGGGTTTAAATGGGCCTCAATGGGTTTTTAGTTAAAACCCAATAATCACTGGGTCTAATTGGGTTGATACCTATTTAACCCAACTAATAATTGGGTGGGTTTGGGTTCAATTAGAGTAGGTTTGGGTGGGCAAATGGGTTTGGGCTTACTTTGCCACCCCTAGATAAAACCGAAGCCTCTGACCAATATTTGACTTTTTTTATAGCTCTCACATTTTTACACATCAGTATTATTAAAAAAAGTAATTAATCTCTTTTTTCTCCACCAAATACAAATTACAAAACCCGATACTTCTTAAAAAACAAAAACAAAAACACGTTAAAGTTAAAAAAAAAAAAAAAATCTCTCTTCTCAATTCTCACGCTAACATCTCCTTCCCCCAAACCTAAAACTCATCCTTTCCTTCCCCTAAAATTAAAACCCAAAACTCAGATCCTCCCTCCACTGCTGTCACCACTGCATCGATTTCTCTCTGCCTCACCATCGTTACCTAACCCAACCCATCATATTCTATGTCGGCAAATTATTTTGAGGTAATTGAAACATGTTTTTGTCTCTCCTTAATTTCTATATATTGCTCTCTCTCCATCCACTTCAATTGTTCATGGAATCTTGTGAGTTTGTGGCTGTGGGTTGCTCTAGATTTAAGTTTTTTTGTTTTTTTTTTCTTTGTAGATTTCCATGTCTTCTTCTTTTTCTTCTTCTTTTGTTGTCAAAGCTATGGTAAATAAGAATCATGAAATTTCTGTTATTAGATTTTCTTTTTCCCTTTTTTTTTGTATGCAATTTTTATTGGATTTTTGGTTTCTTGGGATTCTTCTATTTGGTTTCTGTACGGATCATGAACGAAAGCCCAGTCCAAGACTATGGCCTGCTCCCTAAGACCGACTTGGCCCATCTCGACACTAAACCGAACATTACCGAGCATGACCCTAAAACCGAACGTTGGGAACGTTACTAAGCATAGCCATGGACAAAAGATTGCCTTAGGGTAATTCGCCTGCCGAGCATATCCCAATGTTTGGTGCAAGTTCTAGGGATGTCATCTTAGGATTATGCAACGGGTCCCATCTGGTTAGGAATATAAAGCAGAGAGGGACCCACCTACTTGGGGAAGGCCACCCCTCATGATGGCAAACCCATTAAAGGAAGGTTATAAAAGGGGGAAGAAGGGTATGATATAGGGGGTTGGGAAAATTGGAAGAGAGAAACACGAGAGCAGCGAGGAAAGACACATTTGGGGATTAAGAAATCCTATTTGAATTCTAGAAAAAGGGGTATGCTACACAGTCATCATCTTGGCTAGGCTAGGATTAATAGAGTTAAGCTCAAACCTCTTAAACTCCATTAGAAACTTGTAACAGCATTTCTTGGTCCTTCCACTGTGGGATAAACCTAACCCAGAATACAAATAAATTGGGGCCCTCAACCCAAAGCCTTTATACTATTGGGTTGAGCCGCCACAATTACATCGTCTGTGGAAAACTCCTACTTTGCTGAAGGTCTAGAGCTAGTGAAGGGGTTTGTCAGATGGAGAATCCATATGCAAATGATGAATCAGTAGGGTTTGAGGGAAATCGATCAAGGGGATCATCTCGGGCCTAGAGGCTGATAATGCAAGAGCATAGGAGAGAGTGTCACAGTTAAGACGGGCATGAGACTCGAGTAGATTCGCATGCAGTGTCATCTAGAGGAGAGTGAACTGTATCTTACAAGCCCAAGGCCTCGTATCATAGTGATCAAGATTGCAAGATGGAGAGCTTGTGAAGGCAAATCAAAGAATTAGAGCTCAAGATTAGGGGTAGGCGCTGAAGAAGGAACCTCGAGGAGTCATCCCATGAGCACGACTCCACAAGTGGGCACATGGGGGGATCATCCCATTAAGGACATTATCGGCTATTGAGGTATAGATCGAATGAGTCTAGAGGTTGCAATTCATTGTCGCCGAGGAGAGAAAGACACAGACATCCCATTGCTGCCTTGGATGCCATGAGCCGAGCATTCAAGAGAGAAGCCTGATCACCCTTCTCCGAGGAAATAGAGTGTATCGAGATGCCGAGGCATTTCACTCACCCACTGTTCACATGCTACGATGGTAAAACCGATCCAGTTGAGCATGTAAGCCACTTCACTCAACTCATGGCACTCTATTCTCGGAACAATGGTCTCTTGTGTAAAGTGTTCCCTTCTAGCGTCAGACCCACGACAATGAGATGGCTAATGGCTTGGGGAAGGTTCCATTCAGAACTTCAGGGAATTGATCCAAGCATTTAGGGCACGCTTTGTGATGTGCAGCCGAGTCCTATAGCCCATCGATGCTCTGCTATCTATGAAGATGGTAAGTGGGGAGACTCTCTAATCATATGCAGACTGGTACTGGGAGCTGTATAATGAGATCGGAGGAGGCAATGAGCAGGTGGCCCCTAGTACCTTCAGACTGGGCTTCCCTAGGAATCCGAGTTGAGAGACTCCTTAACTATGAGGTCTCTTGAAAACACGAACCAGTTAATGAGACAAATTGAAGAGCATAATAGGCTGGAGGACGATTAATTACAGGGTAAGGGAAAGGCTCCTGCTGCTTTTCAATACTAGAAAGAGCACCGACTTGGGGGTTTTCAACTGAGGCCCCAGAGAGAAGCATGGGGACAAAACTCCAATGGCCGAGCTGAGGGGGTAAACATGGCATTCAAAGAGTCGGTACACAAGATTTTGGAGAGAATAAAGCAAGAATCTTATTTCCGATGGCCTGGCAAGGTGGGTGGGGATACAATTAGAAGGAACCAGAGTCTGTATCGTATGTATCACCGAGACAAAGGGGCATTCTATCAAACAGTGCAAGACATTCAAAGACAACCTGGAGCAGCTTGTTAGAGTTGGGCACCTGAGGGAGTACATGTTGGGATTAGTGCCCTTGAATCCTATTGTATGATGCTATATATGATATTATATATGACATTATGTATGACATGATGTATGACTTAATATTGTAATTAATAAAGTTGTTTTATTATTATTATCTGAAATAATGGTAACATGAATATTCGGACATTACCATATAGTCCATGAGATGCATAGTATGTGATTTATGTGAAAAGTCACAGAAGATATAAGTCACAAGTTCTTTGTAAACTCAGAATTTTAGTTCGTAGTCGGTGATGAAATTGAGCATTTCATCTGTGAAGACTATAACATATTAACTAAAATGATTTGTCTTGATCATGGAAGTGGTGACTTCTAATTGAAATGTTGATATGTTTTAAGAGTTAAGATATATTGAACTGGACCGCTGTGAGATTTAATATTTTCCTAACGATTATTAATTGAATAATAAATCTCACGACTTATATTTGCATGAACTCTTTATCCTGAGAGAATAATGGACCTGATCATGAAGTTTAGGTTGCTTTGATATATCAAGAGTGAGATCTAAAGTTACAGTCAAAACCTCAGTATGTTGGGCAACCACATTTAGTGTTAATGGAACATATATTCTTAAGATGGAATTCATAGTCTCTTAACGAAGATAAAAATATTCCCTTGAAATAAGTTTAATGGGTTTGTTATTCAAAATGTTAGGCCTAACTACTTTGGTAAATAGTTACTAAAGTATATATTTATGAAATTGAATTTCATAGATATATGATGAATAACTTAAAGAATTAAACTGGGTACTCAAGGATTAAGATGTAATTTACAAAGTGGCAATCTATTTTCATGATTTTGTATTACTACGAATATTTTATGAAAGGGTTGCATATACAATAAAGTCTTGAGATATAATTTATTAATAAGACTTAGAGTGCAATTATATTTATATAGTGGTATTAAATATAATTAATGGTAACTTTGGACTTGTCAAGAGTTGATAGAAAAGTCCAAGGCTCATTGGAGCTAGTATCTTATTTGTTCCCTTTTGGTCCCACTTCAAGCCACATACTAGAGCCCAATTGGAAAGGCCTAAAAGGCTGGCCCAATTAGATAATTAGTTATTAAGAGAGAAACATATAGAATTTTGTAATAACAAGAAGTTCATGAAAGAGTATGTATGTGAGTGTTAGACATTCTTGAATTCTTTCTAAGAACATACACATATAACTGATTGAGAGACCACACTTCTTGGGCATCAAGTGGAATTTGAGTGAAGATTGAAAGTATTCTCAAGAACTTCTGATCTTTGGTTTTGAATTTCACCCCATCAAGGTACACTCTCTTGTTTTTATATTCTGAAACTTACATAGCACATGTTATCAATTGCGAATGAAGTAGATCCGTTATTTTCCGCTATGTACATTTATATTTCCATCAGTACATGGTTGGCTAGAAGGGAGGAACAACGAGATAGACGTCAGGAAACCGAAGAGGTACACTGCCTCCTCCCCTCGGGATCATTAAGGTTATACATGCAACATCCATCGAAGTAAGTGTCAGTCGTCGGAGGGGGATTCTAAGCATCACCCTCAACAGGAGCTAGTGACAATAGATTGTCCTGAGAAGAAGCCTAGGTCGGCCAAAGAGAAAATAGCTCTTGATAACGACGATCTTGAGGGAACCACCCAGCCATATGATGATGCACTGGTCGTGACCCTCAGAATCAGGGGTTTCCTCATGAAAAAGGGTAATGATTGATCAGGGGAGCGGGGCTAAGATAATGTACCCAGATCTATACAAGGGTTTGGGTTTGAAAGTTGAAAATCTTACGAAGTACGACACTCCACTTATGGGGTTTGACAGAAAAATTATGATGCTAGAGGGGCAGATTACACTCTTGGTGGTAATAGAGGGAAAAAAGGTGATGGTGAATTTTATAGTAGTGAATGCATTCTCACCATACACAACAATCTTGGCACAACCATGAATCCATGCTATGAGAGTTGTACTATCCACATTGCATGTGAAGGTGAAATTCCCCATCGAGCAAGGGATTGTTGTGGTGAAGGGTGACCAAAAAGCAATCCTATAGTGCTTGGTAGCTGCAATCAACCACGAGATCAAACAAAAGGAGCAAGCAGAGTCAGGCTCGTTATAGCAATCGCAGTGCCACAAGGAATCTAATGGGGCTGATAGTGCCGAGGAGTTAATCGAGGTCAATATTTTGCCTTATGAGGATAGGTACTTTCGGATAGGTAAGAGCCTCCCGACCGAAGATCATGTGAAAATGCTATTGTCACTAGTCCAAAATTTGGATGTTTTTGCATAGAGCCCATACAAAGTGCTCGACATAGATCCAGAGTTCATCGTGTATGAATTGAATATGGCTCCCCTATTTTCACCCAAGAAGTAAAAGCCGAGGCGATCCACCAACCACCATGTGGAAGCCGTGAAAGAAGAAGTGAAGAAGTTGAAGCAGTTTGGGGCTATCAAAGAAGTGTTCTTTCTAGACTAGTTAGCTAACACCGTGGTGGTGAAGAAGAAGAACGAGAAATGGAGGGTTTACGTTGACTTTACGACCTTAACCGAGCGTCTCCTAAGGATCCATTCCTGTCCCAAAGATAGACCAACTAATGGATGCTACTTACGGCCACTAGAGGATGAGCTTTTTGGATGCCATCCCGGGATATCACCAAATAGCCCTAGCCCCGGAAGACCAAGAGAAAACATCTTTCATCTCTCCTGAAGATAACTACCATTATACGGTTATGCCCTTTGGTTTGAAGAATGTCGGGGCTACTTATTAGCGGATGGTTACTAGGATGTTTAAAGAAGAGATCGACAAGATTGTGGAGGTATACTTCGACGATATGGTGGTTAAGAGCAAGAAGCCCAAAGAGCACATCTCGAACCTGGTCAAAGTGTCTAAGATATTGAGGCATCACAAGCTATGCCTTATCGTTGCTAAGTGTGCATTTGGGGTAAGGTTTGGAAAGTTCCTCAGTTTTATGATAACATGCAAAGCAATAAAGTTCAAACCTGATCAAGTCAGGGAAATTCAACAGCTTAGTCCACTGAGCAAATCCTAAGGAAGCGCAGAAGCTTACAGCGATGATAGTAGCCCTGAATCGATTTGTATCCATATTAGCTAATAGATGCAAGCCATTCTTTCAGTGGCTCAAGAAGTGGAAAGGGTTCCAATGGACCAAAGAATGCAATGATGCTTTCCAGAGTTTGAAACTCTATCTAGCCCGCCTTCCTATCCTATCCAGCCCAGAACCTGGTGAAGATTTATACATGTACCTAGCAGTGTCCGAGCATGTAGTAAGTGTGATGTTGATACGAGTCCAAGACGGAATGTAAATGCCTGTGTATTACGTTAACAAGTCTCTGGTAGATTCAGATACTCGATATTTGCCTTTGGAAAAGATGGCACTAGCCTTGGTGCATGCTACGAGAAAGCTACCATTCTACTTCCAGGTCCACACTGCGTACGTTTTGACCAAGCATCCCCTACAAGCTTTGTTGAGGAGGTCAAATTTCACGGGGAGAATAGCTAAGTAGGGGACAGGGATGGGATCTTTTGATGTCTGGTATAGGCCAAGAAACAATATCAAAGGGCAGGTACTGGCATACTTTATAGCAAAATTCACCCCTTCAGTTGGTGACACGCTTAGGGTTTGCCAGGTTTTAATTTGGCCATGGAAAGTGTATGTGGACGGGAAACTAATGCTCGTGGGGCTAGGATAGGAATCGTGTTGGAATCTCCTGAGGGTATAAATCTGGAATGTTTAATCAAGCTGGGTTTCTCTACTTCCAACAATGAAGTTGAATACGAAGTACTGGTGGCTGGACTTCAAGAAACCATGAAGCTGGGTACCGTAGAGTTGGAAGTTTACTCATATTCGCGGTTGGTGGTGACTCAAGTCGAAGGGAGTTTTGAAGTGAAGGATCCTAGAATGGTAGAATACTTGAAGCTAGTGCTCTCACTACGAGCAAGTTTTGGGTCGGTGAAAGTATCTCAAATTTCTAGGGGTAATAACAGCCATGCCGATTCATTGGCCACTCTAGCTTCATTCGTAGGAGATTGTATACCCTAGATTATCTTGGTGGAGTTATTAGAGCGATTGAGCATAGATCACCCGCGCTACATAGCTGCAACTTCGACTGCCTCTCTGAGTTGGATGGACCATTTATCTCTGACAGAACACTCCCAAGTGAATAGAAGGAAGTCGAGAAGGTATGAAGAAAATTAGCCAAGTTTTGGCTATCAATAGAGAAAAGACTATACCGACGATCTTTTAGGGGGCTTTACCTATTGTGTGTGCACACGGAGGCCGTGATTGGTCTCTTTGCCGAGTTGCATGAAGGGGTTTGTGGGAACCACACTGGTGGTTGGTCGTTGGTACCACATCCCATGCCTAGAAGCTACAATCCTAATGCTCGTTGCAGATATCATTAAGGGAAAGGCCATACAATTGATAAATGTTATAACTTGAGGCATGACATTCAAGATCTCATTGAGCAGCAAGTCATTACTCCACCATCATCAGCTAGTCATCCTGACTTTGTTTCAATTTCATTTTGGCTCTTTGGTCTTATTTTTTATTTAGGATTTGCTTTCTAGTTGGTCTTTTACTCAGTAAAATTCATGTTGTGCTTGATTCCTCTAGTTTGTCATGTTATTCATAGGTAAAAAAAAAAAAAAAAAAAAAACAAAAACAATGACAACAAACAAACAAAAAAAATCCAAAAAAAAAAAAAATTAAAAAATTCTCAAAAAAAAAAAAAAAAAAAAAAAATCTTTGGACTAAGGGTATTAGGCCTTCTTAGTAACCTTTTTCTAAAAAACTTTTCCTTTTATTCTTTTAAAAACTCCAAGATTTTTCCAAAGCCTCCCTTTCAAAGGCTCCAAATTTTTTTTTTTTCTCAAAATCCTTCTTTTCAAGAGACTACAAGAAGATCCATTTGATAAAACTTTTTCCAAATCATGATGATTAATTGCTCTACCAATCAATTTGTTTCAAAGAGGGATTTAACTTCATTCAATCCATGTAATGACTTTTGCTAAACATTTAGAATATGAGAAGAAAATGTTCTAAAAGGCAATCAAAGAAATTCATCCATTTATCCAAATTTCTTAAACCACATACACTAAATCCCAATCTCTACAGAATTTTTCACCTCATTGGAGCATTTGTACTTCTATTCCAAGAATAATTTATTAAAAGAGTTTAAGTCATTGTGCTTACAAGAAAGCATCAGTAGGGATTGGAGGTTGCCTTTGGTAAGCTACATTATTCATTGACACCCACTACAATAATTATCCATTGCTAGCCAACTTGAGCCTTTAAAAAATTAGCTAATTTTTCAATGAACCCACTAAAAACTTAAACCTTGGGTGGGAAAATTAAGTATGCATGCTTAAATCTCAAGATAAGGAAGTGTTAACCTTATGGATTCAACACTACTTGGTAAGGTCCTCAATGAAGACAATGAGACTAGTTCAAAAGAAGAAAAATGCGAAGAGTTCATCAAGTTTAGGAAAGAGAGTTCATCAAATAAAAGGGATAGTTCACCCTATCAAGCTTGGTAGGAGGGAAATCCATCAAGGAGAGATAAGATTTTGAAAAAGCATCAAACTATGAGAAAAAGGAGAAGGCCATCAAGCTAGAAAAGACTTCAACCAAAAAAGAGAGAGAAGTGAATGCAAGAATTTTTTCATCAAGTTGTGAGAGAATACTAATTCATCAAAAGACACAAAGGACATGAGATTCCATGAAAGATCATTCAAGTTGAGAAGGATGAGCAAAAATGAAGATTCATCAAAAGCAAAATTCAATGAAATTAAGGAAGATGAGGAAAAGAAAAAGTAAGATACATTTCATCAAAAAAGTGCATTAGAAAGGATAAGAGGATATTAGGGAGAAATTCAAATTTTTCCAAGAAAGATGATAATTTGTCAAAAGCCAAAAAAGAAAAGAGAAAAAAGAAAGAGTCCGCTATGCTGAAAACTCAAAATGGCGGTCTAGGTAAAAATTAGGGCCCAAAGAGAGAGAGAGAGAGAGAGAGAGAGAGAGAGAGAGAGAGAGAGAGCGCTTGCTAGGTTGAAAACCCGAAAGGGCGATCTAGGCAAAAATTAGGGCCTAAAAAAAAAGCCTTCTAAGTTGAAAACCAGAAATGGTGGTCTAGACAAAAATTAGGGCAAAAACAAAACAAAAAATTCAAAAAAAAAAAAAAAAAAAATCTTTCACAAAAATGAGAAAAACAAAAATGAGAGTGAGTGATTTGACCACAAGATAGGATGCTAAGAAGACTAAAAACAGGAAGTTGTCAAGCTAAAAAAAATCAAGACCAAATGAAAAGAATCAATGAAGACCAATGAGAAGATGATGAACATGACAAGGATTTTAGCACAAGAGTCAATGATGGAAGATTTGGAAAAATCTTCCAATGCTTGAATTTAAAGTATTGCATACTTGGGGAAATATCATAAGGGTTTTGAACCTTTTATATCCTTCCTGTCAATAACCTGAACCCGGCCTACATTACAACTTTTGAATAAAGACCTCCTTGAAGTCCTGCTGCATGAATGTGCACCTTTAACTCTGGTAATATTTTCTCTTGGATTAAGAAGGAAACTTGCTCAAGATTATCAAGCCCTACTGGCTGATATCTTCCAAAGAAAAAATTTCACAAATTCTCAAGTGACTTAAAAAAAATAAAAATTCTAAGCTCTAAACACTCGCTTTGTTTGCTTCCAACAAAAAATGACTCTCAAAAGAACAAAATTTCCAAATTCTCAAAAAATTTCAAGTCTTCAAACATGGGATTTTTCCCTTTCTTGCTTGTTCCTAACGTATGTGATTCCTAAGCATTTCATTTCATTGATTGTCTTTGAAGACTTAATCTAAAACTTTTCAAAATGAAGAAGAAAATTTGATTTCATGTTTTTAATGATTTCAAATCCTTCCTAGCTAAGGGGATCGAGTTAACTTTTAAGCATCATGATTGGAGGAAAGAGGTTGTTCAAAGGATTTGCTTTTGCTCATTAAAAAATAAAAGAAGAAGAAGAAGAAGAAGAAGAAGAATTTTCCCCAAAAAAAAAAAAAAAACTCGTTCTACATGAAATTTTTTTTAAAAAAAAAAAACAAAAAAAAAATATTTTTGAAAACTTTTGTTCGAACTACATTTAGACCTAATTCTCTATGAGAGAGGTACGTAGACAGCTTTTCCAAAGGCCCGATTACAATCACTAAAAAAAAACATTTTTTTCAAAGGCTCAAAATCAAGACATTTCTTTGTGTGAATTTAGGCTAAGAGCATCTCTTTTGCATTAAACATGTCATCCATTTTTTATGTGCAAGCATATCATCAATTTTCTGTGCAAGCATGTCTAAACTAGGGGCATTGGCCTAAATTTTTTTTATAATAACTTATTACTAACAAACTCATGGAAAGAATCTTTTGCAGGAAGTGGACATGGATCTTTCATCTACTCAACATTCACCATCAATCTTTAGTTTAGATGTCCTAGAAAAAAAGCTGAAAACGCGACAACTAGACAAGGCTCAAGATGTGTTAATCGGCACTCCAATAGTGCCGATTTGCCCATCATTCCAACAGTCCTTGTTTTGCCTAGTTTTGTGATTTTGATCTTGTTTTACTCATATTTTGCTTTATTGAAGGTCCCTACACAATAAGATTCTTCAAAATTCACATTGATTGTTGAACTAGGGGCATTCGGCCATGTCTCATTCATTTTCTAAAAAAAAAAAAAGATCATCATCATCATCTTTTCAAGAAAAAAAAAAAAAAACAAGATTTCCAAAAATCATGCATCCATTTCTAAACTAGGGGCATTCGGCCATGCCTCATTCATTTTCAAAAAAAAAAAAAAAAAAAGAAACGGAAGAGAGATCATCATCATCATCTTTTCAAAAAAAAAAAAAAAAAAAAATCAAGATTTCCTAAAATCATGCATCCATTTCTAAACTAAGGGCATTTAGCCACGTCTCATCCATTTTGGAAAAAAAAAAAAAAATCATCCTTTCCTCAAAAGTCAAGGTTTCCAAAATCATGCTTCAATTTGTAGACTAGGGGCATTCAACTATGCCTCATTCAGGTAAGATCACCCATGTCAAAACCTGTCAAGTAAATTCAAACCTTTCCACTACAAAGCTTCTTCAAGTAAACTCTAAACTTTTCTAAATCAAGCTCTTACAAGAATAAGTCCATACATGTCAAAGTCATCAAATGAAAAGATTAAAGAGTGGTAGTTCATGAGTTATACAAATTAACTAAGTAGAAATCAAATCTTGTTTTTCTTGCAGGGAATTAAAAGAGGAAAAATCTCTTGAACTTCATTTTTCAAAGGACAAATCTCCTAACAAAATTTCAAAAGGATAAATCTCCTAAAACATTTTCAAAAAGAAACAAATCGCCTAAAAACAAAAATTCAAAAGGAAAAGTCTCCTGAACAAATCTTCAAATGAAAAATCTCTATGAACAAATCTTAAAAGGATAAATCTCCCATTCAAATTTTCAAAGGACAAATCTCCATGAACAAATCTTCAAGGGATAAATCTCCTATTCAAATTTTCAAATGACAAATCTTCATGAAAAAATCTTCAAAAAGGGATAAATCTCCTACACTTCAATCTTCAATGGATAAATCTCCATGAACACATCTTCAAAAGGACAAATCTCTTGAACAAATCCTCAAATGACAAATCTCCATAAACAAATTTTCAAAAAAAGAAGAAGAGAAACTCCAGATTTCCAGACTGAGTCGAATATAGTTCTCAGTCGCCTCTAGAATTCCAGATTGAGCTGAATATAGTTCTCAGTCGCCTCCAGTTTTTTAGATCGAGCCAAATATAGTTTTTAGTCACCTCCAGGTTTTTTGATTGAGCCGAATATAGTTCTCTGTCGCCTCCAACTTTCTAGATCGAGCTGAATATAATTCTCAGTCGCCTCCAGAATTCAAAACCCAGCCGAATATAGTTCTCAGTTGCCTCCAAAATTCCACACCGAGCCGAATATAGTTCTCAGTCGCTTGAGTCGAATATAGTTCTCAGTCGCCTCTAGAATTCCAGATCGAGCCAAATATGGTTCTCAGTCACCTCCAGAATTCCAGACCAAGCTAAATATAATTCTCAGTCGGCCCCAGAATCTAGACCAAGCCGAATATAGTTCTCAGTTGCCTCTAGAATTGCAGACCGAGCCGAATATAGTTCTCAGTCGCCTCTAGATTTCTAGACCGAGCCGAATGTAGTTCTCAATCGCCTCCAGAATTCCAAACCAAGCCAAATATAGTTCTCAGTTGCCTACAGAATTCTAAATTGAGCTGAATATAGTTCTCAATCGCCTCCTAACTTCTAGATTGGGCGAATATAGTTCCTAGTCATCTCTTTCCAGATTGGGCGAATATAGTTCCTAATCATCTCATTTCGAATTGAGTAAATATAGTTCTTGATTGCCTCATCAGCATTCAAGGTTTTATCTAGGTTCATCAATTATCAAGTAGATTAAGTGTCCATAGTTCTCACTTTTTGCAAAATAACAAAACACTAGTTCTATACCCAAAGGTTCTAGGTTCTAGGACTAGGGAATCTTTGAAAAGACAACCTTGATTAAATCATGGTTTCTAACAGTCACGACGGTCTGTCTCATTCTTGAATCGGATCGTCGGATTGAAAGATATCACGAGATCAAGTTTTCACGGTCTGTATGCAATGTATAAGGGTGAAACCAATCACATGTAATTAATTGAAATTAATTCTGATTAGTTAAACAATTAAAATTAATTAAATAATTATGTGATTGGTTGTTGATTTTTATCAGAAATAAGCTTGGTTGCATGAGAATAAGATGGATAATCAGATAACAAGGGAATTGTTGATAATTAAGTCATTTTAGAATATTTATCTATCGAATAATTATTGTTTTAAAGGCCTGATTATCAAAATAAAAGGGATTAATTTTAGAAAACTAGTTAAAAATATGTCCAGGTGCAATTCTTGACTTAGAAAATCCCTAAAAAAGAGTCCAAATTGAACTAAAATTGGGAATTGGGCTCGGCACTTGAGAGGGCTAATTAGCACTCTAGGAGTGCCGATTGGCACATGGCAAGTGTCGATTGGCATAGCCTCGAGGCCCGGCCTAGAAATGATCTGATTAAGAGAAAACACACCCATTACTAATTTTTAGGGATAAGGACGAAACCCAATTCGTATTTGATCCAATCCAGCTTATTTTTCAAAGCATCCAACCTTTATAAATAGGGAAAAAAAAATAGAAATCAGGGCCCTTCTTTTTCTGACTTCTTGGCTCCTCTTACATTAAAGACGTTCTGGAAGCCTTGGCTTTAAGAATTTCTTTTCCGTAAGTGAATATATTTTAGATCTCAAAGAGGTTGAACTTCTTTGATTTCTAAAATATTCCCTCATTGAAGAGTACATTTATGCAAGTATGTCTTTAATCTCACCCTTTTGTTTACTCTTTTCTTTCTTACCTGATATATATGTTTTGTTCATCGCATATTTTCATGGATGTATGATTGATTTTACTCATTGCCCATAAAATCTTATTCATATTTTTCTGCCATGTTTACATGCTTAATGTGATTTTTTTTGGTAGTTGATTAACATGTCTAAGTGTTGATACTGTATTTTGTCCGCCCTCGATTTGTGTGCCAAACTTTGAAAAATCCCAAAATATTATTTTCTCTCCATGGGGCTGCGAGAACATACAAAATGATGCAATGCAGCCCATTCGGGCATCGAAGCACTCGAAGTGCCTCTTTCAGCTAAAATGATTAAAATGCCCCTAGTCAACCCTAGGTTTAACTGAAGGTCAAACAAGGTCAAAACCCTTACAAAACAACATTCTTCATAATTTTACATCAAACTCGAGCTTCTTGTATATTTTTGGCCACTTTGACCAGGTTTGACCAAATTTGACCCAAAGTTGATCTTAGGTCGGCCCAAAAACCCTAATTTTGATCCGGTTATCAGAACGAGTTGAAACCAACGCCATTGTGAAGATTATCAAATTCTCATTCCAACAACTATTCATGGGTCAAAATTGGAGTTAGGATGACCGAGATGTCACAAAAATCGGAATAACGCACCGATCAACGCACTACTAACTTCCAAGAACCATAACTTTTGATCTGACCGTTGGATTTTCAAGATCCATAACTTTGTAGAAACAGGAAGTCAAGACCTTTCCAACCATTTCAAGATCAACCAGATCATAGGAGATTTGAGGCTAGCGGCCCTACAAGGGCCGTTCCTCGAAATTCGTGTCGAGGCTATAAATAGCCCCTAGCACCCTTTAGACCTAGGGAGGGAACGCATTTTTTCTTAGTTTTTCTCTTTTCCTAGTTTTTCTACACGTTTTTCTCTCTTCCAAACACCAAAAAACACACAAAAAACATCCAAAAAAAGAAAAAAACACATCAAGGTTTCTTGATTCTTCTATCTTCACCAAAAACACAAGGCACTGTTCTTATACCCAATATTCTTTTCCTTGGTTCTACACTTGGGATTTGGGGTTTAGGGATGTGGATGAAGTTTTTTTTAGCTACCATCCACACCCCTAACCTTCTAAATCTTTTCCTAGCATTTATTTTGCTCTTTTGCCTTAATAACATGATTTATTGCTTTCTTTAGCATGTTTCTTGCCTTATTTGTGTTCTTAGCTTAAAACTCTTTGCTTTTATGCCTTTTGCCATGTTTCATGCTTAGATCTACGTCCTTACATGCTTATATGTTTAGATCTACATGCTTTAGGGTTTATGCCATGTTTTCCTATGTTTTGTGCCTCCTTTTGTTTTCAGTCAACATTGGGGTTACATGCTCACATGCATGTATGATGTTGTTGGCTATGCCTTGCTTGGATCTATGTGTTCTATGTGTTTAATGCCATGCAATATGGTTAGATCCTTGTCTTCACATGCTTATATGCTTGGATCCATGTTCTTCCATGATTATATGTTAAGCGTTTACACGTTTATATGTATGTTTCTATGCCTAGATGTCTAGATCTATGTTTCTACATGCTTGTGTGCTTGGATCTATTTTCTCTACGCGCTTTATGTTATCTTCCATGTGCTTGTGCACTCCACGCCATGTTTGTGCGCCTAGATCTAGGCTATGTTTGTCATGTCATGTGCTATTGTAGCCCTTTTGCCACTTTGTCTTTCTTTCTTGTGTTTTGGCCTGTTGGTTTGGACCCGATCTAAACCCTATGGTCTTTGTCACTGTTCGCACACCTTGGCCCACATCAAAGGGTTTGGATCACACTACTTGCATGTCTATGCTTGCTTTCCTTTACACTTTATGCTTGTGTTAGCCTCTTTTGTTCTAGGCTTTGCCACGCTTGACGCCCTTAGCTAGTTTATGGTTGTGTGGTTACATCTGATGCCCATGAGGACTTGTTTGGATGTAACCATTTGGGGATGCATCACCATGATGCCAGTCGCTTCGTGCATACTCTTTCCTTTTTCACTTCGTGTGATGATATGCTTACCATGCTTGTTTATGCCACCCGTTGGTTTCTATGCATCTTTACATGTGTAAGGTTGAATTTAATCAACCATCTTGTTGGCTTTATTCCGTGCCAATTTTCTTGTAATTCAGCACTTAGTAACCTTGTATTTAGGTGGGAAACTTGTAAGGGTAGTGAGTGAGAGAGTGTGAAGAAATGCTCAAGAGTGTGCAAAGAAACAGAGTCTCGCGACTGGATCTCGCGGGTGAGTCGCGGCTTGCAAGTCGCCAAAAGTCTGCACACGTGCCAAGCATGTCAGAAGCTAAAGAGTCGCGCCAGCTGTTGCACTACAGGACAAAAGTCCCAGGCTGGCCAGGCCGTTAGCTCACGGCTTGAACTCACGACTAAACCTAGTCGCGAGGTCAAGTCGCCAAAATGCCCTGTTTGGGAAAATCTAACGTTTCACATTCCATTCTCATTCCAGTATAAATACCCCTCATTCCCACGATATTGAGTGAGCTTCCAGAGAGAATTTTGTGAGAGAAACTCTAGAGAAATACAAGATTGATTCATCCACAATCTTAACCTTAGAGACTCTACAAATTCCTCTACTGTCTTCCTCTCCATTGTTATACCCTTGAGAGGCCTTTAGCCAAATCCTTATCTCACCACACCCACGTCTATGAGAAGATTTACTTGGTACTGTTGGGAAGCAGTTAGGAAGGAACCAATCTACATTGGTTGATGCTATGGTCTAGTAGCGGAATCCGGTAAGCTAAAGAAGAAATGGGTTCGGCGTAACCTCGTTGGCGCAAGAAGCTTGGAGGACTTAGGTACTTGGGTAGATTAGGCTTGGAGGGTCTTCTGCTGTTCATGTATCCCAACTATATTCTTTAGTGGATTATTTGACCACTTGGAGGGCGGCGGAGAGGTTTTACGCCGAGGGCTTCGGTTTCCTCTTCGATAACACATCGTGTGTTGTCCGAGTGTTTGCATCTTCCTTCTGCTATCTTTGCCTTATATTTACTTCTGTGGATGTGTTTATATTTGGCTTAGATTGTTTATTAATTCTGTTATAAGCTTGTTATCATGTTCCGCACATTAACTGTTTGATATAAAGCTTGAATTGGTATTTTTGTAATTGGGGTTTAAACGTTCAACGGTGGTTTATACCCATTTTGAACTTTCAATTAGTATCAGAGCGGGTACACTTGTTGTAGTTTAATTACCTAAGTGTGATCCCTGACCCCCTTAGAGATGGGTAGGTCTCAATCTCTTAATGTACCACCGTTCTTTAACGGTAATAATTATGCTTTTTGGAAAGTCTGTATGAGGGCATTTTTGTGTTCTATTGACGATGTTGTGTGGGATGCAGTTGAAGTAGGATGGACAAGACCAGAGGCTGCCAAGTCTACTTGGGATAAGGCTGCTCTTGCGGTGGCCAATGCAAATAGCAAGGCATTGAATGCTATTTTCTGTGGTGTCTCTCTAGAAAAATTTCATCGGATTTCACATATCACCATTGCTAGGGAAGCATGGGAAATTCTGGAGACAAACTATGAAGGGACTAAGAAAGTAAAGGACACCAAACTTCAAATGTTGACCACTTGCTTTGAGGAGTTAAAGATGAGTGAGGATGAGTCTTTTGATTCGTTTTACAGCAAATTGAACGAAGTGGTTGTTGGAAAATTCAATTTGGGGTAAAAGACGGAGGACTCAAAGATTGTAAGGAAGATCCTTCGATCACTACCAGAGAGTTTCCATGCCAAAGTTATAGCCATTGAAGAGAGCAAAGATCTTGACGACATTAAGGTTCAAGAGCTGGTTGGTTCTTTGCAAACATATGAGCTGTCCCTTCCTTCACAGAAGAAGAGTAAATCCCTTGCTCTTAAGACAATTGATGAGAGAATGGTGTCTCATGACTCTTCGGAAGAGGATGCAGTAGATAAAGATGTGGCGTACCTTGTAAAGAACTTCCGAAAATTCCTAAAGCTCAAGAATAGTGGGAAATTTGGTGACAAAGGAAAATTTCAGAGTGCCGAAAATGAGAAGAAAGAGTTCAGAAGAAAAGAGGGTAAAGATTCCCAACCCTCACAAGGAATTACATGTTTTGAATGTTATGGACATGGGCACTTTAAAAAGGAATGCCCCAATTACTTGAAGTCGAAGGGAAAGGCCTATGCCACTACTTTAAGTGATTCTGACTCATCAAATTTGGACTCAGAGGACAACTGTGATGGAGAAGGAAACTACTCCGCATTTATGGCTATTGAGCATGTTGAGTCCTCGGAGGACCTAAATCAACTTGTACAGGAACTTGGAGAACACAGCGATGATGAATCCTTAGGGATTGTTAAGGAATCAGATGTTGAAGAGGATAGAAATACAGCTAGTCTTCAAGAGAATTATGCCTTACTCCTTGAGAAATCGGGTGAGTATGCAAGGGTTGCAAAGGCGGCTGTGAAGAAGATGAAAAAGGCTGAAGAGGACTACAAAAGTCTCCTGGCTAGATATAAGGAGGCAAAGTGTGAAATTGAGACACTAAATGGCGAATTATCGGAAGCTTACACCAAAGTTAGATTTCTTGAGCAAGAGGTAGTGCAAGCTCATGCCAAAGTAGATAGGGTCTCCTCCAGGAAATTGGACGATGTTATTTCATCTTAGAAACATGTCTCAGACAAGTCCGGTTTGGGATATACCAGAGGAAGCAGCTCATTAGCCAATGTCACCAAGAAGTGAAGTTTGTAAAGGCTGAAGAGATGGCTGTGGATAAGTCTATTCTTGAGAAAGTCAAGATTGAAAGGAAGAAGAATGTGGTTGATCAATGGGTGTTAAATAAGTCCCGTAATCAATCAGAATCCAGACATGGAGCTAGAGGAAGATCAGTTCCAAGATCACAACAGGGTTCTAGAACGGAATATACTTGTCACTATTGCGGATTTCAAGGACATACCAAACCTAACTGTCAAAAGCTGAGAGCAGACAACAATGCAAGCGCACCTCGGTCACGAGAATGAAGAAATAACAAGAGGTCTTGGGGTGGTGAGCAACCAAGAAGTCAAAACCATGATCCAGGAATGATGGACGTGATGAAGATGATCAGTGCCTTCACCAACTACCTTGAAAGCTTCACACGAAGGTTTGATAGCCCTAATTCTCGTACCCAATCCGTTAAGGATATCACCCCAAACGCACGTGACGTGTGGGTGATGAAGGGTACTCATGCATAAGCATTACAACATGTCCATGCTTCAATACTTCCCATGTTTGTGAATATGCTTGGTTGTGTGCTTCTTGCTAGTATTTAGGATTTTTTTTGCATGTGTATCTGTCTTTGATCAATCTTTTATTGCTTTTGTGTCAAAAATCCAAAAACACATAAAAAGTAGAAAATCCAAAAAGTTTGATAAACTTTGTTGAGTTCTGTTTCAAATCATATTTTGCCCTGTACCTTTGTACTAATGGCTTTGTGCATGTACGAGCTTAGTTTGTCTTCTATGCACTCGTATCATTGTGGGAGAAATTCTGAAATCTATGTGACTGTTGTAAATAGATCTTCAACCTTGTCATGAATGATTAGTTAATGGTTTTGTTGATCTTGAGACATGCATAGACTCATGCCTATATATCTTCCCACTCTTTATTTTTGTTTTTGCTTAAAAGAGCTCTCTAAATGTAAATCTCCAAATGAAAAGAGATATAGAGCTGCAAAAGCCTGTCGCACATACTAGTATTTGAGTAGGAAAAAGGGAAAGCGACCAAAATAAAAAATTTGATGCCCAAAAAAGCCAAAGGCTAACTCATAAATTGAAATATCAAAAATTTTAGGCATCTATCTCTCAATGAGATTTTTCTTTGCTCAAAAAGTGCAAATGATATGTTGAATATGGAGCCAAATGAAAAGCTTCAAAGTAATGTAATCAAGTTCTTGTGGGAGGTCATAAATGCATGTTTCTATAATTGAGATAGGTTACACTATCTAGTGCTAATTGTGTATGCCTTGATTGAATTGATCATTGAAGCTTCACATTAGACTAAGGACTATCTTATTTTTGATATCCACACACAACACATAAGTCTATGTTTAATGAATGCCATATTTATTTGTGTGATTGTACTTGATTAAATGTGTTTTCACATACTCAATCTTTGTTTGATCAAACACAAAAATATTTTTGAGTCTTTCTAGTTGTTTTTGGAAAGTATTTTTGTTTTTACAAAAAAAACAAATCAAAAATTTCAAAAACTGTTTCCCCTGTTTTGGCATCTAGGTCGCAGGTTAGCCCAGTCGCGAGCCCACTCAGAGATTTTTCGCGGCTTACTGGCGAGTCAGTATCCCAGTCACGAAAAAGACTTAGAAAATTTTTCAAAATTTGTGTTTTTGCATTTTTCGTGGCTTAGTTTCGCAATTTGTTCGCGGGTGGAAGGTCCAATCACGAGGATTACTCAGAGATTTTCATGGCTTAGCTCGCGACTCCTTCGCGGGTAGATCTTCCAGTTGCGAAAAACACTTAGAGAAATTTTCAAATTTCTTACCTTCACAGTGTTTCGCGGCTTATCCTGGCGACTTACTGGCGACTTGTTCCAATTGCGAAAAACGCATGTTTTGCACTTTTAAGTCAGTTTTTCAAAAACTTTTCAGTTTTTCCCTCGAATATCAGTGATTGTTCATTGTCTTCTTCATTCTCTCATTCAAACACTTCGTGTCTCACTGAAAAAGTTTCCATTTTTGTATCATGTCTTCATCAAACACCAAGAAAAAGGTATGGTTTTTTCCTACCTTTAATTTATTCTTTATGTTTTGATGTTTAGTTTCTTGTTTTGTTAGTAGCATTTGTGTACTGTGTTATATTATGCTCAAACATGGGTTTGCCCAAAATGTTGGGTTTGATTGTTTGAGTATTGTTTTTCTCTTGTTGATGGGTTAACTTAGTACCTTGTTAATGCTTCTGATTGCTTGTCTTTGTTCTGAGCATTGTCTTTGATAGCATCACTTCTCTTTGGGCATATGGGTTTGGGGGTTTTCTATGGGTCTCTCTGAATGCGGTTTTTAGGTCTTGTGTTATTTTTTTACCCTCCATATCTAAGGGATGCTACTGCATTGGGGTGTTCATGCTCACTTCCTACTTATCATATCTTGTTTCTTTGTCTCTTGATCTTTTCTGGGTACATTTTTCTTTAACTAACTTGTAACTGAAACCAATCAATCTGATGTTTGCTTCTTGTGGTATTGTATTTGGTTTGTTTCTGTGTGTCTGCTTTGTTGCAGTTAACTCGTTGTTCATCCAAAGGTAAAGGCATTGTAACTGATGATCTAGTTGCTAAATGGACACGATTATCGTCTAAGTCATCCAGGGACTCTACCATTGAAAGATTCATGACTCCTACTGATTCAAAGACCTACACAGACATCTTCAAAGAGTCTTCTCCCATTGTGGAACAAGTCGTCAAGTTTGATACCCTAGGGGCAACTTTTATCCCTAACATTTTTAAAGACAGAGATTGGGCTGACCTTTTTGGAAACTTTGAGGATCCAATTGAAGAACTGGTTAAGGAATTCTACTCCAATGCAAGATTCACAGGTGTAGAGTTGAAATGCTAGGTACGAGGAACAAAATTTTCCCTAAATGCAGGCTACATTGCTAAGGTACTTAGCATCTCCAGACCAAAAAATGTGGATCGAACTCCATACGATGACAGAGTGCTTCGGGCACAAGACATCCTCCAAGTTCTTGGGAATGAACATGAAGTGGGAAGCACAGGGTCATCAATAAGCACTGCATTGTTTTCGCCCGAACTGACAACTTTAAAGCTTATCATGTTCTTCAATCTCTACCTTCTGTCAAATACTGCCTTCATCAATCTTGGAAGGGCTCAATTTCTATGTAATCTTATTACTGGTGCCCCAATTGACATCTGTGCTCATATCTTCCAAATCATTGGGAAAACATCGGCTCGTTCAGCAACATGAACAATTCTTCCATTCTGCACTCTAGTCATGAAGATTGTTCTTCGTGAAGGTGTTAGTCCTTCATCAGATGAGAAATTCTTGTCTCGTCCTCGAGCAATATCTCTGTACTCTCTCCAAGCAAGCAAGAGTCACTTCTCCAAGAAACCTAAGAGTGAACCATCCACTCAGGCATCTCCATCTGCTCATGCTACAACTATTCCTATACAGACAACCAGCACCCCATTTATTCCTCTTGGATTCCAAATTCCCAGGAAAAGTCACTTCATTGAAAATGTACTTTAGCGGATTTCTGATTTGGAACGGCTTCTCAACCCTTTTCACAGTCAAACTCAAATGCGTCTCAGAACCATTGAGTTACAATTAGATAACATCCAACAGAAGCTAAAAGATAGCCTTTAGCTATTCATGCCAAAAAGGGGGAGAGCAACTTAAGGGGGAGAGAGAGCTTAAACATGAAAAGGAGGGTGCATACTGAAAGGGGGAGTGTTTTTATAGTTGCTATTTTAGAGTTTTTATCCTTGTTAATATGGTTTTATACTTTTGGAAAACTTGTGGTACACTATGGTTTTTGTTTGGTTTAAACTCACAACTTTTGGATGGTTGTGGAACTGTGGCATTTATTTATATACTCTGATGTTATTTTAGTTATTTCAGACTTTTGTTTTATCTGGTTTGTACCCATGTTGCTTTTGTAAGCTTTAAGGGTTTGTTTTTTCATGCACTTATGCTATTTGTAGGCTTTTATGGTCTGTACCATGTATTTGCAACACTTTGCTTATGCAGCCTTTATGCATTATGCTTTAGTACTTGTTAATGCTATGCATTATCTTAAGTACAACACTCTTGTGCCCTTATAGGATTGTTCCCAGATGCATATATGTTTGTATGCATTGGTTGAGTGTTGGACTTGCAAATGATACTCTTCAATTGAGCTTATCACCTTGCATGTCTGGATGTTCATTCCTTGTGTGAATGAGCATAGTAATCACTTCTGTATAGTTATTCTTGTTTGATATTGCCATGGTCTATTGTAACACCCCATACTTTTAAATTATTATTCGTAAATTAAAAAGGAGGCCCACAAATAAATGGATTTAATTGATTTGGGCCTAGGATATTAAAAATAAGTAAATACTATGGAATATGAAGCCCAAGTGAGGTGGCATAAGAAAATATATGGGCCTTGATAAGCTTTTAAATAAATAAAACCCTAGTCTTTTACCTCTTATGCTACACATGCTTAAACTTAGGAGGCTGCCTTTTTGCTTCAGTCGTAACACACGTTTGAGTTGTTTTCTTTCATCTCTTCGGCTGTGCACAAGTATTTCAGGTATGGTTGTCTTGCTGAAATTTTAGAAAGTTGAAAGATTTATAGAGTGGGAATTATTCTATGGCTAATAATTGTCCTCACATGGGTCCGTGCATTTGTTCTTTTGGTACCAAGTAAAACAACTGGCATTGGGTTCATAAAATCTAAACCTATCATCTATATTAATGGGATAGCCAGCCAGGATGATTACAATTTTATAATAGGAACTGTATATATATAGCCGTATGGTCCTCCATAGGCTTTGAAATTGTATTGACCGAGCTATAATATATAGCTAGAAATTGTCCCACGTTTTCAGGGAGGAACGACGCTTGAAATTGCTTTAATAGCTAATAGGAAAATAGGCATGATTTCATAAAATATAACTTATCAATATATTAACGTAGGACTTCTAGGCATACATTCTAATCTCAACAACCTCACTTATCCTTATATCATGGGAAAGGATGTCCTACGGTGATTATTATATTAGACTAGGAATGATGGATATAGCTACATGACAAGAAAGGATGTGAATTGTAGATTGATGAGATTTCCCTTATTCGGCCATTTTGAAGTCTTGAAAATCAGATTAGGCAGTAGTATTTTTAAGTCCAAAAATCTGATCAAAGCTGAAAGGGTATTGGATAGTTAGGTGAATAAATGAAGAATTTTGGATATATCAATATTGTCTAAGATAAAACCGTTTAATTGTGAAAGTAGATTTTTAAGTGAGAAATTGTGTATTGATGGACCTATCTTGGTGTTATTTAGGTTCTCGTTGACATCGTTTCGAACAATTGAAGTAAAGCTTGATTTAGCAACTAGAGGTAGGTGGACTACAGATCATGAGGTCTCTCAAGATGTGTATATTTATGTATATATTTTTGGTAAAAATATATTTATATATACATAATTGCAAAAGTGAATTTTCAAAAACTTATACCATTGTAAATGCATAATATATACTATAATTTTATTATTTATTGTATATTATTATGAAACTATACATGTCAAGAATGTTTTCAAACAGTCAGTTAGACAGTCTGCAACCTTTGCCAACATAGGGTTAAGTGTTGGCCTTCGGCCGATGTAGTATTATTGTGGTGTGGTGCAGTGTTATCGTTTACTCTTCGGAGCCAGTGTTGCCTCTTTGAGGTTAGTGTTATTGTCCCCAATGTGAATCACCCATCGAGTGTTGAGCAGTTTATGTCTTTGTCTGGCTAATAACTAATGTTTTCCATATTGAATTACCGTTTTATTGTTACTGATCTTTATAAGTGAAAAATTGTCTATTGTCATAACATATTGTTTCTACCTATTTAGTGCATATTGGCATATTAAAGTGGTTATTATTTTATTTACTAATTACAATGTTATAGTTAAATGATTTATTTTTAACAGTTTTATAATATATATTATATTACTGTTAAATCTATATGCAAGTGTTTTGTAAAGATTATATTTTGTCATAGATACTATTATTTTGTTTGAGAGACATCCTCGTGTTATGTAGTCTCTTATTGAGCTTCTAGCTCACCCCCATTTTTCCACCATTTCAGATTAGAGCAGTGGAAGGTCTTTTGGTGGTAGAGCAGTGGAGCTATAGATTGGAGACTTCTTTGGGAGTTATGTTAGTTGCTGGACTATTTTAGTATATTTTCTTAGGATAGTAAGTTTGGCATTTGGGAAACATTTTTTTTTTTTTTTTTTTTGAGATTGTATTTGGAGACTTCATTGTTAAGGTTTTTGCTTTTATGGTTTTCATAGGAAAGATTTTGATTATTTGAAGTTTATTTGTGGATATTTAATTTCGCTCTGTTCCATTATATTAGTGTTGATTTTTATAAGACAGTTTATGCATCTAAATCCTTGGTATGGGTTTGGGGCGTTACATCTATTGCTTTATTCCATTTTGCTTGATCATACTTTTATTGCTTCATATGCATCTCAAGTGTTTCTGCATACAATGATATTGCTATGTTGTTGTGTTTCAAGAGTTACTTGTTCATATGTTCAAGAGCATTTCAGAATCTAGAGTTAGGTGTGAGTGAGTTTTGTTCAACTGTTCCTAACTCACATTTTAAGTCTAGAGTCTGTTGTAGGGTTTTGTCATGGAATAGCCAAAGGGGGAGATTGTAAGGTTGAATTTAATCAACCATCTTGTTGGCTTTATTCCGTGCCAATTTGCTTGTAATTTAGCATTTAGTAACCCTGTATTTAGGTGGGAAACTTGTAAGGGTAGTGAGTGAGAGAGTGTGAAGAAATGCTCAAAAGTGTGCAAAGAAACAGAGTCTCGAAACTGGATCTTGCGGGTGAGTCACGGCTTGCAAGTCACCAAAAGTTTGCACACATGCCAAGCATGTCAGAAGCTAAAGAATCGCGCCAGCTGTTGCACTACAGGACAAAAGTCCCAGGCTAGCCAGGCCGTTAGCTCGCGGCTTGAACTCGCGACTAAACCAAGTCGTGAGGTCAAGTCGCCAAAATGCCCTGTTTGGGAAAATCTAACGTTTCACATTCTATTCTCATTCCAGTATCAATACCCCTCATTCCCACAATATTGAGTGAGCTTCCAGAGAGAATTTTGTGAGAGAAACCCTAGAGAAATACAAGATTGATTCATCCACAATCTTAACCTTAGAGACTCTACAAATTCCTCTACTCTCTTCCTCTCCATTGTTATACCCTTGAGAGGCCTTTAACCAAATCCTTATCTCACCACACCCACATCTGTGAGAAGATTTATTTGGTACTGTTGGGAAGTAGTTAGGAAGGAACCAATCTACATTGGTTGATGCTACGGTCTAGTAGCGGAATCCGGTAAGCTAAAGAAGAAATAGGTTCGGCGTAACCTCGTTGGAGTAAGAAGCTTGGAGGGCTTAGGTACTTGGGTAGATTAGGCTTGGAGGGTCTTTTGCTGTTCATGTATCCCAACTATATTCTTTAGTGTATTATTTGGCCGCTTGGAGGGCGGCGGAGAGGTTTTACGCCGAGGGCTTCGGTTTCCTCTTCGATAACACATCATGTGTTGTCCGAGTGTTTACATCTTCTTTCCTCTATATTTGCCTTATATTTACTACTGTGGATGTGTTTATATTTGGCTTAGATTGTTTATCAATTCTGTTATAAGCTTGTTATCATGTTCCGCACATTAACTGTTTGATATAAAGTTTGAATTGGTATTTTTGTAATTGGGGCCTAAACATTCAAGGGTGGTTTATACCCATTTTGAACTTTCAACACGCTTGTTTACATGTCCATGCATGGGTCTTGCTTGCTAGTGTGTTGTCCATACTTTAACACAATGAAGCTATGGACATTTGATCCAAACCTACATTTGTCCCTCGCGGACACCACCTTTTGTTTGCTTTCTTGCTTGTTTGCCTTCGCTTGTACGCTTGTTTGCTTTATACCCGTAGCACCTTATCTACGCATTTCTTTCTTTCCATTGCTTGTCTGCTGGTTTCTTGTCTCTACCTTTGCATATACACACATGGAGCAAGGATGCATGGAGTTAGGGCATAGTCTCCCAGGTGCAAGCAAAAAGGGTAAGGATGTGAGTATGTGGATATAAGCCAAGGGGTTATGTTCAATAGGCTTAGGAGTCTAGCCCTCCCATTTGGTTTTGTGCTCTTTAAAACCCCTTCCTTCCTCCTTCCTTTCTCTCTTAGATGGGTTGTATTAGGTATATCATGTTGTGTGCCATTCGTCCTCATCTCTAGAGTATGACGACCCCTGTGTACTTTATTGCACCTATATTTTAGGCCATGCTCTAGGGATGTAGGCATTTACTTTCCTGTCCTGTGTGCTTGCATTGTGTATGATGTATGTATAAATATACCTGCTCACTACTTCTAGTGTGATTGTCATAGTCCATGTCACCTAAGGCAAAGCGATGCCTAATTTCCACCGTGAAAGTAAGGTGACATGTCGCTGGGTTTTCACCATGAAAATCTGGTACTTTGCCCGAATGCTTTAGGAAAGCATAGATTAGGACCACACTCATTCAAAAACCAAACCTCAAATCCTCCATGCATGCAAAGCCTTGAAAGCCAATGCCGAAATCATGTTTTTACTAGCAATCTCCAAAAATTATGGTTTTATTAAAACAAAAGACTATCCTTGGACAGACGTTGTGGGGTGCCTAACACTTTCTCCACACGCAACCAAACTTCCAGACCTAAGAATCAAGATTTTTTGCCGTTCACATTAGATTAGGAAAAATGCCCTTTTTCTTAACCTAGAATTGGTAATAAAATCAACTAGAAACAAGTGACCAATCACACCTTAGAAAAACCCAATGATTGGTGGCAACTCCACTTACCTTTGGTAATTCCTTAAAATTTGGCCCAGATTCTTACCATAACACTAAAGTTAGACCTACCTTCCTCCACTGAGAGAGAGAGAGAGAGCACCCGAAGCCCAGTGCAAACCACACCACACACCATGCACGCGCACACTTGTAGCATCATTCACTCGGGAGGGCCTCCAACGGGCCCCCCGCGTGCATGGGAGCATTGCCACAGCAGGTGGTCGAACGAAGGCCCACGACGGCAGCGACAGTTTTTCAACTATCGCTTTTTCAAGGCTGGCGTCGACACTAAGTTTAAGATTTGAGTCTTCTTTAAATTTTAATATTTGCAATAAACTACTAAAAAGATTTTAAGAAAAAAGAATAAAAATACAAATCTCTATTTTCATTAAATATAGATCTGAAATTTTTCTACATACAAAAAAAGATCTATATTTTCATTAAATATAGAACTGAAATTTTTTTGCATACAAAAACAGATCTGTATTTTCATTAAATACAAATCTGAAATTTTTCTGCATATAAAAAACAAACTGTATTTTCATTAAATATAGATCTGGAATTTTTCTACATATAAAAAATGGATCTTTATTTTCATTAAATACAAATCTGAAATTTTTTCGCATATAAAAAACAAATCTGTGTTTTCATTAAATATAGATCTGAAAATTTTTTGCATATAAATAGCAGCTCTGTATTTTCATTAATTACATATCAGAAATTTTTTCGCATATGAACAACAAATCTGTATTTTCATTAAATATAGATCTAAAATTTTTCTGCATATAAAAAAACAGATTTTTATTTTCATTAAATACAGATCTAAAATTTTTTTGCATATAGAAACTTATCAGTATTTTCATTAAATGTAGATCTAAAATTTTTCTACATATAAAAACTGATCTGTATTTTCATTAAATACAGATCTAAACTTTTTTTATAAAAAAAAAAAAAAAAATGTTTTCTTCAATGTAAAATATCACCAACTTTTGTGTTTCTTTTTAAATAAAAATTGCAAATTTCGAATTCTTATAGATTGAATTAATCTTAAATTTGAGAATTTCAACATGTCATTGTAATGTATCATTCAAATGGGTATATAAATGGTCATTTAAAGTCTAGAAGACTAGACTTTGTCTGGGCAGGGTGGGTGCCTAACACATTCCCATCCTATAACCTAACCCTCGGACCTTAGAATTTTAGGTTGGTAGATTTAGTGTCTTATTTTTATTTTGGTACAGAGTGTAACTAGGAAACAAAGCTTTGTATTTTCCTTTTTATTAGATTGTACCTAGGAATCAAAGCAATGTAAAGTTCTTTCTACCAAGATGTAAATTGTTTTCAATCAATGAAAATGCATACTATTCAAGATATATTGTAAATTGTTAAGTTTTCTTATTTTACTTATAAAATAAGTGGCAACTCCATAGAATCCAGAAAAGAGAAGGCGTCGATGCTTAACCCCTTTTTTGATAGCACCCAAGCTTTTCGATCTCTCGCACCTCTTTCGGTCCAATTTAGAGGAGGTCAGATGATAATTATAGGGTAAAGGGCCATAAACATTTTTGGCGGGAAACTCAATAACTGCCCCTGCCCACTATCCCACGCACGCCTCGGTAACTGAAAGGTCAGGCAATCTTAGCTGTCTATCTTGATAGTTGGCACTGCACGTGCGTAATGCATAGGCTGTCAAATTTGAAGCATTTATTGCCTGACACTTGGTGTCCCCGAGAAAACAACGGTCACTTTAGGCACAATACTCCAGGTACCAAGAATATGGACCCCGATCCCATCTTCACTACTTGAAAATGGGATTGCGGGGGGGCTGTTGTACGGATCATGAATGAAAGCCCAGCCCAAGACTATGGCCTGCTCCCTAAGACCAACCCAGCTTGTCTCGACACTAAACTAAACATTACCAAGCATGACCCTAAAACTAAACATTGGGAATGTTACCGAGCATAACTGTGGACAAAAGATAATGCCTTGGGGTAATCCGACTACCAAGCATATCCTGGTATCTGGTGCAAGTTCCAAGGATGTCATCTTAGGAGTATGCGGTGGGTCCCATCTAGTTAGGAATACAGAGCAGAGGGGGACCAACCTACTTGGGGAAGGCCACCCCTCATGATGGCAAACACACTAAAGGAAGGCTATAAAAGGGGGAAGAATGGTATGAGATAGGGGGTTGGAAAAATTGGGAGAGATAAACACAAGAGCAGCGAGGAAAGACCAATTTTGGATTAAGAAATCCTATTTGGGTTCTAGAAAAAAGGGACGGCTACACGGTCATCATCTCGGCTGAGCTAGGATTAATAGAGTTAAGGGCTCAAACATTTCTTTAACTCTATCAGAAACCTGTAACACCATTTCTTAGGCCTCCCACTGTGGGATAAACCCAACCCAAAATACAAGTAAATTGGGGCCCTCAGCCCAAAGCCCTCATACTATTGGGTTGAGCCACCACAGTTTCAATTTTGGGTTTGTTTTAGTTTGATGTTTTTCTCATCTTCATTTTACATTGGTTTGTATTTTCTTTTTCCCTTCTTTTGGTTATGCAATTTTTATTGGATTTTTGGTTTCCTAGGATTCTTCTATTTGATTTCAATTCAAGGTTTTTTTTGGTTTGATATATAGTGTTATTGTCATCTTCATTTACATTGGTTTTACCTTTTTATAAATTATTATAATCTTTGGGTTTTCTAATATGATAGACTACAGAATGTTATGTTTGGGCTGCTGCTATTTTGGATTCCGTGGGCATTTTGTTTTTGAAGGTTGGGGTTGGTTAGTATAGTTGTTTAAGATTGCTAAACATGTGTTTGATAGAATGCTCAGGTCCTTGTTCTCTGTTAGTGTTGGTAGTAATGGTTGTAATAAATGATTTCGTTCATGAAATCTTTTAACTTCATAACCAAACTTTCCTGTTTATGTGGTATAAAAAATACATAGGTACCTATAAAAACCTCATTCCATGTTTTCAATTTTTAGGCACAAAGGAGCTTACGCAAGCCTTGAGAGAGAAAAACAACCCTTGGTTATGTTGAGGCCAGTGTTGCTGCAACATGGTACTCTCTTTTCTTTTTTAAAATTCTCTCTTTTATAGTCTTTTGTAAGTTTTGCAATGATTCATGACTATTGTCCTACTATTTTAAAGTAGAGTAAAGATCATTCTCATTGATGTCCACTTTCATTAAGTGTTGTTTCTCTTACACGTACACAAGTTGTTTGATGAAATTCCTAAGTGATTTTTTGTTGTTGTTCTAGAAGTCATAATACATAGAGAGTGGTAAGGAGGAAGATAAGTAGGGAATGTGATGCTGTGTTGTTGATTTAATCAGGGTGAGATGTATTTGTTGGCCTTATTTTCTCAATGTCATTTGTGTGATGTAAAAACATGACTGTTATTTTTGTTATGATTTTTCAATTGAACTAGGATGGATTTTTTTTTCTCTAACTTAAATGATTGACTGGCTTTTATGTATAGCACCTATTCTTTGAACTTGCTTTCAAGTTTCATATGATTATATTCTTTAAGAAAACATGTACATACTCTAAATTAAATGGTAGACTTTAACTATTTGTATTAAAAAATTTGTTGTTTTTTACCTCCTGGAATATGCTTTTACATCCTTTATGAGATTTTGTGTGACCAAGATTTGATATAGCTCAATTTGTTGTATAGTTTATAGTGGTTGAACCACTGAGTGTGTATTTTAGTTTCTGCAATGAAAATGGTTGGTTTAAGATCTCTAAAGATGATAAGAATTATCTGCGAAGTTGTGAAGTTTTGTTTAATAGTGGGGAACAGAATTTTGTGTTGGGCAAGTAGCATAGACGACCACAAAATTTCAAAGGGTGGTTAGAGATGATAACCCAGAGTGGTGGCTCGATGGTATGGACGATATAATATATATTAAGTAAATGTTTTGAGTTGTTGTGAGAGTGAATATTATTTTTTCACTTTAACGTTAGAGAAATCGTTGCATCAATAATAAAGTTTATATATTATTTTTTATTAATATATTTCTTTCTATTTTTCTCCTTAAAATTTTGATAGCGATGGTAGTAGCTTCAAAGCATACACATGTAATTTTTTCATATTATTTTTTTTTCCAATAAAGTTTTATTCTCTCATCGTCACCATTATCAACTCATCAATATTTTTTTTTTCCTCAAAGACATAATACAAGTAGTGTTAATTCTGTGATTTTTCTTGGGTTGTCCTACCAATTGATTGATTTAAGTTGAATCTTTGAATTGAATAGTGGGAGCTATTCCCAAGTCATAAGCTTATTATTGTACAATCTATTTGTATTTTAGATTGAGCCAATCGTTTGAGAAGTGCATTGAAAATGGATTTTTTTTTTTTTTGCTAAAAAAAAGAGCCCAAATTTTTGGGAGGTGATGCTTGCTATTGGCATGAGTTTTTTGGAGGACTTTATTTTTTCTGCACTTAAACTGGCCTTCCTCCCTCTACTTTTTATTTATGGTTCTTGGTTGGATATAGCACTTTGAAATTTAAATTAGTCAAACTACACAAATTGGAATGGTGGACAACATTGAATATTGTCTATTTTAAGGAGGGATATATTATGACAAAATTAAGTCATAGAAAATGGACAACTGTTTTGTAAAATTATTGTATTTAGTTTTTGAGTTTGAAAATTTCGTTCTTAAAAATAATCCTTGGTAGGCTTATATGGAGCACATAGCTCAAGGGCAGGGATTATTCATAATATTGCATTGATGTTGCCAAATTCTTGAAGCCCAATTTTTCATGTAAATGTAGACGATATGGAGGTAGTTGTTCATATTTGTGAGCTTGCAACTGAGTGGCGTTGAACTTTACATTGAGATGTGGTTGATTTTGTTTGTTATTGTCATTATAATATCTATATCTAATGTTTTAGTGTAGATATTTACACACAATTGTTATTTGATAATTAATGTTTGTTACGAGATTCTTCTCTCTTTATCAGTCATTGTATTCTCTTGATATCTATTTCCTTTGGCTCTTATATTTTAACTTTATTGTGATCGTGTAGAGTTTACTTATTAGCATTTGTATGATAAAGGAGGCTTTCAATAAATATTTTTCATTCTTTTACTATTTTTGCAATAATTGTTACGGTGTAGATTAGTTTTCCTTTAATGTTTGATTTCATTTTAAAATAATTTTAGTTGACTTTTGTTAAATTATTCCGTTGCATTGCATGGGTTAACGACTAGTTAATAAAATAAATGTCTGCCCTCTCTACTTTGGAAGTGTGAAACAACCAATTCCCACTTGTATTTGTTTTTCTTCCTTTTTTCAGAAGTTTGTGATAATTATTTATTTGAAACTCACACACAATGGAGGAGGTCATAGGCTGATAGCTTGTTTAATGGGCTTAAAAATTAAGCTAGATAAAAGTACTATTGTACGTAGGAAAAGAAAATTTTTAAAAGTTGTACATACTAAACAAACTATCTAAAAAAGGCTCAGGTATTGTGTCCAGAAAAAAATAGCAGTCTATGCTCAGACAGGCTTCAGACACAAACAGTTGTACGAAAATAAATGGAGGGGAAAAATCCATAATTTTACCCAACAAAACATGACCAATCTGTTTTTTTTTTTTTTGGTATGTTTCTCAAAACTTTTTATTTTGCAGATGCGATTAATCTATTGCGTTTGCTCTATAATAATGATTTTTTTTTTTTTTTTTTATCATTATGCCAAAAAATTAATTAATTTTTTGGTGTAGGCAATGTTCAAAATTTTTTTTGTTGATACCGAACAATTCATTCATTCATTCATATGTAAAAGATCTTGATACAAAGCATCCATAGCAGGTGGTGGAGAGTCTTCCATCCAATACATTTCATCACTAATTGTCCTAGCATGTCGAGCTAAGGAGTGTGCAACCATGTTACCACCCCTTTTATTGTTGGGATTTATGCCCTAAAATCCAATTTATTGGCATGTCATAAATAATTAAATTGTTTAGTTATATGAGACTATTTATTAATGAACTAATGGAACATTATCTTAGTCCATGAGATGCATAGTATGTGATTTATGTGAAAACTCACAGAAAGATATAAGTCACAAGTTCTTTGTAAACTCAGAATTTTAGTTCGTAGTCGGTGATGAAATTGGGCGTTTCATCTGCGAAGACTATAACATATCAACTACGATGATTTGTCTTGATCATGGAAGTAGAGACTTTTAGTTGGTATGTTGATATGTTTTAAGAGTTAAGACATATTGAATTGGACCGTTGTGAGATTTATTATTCTCCTAATGACTGTCAAATGAATAATAAATCTCACGACTTCTGTTTACATCAACTCTAAATCCTGAGAGAATAATGGACCTAATCATGAGATGTAGGTTGCTTTGATATATCAGGAGTGAGATCTATTAGTTACGGTCAAAACCTCAGTATGTTGGGCAGCTGCATTTAATGTTGATGGAACATATATTCTCAAGATGGAATTCATAATCTCTTAACGGAGATATAAAATATTCCTTTGAGATAAGTTTAATGGGTTTGGTTATTTAGAGTGTTGGGCCCAACCACTTTAGTAAAGAGCTACTAAAGTATATATATTTGTGAAATTGGATTTCATAAATATATATTGAATAACATAAAGGATTAAACCGGGTACTCAAGGATTAAGATGTAGTAATCTACAAAGTGGCAGTCAACTTTTCATGACTTTGTATTAGTACAAATATTTTATGAAGGGGTCGCATGTACAATAAAGTCTTGGGATATAATTTATTAATAAGGCCTAGAGTGCAACTATATTTATATAGTGGTATTAAATATAGTTAATGGTAACTTTGGACTCGTCAAAAGTTGACAGAAAAGCCCAAGGCCCATTGGAGCTAGTGTCTTATTGGTCCCTTTTGGTCCCACTCCAAGCCATACATTTAAGCCCAATTGGAAAGGCCCAAAAAGCCAGCCCAATTAGATAATTGGTTAGATATAAAAGGGAAAAACGTTCAGAATATTTCAAGAGAGTAACATCATTGTGAAATGGTGTGTATGTGAGTTTTTGTCACTCTCTAATCACCCTTTTGTTACCGATTGAGAGACCACACGTCTTGGGCATCAAGTGGAATTGGAGTGAAGATTAAAAGTCTTCCCAAGAACGTTTGATCTTCGATTTTGAATTTCACCACACCAAGGTACGCTTTCTTGTTCTTAAATTCTGAAACTTACATAGTGCATGTTATCAATTGCGATGAAGTAGATCCGTTAATTTTTCCACTGCGTACATCTATTTTTCCAACATTTATTGCAACTGATTGAAGCATATTGCAGCCCATGAACAAGATGTTGGATGTCTTCAAAGATGTGTCCTAGCAAGGAGTTTTTTCTGCAGAGCATGATATTGCATTCATTACCAATGCATTATCCCCTTCAATGAACAACCTTGAAAAACCAGCTTCAATGGCGAACTGAATAGCTCTCCTACATGCCAAAGCTTCAGCTTTTGCACTTTTAAGAGCCAAAGGACCCTTGATTGACATCCCAGCCATCACCTCGCCCTCTTCATTGCGGATAGTTGCCCCAAATCCAGAGTAGTTCAGATCAGCAAAAATTGTTGCATCAAAGTTAAGCTTGTATGTTGATGTAGGTGGTGGTTTCTAGGAAATTCTAGCAGGTGCTGTGACTGGTATAGCAACTAGCTGAACCTGTGATTTTTTGTACTCATCAAGATAGTCCAATGCTCTTTTATTCAACCCCTTGGATCCATCATCTGTCGTCCATGCACCACTCTATTTCTTTGATTCCATATAAGCCATGATTGAACAAGAAACAACTCAAAATCTGCATCAGATAACCTATTAAGGAGAAATCCAAATAGCTTAATTATATCACATTGGTTAGTTAAGCACTTTTGCAGATTGATTGAGCTTCCTGCCCACACACCTTGAGCAGCAACACACTCCCATATAGCATAAACAGTAGATTCTAGAAAGGATTTGCAGCAATGACACATCGGATCTGATATGATTTTTCTTTGAGCAAGGTTGACATGAGTTGGTAGGATTTCATGGCGGGTCCTCCATCCAAAAACCTTAATTTTATTAGGCACCTATAGCTTCCACAACTTCTTCCAAATCTGCAAACCACCAGAACCCCTTGAACTTTCTACCTAATCATCTTTTCGCATCACCCTTCTTGCTATATAATACCCGGACCTGATTGAATACACTCCCTTTCTATTGTGCAACCACACCACAGAATCAAATACTTGTCTATGGCTCAAATGAATATTGCAAATAGCTTCGGCATCCTCCCTATGGAAATTAGACATAATAACATCACGCCTCCAACAGTGTGATACTGAATCAATAAGCTCGGACGCCAGCCACTCTTCACTTTCCTCCTGAGCTGGGTGAAGAATTTTATTAGCTGGATAGTTAGGGATCCATTTATCCTTATGCACTCTAATGGACACACCATTCCCCACCCTCCAACAACAGCCACTCTTCAAAATTGGTAGTTCAGCCACCATACTTTTCCACACATAAGAACTATTAGGTGAGTCCACAGCATCTAGGGAATGACACCTTGGAAAGTACCTAGCTTTGAAACATTGAGAAAGGAGTGAATCATGGTCATGCAGTAGCCTTCACCCTTGCTTAGCTAGCATAGCAAGATTGAAGCTTCTCAAATCCCTAAATCCCATCCCTCCGTCATTCTTTGGTTGTGATAAACTATCCCAACTCTTCCAATGAACTTTCCTCTCATCCCCCACTTGACCCCACCAAAATTTAGCACACAAAGCATTTAGCTCATCACACAACTTCAATGGCAATTGGAAAACTCCCATAGCATAAGTGGGAAGGGATTAAGCAACTGCCTTAATGAGCACCTCCTTTCCAGCCTTAGATAACATCTTGCCTTTCCAACCTTGCAACTTTTTCCAAACTGGGTCCTTTAAAAAAGCAAAAGTTTGGTATTTTGCCCGACCCACCAAAGTTGGTAATCCCAGATAGAATTCAAACCACTCCACCTCCTTCACACCTAGGACTGACACAATCCCCACTTTTTGACTGGCAGAGGTATTACTACTGAAAAGACTGAAGACTTTTCGATATTAATACATTGGCCAAATGCATTGGCATAAGTCTGCAAAACCTTATTGATCACAGCAACGTCACTTTTTGTGGCTTGGCAAAAAGCAAAAAATCATCAGCAAACATTAGGTTTGAAATTTTGGGCGCCCTTCTGCATATAGAAACACCCTTAATACGTCCCTCCACTTCTACCATAGCCAGTAAGGATGTGAACCCCTCAGCACATAAAAGGAATAAATATGGTGATAAAGGATCACCTTGGTGAATCCCTTTAGTTGGATGGATATTGCTAAAGGGTTTACCATTAATGAGGATAGAAAAAGAAGGCGTAGTTACACAGCCCATCACCTAATTGATCCACTTTCAGGAAACCCCAATTTAACCATTACACCCTGCAAGAAAGGCCATTCAACCCTATCATATGCTTTACTAATGTCAAGTTTCAATGCCAGTGACCATTTTTTACCTTTTTTTCGGGAGTGTATAGTGTGCAAAGTCTCATATGCCACTAGCACATTATCAATAATCAATCTCCCTGGAACAAAAGCACTTTGAGTAGGGGAAACAATATCCGGAGGATTTGTTTCAACCGGTTAGCCAACACCTTGGAAATAATTTTATAAATGACATTACAGAGACTAATAGGCCGGAAATCAGACATTTTCTCAGGTGTCTTCACTTTAGGAATCAACACAATATTAGTATGATTAATACCAGGAATCATGCTACCAGAATTTAAATAATCCAATACAGTAGTAACTACATTATCACCCACAACATGCCAGAATTTTTGGTAAAATAGAGCATTCATACCATCGGGTCTAGGAGCATTAGTTGGTTCCATCTGAAACAACGCCGCCTTAATCTTATCAGCTGTAAAATCACTGGACAATATTTGTTGCATGTCTGGAGTCAACTTCTGTTGTACTACACTCAAATAATCATCAATCTGATCAAATGCACCTGCATTAAACAAATTCTCAAAATAAGTTATAGCCACGTTAGCTATTTCTTTCATCTCTTCAACCCAAATGCCTTCTAAATTCTTAACTCCCTGTATGTGGTTCTGCCACCTTCGTTGTGTTGCTTAGAGTGAAAAAACTTAGTGTTTTTATCCCCATATTTCAGCCAATAAATTCTGGATCTCTGAGCCCAAAATATCTCCTGCTTCATTAGTAGTTCATCCAAAGCTCTACTCACCCTTAAAAATTCAGCTTTTAACAACTCAGTGGGTTCTTCCATGTTTAGCTTCTCCAATTGCTTCTGAAATTGCTTAATCTCCTTAGTATTCGGTTTTGTTTTTGAAGATCCCCACGCCTCAACACTTCCCCACAAGCTTCAATCTTCTTTTTAATCATGGCTAACCTGTGCACATCATTCCCATCAGCATTCCATGCATCTTTTACTACATCCTTACAGTCCTCCAATAACAACCAAACTTCCTCAAATTTAAAGCTTCTTACACCTCTTAATCTATTCTTCCTATAATTCTTAGTTTGGAGAATTATAGGGAGATGATCTGAGGCATGGGGACAGGGGCGGAGCCACATAGTGGCTTGGGGGGGCCGTGGCCCCTGCAAAAAAAAAAAAATTTCCCATTAGCCTATGAAGAAAATATTATTGGGCCCCCCCAATCTCAGACAGCCGCCCCCCCTACCCATTTCTCACCCATTCTCCCAGCCCTTAATCAAAAATTAAGAACACCCTCAAATTAAAAAAAAAAAAAAAAAAGCCCAAAAAAAATTTGAATTAAAATCTGAAAAAAAAAAAAAAAAAAATTGTAACAGAGCCCACGGCAAGCCAAGCCCACGGTGAGCCCAAGCTCGCTCACGGCAAGCCCACAGATTCTCAACCCAAAAAAAAAAAAAAAAAAAATACAGAGAAACCCATCACGTCGCTGGCAGGCAGAGAAATCAATCCATCATGTCGCTGGCAGTGGCAGAGAAATCAAACCCCAATACTAAAGCTAAACAACCTCCAGCAAATGAAACATAGAGCTGTTTATCAAAAAAAAAAAAAAAAAAAAACCCCCAATACACAAACCAAAACCAAACCCAGCAAACCAAACCCAGTAACCCACGGTCACGTCGTCGCAGCTCGCTCGCCGTCGTCGTCGTTGCTCGCCCAGTCGCCCCTCATCGCAGATCGTAGATTGTAGATCGGAGATCAGAGATTGCAGAGTTCTCTGCCTCGTCGTCGAAGCGGTCATCGCCCATCGGAGATCGCAGATCGTTTTGCGACTTCTGCCTCTGCTACTGCTCCGGTGCAGCGGTACTCGTTGCTTCCTCCGCTCCGGCAGTCCGGCCCTCCCTCAAGGTTTTTCTCTCTGACTCTCTCTCAGTCTCTCTCTCTTTTTCTCTTTATCTCACTCAAAAAATGAAATGAATGAAAAAAATGAAATGAAAGACAAATTAGTCACTCTCTTTATTCTTTATTCTGATCTCATCATCTCAGTAAGTCTCTCTCTTTTGAACCGTGAGTCTCTCTGATTGGCTGGCTTTTCTTTTTTCCTGTTTTTGTCTTTTTAAATTTGGCTTTACGTTATGACTTATCCGTTTTTGTTGGTTAGTGGGTTGGTTGTTGTTTAAATATTGATTGTCATTTAGTGTATCCTGTGTTGTGATTTGTGATTAGCATTGTGAAATTTTCTGATTACAGCTGGCTATTGTGATTGGAGTGCATGTTGTGCTTATCTGTTGTTTGTTGAGTGGGATGGGGAGGGTGTAGATGGGCTATGGGCTCATGGGGCCGGGTGCAGCACAATAATTAAAGCAATGTAATGTGCAGCACATTACATTGCTTTAATTATTGTGCTGCATATGGAATGTATAATGTTCAGCTCTTTTAATGTAATATGTATAAGGGGCTAAACAATATAACAAATTAAAACAGTATAATTAATGACAAATAAATTAAAGCAATATAGTTTATTGTTAAACTAAATAATAATAATTAAAGCTATATAATTAAATTAACCAATACGTTATAAAAGACAAATTAATTAAATTATTTTTGTTTTTGTTTGAGGGGTTATTATTAATTAAAGTTGTATTAAAAATGGGCTGACTGTTTAAATTATAGTGGAAATTTTGTTTTTTTCTTGAGTATGAATAACATTCATATAACTAAGTAAAAATTTCTAATTAAAATTTTATTTTTTAAAATTCTTTTCAGGTTAATTTTTGAGTCATATTCTTAAAGTTAAAAGAATTATGAGCAAACGAAAAACAATTGATGCATTCTTTAAGAAAAAAGATGTTAATAATTCAGAAATTAGGACACCTGTGGGAGGAAAAGGAAGTTAGACCAACACTGACAATTGATAGCATGCGTGATGTGTTGTGTGTTTTCATTAATGGCAAGCTTATAGGTAATTAGGCGTTGTCTCACAATATTACTTCCTCTTATCTCAGTCTCCTTTTCTCCGTTGAATTCTTCCTCACCATTCATTTGCGCATTGGATTATATTTTTGTGCTACTTTTTTTTTTGATATCTCTGACTTAATTAAGTATTGAGAAATGATGAAATTAATATGTTTGTTGAATGTTGACATTGTCATAATTAGCCAAATGTAGAATTAGTACCCAAGAAGAAAAAAAGACTCAAACTGCTTAGGTTATATATCAAAACTACTCTCTCTCTCTTACTTGTCACCTATTTCTAATCTTCCACACTTTACAACTCAACTCCAACTTGGTATCAAAGACTTCCAATCTAACCCTAGAAGCCGTTAAAGAAACCTAGCAGTCATTTGAGTCAAGGTGTGTAGTAGGAGGGAGATAGACAAGAAAATAGGGTTGGGCTTAAATTATTGAAAAATGCAAGAACCACAAAAACTTACACAATTTTTGCCACAACTCACCATGCGGCGAGTTGTAAGTGGTGAGGAAAAAGTGGTGGGTCCATGTAGGTCAAGACCTCCATGCAAGTGGTCGGCCCCCTCATGTACAAATTCCTGGCTACGCCCCTGCATGGGGAGAAAGGTGAGTCACGGTACTAAGCTGGAACTTTTCTCTCCACGCCTTTGTTGCTACTGCCCTATCCAAACGAAGTTTAGTGTTTGCCTCTCCTAGTCTTTTATTGTTCCAAGTATACTGATAACCCTTATACCCTAAGTCTTCAAGTTGACAAACCTCCAAGACTGTTCTAAAAGCATCAATCTGATTCACTTGAGCTGGTCATTTACTGAGCTTCTCAGAGGACTGAAGTATTGCATTAAAATCTCCAATATAAATCCAAGGACCTTCCACAAAAGATTTAAGATGGGACAGCAACTCCCATGACTTGTATTTTTGAGTGGCTTCGGGCCAACCATAAAAACAAGTCAACCACCAAGTAAACCCATCATCTTCTAGCACTCTCACCATAATGTGGTTTGCTGTGAAATTTATTAATTCCCACCGCACATCATTCTTCCAAATTAACGCCAACCCTCCTCCCTGGTCAGGTTGTTTAACAATAATTTTATTAGGAAAAGGTAGTTCACCATACAGTTTCTCAAATCCTTCTTTATCTAATCGTGTCTCCATAAGAAAACATACAGTGGGAGCTTGTTCCCTCACAGTTTTGCAAAGGCTACGACCTGTCCAAGGGTTCCCAAGCCCTTGGCAGTTCCAACTTAGAAGCCTCATTGCTTTCGGCAAGGGTGGTAGTCCACCCCCACTGATGCTTCATCAATTTTCTTTTTTCCCCCATCCACTTTCCCTGTCTTCACAGTTTGTGTAGCCTCCTCTTCCTGCTGTTTGGAAAGGGAATCAACTTGCGTAGAAGTTCTTTTACCTAATAGAGGTATATCCGTTGCCCTTATTCCACCAAGCCCATAGTCCATTCTAATAATTCTAGTCCATGTAGATTTTGACTTAGTGGGGTTTACCCCATCCGCCCCATCAATTGTTTTTTCCTGTACAGGCCCTATACTGGATTTTGAATTCCCTACCTCTGAGTCCGTGATAATAGGGACATGATTTTCTTTATCTGTAGCCTTATTCTTCTCAATACAATTATTGTCAACTTTAACCTCTGTTTTTTAATTTGAAAGCAGAGCATCCACATCCAAAGCATTAAGGGTAGAGTTCCTTGTATCCGCAACTTCTGTTTCTTTTTTCTTGGTTCTTATCTGCTGGGTCACAAAACTTATCCCATAATTCTTGGAATTATCTTCACGTTGGACATTATCCATGCTAGAATTTCGAGTGTCATCATCATCCCTATACCTACTAGTTGGTTGTTCCCCGTACTACCTTCCCGTGGTGGTGATCTTGGTCGGCCACCGGTAGCTTTCAAGCAATCCATTTTTTTCGGTTGCAAGCCATTGCATAGTGACATAGATCATGCCCGAGAAGTCCACAAAAATGTCAAAAGATCGGCAACCTCTCATACTTGAACTTCACCCATGTTCACACACCCTCCGAATCAACTATAAAACCCCCATGCCGCAACGGTTTAGAAATAGGTAAAGCAACACACACCCTCATAAACAAATTTGGAGTATCTTGTCTTCTTCTCCGTTCAACTTCCTCCACATTGCCCAATTTGGTACCTATCAAAAGGGGCCCCCCAGATTTGAACCCAAAGGGACGCATGGTCTAGTGTAACATTACTTGCATTCATCCCTTTACGCCATCTAGTGAGCATTAACAGTTGGTTGTCAAAGTTTCACGGCCCCCCTCTTAAAATACCACTCATATTAGATTGAAACTTAAACTAAAAGAGACTAGAACCAACTTCTACGATCTGTAAATCCGTATTCAGTCCCCATGCTCTCCGTAGAGTATTCATGGCTGCCCTTTTATTGAAGACCTTACATGTCAGGAACTTACCAATGAGGCTCACGTTGCAACTTTCAATCTCAGTCAATCTGCCCCTCATCTGAAATCTCAATAACTTCTTCCTCTTCTGCCGTTAACTTCATATTTTCCAAGCTATCGCTTATGTCGTCCGCCATGATAGTTCAATAAGTGAAAAGTGAAAACAGAAAATTCAGCCCCTTAGGATGAAACCAAGGGAGAGAGAGACTCGTAAAAAATGAGAGAGAAAGCTCCTACAGAGAGGAGAGAATTATTGCAATGTTCAAATTTGAGATATCTTATTTGACAACAAAATTTTTTTCCAGATAAGTTAATTGAAATCTATGTTTATTTTAATTTTTCTTTTTCTGTTTGAGAATTATGTTTCTAAAAAAATTATTGTAATGTTATTCTTTCTTTTTTTTTACGATAAACCTTAAACTCACACGTTACAACCAAAATTGCACGCATTTTAATGTTATTCAATTTATTTGATTTATGTATAACTTTATAAATTTATTTTATTTATGTATAGCTTTATGGAATTTTACTTTTTGCAGGTATAACTAAAAGACCCCACATCTTGTTAACTTAATTTAGAAACTTAATAAATAAATAAATATATGAGTGCGTGCATGCCCGGGTGAGTTGTTTGGTTAATTTATTAAATAAATATGTATTTTTTACATTAGTTATTGTGTATGTTAACTTGATTGTATGCATTGGAAATGGAAAAGGTGTCTAGCTACATAGAAAGGGATGTCTTGTGGTCATATTCGTGAATCAACTATTATTTTAGAAACAGTGGTATCATATGATCTTTGGATATGACACTCATTTTTTAGGTTACTTGGGTCATATAATAATATTAACGTGTTGGTTGGATATGACTTTAATTGAACTAAACTATCAATTTGTCAATTAAAGTAGATATGAGTTTCCATTGCATCTATCATACTCTTCCAACAACCTATGTGGTTGTTAAGGGGAAAAAAATCTAAAAATATGGTTGTCATGAGAAATGGGTTTCCAAAAATAAGACCATTAGAATAAATTTTTAAAAAATATGCTTGTTAAGAAAAGTTGGATTTTTAAAAACGACCGTTAGTGTAAGATGATTATTTGAAAATATAAGCGTTAGAAAAAGATGAATATTTGAAAATATGACAATTGGAAAAAATTATAAAGAAAGAATTAAAAAGAATTAAAAAGATTAAAGAAAAAATATTTAAATAAAGTGGGAAAAGAATAGAACATTTGATGTATGATGTATTGTAAAGTGGTGTGTTAAAATAGAAAAAGCAACTTTTTGATGTGTCAAAGTCGCATTTTTTTTTTTACAACACCTATTGCTAGTGCTCTAAGAACTATCATTGGATGTCTCAATTTTTAGAATTTAACACACCAAATACCAAAAAAAAAAAAAAGAAAAAAGAAAAGGAAAAAACCAGCTCCATTGAATGTCTCAAATGGCTATAGTAGTAGAAGTGTAAAACAGCAAATGCATTTAATTTTTGGCATTTTTTTTCAACTTTTCCTTCTCCTCTCTCTCTCTCTCTCTCTCTCTCTCTCTCTCTCTCTCTCTCTCTCTCTCGGCAAGTTGTGGCCATATGTGGGCTTTTTGGGTTTGTTTGGTTTTGGGATGGGTTTTAAAAGTTGTCAATTGGTGGGTTCCAACATGAATGTGGTGAGTTGTTAGTTGTTTGTGGTGGTTTGGGTTGTCGTTCTAAGCAATAGTGGATTTTGCTATGGTTGTGGCAGTGTTTGTTGCGATGGTTGTGGTGGTTTGGGTAAGCGTTTTGAGTGGCAATGGTTTTTGTTGTGGTTGTGGCAGTGCTTATCACAATAGTGGTTTTTTGAGTTGTTGCTGTTGTTTGTTTTGTTAAAATAATTTTATATTATCTTAATGTGTTGTAATATTGCATTAATGGTTGTAATATTAAAATAGAAGATGAGATGTAGAATGTATTGTTAAATGCTATACTAAAATAGATAAACTAATTTTTTTTAATGTGTTAGAGCATAGTGATGCTTTTAAATTGCTAAAAAGTTATTTTAACCCATATAACAAAAAACATGCTACATTGATGGTGCTATTCTTAAAATTTTTTGCAAGTGAAGTACACTAAATTTCCATCTTTGGTAGTCTACTATAGCAACAAAATGATAAAAAAAACCTTGTTCATTTCATCTCTCTCTCTCTCTCTCATTAAAATATGCTTTTTCCTCACTCTAGTATTCTCTCCTCTCTTTTTTCTCTCTAGCTCCTCCCTCTTCTAGCATCTTCTCTTAGGTCCTCTTTTTTTTTTTTTTTTAATATTTTTAGTGCAATACAAGTAGTGCTCCTTCTAGATTGAAACTAAACCCTTTGTTGATGCTCATTTTGGGAAGCCTAGTAGAAGGAAGAAGGCCAGCGACATGGGCAGAAAAGAGTTAGCAATTGGATAGGAAAGTCGTTAAGCCCAAGCGGTAGGAATAATGGATCATAGGCTCATAAAATAAACAAATGGGTCTTGAGGAAGCAAACGGACCTAAAGGAGGCCAGAGAAAGAGAAGTAGCAAACCAATGGGCCATATGTGAGATAGAAAAGTGAAAATGGGCCACAACAAGCCCTAAGTAATGCAAGTAAAGAAAGAAAATGGCTGATGGAAAGTCCAAGAGCCCGAAGGATGAAGGATGAAGAATAGGGCTAGGGAATCCCAAAGGAGTTAGTAAAAGCCCATGGGAACGCATAATTAGAAAGGGTCGAGGATGCCTAAGGAAAGTAAATGGGCCAAGGATGCCCAAGAGGAAATAAATGGGACACAGGAGCCCACAAGCAATGTAATGAAAAGCCTGATGATCATACTGAGTCATTAAGGGAAGAATAAACAGTAGACCCAAAGAGGCCCAGTAGGCTTGGGTCAAATGACATCACAGTAGGAATGGCAGAGTGGTGTGATAGGAAATGGTAGCAAGACTGCAGAAAGGAGCAAAAGAGTGGGCTGAAGGAAGAAAATTCCACAATCAAGGAAAGCTTGACCCCTAAAGGAAGCAGGCCATAAAGAATGGGAAGTCAGAAAATAGCTCACGCCATAAGAAGTCAAGAATAATCCAGACGAGCCTTTAGACCACAACAAACGCATGAGCAGCGGGCAGGTTTTTGGACATACACAGAAATGGAGCACGCGCAAGGTCTAGACACCACCAGCCTGTACCTAGCCAATATAGGAAGTGGTGGGTCATGGGTCAGAGGTAAGATGGCATGATCTGGCGGTGGGGAGAGGGAAAAAGCTATTTTGGGGTTCCTGCTTAGGCTCTTTTGGGGGAAATGTTCTACTGGGATGATATATCGCCCAAAAGAAGTAAGGATGAGTTGGAACCACTAGGTGCATGCCATAAGGGATAGGGAGAGAGAGAGCACCCACACCGTAGCAGGTAAGAGTGCCACGGCAAATAAACAAACAAAATAGTCTTCTTTGTCTGGTGATAGGGAGTGGCACAATCAACACAGGTAAGTGGTGGTGACTGGGCAACTGACAAACCAGTGGTGGTCAGTAAGGACACCCAAACTAGACAAAGGTAGTTAAAGGCTAAAATAGTAAAAGCCAGTCACGGCAGGCATTATATAAAGGACCGTTTCCGTGCATAGCAAAGGGATCACGATCATGGTAATAGTAACCTCCACAAGAGAATCACAACATAAAAGCAAGCATTGAGAAAATAAGAGGGAAAAAGAAAAGGAATTAGAAATAACGAAAGAATATAGAAAGTATAGAACGGCAAGCATGCACCAATAGGTTGACCCTCTCTCTCCCTCTAAAGCCCTGCTCTCTATCAAAGGTAAAGGATTCTCTTGGGCACAAGTCATTTAGGCCCGTTCCCTCAAAGCGATTAATTTCTTTCCTAGGGAGGTTATTCGCATTGAGGAAATGCTTCCTTTCTTGGTCTTAGTCCTGTAACATAACTCGGCATGGCAGACTAATATTTCCCTCTTTGATTCAATAAACTCATTACTATTTCTTCTTCACTTATTTCTATTATCTTATGTACGGGGCGTTTCTTGTCGCTGCCTTCATTTATTTTGTCTAAATAATGAGCATATTTGTTTCGTTATCTTTATTACATCTGCTTGCCATAACCTTTTCATAACAGCTTTGTCTGTCATGGGCATGTGACTAAAGTTTTTGGCAAACAGGGCATAGTTTGTGCATAACCCGGACTAAGGTGGGTTATAATTGGATCGGTCCCAACTCCTTTATCCAGAACACTTGGGCCCAATATAGCAGGAGGCAGTCCAGCCTAACATTACAAAAAGGCCCACCACACCCTCCTACAGCCTCTCTTTTCACTCTCGACTCTACGTTCATTATGATCAACGTTTTAGGTTTGTGGGTTTTGTTGTAGGAGGGTTGTTGAGATTGGCATGTTTTGGGTTCTTAGTGTTGGTGGTGGGTTGCTTTTAGGTTAAGATCAGGCTGGGGTGGGTAGTTGCTAGGGATCAGTGTATTTTGGGTTCTTGGTGTTGGTAGTGGGTCGTTTTTAGGTTGAGATCGGGTTGGGGTTGGTCCATGGTGGTGGAGGAGGTGGGTCGTTGTTGGGGTGGGTTCGTTGGTCTGTGGTGGGTTGAAATTGGGTTGTAGGTTGAAATCAGGTTGTAATTGTGGCAAATGATAGCGGGCTGCTGGCAGTGGGTGTGGATGGTCGTGGCTAAGGGTGGTGGTGGTGAGAGAGAGAGACAAAGGATTAAGGAAGAATAAAGAAAGAATAAAAAAATAAAAAAAATATTTAAATAAAGTGGTAAAAAAATAAAACATTTGATGTTGGGTGTATTGTAAAGTGAGGTGAATAAATAGATAAAAATAACTTTTTGAGTTGCTAAAAACTAATTTTTTTTTAACACTACCCTGTAAATGCTCTTAAAGTATGATATTTTTAGAAGATTCAATGTTAATGCTCTTATGAGCCACCATAGGGATAAAAAAATATAGCCATATTGGAATGGAATGATGAGAAGGGAATGGAAAGGAATGTATTTAAGTAAGTCAAAGGAATGGAAAAGAATAGAATGGAATGGAATTAAGTAACTTTAATTGGATGTTTTAAAATAAAGGAATGGAAAGGAATGAAAATGAATGGAATGTAAGTAATCTTGTTTGAGAGTAACACGGAGGGAGGGTTGAATAAATAGGGGTATTTTGGGAGTTTTAGTAAAAAAAATCATTAAATCTAATTTCATTCCCTCCCATTCCTCCCAATTTCAGGGAGAATGAAAATTTAAGATTTTAAGAGAATAGAGAGGAATGAGTGTTCCCTCCTACCCATTCAATTCCCTCCCACTTAAACTCCCAAACAAGGAAATGGAAAAATATTGTAAAATTATTCTTTTCATTCAATTCCATTCCCTCGTCCCAAACGAGGCCTGAGGGAAAGGAATGGAAAAGAATGAAAATGAATAGAATGTAAGTAATCTTGTTTGGGAGTAACATGGAGGGAATAAAATGGAATCATTTTATGATAATATTACTATTAGACCCCTATTTTAAAATAAAAGGTTGAATATATAGGGGTATTTTGGGAGTTTTAGTAAAAAATTCATTAAATCTAATTTCATTCCCTCTTATTCCTCCCAATTTCGGGGAGAATGAAAATTTGAGATTTTAAGGGAATAGAGAGGAATAAGTGTTCCCTTTTACACATTTCATTCCCTCCCACTTAAACTCCCAAATAAAAGAATAGACTTTCCATTCTCTACATTAAAACTCCCAAACAAGGGAATAGAAGAATATTTTAAAATTATTCTTTTCATTCATTTCCATTCCATTCCTGTAAGGTTGAATTTAATCAACCATTTTGTTGGCTTTATTCCATGCCAAATTTGTTTGTATTTCAGCATTTAGAAACCCTGTATTTAGGTGGGAATCATGTAAGGGTAGTGTGAGAGAGAGTGTGAAGAAATGCTCAAGATTGTACAAGGATGTAGAGACTCGCGACTAGGACTCGTGGCTGACTCGTGACTAGCAAGCTGCCAATTGTAGCACACGTGTGAAGCATGCAGAGGAGCTAAAGAGTCACGCCAACTGTTGCACTACAGGACAAAAGTCCCAGGCTAGCTAGGCCGTTAGCTCCCAGGCTTGAACTCCTGACTTAGTCCAGTCGCGAGGCCAAGTCACCAGACCACCATGTTTGGGAAAAACTGACTCTTCGCATTCTAAACACATACCACTATATATAGACCATTGTCGGGAACGTTTTTGCGATGCCAAAAATGTGAAAACAGCCCAAATCTCCCCTTGGGTTCTTTAGAAGTATTTGTTTATGGAGAATCAAGCCCAAAATTCACAATGTATAAAAAAACAAAGGCTAATGGTGCTTTGACAAGAGAGAATCAAAATGCTAACAACAAAAGTGCAGAAAACCATAAAAAAACATAACAGGTTTGAAATTTCGACCTGCAGTCACACAGAAGAGGGAATTGAGGGAGGTCGTGAGGAAGAGAGGGAAGGTTCCCCTGTACCCATATTTCCACCCCTAAGGTTCGGATTTGTGAGATTGTTGACTGGCTGAATGGGTTTTTGCTCTGAAGTTTCAGGTCTCTAGGTAAAACGTGACTGGTTGTTTTTTTTTAGTTGAAGAAAGACTCTTGTATTGACTTTTGGGTGTTGCTCTCAGAGTAAAATGTCCTCCTTGTTTTGAATCTGATTGTGGAATTTATATTGAGTTTGGGGTGCTCTAAGTGACTGGTTTTTGGTCAATAAAAAAGGCTTTGGACCCCAAGGTGTTAAGCAATGAGTGATTTTCAGGTTTGCTTTTGTTTGGATAAAAGGAAGGATTACTTTTATCATCATTAAGGGAAAGCTTGACTAAACCCTCATTGGCTCCTCATTTTCAGTTGTTTCAGACTTTTGGGAAGCTTAACTAGATGAGAGCTAGCAGCTGAAGTTGGCCAATGAGAGCCAACCATTTTTAAAGGAAAAAGAAGGTTCGGACAGAAACTTTGGGCCACAGTCACATAGATCATAAAAGCTGTTTTGGGGTGGAATTTTGGATACAAGACCTCCTTCATAAGCCTGAGGTGCTACCAGTGTCCCTTGCCCACTTGGTAGCACGCATGGGCTGGGCTCATGCAAAAGGTCCGTAAGGAACCAACCCATACCCTCCAAACCACACTTCCTCAATTTCCCCGATATGTCGCATGAGCTTGGGCCATGCTTAAAAGCATAAATAAAATATAATATATAAATTGAGCCCACAAAGAAGTCGGGCTTAGTTGAATCGGGCTTGTACGAAATGTGTCGCGAAAATGGGTATCAACAACCCTTATACCCACGAATGTAGAAAGCTTATAGAGAGAATTTTGAGAGAGAAACCCTAGAGAAAAACAAGATTAATTCATCTATAATCTTCCCTAAGAGACTCTTCAAATTCCTCTACTCTCTTCCTCTCCATTATTACACCCTTGGGAGGTTCTTAGCCAAATCATTTTCTCACCATACCCATATCTATGAAAATGTTTATTTGGTGTTTTGGGAAGCAGTTAAGAAGGGAACAATTCATATTAGTTGATGCTATGGGCTATAGCGGAATCTAGTAAGCTAGAAAAGAAAAAAGGTTCAGCGTAACCTCGTTGGAGCAAGAAACTTTGAGGGCTTAGGTACACTGGGTAGATTAGGCTTGAAGGGTCTATTGTTGTTCATGTATTCCAACTACATTTTTTAGTAGATTATTGACCACTTGGAGGGCGGCAGAGAGGTTTTATGCCGAGAGATTCGGTTTCCTCTTCAATAACACATCGAGTGTTGTCCTTGTGTTTGCATCTCTCTTTCCTTTATCTTTACCATTTAATTACTACTGTGGTTGTTATTATTTATGATTTAGATTGTTTATCAATTCTATTTTAGCTTATGTTCTTGTTCCGCACATTTATTGTTTGATAATAGGCTTGAATTGGTAATTTGTAATTTGGGGTCTAAACGTTCAAGAGTATTTTATACACATATTGAACTTTCAATTCCTTCCTCCCAAACAAGGCCTTAGGGGTGGGGATGGGGGAAGAGAATAAAGAATTTAATAAGTAAAGAATTGAGTTGAAATTAAAGTTTAGTTGTGAAAAATTAAAATGGGAAAATTATCACTTACCCATTTGTGGTTTGACTGAAATTTAATTTGCCTACTTGTGGTTTGAAACTTGACATTTTACCAACCTAAGATTAGCTTAGTTAATGTTAGTAATCCACCTCCATTAAAAATAGGGCTAAATATGTAATTTTACTCTACTTTTATGTCTCTCTCCAAAAACAAAAGAAAAAAAAAAACATAAAAATATAAGATCAAAAAGATGTTGGTAAAGATTTTTTTTTTAAAAGCTTCCATGGATAAAGATGTTGGCTACACTAAAGTCCACTCCATTGGTAGATCATCCAACTCAATTGATTATGGACTCCCATTCTTCAGTTTCGTCCAAAAACAAACTTCCTACAAGCGAATCAATGTATTAAGGTTTAGGTAATAGTGATTAATGGCTTACGCCTGACCAACTTGTTTGGGTAGATTAGCGCATTGACCATAGCAATAATTATTGAAGCGGACAGAGAGCTCCCTCATGTCTTTGATTCGAATGTCTCAAACTCTTCAGAGCGAATACCACAACCACCAACACAATCAGAGGCACAGACAACCGTTAGTGGACTGAAGTTCCCATCTCTGAAAGGCTAAGTCGGTTCCGAAGCATTAACTGAGGCCAAGTCATTAACCTGATCATCGTTGTAACCCAGCTATCAAGCCAGACTCGGCAGTGTCGGTTCTCAAACTGTCGACTGCTTCGCGAAATTGGAGCAGATCGGTGAAGGCACTTATGGGTATTTCTCTTTTTTTTTTTTTTTTTTGACTTGTTTGTTTGTTTTTTAGTTTGAATTTTGAAAATTTTGTTCTAGGCTTTTCTCTTCTTTAGATTTTTGTAGTAAATTTTTTATTTTTTAATTGGCGGTACTAGTGGATAAAATTATTAAAGACGAAATTGACAGCGAAAATGGCCCACTACCACTATTTACCAAAAAAATTAGCAATCTACTACTGTTCTGGAAATATATAGGGAGCTACCACTTTTTTGAAACTCGAGTTTGTGAAATTCGAGTTCCAAAAACTCGAGTTCTTTGAAAAAGTATACTCTGAAAAATTTGAAAATTTTTTATGGTACTCGAATTTATGGAACTCGAGTATTGTAAAAAATTTTCAAAATTTTTTCATGGTACTCGAGTTTATGGAACCTGAGTACCATGGAAAACTTGATTTCACCAAACTTGAGTACCCAAAAAGTGGTATATACCTACATATTTTCGAAACAGTAATAGATTGCAACATAGTTTGCAAAAAGATGCTATTTGGCTATTTTCACCGCTATTGTCGAGAATGTTTTCTTTTCTTGAGTATTTGATAATATCAAGGTGTGTTTGTTTCGGTGTAGAATAGAAATGGGAAATTATTTTACACCATCATGCATGTTTATTTGCACATGCAAATAAGGTCAAAATGAATTTCATTTTCCCTTGACCGTAAAATACCCCCAACTGACCCGTAAAACCATTTACACAATTATTTTGCCTTCACTCTATTTCCAGACTACACACCCAAAGAGAGAAAGTGAGAGAGAGCTTAAGCATAGCCTCAGAAACTCCACCTAAAGACAACACAAGGACGTCCTCCTCGATCAGATCACCATCCTCGTCCCTTCCACGCGATGGTGAGTGGTATTTTCCTCTTCCTTCCTTTCTTTTCTTGCTCAAACCCATTTTGTTCAAACCCATCCTCATCGTCGTCCCCTCCATCTTGCACAGTACCCAACACTGACAAAGCAAGACCAGATCATGCAATGCCCAAACCCGATCTACCCACTACAGTTATTCACACCGATTTAAGCGTCCCACTAAACCCATCCCTGAAATTTCTGAAAACCCATTCCTAAAACCCACCACACCCCATCCATCCCACTCCGACAAACCCACCACTCCAACGAACTCATCCCTGAAATTTCCCACTTAAAACCCAACTCCGATAAACCCACCACTCCCCATCCCCGTACCAGATCCAAGATATATATATATATATATATATATATAGTTATTTATATATTTATTCGTATAAATAGATGTGCAAAATTTAGCATTGTTCTTGTGAATCTAGGATGATATAACAAAACACATTGCATGACTGTATATACTGATTGTGTTAGAGATTAGGTTGTTCTTGTGAATCTGGATGGTTTAACATAACGCATTGCATGGATGTATATATTAATTGTGTTAGAGATTAGGTTGTTGTGTTGGTTGACAGGGTGTGCTTACTGTTTTGTCATTGTGCTATTGTATACACTGTGTAATGTCTTAATAGCATGCTTGTCTTCGTACATCTTATAGCACAGTGTTTGTTATTTTTTAGATGAAGAAAAAAACCAAAGAAACAATTCTTGCCTCAGTTGCATCTGTCTTCCTTGTGGGGGTTGCATTGTTAAGGAAATTGTGGCATAATCGACTACATAGGGCACCTTATGTTAATCATGTAGTTGAAAGAGAGCATTACATAAATAGTATTCTACATGGAAGTGAGAGACATTGTGTAAGCCAAATTATGATGAAGCCTATAGCTTTCCACTAGTTATGTGACATCCTCACTTAGGGGGAGCACATACGGCCGACTATGAACATGTCTGTTAGGGAGCAAGTGCTAATTTTCTTACACAAAATTGGTCATAATATGAGGTTCTGTGTAATTGGTAGTCGGTTCCATAGATCGACTGATACTATTCATAGATATTTTAGGGTTATCCTTAGGGGGATTCTAAAATTATATAGAGCTCTAATAAGACGGCCTAGCGAAAATACACCCCGAGAGATAAGGGATAACAGAAGGTTCTACCCATATTTTAAAGTAAATATTGGAACTTTTGTGTATTTTTGTACTTGTGAAGATTTTGTATATTTTTTAAACCATTATATCTGTCGAAAATTAGGATTGTGCTGGAGCAATAGATGACACACATGTTTATGCATCTATCCCACCTGAAATACAAGGAAGGTTTTGTGATCGCAAAGATGGAACCATTTAAAATGTGTTAGCTGCCATTAGTTTTGACTTGAAGTTCACTTATGTATTGGCTGGATGGGAAGGTAGTGAACATAATTCAAGTGTGTTAAATGATGCATTCGCTAGGCTAGGGGGATTTTCAATTCCTGAAGGTATTATAGGATTACTTTACCTTTTGGGTTTTAGTTTCATAAATTTTGTTCGTTTTACTAAAGAATACTAGTGATTTCGGTTTATTTTGCAATATATGTTGGTAAATATTATCTTGGTGATGTTGGATATGGTAAAAAAAATGGAATTTTATCACCTTATCGGAGTGTTCGATATCACTTGAAAGAGTTTAGTGATCTTCCTCCAGAGAATGAACGTAAATTGTTCAACCTTCGTCACTCATCATTGAGAATTACCATTGAGCGAGTGTTTGGAGCATTGAAGAAACATTTTCGAGTTTTAGATGCAGAACCATTTAGGTCTTTCGAAACCCAAGTGGAAGTAGTGTTAGCATGTTGTGTGATTCATAATCACATTATAGGGGTTTATCCTACTGACTATATTATAGAAGTTGCAATGAATCAAGTAGAGTCTAGCGGTAGAGAACTGGAAACATGTTCACGTCGGTCCACTGAAGAAAGTAGAGTGTGGAATGTTAAGAGAGATGAGATATGCCAAGCCATATGGTCTGATTATACCAAGAGTGGAGAGTAGTACTTTAAATATGTGTGATTCAGAGTTCTATAGTTGTCATATGTAATGTTTATTTTTTTTATGATTGATGACACTGTTTTTTTCAGTGTGTGATATTGGATTTTTTTTTTTTTTTTTTTTGAATCATGATGGTCTATGTAGAAAAAGCTATATATGGATAAGCAATTCTTATTAAGATGAGAATTATGGGTTTGGCTTTCATATGAACAACAAGTTGCTTGGTTTTTACAAATTTGGGTTGTGAGTTGTGTGTTGATGATGCTTAGGTCTAAGGTTGATTTGGAAGTTTTTTAGTTTAGGATTTTTGTGGATTAGATGTTATGGCTTTGGTGGTTGCTTAGAAATTGATGAAGGAATTTGTATGGTTTCTGGATTTGATGATTCTTTTATGGTAGTTGTTTGAATCTATGCATTTGATGCAATGAGTGTAAATACAAGATTTGAAATGCTAAGACATTGAATAAAAATTTTTGCCAACCACCTTCTAATCTCATTTTCTATTGTATTTTTATGCTTTTTGCGTTCTTGGAGGAGAGAGACATAAAAGTGGAGTCTAAATCTTTTATCTCATTTTCCCTGCTGCATACCATATTCCACCAATAAAAGTTTTCCACATCCCCTAATTAATTAAATTCTAATTTTATGTTTTTATTATTTGTTACCTAAAAATAAATTACAATAATTAAAAAAATAAAAAAACCACAGGGCCAAGACATCCTAACCACTGGTCCACCACCACCTTCACTAGTTGCAGTAGCAAGAGATCACCAGCATTGTCAACAACAACCAACCACTGCCACCACACCACCTTCACCTTCACCTTCACCAGCGATTGTAGCAAGAGATCTACTGTAGAGGAATAAAACCCCCAAGGGCCCAAACCAAAGGAAAGCCTTTTCTCACTCAGATTGTAGCAAGTTTCTCATGGATTCTAGAAAATTTGGTGCAATTTTTTTATAGGCAGGGATCAATGTTGAAACTTAAGAAGGTGGTTTCTCTATAGCTTTTGATCCCACTAATTCAAGGTTTCTCTTTGTGCATTATTTTGATAAACTTTAAGTTCATGATGGTAGGGGACCTAGGGGTGTGGACTGGTACCGGTAGTTGGCCAGCGTTGAAGACATCAGTGACCTCTAGGTTCTGCCACCAACAAAAGTAGCAGTGGTGGACCGGTGGTGGGGATGTCTTGGCCTCTTGTGTGTGTGTGTGTGTGTGTTTTTTTTTTTTTTTTTTTTTACTGTTATTTATTTTTAGGTAACAAATAATAAAAACATAAAATTAGAATTTAATTAATTAGGGGACATGTGTCAAAAGGTGGAGTACGGTGTGGAGTAGAAAAAATGAGACAAAAGATTTGGACTCATAAAAGTGAAGCAAAACTATATATTTAGCCTTGTTTTAAATAGAGGTGGGTTACAGAACCCTAACTAAGCTAACCTTAGGTGGGTAAAGTATCAAATTTCAAACCATAAATAGGCAACTTAAATTTCAACCAAACCACAGGTATGTAAGTTGTAATTTTCTCAATTAAAATTTACGGTGTCATTTTACCTTTAAAAGTAAGAAAATAAGGGCTATGTGGACCATTTATGTGCCTAAGGAAATAAGTTGTTGTAAGATAATTGTTGCCATGTCCATGGTAAAATAATTTAGCAAAAAAAAAAAAATGTCCATGATAAAATAACTCGAAAGTTGATAAAAATTTCACAAAATATGTCACAATTACTGAGATGGCTATTTTCTAATGATAGATAAAAAGTGAAGTCAACAATTAGACGAGATATACCTAATAAAATTTTACCAACTTAACTATTGTGAAAAATGTCATAAAATTGTATATATAGCATTACTCCCAAGATAATACCTTTGCTTTTGAGGAGGTGGCAAGGATAACATTAAACCAATGTTATTAAATCCGTTCCGTTTCGGTCGGAACGGCCGGAATATCTCATACTTGGATGCAATTCAGAACGATAATACCACCTGTTCCACCTCGGGTCCAATTCCAACCAGTTTCGGGTCATTTTGGACATTCCAGAAAATTTCATTAAATTTCGACCGGTACCAGTTTTTGAAGAAAGAAAAAAAAATCCCTAAATTGACAAACTCGTAAGCATAGCATGTCGTTACCTATGTCGATCGCCTAAAAAACAAACCCAGCCATCGCTGAGGTCGCCCCTTCTTCTTCTTCTTCCTTTTCTTCTTCTTTGCCTCGTCTCAGACTCTCTGCCAGTCTACCTCTTATTTCGTTTTTTACTTTAGTTTTTGCTTTGTCAAGTTTTCTGCTTTAGTTTGCCTTTTAGTTTGCTGACCCCACCCATGTGACAAAGCTTTGGAAATGACAAAACTCAAAATGCTGGCAAAAGAGTTTGATTTCAAACTTATTTATTGAGTCATGCCTCTCCCCAATGTGATATATATATATATATACACACACACTTATTGTACTGTTTTTGGTTGTTTTTCATTATTTAATTACATATTTATGTTTTAATATTCTAAAACAGTAATTGTTATGTAATAACTAAATGATTTGTATTATATGATGTTTACTTATTTGGATTAATAATTTTATGTTGTATAAGAAAATATAAATATATATTATTTTTAATTTTTTTTAGAAACCTCAAAACACCCTGAACTTGAAAATTCAAAGTGAATTTTGATAGAGTGGTATTAAAAGAACTAGGAGTTACTAGTATTGGTATTTGTAGTTCGAAACGAGTTGGGTTAGTTTCTGGCTTCTATGTCCTAGCAAATTTCTCTTCCTCATTCTGTTGACGAAGTAGAAACTTTAGCGGCTGTGAGAGAGTTAACCTTTGCTTAAGGAATTGGTATTTCTATAGCTATCTTCAAGGGTGATTCTTTACAAATTATCAATTCTTTAGGTGAGGAAGATCAATTATTTGCGTTGTATGGTCATCTGATTGATGATGCTAAGGCCCTGTTTGGATTTTTTTTTTGTCATCACTCATTATTCCTCGCTCAATTTTTGTCACTCATCACTCAAAATACCCCAATTTCTCAAACTCCACCTGTTTGGCACTCATCAGTCAATTCTGCCGTTACTTTTTGTTTCCAAAAAAAAAATTAAAAGTCAAGATATGTGGCTGGGCTTTGTTTCAAAAAAAAAAAAAAAAAAAACATTGCGGCTAAATAGTGAAAGAGTTGTGGGTTTAATTACGAAAATGCCATTGAAAACAAAGTTATGAAACTGAAAACACCTAAAATGTGTTTTCCGTTTCCATAACTCATCACTAAAAAATCAAAGAATTGAGTGATAAAAACAAAAAACTGGAAACAAAAACCAAACAGACTTCTCAGCCATGGGTCCTACCATTTTTGAGTTATAGGTGATGGAAACAGAGTTATGAGTTATGGAAACAATAAATCCAAACAACCCCTAAGTATCTCTTAGAATCCTTTCTTGATATTAGTTTTTCCTAACGAAGAGATTAGGTAATTTTGGTGCTTATCACCTTGCTAGACATGTTAGGTGTTTAGTAGTGTAGATGGGGGATACTCCACACTTCAACATTGTAATCTTAGCTGTAGGGTCCAAATTTGTTGGGCCAGGTACCAACTCTCTGTATTGCGAGCCCAACAAATTCCCAACAATAAATTTGTAGAGAGCGGGTTAAACAGCTAGGCTGGGTTTGGATTTAGCAACGGTTCATACAAGCAGACCAATGAAAAGAACTTAGACTAGCCTTTAACAAGAATTTCTTCGGTCCGAAGAGCTTTTGTATTTCAGAACTTAATGAATACAATTTTTCTCCCCCCTCCTCCGTGAGGCTTGCCTCTCTTATATATGCGCTCCCCTCTCATCTCCACCGCACACTTGTCCTTCATCTACACGCCCACTTGAGTGCCAGTCACATCAGCCGTTTGCTTTATCCTGCAGTGAGTGGTGATGGGTGTGGACGCACTGTTCAGGTGTCTTCTCCACATAAATGCGGCCAGAGAAGTTGTTGCAGCGCATTAAATGCGGTGGTGGCAGCTTTATTAGCAGGGGATTTCATGATAGCCACTCAGTTAGACACGCGCGGAGCCTAATCCTCACAGGGAAACCCTCAGTTCTGAACTTAGCTTTGCCAGAAGACTCCGAGGAGGAAAGCATGCTGCCCCTAGGCCAGCTAATGAAGAACAGGAAAACGGCCGCGGCCCAGGGTACTGGCACATCCCAGCCCCAAGTGAACCTCCCACCACCGCCTCCCCCTCCTCAAGCCCCAAAAGATTTAGGTCTGAAAGTGCTACCCGATTTGAAGAAGAAGAGGGTGGTGACGGACGTAACTGACGTCGAGGAGGGGGAAATGGTCCCTCCGAAGGGCCGCAAGCAGCAGAAGAAGACCCACGACACAAGAAATAAACGGGCTTCTTCTACTGAGAGCAGGGAGGAGAACGTGGCTGCTGACGTGCGGCGGGGGGTCCAGGTGTGGTCCCCAAAGCTTACTTTGGATGGTGCGGCCATCCCTTTTGACGCCTCCATCAGAAATTATTCTGGGGGGAAGGCCGGGTACATTGCTGAAGCGCTCGAGAAGCGCCTCCTCCTTCCGAGGGATATGGAGTCTTATCGGCGTTTCAGCGAAAAAGAACTCTTTTTGTCCCTCAAACGGGATTTAGGCATGGTAAGACAACTGATGCTTTTTCGCAGCTATCTTGAAGCCCTCGTGCATGTATATTTTTATGTAACTGTCTTTTGGTCGTCATGCAGCTTGCTCAACAAATCTACGTGGCTGAAGAGTGGGTTCAGCGGAAGGATGTTGACGTGTAAGCTGAGATCCGGTCCAAGGAGGACGTTGAGAAGGCACTGGGCAAGGCAAAGGATGAAAGCGCCCGCATCTCCGATCAGCTGAAGGAGGAGGTGAAAACGAGAAAAAATGTAGAGGCGGGCCTTAAAAATGCAGAGAAGCAAGCCGAAGACCAACGCCAGAAACTGCTTGCGGCTGAAACCAATTTGGAGACAGAGAGGGCGATGGTGAAGGAGCTTCGGCTTGAGCTGGAAAAAGCCAGGGACGCTGCCAAGTTGGCCAAGGAGGACGCGCAATTGGCCAGGGAAGCAGTTGAGGCTGAGAAGAAAGCCGCCTACATGCTAGGGGTGCAGGATACCCAAGTAAGGCTGACCGAGGAGTTCGCCAAGGTCTACAGGGACTACTGTGACATCACATGGAGCAAGTGTCTCGATGCAGCTGGAGTCCCTGCAGAGTCAGCTTTAAGGCAGCCTGGGAGCATCTATTACGATCCGGATTTATGTGATGCTCCTGAGGCCTTGGAAGCATCCTCGGCAGATCAGAACCCCCCAGCCCCAGCTGAGACGAGCCAGGCCCCTCTTCAGATCGGAGATGCGGGCAATTTGCCAGAGATCCACCCAGATTCTCAAGATAAAGCCTAGAGCCTCCATCTTGTGTATTTTGCTAGTATATTATTTTTTTTTTTTGACCTTTTTTGTAAGGAAATTATCATTTAAATGAATGAAACGGCTTATTTTCTTTACTTGTTGCTTATGGAGTACTTATCATATTGCATTATTGCGGCTAATAATGATAGTTTAGTGATTGAGAATGAATCATAAATGCTGTAATCTTCCATGTATGCTAAAACAAAGAATTGTGGGAATAACCACTGACGTAGTTTTGCCCAAGTCCACATATTCCGCTAAATTAGACTGGTAACCTGAGTGCGCTCATCAAACTAAAGCCTCTGATCCGAGGACTACCGGTGTAATCGAAATCGAGGTTAAACACTTGTAAGGAAACGTAAAGGAGTGTTAACTAACCCACATCATCTGGTCCGAGGACTACAGGCATGATGGGATTTAAGTTTAAACACTTGTAAGGAAACGTAAAGGAGTGTTAACTAACCCACATCATCTGGTCCGAGGACTACAGGCATGATGGGATTTAAGTTTAAACACTTGTAAGGAAACGTAAAGGAGTGTTAACTAACCCACATCATCTGGTCCGAGGACTACAGGCATGATGGGATTTAAATTTAAACACTTGTAAGGAAACGTAAAGGAGTGTTAACTAACCTACATCATCTGGTCCGAGGACTACAGGCATGATGGGATTTAAGTTTAAACACTTGTAAGGAAACGTAAAGGAGTGTTAACTAACCCACATCATATGGTCCGAGGACTACAGGCATGATGGGATTTAAGTTTAACACTTGTAAGAATCGTGAGGGAGTGTTAACTAACCCAAGTCATCTGGTCCGAGGACTACAGGCATGCTTGGATTTAAGTTTAAACACTTGAGAAACACTAAAGGAGTGTTAACTAACCCACATCATCTGGTCCGAGGACTACAGGCATGATGGGATTTAAGTTTAAACACTTGTAAGGAAACGTAAAGGAGTGTTAACTAACCCACATCATCTGGTCCGAGGACTACAGGCATGATGGGATTTAAGTTTAACACTTGTAAGAATCGTGAGGGAGTGTTAACTAACCCAAGTCATCTGGTCCGAGGACTACAGGCATGCTTGGATTTAAGTTTAAACACTTGAGAAACACTAAAGGAGTGTTAACTAACCCACATCATCTGGTCCGAGGACTACAGGCATGATGGGATTTAAGTTTAAACACTTGTAAGGAAACGTAAAGGAGTGTTAACTAACCCACATCATCTGGTCCGAGGACTACATGCATGATGGGATTTAAGTTTAAACACTTGTAAGGAAACGTAAAGGAGTGTTAACTAACCCACATCATCTGGTCCGAGGACTACAGGCATGATGGGATTTAAGTTTAAACACTTGTAAGAATCGTGAGGGAGTGTTAACTAACCCAAGTCATCTGGTCCGAGGACTACAGGCATGCTTGGATTTAAGTTTAAACACTTGAGAAACATTAAAGGGGTGTTAACTAACCCACATCATCTGGTCCGAGGACTACAGGCATGATGGGATTTAAGTTTAAACACTTGTAAGGAAACGTAAAGGAGTGTTAACTAACCCACATCATCTGGTCCGAGGACTACAGGCATGATGGGATTTAAGTTTAAACACTTGTAAGAATCGTGAGGGAGTGTTAACTAACCCAAGTCATCTGGTCCGAGGACTACAGGCATGCTTGGATTTAAGTTTAAACACTTGAGAAACACTAGTATAACAAAAGAACAATCATGATTGAAAGAAGAATTCTTTTAATAGTAGTACCTTTTGAGGTTATTTACATTCCATGGCCGGGGCACTACGTGATTATCCAGGTCTTCCAGGAAGTATGCTCCAATGCCGGCCTTCGAAGTGATACGATACGGACCTTCCCAATTCGGCCCCAGTTTTCCCCATGCTGGATTCTTTGCATTCCCTACCACCTTCCTTAGGACGAGATCACCAGGCTCGAGGGGTCTCAACCTCACATTGATGTCGTAGCCCTGTTTGAGTTTCTGCTGGTAGTGTGCCAATCGGACCATCGCGCTTTCCCTTCGTTCTTCAATCAGATCTAGACTCTTTTCCAGCTGCCTGTCGTTGTTGGTTGGGTCAAAAGAGCTAATCCTGTGCGTTGGGAACCCAGTCTCGAGAGGTATGACGGCTTCAGCTCCATAGGTCATTGAAAAAGGGGTCTCCCCAGTGGACCTACGAGGCGTGGTTCTATATGCCCACAATACGTGGGGTAGTTCTTCTACCCATCTACCCTTCGCATCGTCTAGCCTCTTCTTTAGCCCGTTGACTATGACTTTATTGGTGGCTTCGGCCTGCCCGTTTCCCTGGGGATAGGCGGGGGTGGAGTATCTATTTGTGATCCCCAGCTCACTGCAATAGCTTCTAAAAGCTTTGCTATCGAACTGAAGCCCGTTGTCTGAGATGAGGGTGTGTGGGACTCCAAATCTGGTGACGATGTTTTTCCAAATGAACTTCTTCACGTCTACGTCCCTGATATTTGCCAGAGGCTCAACTTCTACCCACTTGGTGAAGTAGTCCGTTCCGACCAGCAAAAACTTCCTGTTTCCTGCTGCCTTAGGGAAAGGGCCAACGATGTCCAGCCCCCACTGAGCAAAAGGCCACGGGCTGGATAGCGGATTAAGGGTTCCACCAGGTTGATGTATGCTTGGCGCAAAACGTTGGCATTGGTCACACTTTTTAGCGTACTCATGCGCCTCTCTTTGCATATTTGGCCACCAATAGCCTTGGGTAATGGCTTGGTGAGCTAAAGATCTCCCTCTAGTATGGCTCCCACAGATTCCTTCATGCAGTTCTTCTAACATCGATTCAGCCGCCTCGGGGGCCATGCACAACAAATACGGGCCAGAATAGGATCGTTTGTACAGTTTATGGTCTTCAGACAGCCAGAACCTTGTGGCTTTTCTCCGTATTTTGTCTGCTTCCACTCTTTCTTCGGGCAACGCATCGTCCCTCAAGAACTTGATGATGGGGTCCATCCAGCATGGGTTGGTTCCAACGCTGTGAACTTGGAGTACCTTTTTTCTTATCTCCGTGGGCCTCCGTACGTTTTCAACTACGATGACCCTTGGCAACTCTTGCGCCGAAGAGGTGGCGAGTGTAGCCAGAGAATCGGCATGCGTGTTGCCGCTTCTAGGGACGTGCCGAAGGGAAAAATATTCAAACTCTGACTGTAGGGACTTGACCAGGTCCAAATACTCCTGCATCCTCTCGTCTTTTGCCTCGAACTCCCCCAGCACTTGGCCGACGATCAACTTTGAGTCTGAGGATATCTCGGCGGACTTTCCTCCCATTCTTCGCACCATCTTCATCCCCATCAATAGAGCCTCATATTCTGCCTCATTGTTCGTTGCCGAGAAGTCTAGCCTTAAGGCTTTTTCAATGATAATTTTCTCAGGGGATATCAGCACTAGCCCTATGCCTGAGCCCCTCTGATTTGATGCGCCGTCCACATATACTTCCCAGGGTGAGGTGTTTTGTGACGAAACTGTGCTGACTTGCCTCCCCTCTGTGCCTAGAGTTTGGGCTACTTCCTCTAAATGAGGCTCTGTGAACTCGGCGACCAGGTCTGCAAGGATCTGGCCCTTCACTGACGTGCGTGGCATGTATTTGATATCAAAAGCCCCTAGCATCGTCCCCCATTTGGCAATCCTTCCCGTGTAGTCAGCGCTTCGGAGTACCGCCCTAAGGGGGAGTTGGGTAAGGACTATGACCGTGTGAGCTTGAAAATAATGGGGCAGCTTCTTGGTTCCCAGCACAACTGCCAGAATGGCCTTTTCTAGTGGCAAATAGCGGGTCTCAGCTTCTTGCAGCGACTTGCTCACATAATAAACTGGCTTTTGCACACCACAGTCTGTTCGGATCAGTACCAAGCTTACAGCATTAGGTGCCACGGCAATGTATGCAAACAACACTTCGTCAGGCAGGGGACTGGACATGATGGGAGGTCTAGCCAGGTAGTCCTTAAGTTGCTGGAAAGCGATAGCACATTCCTCCGTCCATTCAAAATCCTTCCACTTATTGATTAACGAGAAGAATGGCCGACACCTGTCTGCGGATCTGGAAATGAACCTATTAAGGGCAGCAGTCATCCCAGTCAGCTTTTGGATTTCTTTGGGGTTCCGAGGGGCTCGCAAGTCGTTGATGGCTCTTATCTGATCGGGGTTAACTTCAATTCCCCTGTGAGTGACCATATACCCCAGGAACTTGCCCGATCCAACCCCGAATGAACACTTGGAGGCATTCAAGCGCAATCTGTGTCCCCTCAAAATTTCGAAGATGTCCCTAAGGTCTCCAATGTGTCCCGCAACAACCTTGCTTTTAACCACCATGTCGTCGATATAAACCTCCATGCTTTTGCCCAGCTGTGGCTCAAACATCCGGGTCATCATTCTCTGATAGGTAGCCCCTGCGTTCTTCAAGCCGAATGGCATTACCTTATAATGGTAGTTTCCTACAGGAGTCACGAAAGCCGTTTTGTTCTGGTCGGCGAGAGCCAACGGTATCTGATGATAACCTTGAAACGCGTCTAAGAAACTCATCCGAGGATGCCCAACAGTAGCGTCAACTAGCTGATCTATCTTCGGCATGGGAAATGGATCCTTCGGGCAAGCTCTATTAAGATCAGTGAAGTCCACGCACACCCGCCATTTTCCACTTTTCTTCTTTACCACCACCGTGTTAGCTAGCCATTCGGGGTAATAAATTTCCTTAATAGCCCCTGCTTGCTTGAGCCTAGTTACCTCCTCCCTGACCGCATCTGCGTGCTCCCTCGATGGACGTCGGAGGGGTTGCTTCTTGGGGACTATGGTGGGATCTACGTTTAGGTGGTGGCAAATGAAATCTGGGCTTACCCCCGGGGCTTCCACAGGGTCCCACGCAAAAACATCAACGTTTGCCCTGAGGAATTCTATCAACTCCCCCTGCTCCTGGGGAGGCAACATGGATCCGATTTGAAAAAACTTCTCTGGATCGTCGCCAACAGCTACCCTTGTCAGGCTTTCGCACTCTGCTTCTTCGGCAGGGGCTTCGGCATCCAGCGTCGAAGGTCTTAATTGCTATAAGCCTTCCTCATGACAGTGGGAGGGTTCGGCATGCTGCTCGTGTCGGATTGCTGCCACTAGGCATTGCCTGGACATGGCCTGATCCCCTCGGATCTCCTCGACAATCCCCTCGGATGGATACTTAATCTTCTGATGCAGAGTGGAGGGCACAGCCCCGAGGGTATGGAGCCAAGGTCTGCCTACTATAGCAGTGTACGGTGAGTAAGCGTCGACCACTATGAAGTCTACCTCCACAACCTCAGTACCGGCTTGCACAGGCAGTCTGATCTGGCCCCTCGGAAGGATCACTTTTCCATCAAAACTGACTAATGGGGAACTGTACGGAGTCAAGTCTTCGGGGGACAAATTCAGCCCCTTATATAGGTCCGGGTACATAATTTCTGCAGCGCTGCCTTGATCTACAAGTATTCTCCTCACGTCATATCCTCCTATTCTCAGAGTCACTACCAGGGCATCATCGTGCGGCTGCGTAGTCCCTATTTTGTCTTCTTCCGAGAAGCCCAAAACTGGGACAATTGTCTTAGATCTCTTCGGCTCTTTGTTAACCTTGCCCAAGGGCGCCCGAGCGACTGACAATACCCTGGATGGGCAGGACCCTGTCCTTCCTGGCGCAGCAAAAATGACATTGATTGTTCCCAAGGGGGGTTTTGTAAAGTCGCCTCTCCTGGGCCCCGTGCTAGTTTGACTTTCCTGACCATGCGAGTGGTGCAAGAGGTGTTTTAATCTGCCTTCGCCGACCAGCTGATCCAAGTGATCCCACAGGCTCCTGCAGTCCTCAGTGGTATGCCCATGATCCAGGTGATACTGACAGTAAAGATTGTGGTTGCGCCTCTCAGGGTTTCCCACCATCTTGTTCGGCCTTTTGAAGAATGGTTCGTTTTTTATCTTATCCAGGACTTGGTGCACTGGTTCGCGAAAAACTGCATTGACCGTCTGGGAGTTCGCTGTGCTTTGGCTGGCCCAGTCCTTCCTCGGCCTGTTGTGATTCTGCCTGTCCGACCTGAAATCCCTCCTCTCATGAGGGATAACCTTCTCCTTTCCCCTACTCTGCTGTTGGTCCTCTTCGACTCTTTTGTATTTATCGATCCTATCCATCAACTGGCGTATACTGGTGACAGGGTTGCGCGTCAAGGACGTTCTCAAAGGATGTTCGGTGGGGAGGCCCAGCTTGAAAGAGCTTATGGCCACCAACTCGCAATCTTCCTCCACCTCATTGTACGTTTCCCAGAATCTATCTGAGTGGGACTTTAAAGTCTCACCCCCTTTCATACTGATGGACAACAAGGAGGCCACGGATTGGGGAACTCTTCGGCAGGTGACGAAACGGGATCCAAAAGCCTGAGTCAGCCCTTGGAAGGAGCTAATGGTGTTCGCTTTCAGACCGTCAAACCATCTCATGGCTATTGGTCCTAGGCTGGATGGAAAAACCTTGCACATTAGGGCCTCGTCCCTAGAGTGTACTGCCATCCGCTGATTGAAATGACTTACGTGCTTCACTGGGTCGGTCCGGCCGTTGTAGATGGTGAATGTGGGCTGGTGGAAACGCCTGGGAAGTTTGGCTCGCTCGATATTACGTGTAAAAGGAGACCTGGAGATCTGATCCAGAGCTTTGCTCATAGCATCGTTCCCCGTGCCCTTGTGAAAGGAGCTCTGAGGGTTTCTCTCGCGGTCGTACGCTTCCTCATAGAGGGGAGGCTCACTGACTGGTGTTCGAGACCTCCGCCTGTAATTGTCGTCCCGCTCGTCCCTCATCAGAGTACGAGGAAACGCGCTTTCTTTTTGCATGGCGCAACTCTTTTCTCAGCCTCTGAATCTCTAACTGCATGGCCTGGTTTTCCTCTGCATGGGACATGTGGCTCTCTCCATGTGATTGGTTTTGGTCGCCATGGGTGGCGTGCGGGTCCCCCTCGCGATCGTGTCTCCGTTCCAGATGGACAAAAAGGTCGGTGTGTTGAGATGACCTGGATTCTGCTGGTCGTTGTCTTGATTCAGCCATCTTTTGAGGTGTTGCTCCCACCTTTGCTCGAGCTGTTCCCACAGACGGCGCCAATTGTAGGGTCCAAATTTGTTGGGCCAGGTACCAACTCTCTGTATTGCGAGCCCAACAAATTCCCAACAATAAATTTGTAGAGAGCGGGTTAAACAGCTAGGCTGGGTTTGGATTTAGCAACGGTTCATACAAGCAGACCAATGAAAAGAACTTAGACTAGCCTTTAACAAGAATTTCTTCGGTCCGAAGAGCTTTTGTATTTCAGAACTTAATGAATACAATTTTTCTCCCCCCTCCTCCGTGAGGCTTGCCTCTCTTATATATGCGCTCCCTTCTCATCTCCACCGCACACTTGTCCTTCATCTACACGCCCACTTGAGTGCCAGTCACATCAGCCGTTTGCTTTATCCTGCAGTGAGTGGTGATGGGTGTGGACGCACTGTTCAGGTGTCTTCTCCACATAAATGCGGCCAGAGAAGTTGTTGCAGCGCATTAAATGCGGTGGTGGCAGCTTTATTAGCAGGGGATTTCATGATAGCCACTCAGTTAGACACGCGCGGAGCCTAATCCTCGCAGGGAAACCCTCAGCATATCCGTTTGATCAAATTCTGGACTGATCCGATGGATATGGCCCCTCGGCTCAACCAGTTGTCTTCGGACGGAGCCTTTGTCCCTCATAAGTTGCTTTTTCATCAGGGTGGTGAGGCGCTGATACTATTAGCCTCTTCGGATGGACAGTCGTATTTGGACTGGGCCCCAAGCCCAACATATGGCTTTGGGCTTTTTCACCCACATTAGCCAACTTGGATGTTTTATCTTAATAAAAGTTACAACATTTTGTTGGAGTATTTTAATATTAAATAATTAAAATGAATAAATGTTACAACATAAATGTAAAGATGTGGGAGTGAATATGGAAGATGAGGAGTTAGTGAAAATGTTTAATTTTACATTGAAAAGGAAAGAGACTATTTTATTCTTTTTAATTGTGGTGATTAATGGGCTAACATGAATTGTTTCAGATGTTGGAAAATGAAGGGCCATTAACCCACTTAATGGACCATCCATTTGGGCCTTTTTCATTCTTCAGAAACTCCTTATCTCACCATTAATTGTGTAACTCCAGCCCATCAGATTAATATCCAACAATTAATCTTGTAACACCTATTATATCATAATAATGGACCTAAAGTAATTTCGTGAGGCCCATTGAGCTTATAAATAGACTCATTCAGACCCAATCCAAGTTACTACAAAAAATACACTAAAAAAAATAGAGAGGTTCTTGGCAAGGAAAGGTGTTCTTTCTGGTGGAGTTTTGAGCTTGAACACTTTGTGCAAAGGTTGTTCTAGCCATACGACACTTGTTGGGTTGTGGTATCCTTGGGGAGACAAGTCAGAGACAGTCTGCACCGGTTACAAAGTTTTGCCAACCAAGGGCTTGAATCTCCTTAAAGAGAGCGAGTGCCGCGTCTCAGTCCAAATAGTGTTGTGTAATTTCTCTCTTTAAATTAATAAAATTCAGAAGTATTATTTAGTTTCTCTTTGTGTTATTCCCATTATCATTGTCTTTGCACCAACAATTTTAAGGAGATTCAACACATGGAGCCTACACAAGAGAAACCAAATGAGCTTGTTAAAGATCTTAACAAGCCCTTTCGTTTTAAGGGAGCCCACTTCAAGAGGTGGAAAGGAAAGGTCCTCTTCTACTTGAGTCTTCTCAAAGTTGCCTACATCCTCACTAATAAGAATCTATCAAAGGTTTCTACCGATGAGATGAGTGAGGAAGAATTTAGTCTCCATCAAGAAAAAATAGATAAGTATACAAAAGATGAATATAATTGTCGCTCTTATCTTTTGAATTGTCTTGCTGATCATTTCTATGATTATTAGGATACAACTTATAATTCTGTGCTAAGAAAATTTGGAAAGTTTTACAAAGCAAGTATGATACCGAGAAGGCTGGTGCAAAGAAATATGCTGCTAGTAGATATTTCCTTTACCAAATGGTGGATGGAAAATCGGTGGTGGATCAAGCATAAGACTTTCAAATGATCGTGGCAGAATTGAGATCTGAAGGCATAAAGATTGGAGACAATTTGGTGGTAGCTGGCATAATTGATAAACTACCACAATCTTGGAGGGAGTTCTAAAAGACTTTGCGGCACAAACAAAAGGAGACATCATTGGAGACTTTGATCACAGACATCCATGTGGAGGAGGGGGCTAGAGGACAAGATGCACTCATGACATAAGAGAGCAATGGTAATTCCACCATAAAGGTAAATCTTATTTCAGCCAATAATAATATGCCCAAAAATCATTTTCCTAGAAAGGGTCAATTGAAGCCTAAAAGGAGAGCCTTTAAAAATAATAATAGACCTCAAGGAAGGGAAAACCCAAATAAAAATTACAATAAGAACCAAGGACCCCCTTCACAATATCAATTTAATAGATCCTGTTTTGTCTGTAGCAAGAGTGGTCATATTGCTTGATTTTGCAAATTTTGAAAATGTGATTCTGTCCCGCAAGCTAATGTAACCGAAGAGCCTTTAGTGGCTATGATTACGGACATCAATATAGTGCAATATGTTGAAGGGTGGAGGGCAAATTCTGGTGCTAATAAGCATGTTTGCTATGACAAAATTTGGTTCAAATTGTGCACTCATTTTGAAGAAGAAAAAACTATTATACTTGGTGACTCTAGTAAAACCAAGGTTCTTGGGAGTGGTGAGGTTAAATTGAAATTCACTTTTGGGCACGTGCTAACATTGAAAGATGTTCTTTACATTTCGTCCATAAGGAAGAATTTGATGTCAAGTTTTTTGCTTAACAAGGCTGGCTTTAAGCAAACTATGGAATCTGATAATTATATAATCACTAAAAAGGGATTATTTGTGGGCAAGGATTATGATTGTGATGGAATGTTTAAATTGAATGTTGAGAATAATAAAGCATCTACTAGTTCAGTTTATATGCTTTCTTCTATTAATTTTTGGTATGCTCGTTTGTGTCATATAAATAGTAGATATGTGAGAATCATGAGTAGTATAGGATTAATTCCAAGACTGTCAAAAGATTTTGCAAAATGTGAAACTTGTAGTCAAGCTAAGATTATAAAAAAGCCTCATAAAAGTGTTGTAAGAAATACCAAATTGCTTGAGTTAATTCACTCCGATTTATGTAAATTTGAGGGAATTTCAACTTGTGGAAGAAATAGATATATTATCACTTTTATTGATGATTTCTCAAAATATACAACTATTTATTTGTTGAAAAATAAAAGTGATGCTTTTGAAAAATTTCAAGATTTTTAAAAAAAAGTTGAAAATCAATTCCGTAGAAAAATAAAAAGAATAAGAAGTGATAGAGGTCGTGAGTATGAATCAAGTGCATTCAACTCATTTGTTCAGTCTTTGGGAATTATCTATGAAACTACTGCACCATATTCACTTGCTTCTAATGGTGTGGCTACAAGAAAAAATAGAACTTTAATTAAATTAACAAATGCCATGTTAATTGAATCTGGTGCACTTTTACATTTTTGGAGTGAACCTATTTTAACTGCATGTCATGTTTTGAATAGGGTGCCACATAAAAAGTCAAATACCACATCTTTTGAGATGAGGAAATGACATAAGCCAAATTTGGGATATTTGAGAGTATGGGGTTGTCTTACTTATGTAAGGCTTACTGACCCTAAAATGCCTAAATTAGGTATAAGAGCTACTACCTGTACTTTTCTTGATTATGTGATTAATAATGCAGTTTATAGATTTTTTGATCTTGAAAACAAAATAATTTTTGAATCTGGTGATGCAATTTTTCATGAAGAAAAATTTCCTTTTAAATTGAAAAATAGTGGGGGTGAAGAAAATATTTTATCACAACCTAATTCTTCTACTTCACATCTACAAAATCAAGAAAATTTTGAAATGGAACCTAGAAGAAGTAAAAGAGCTAAAGTTGAAAAGGATTTTAGTCCTGATTATTATGTTTTTAACATTGAGGAAAATTCCCAAAATTTAAAAGAGGCTTCAACATCACCTGATGCTATATTTTGGAAAGAGGTTGTAAATGATGAGATGGAATCTGTAATTTCTAATAGAACTTGGAAATTAGTAGATCTTCCATCGCGTTGTAAGACCATAGATTGTAAATGGGTCCTTAGAAAAAAGTGAAAACCGGATGGATTGATAGATAAGTTTAAAGGTAGACTTGTTGCAAAAGGCTTTAAATAAAAGGCTGATCTTGATTTCTTTGATATATTTTCTCCGGTAACAAGAATTACATCTATTAGATTGTTAATTGCTATTGCTGCAATTTTTTATTTAAAAATTCATCAAATGGATGTAAAAACTGATTTTCTAAATGGGGACCTAGAGGAAGAGATTTATATGAATCAACCTGAAGGCTTTGTAGAGCCTGGACAAGAAAGCAAGGTATGTAAGCTAATTAAATCCCTATATGGCTTAAAACAAGCACCTAAGTAATGGCATGAAAAGTTTGATTTCTACATGATTAAGAATGGTTATAAATCAAATGAATGTGATAAATGTATTTATTTTAAATCATGGAATAATTTACATGTTATTAATAGTCTCTATGTGGATGGTGTGTTAATTTTTTGCTCAAATATGCATGTTATAAATGAGACAAAAAATATGCTTAAAAGCCATTTTGATATAAAAGATCTTGATGAGGCTAATTTTATTTTAGGAATGAAAATTACAAAAGCATGTAATGGAATATATCTTGATCAATCACAATATGTTGAGAAAATATAATTTTCATGATCACAAAAGTGTAGCTACTCCTTTTGATTCTAGTGTTCATTTATTTCTTGTGAATAATGATGATGAGATTTTTAATCAAAAGGATTATGCTAGTATCATTGGTAGTTTGCGTTATGCTACTGATTATACTAAACCTGACATTGCATATGTAGTAGGAGTGCTTAGCAGATTTACTAGCAAGCCTAGTAAAGATCATTGGCTAGCTATTGAGAGAGTCATGAGATATTTAATTGGTACCAAAAACTATGGCTTATAAAAAGTACCCTGTTGTGATTGAAGCTTTTAGTGATGCCGATTGGAATACTTTGTTAGATGATTCTCTCTCTACCATTGGCTATATTTTTACCTTAGGTAGTGGTGCTATTTATTAGAAATCTAAAAAGCAAACAATAATTGCTAAGCTGAATTAATAGCATTAGTTTTAGCTAGTGAAGAGGCAAATTGGCTTAGAGATTTGTTATATGAAATTCCACTTTGGGAAAAGCCAATTCCACTTAATTCATTGTGATAGCACAGTCGCAATTGGTAGAGTTAAAAACCATTACTACAACGGTAAATCCAGACCTATAAGAAGAAAGCACAGTACCGTGCGATCTTATTTGAGTAGTGACATCATAACTGTGGATTATATTAAATCTAATGATAATCTTGCATATCCATTTACCAAGGCCTTTTGCAAAAGATAGAGTCTGGAATACATCGAAGGAGATGAGACCAAAGTCCATAGAATCATGAGCCATGTATGAGGATCGCTAACCCAAGGACTAGAGATCCTGAGAATTGGGTTCAATGGGAAAAACAAATTATACGATGGTCATAAGAAATGTACAATTTATTTTTTTTAATTATTTATTTTGTAAATAATTTTTTAATTGCTCATCCCTATGATGTTAGTGCATTTATCCTGTAATGTGGAGAGGTTGAGTAACTCTTAATGAAGTTTGTAACTTGTATGAGTGGGGTGTCAGAATTACATGAGCACCCTTAACAAAATTTCACCTACGTGAATGTGGCGGTGGGGCCGCTCCTTATGAGATTTAGACTTAATCTCAAATACACTCATGAAACCGGGATTAGCACACGGCGATAAAGTGCTAATTATAAAAGCTCATGTCAACACCTAGGTTGTTATGTGTAAGCAATGACGCTTAATTTTCCTAAATCAATCCTAGTTCAAGTCGGAGACCACTACGACTCTGGAGTTAAGATCGTTGTTTTACTAGTGTAGGTTCAATGCAGAGCACACCTTCATGATGCATAGTGACCCGTCTTTGCCTGGTAATCTCTCTTTAACTAAAAAATTTTAATATTAAAATGAGTGGGGGATTGTTGGAGCATTTTAATATTAAATAATTAAAATGAATAAATGTTACAACATAAATGTAAAGATGTGAGAGTGAATATGGAAGATGAGAAGTTAGTAAAAATGTTTAATCCCACATTGAAAAGGAGAGATATTATTTTATTCTTTTTAATTATGGTGATTAATGGGCTAACATGAATTGTCTCAGATATTGGGTTAGATACGTGTGCAAGGGGGAGGTGAAAGGTGGAGGTATCAAAAATTGAGTAAATGACCCAAATTAATATTCCATTTTTATTATGGAAAATGAAGAGTCATTAACCCACTTAATGGACTATCTGTTTGGGCCTTTTTCATTTTTCAGAAATTCCTTATCTCACTATTAATTGTGTAACTCCAGCCCATCAGATTAATATCCAACAATTAATCTTGTAACACCTACTACATCGAAATAATGGACCTAATACATCGAAATAATGGACCTAATACATCGAAATAATGGACCTAACAAAATTTAGCCAACCAAGGGCTTGAATCTCCTTAAAGAGAGCGAGCCTACAAAGGGCTTGAATCTCTTTAAAGAGAGTGAGTGGCGTGCCTCAGTCCAAATAGTGTTGCGTAATTTCTTTTTTTAAATTAATAAAATTCAAAAGTATTTTTCAGTTTCTCTTTGTATTATTTTCATTATCATTGTGTTTGCACCAACACATTCTTCTCAACCAAAAAATAAAGATGGAATATTACAAATATGTTCTTATCGTGCTGTCACTTGAACCTAAAAAATAAATTGACACCATTGAATTTGGAGAACCAAAATGAAGTCAATAAAGAGTGATTTTATTTGGTTAACACGTAGGTGTCTTTATTGAATTTATTAATAAATTATTTTATGAAAGTTTTAATATTACTTTTAATGAGTATAATTTTTTTTTTTTTTAAAAGTAGCAGAATAATTATTACAATGTCCCTAATAAATATAAACCATAGTGGCAAGTGGCAACACCTGATTGGTTTCTGGGCTGAAAATAATTTTCAGCCCATTTATCCCACATGGATTTTGTTGGGTCTAACTATTCTGGTGAATCCACTGGTGACCACCACTGTAGTTATGCACTTGGGGTGTTTGATAAAGAGTCCCAGAGCTTGAAGATTGTTCCTGTTGCCTTTGACAAGGTGGAATTTTCTATTTGATTTGCTTATAAAGTTTTAAAAATTGTTGTTTTTTTGTTTAGTGTTCGGTTGCTTTGAAAATGTGGAATAAGTTTGCTTATTTGCTCATTTGGTTATGTGCTTTTTGGTGGCTGATGGGTTGTGGAATGTGCAGTTGTTTACTGTTAGGTTGCTGATGAAATGTGTGAAAGTTTAGCTGTTTGGTTAATGAGAAAGTTGAGGTATTGCTTGCTTTAAAGTTAGGTTTTTGTCGCTTATTAAGTGCTACATTGTTGGATAGGTTATTTTTCATCTTCTTCTTTAATGTACTGGGTTTAAGATTTCCTTTTGGTTGTTGGTGGTGTTAAATTTTGATCTAGAGTTGAGGCTTGCTAGAGCAGCTCATGAGTTTGATGTGATGTTTAAGTTAGCATGTTCATGGGAAAATTTGTAATGGAAACTTGGGTGATTATGACTTTGGTTTTAGCTGTTAGTTGTTACTTTGTAGAGACTCAGCTTATTTCTTTGTGTCCGGGTTGCTTAGTTGTACATTCAATGCATAATACCATGATCAGGTTTTCCTTATCTTTTTTGGTGAATGATAATGCTTAACTCAAACAATTAATTATTTTACTTCAATATTTTTTTGGTTATTAGCAGCTTGTGGAAAATAGCACTATCAGAGGACTATCAAATGACTTTGCAGAATTTTTCAAAAGATGGCAAATAGCTGATGTGGCTGCCTGTAAAATAGCACAGTCACATCCAGGGATTGTTTATTTGATAGATTGTTAAGTTCAAATGTTAATTAGCGGAATTTCTATTGCATTCAGTACATGGATGTAATAAATAATCTGCACTTGGATGCGCATTCAGTACAATCATCTGCTCTTGATGGCATTCTGACATTGACCTTAAAATCAAAGGTTTGTCCTTCATGCTATTTTAGACAGACTCCAGTGACTTCCCCCCACCCACTCTCTTTTGGTTCATTTTTATTTACCTCCATAACTTAGTACAATCAGGATGTCGTTGGATTTAATTTCATGGAATGATGACTTCTGATGGTACTTTAGTTTCTAATGGCATACTCCATGATAAAAAATAAAGCGAAGGTGAAAAGGTACTAGTTAATTTTGCCTTCAGGTACTAGTATCCATTTCATTTTGGCATGACTTCAAAATGATACCCACTGTAGCTGCACTCTAAAAAGTTGTCCTATAAGGGAGATATCAGAACCACAGTGGCCATCAGGACTAATTTTACTTTTTCCAAGTGCACACTGTCAATGTTTATAAATGCCGATTCTTTTTACTTGGTTTCAGTTTCGAGGTGCAGCAATTGCATCGGTGGGAATGATCAAACAAGCACTCTGGAAAATTGCCTTTTTAGTGTTGAGAAGAAATGTTGAAGCTGGTTATTATCACCTTGTATTGTAGGATTTCTCATATCAGTAGACTTAGTTTCTTGATTTGTTGTGTAAGGTGTAGTTTTATGCATAGTTGTGATTGGAGAAATTTAATCTACTTCCTAAAATGCATTCCGAAGCAACTTCTCAACCTTAAGAGTAGCCAATAAGCTTGACCAATGGGTTGTCTAAATGATGGAGAACCAAAATCCTCGATGTACTTTATGTACCACAAGCTAATGTTTGGACCTCTCTATAAAGGGCTCTCATTTGTATGATGTAGTTTGTTTGCTTTTATTATGGCATACAACTGATAGTTTCCAATTACAACTCACAACTTCTAATAAAGTTAAAGTCCCTTTGTTCTTAACATTTACCATGGTTCATTCAACTGCCGAGTGAGGGAGAACAAGAGAATGCTTGCAAAGCTTTTGAGCAACTGTGAGACTATTAAGTTTGTGTTCACAGGAGCTCCTATCCACCCTGCCATTTTGTGTGTGTGACTGATTGTCTTTTAAGGAATGTAACTGGCTACTAATTAAAAAAAGGAAAACACTTTTGATAACGATCTTAACACTGAAAACTATAGAAGGATCTTCATTCAACAATGTTAGTCTTAAATGTGAATGTCACATTTCGCCTATTCCACTTCTTTTTTAATAAAATAAACTGTGCGCTGCATTAGGCTTTAGTACACTATCATGCTCTTTTTCGGATTAGCCACAAGCCTACAGTACCAGAGTTTTTTTTTTTTTTTTTTTGATACGAAGTACCAGAGTTTTTTATGTCTGGAGCCATGGATATGTATGTGCTTTGATTTTACTTGTGCCTAATAAATCAGTGATGCTCTCGGTGTCTTGCTTTTTTGGCAGGCAACAAGCACTGTAAATCCTACAAAACAAGCACATGACATATCCAGAACATATATTAGTACTACTTAAATGTTCAAGTTCAAGTTCATGTACACCTTCTTCTCAAAAAAAAAAAAATGGTACATGTACACCTTACTTTGATAAGGTGAAAATAATTATGAACAGGGTTTATCCACTTCTCTAAAGATTTGGGTTTCATCAGTTGCTAATTTTGTGTCAAAAAACATTTAAACTTGAACTGAAATGAAAAACTATTAAGTATATTTTGGTAGGAATGGGGTTTTTCTTTTTTCATTTTTAGGTTTTGGGGGTATTTCAGTCATTTTGTAGATTTCTGGGGTATTTTAGCCATTTTGAAGGTTTCAAAGGTATTTTGGTAACTTTTTAGGTTTCGGGAGTATTTTAGTCATTTTTAGGTTTTGGGGATATTTGGGTCATTTTTTGGGTTTCGAGGATATTTTGATAATTTTATGGGTTTTGGGGGGTATTTTGGTCATTTTTTGGGTTTCGAGAGTATTTTGGTCATTTTTTAGGTTTTGGAGGTATTTTGGACATTTTTTAGGTTTTGGAGGTATTTTGGTCATTTTATAGGTTTCGGGGGTATTTTGATTATTTTTTGGGTTTTGGTGTATTTTGGTAATTTTAAGGTTTTAGGGGGTATTTTGGTTATTTTATGGGTTTCGGTAGTATTTTGGTCATTTTTTATGTTTTATAGGTATTTTGGTCATTTTTTAGATTTCGGGTGTATTTTGGTCATTTTTTAAGTACTTTTGTCATTTTTACTTTAGTGGCATTTTGATAATTTTGATAATTGGGTAATTGGATGGGTTGAGATTTATCCATAATAATTAAGTTGGGTTTGGGTTAGCGGCAATTAGTTAAATAGATTTTAATAGATAAACATATTTTAGGGCAAATTGCAATTTACACATCTAAAGTTTGGGAGTGATTAGATTTTACACCTTGAACTTTCAGAATTTAGATTTTACTTTCTAAAGTTTGAGATATTTGGATTTTATACCCTAACGTTTCAAAACTTGGATTTTATCTCCTAAAGTTTAGGTTGTATGAATTTTACATATCTAAATTCTGAAACTTTAGGGTGTAAAATTTAAATACCTCAAAACTTTAGGAAGTAAAATCTAAAAGCTTCTAAAATATAAAGGGTAAAATCCGAATTCTGAAACGTTAGTGTGAAATCCAAACATTAACAACTTCAGAGAGTAAAATTCAAATTTTAAAATTTTAAGGTGTAAAATCTAATCACTTCCAAACTTTAGAAGTATAATTTACAATTTATCTTAAATTTTATATACCCAACTCAATTATGCCTACTCCAAACCCACTCATTTGACCCTCAAATCAAATAGCCACAAATGTAAAAACCAAAAACTGCCCATGTGATAAACGAAAAACCTTTCCAATTGTTCCTTAAACCCTAACCTCTGATTCTGAGCACTCTTCATCACTGTTCTTCAGGCACGCCTAAAAACCTCAATTGTAAATGGCACGCCTAAACCTAATCCGACCCCTATTGAGAAAACCTGTGTATACTTGTTCTTTTTCTTCCAGAACCCTACCCTTCCTAATTGGTGACCATCAACTTCAACAACCCACTTTCGATATCACTCTAAAAAAACACTCTCTGTTTCAGTTTCAAAGAAGTTACATCTCCGATATGCGCAAATCCGCCTTCGAAGGAAACATCCTCAGACTCGTCCGCAACGAGATCCAATACGAGCTCCAACGCTCCACTCCCACCCAGGTTTTTTTTTTTTTTTTTTTTTTTTTTTTTTTTTGGGTTCAAAAAACAAATAAAAGTAAAAAACAAATGTTAATGGGTTTTGTTTGGTTTCTGAGAAAATGAAAATTTATTATTGTTTTGATTATAATTTTTGAACTGGAACTTGGTTTCATTCTTATTTCGGGAGCTCCATTTCACTTCGATTAGGATTTTATTTTCTGGATCTAAAAAAAATAAGGGTGTTTATCCCATTGTGTGGGTTAAAGTTTCGGTCCTTATAACTCTGGCTAATCCGTTAGGCCTTTTGTAGCGGTATTCTAGTTATGTAATATAAACTCTATATGCTACTTTTGTGTTTGTGTTCTAATTAAGTATTACTGTTTTCTCACCCAAAAAAAAAAAAAAAAAAACTTTGTGTTTAGATGGCGCATTTGATACATTTTTTTTTAGATTTGTAGTATTTATTCTGAACCACAAAATGGAGCCATTTCAAATGGAGAGGATCCTTATTGGTTTGAGAGATGAGAAATTGGCTTAGCTGCTGAATTGTTGCATTTTAGAAATTAAACGCACATAACAGTGACAATCTCATTTTTGTTTGTTGTTCTATTACTAATTTTTCAACAATCAAACAGAACATAAGAAGATTATACTTGATTTGGTTGGAGTTTTGTTATGAAGATTATGTGTGGTTGGTTGATCATATTTTACTAGTATTAAGATTTATCAATTAATGGGACTGGTATTCTGTTATGATCCTAGAGTCCCATATCAATTAAGTATAAGCTTAACCATGTGTTTATAAACTCTTGAGCACCTCTTGCAAGCCGGTTTTCATGGGTGAGTTCTACCCATGGGTTTGTAACATTTGGTATTAAAGCCAACCACCATGTCGGACGTAGCTCATTGAGCTTTGTGGTTGGATCTCGAAGGAGGCGACCTAGAGGCTAGGTTAAAATTACTGATAGATGAGTGGAGCCACCAAAATGAGAGAAAGGGCTACCATTGGGTCAGTGTTGCTAGAGTGAGCTGTCGTGGACGTCGGTTGTGGAGTGTGGTGGTATGTTATGTTTCTAGTGTCTCACATGGATTAAGTATAAGCTTAACCATGTGTTTATAAGCTCTTAGGCACCCTCCTCTTGCAAGCCGGTTTTCAAGGGTAAGTTCTACTGATGGGTTTGTAACAGATTCAGCAAAAGGGTTCACTTCAATGAGTCTAGTATAAGACATAACCGTATTCCTCAAATTCTTCAGCTATGGTCTTTAAAAGCAAAAAATGCTGAGTTTAGTCATGATTTTGTACCTTTTCCCTCAAGTATTTCTTAGCAACCAAACTGGGAATTAATAAAATTATCATATCTGTTCAATTAATATTTATTTCTTAATTTTTTTTACATGACCACTACTGCTCTAGTAAATAGAAAGAAAGTAGTAATTGGTTTTGTGGGTTTAATAGTTAACTATGTTTAATGTTACAGCCTGTTGCGAACTTTGACATATTCACAATTGATGATCGGCCTGGAGAGCAGTGGATTAGATTGAAAGGAAAATTTAAAGATGAAGGCATTAAAGTTGAAGTCACCATGTTTGATGGAGCCATTCCTGCTTCAAAATCGGGTGGTGGTGGCAGCACTGGGGATGAAGTCCAACTTCACATTACCCTAATTGTCAATATCACTAAAGGGGAAGATGGTGAAGTCTTGGAATTCATGTGCTCTGCTTGGCCAGATAGTATAGAGATTAACAGGCTTTTCATACACCATGGTGATAAGATGTCAGCACAGCCTTACGCAGGGCCTGAATTCAAGTATGATGTATTTTTATTATTTTCCTCTAATAGCCTATTCAATTGCTAATGAATTGAAGGGAAAGAAAGGAAGTTGAAATTTCGAATTACAAATACTAGATGGAATCGAACATAGTATGAGCACCAGGTTTGGTTGAGCATAATTATTGTTGTATATACAACAGAAGAATACCATGTATATAGAGTTAAGTGATAATTTTTTTTTACATTGATTTCGCTGTATCCAATAGTTGGGTTATATAACTTTGGACTGATAATGTGGTTGCTTTTAATGGTTGTTTACAGGGAATTGGATGATGAGTTGCAAGACTCACTTTATGAATTCTTGGAAGCAAGGGGTATAAATGAAGAACTTGCTGCATTCTTGCATGAGTACATGAAGAACAAAGATAAAATTGAGTTTATTAGATGGATGGGAACTGTGAAAACTTTCATTGAAAAGCAAGTGGAGTGATTGGTTTTGCATTCTGGATGAGATTAGTTGTTTGATCATTTTTGCATTTCCCAATGGAAATTTAACATGGTAAGTCATTTGTTGAGTGACATTTGACTTATACATTAAGCTTTGTGACTATGCCTTTCTTATTGATGGTGATCATCGATGAGAAGGTGGTGACTGCTTACCATAATAAAAAGTTTTAGTGCAATATATCTAGGAAATCCTTTTCATTTAAAACATTGTTATTATTAAGTCATGTTTTGGAATTTTCCAAAAGATTTTGGGGCAATTAATGTGGCTATTGATATGGCAACATATGTATTGAGAAGGTTTTCCACAGTTGGCTGGCAAGGGCTGAGAGCGAGATTCCAAGGATGAAGAAGCTAGGCTATATGAGACTCTAGGAATGGACAGAAGGTGCTACAATATTTGCTAATGAGGGAGAGTTTTATATCTTTGGAGAATTCTTGTGAAGTTACTTGCAGTGCTTTCTGGTTTGGTAGTCTTTTCCCGCCCTCTCCAACTCCCTAGGTAGCTTAGAGGAATTAGGCTATACTAAAGAGACAGGGATCCTCAAGTTTTGGCAAATGCATGTATAAAGCTCTAGCTTTCTTGAGAACTTTCTGTTTCTTGCATGGTCGTGAAAATGAGCAGAGACATAATTAAGGTTATTCATAGATTTCCCATGTTTGTAATTCTATATGTATGTGTGGATGTGTGTTTGTTTGTACTTTTTTATTAGATAAACAGATGATCTAGTATTGACTAAGGCCCTAGCTGAGATTGGGTTTTCAGATTATGCAACTGAACTAAAATCAAGATCTTTCAGATACTTGCTCATTCTGCTCTCTGTTTTTAGAATCTTTCTTATATATTTACTGCGATTATAAAATAGCTGTGACCTTTTGGAATTGTCTTCTGTTGACAGGTAACTTTTCAGAACTTTCTCATCTTTATAGAATTGGGTACATGCCAATTGCACTTCTAATGAGTTCTCTGGACATAGTCCTTGGAATGTTCTCTTCCTGGGAATTTGGAATCAAGTTACCAAGAAATATCAAGGTCTTCCCATTTAGATCGTCCTCTTCAAGATTTAGTCAATGCCTACATCCAAAGAGTTACAAAATTTTTCTCAAGTGTACTCTCACCAGAGTCACCACCATTTATATACCACATCGGTTTGGTTTCCAAAAAAAATTCGGTTTTTTTGAAGTGTAATTATTTAGTGTTCTAGGAGCGCAATAAATGCACTCTGTTTATCACATGAGTAACGGATCCCATTACGAAATTGATTGTCGGGTTTTCCATTTGGCTTAAACTTAGGCTTTGTTTAGTTGGAGATCATACAGGGAGGATGGAAAATGAACAAGAGAAAAGTAGGGAGAAAATGATGTTTTTGGTTGTTTGATTGAGGGTAGAAAAGGGTAGAGATATTTTGGTGAGGCTTACAAGTTTTCTTTCCTATCCTACCAAAACACAATCTTCCTAAATTGGCGGAAAAATGGAAGAAAAAAGTGGACAAAAATATTTGGATAAAATTACCCACATTTCCTTTTTACTTCTTTTGGCTACCTGGGCGTAAATAAGCTTGCCATTTTTTTTTTCTTTTGGGTTTAATTGGATATATATATATATTTTTAATAAACAGTAATACTTATTATAACACACACAAAAATAGTAGACAGTAATACTTTTTGAGTAAAGTGGACGTTGTTGTTGAAGTTCTTTTTTTATTTTTATTATTATTTTTTTTTGAGCGTATCACTGCCTTTTTTGTGTTTTATTTTTGGACATTTATTTTATTTCCTTTTCTTTTGGGTTGGTCGTTTGCCCTTCTTTTTTTTTTTTTTTTTTTTTTTTTTTTTTTTTTTTTAATTGAGCATCATTTTTAATAAGGACATTTGAGTAAATTTATAAAAATTTTATTTTCTATCATCTCATTTCTTTTCTCAACCAAATATAAAATTTTTCTATCATTTCACTTTTTTACCATTTTAACCAAACATAGAAGGGAAAAACTAAAATTTCTTCTATCCTCCTACTTTTCTATCATCTTCCCATTTTCTATCATCTTACTTTGTTGGTGCCTATTTTTTTACTAATGGCCCAAAAGTAGAAGAGGCCCAACAATAGAGAAGATGAGAAGGGAATGTGGGGCAAAATGGTAAAGAAATAAGGAAGCAAGCCTAGCGGGTTGAAGCAGCAGGATTAATGGCCAGCAGGCCTATGAAAATAAAAAAGAGGTAAAGAAAGAATAAATGGGCCAAGGAAGCCCGATGAATGAATTAATAAGCCCATGGGAATAATGAGAGGTAAAGAAGAAATAAATGGGCCGAGGAAGCCTAGGGAATGAATTAGTAAACTCAATGGGCTGATTTAAAGGCCAACAAGCCCAATAGGGTAATAAGAGATAAAGATGTAGTAAATGGGTTGAAGAACGCCAAAGAATTTAGCAAAAAGCTCATGGGAGTACAAGAGGTAAAGAAGAAGTAAATGGGCTGAGGAAGCCTAATGAATGAAGTGGTATAATGGGCTAGCATGGCAGGAATGTTAGCTAACAAGCCCAAAAGAGGTAAAAATGTGGAAAGTGGGTCGAGGAAGCCCTAAGCAAAAGATTGATGGAGGAATGGGCTGACATGACATGGACATCATCCCACAAGGGCCCACTGTCATGGTAGGATTAGTGGCCAAAGGGCCCACTGTCATAGAGAAGAAGAGCATAGGCTCTGCAGAAAGATGAAGGCCTTTGCCCAAACAATACCTAGTCCATGAAGGGATGAAAGGAAGAAGATGTGAGCCAAAAAGCCCACACATCCTTCATGCCACAAAAGATAAACATCAACTAGTACGTACAGCAGAATCAAACAAACACAAAGGCAGCAGAAATGGTGTGAAGGCCAGAAAGAAACAAATTCAGACAGAGTGGAGCATGCACAAAGGGCCAAGGCACCACCTCTTTGTACCTAGCCAATACATGGGAGGTGAGCCACAGGTCAAGGCATTTAAAGGGTGTGGTTTGACAGTGGAGAGAAAAGGGAGTCTATTCTAGAGTTCCCACTTAAGCTTATTTGGGGGAAATGTTTTGTTGGGATGACATTTCACCCAAAAGAGGTAAGTATGGGCTGGGACCACTAGATGCATGCCTTAGAGGTAGGTGAAGAGATAGTTTAATCCTTTTCCTTATGGATGAAATAAGAACAGAGAGAGGTAATAAACAAAACAAGTAATTTTGTCTGGAAATAGAGAGTAATGCAACTAACACACTCTGAGCAGAGGTAGTGGTTGGACAGCTAACAGGCTGGTGGGCAGTCTTAGAGGGATGCCCATAAGGAGCCAAAAACGGTTAAGGGACAAAAGGGGTAAATCATAAAATGGCAAATGGTATATAAGGGGGTAGCCATGAACGGTAAGAGGGGAGGCAAAAAAGAGCACGGAGAGGAGATAGAAAGAAAATAGAAAATAGAAAATAGAAAACAAAAGCATACACGAAAAAATTAAAGAGAAAAGAAAGAAAGACTGAAAAGAAAACCAGAGAGGAAAAATGAATGGTAGGAACAAAGGCATGCATCAATAGGCCACCTTTTCCCTACCTCTCGACAGACCCACTCTCTGAGGATTGAGAATCAAAGCTCAAACTATTTAGGCCATTTTTCCGAAGTGTGTAACTTCTATGGCAAGATCTTTTCTTGAGGTTTCTCACGTTGGAGATTGGCTCTCTTCTTGGGTTTGCTTTTGCTGAAAAGCGTAGCCTACTATTTGGTAGACAGGTTTTACTTTTTTTTTACTTTTCATATTTATTGGGTGATTTGTTTACTGTTCAGTTATTACGCTATTTATCTTTTTTGTCATAGTATTATTTTTATCCACTGTAACTCTGTTAATCATCCTTTCAGCGTTATTTTATTTGTTACATTTTGTATTGTAGTTATCCTGCTATACTGTATTGCTGTCATAACATTTGTAACAGTTGTTCCTGTCGTGGCCATGCTGTACGCCCAGCCCACAATGCTTCTGCCAAGATGCGTCTACCTTGGGTTGGCTCAACTTGTGCACAAGTTGGCCTGAAGCGTTGCCCTAGTAAGGCGAATCCCAACTCTCTTACCTTACACTAATGGGCCGTGGCATAGTAGGAGGGGTCGAGGCCCAACACTGCAAAAGGCCAACCACACACTTTTCCATCCTCTTAACTAAACGGACCCTTAATTTTGATAATTCTTCTTTAAGAAATCTAGGAGTAGTTGGTTGAGTGGTGGATTAATCGGAGATCATATTGATAATTTAATAAGGGGGTTACTTCAGTTTAGCTGGTTGGGTTACAAGTGTCTTAGTTGAGTTTTGGGCCATTAGAGATAGCCTAAATAGCTTGCAATTTCTCTTAGCATCACACACTTGATATTTGAACTTTTTTTCTATTTTTATTTTATGGAAACTTGAGATATTTGAACTAGACGCAAACTTTTCATACTTTTTTTTACTCTGTTTATTTGCTCAAAATTTGTATGCTCCTATTGTTAGTGATTGGAAATCCTTCATGAGACCGATATCCCATCTAATTATTCTTCTTCATTCCTACGGTGAGGCCGGGAAACCAAGCAATCGACTTTTTGGCTAAGCAGGGATGCAATGCAAGCAGGAGTTTGACTTTTGCGTCCTAGGTGGCCCTCCAGTTGGTGCGAATGCCTATTCCACCTATCATCTAAATATTTTTACTAATTCTTTTATTTAGTTTATAAATGCATGTTTATACCCAATTAAAAAAAAAAAAAAAAAAAAACCTTTCTAGTTGATTACTCGTAAAGCTTAAATCCATCATGATAGAATTGCTTGTGATGTTTGTATTGTGACAAATATTTAAGATAGTGGCTAAATTTAGCGGGTCTAGTATAATTATCCATTTATGATGGTAATTTTTTTTTTTTGGCTAATCATTTCTGATGGTAGTTATTTGTGCTAGGAAAGGAAGAAATTTTAAGTTTAGAAAGGGAAAAAATAAAAATAAAATGAGAGAAGTTGGATTAATAAGCTAGTTTTAGTTTTAGTTTTAGTTTTTTTATTTTTTATTTTATTTTTAAGATTTATATAGATTTAAGAATTTACTAATGACAAGGAAGTCGAAGAATGGTTACTAAAAAACATGGATTTGAACTTTGAGCATATATTACTCCAATCAAACACTTGTAGTATAAATTTGAAGTAACTTGTTGTTAAGGTTCAAAATGTAATAAGGAGCCAGGGCCTTAAAAATGGAAGAGGCCCAACCTATGAAGGTAGGAAAAAAAGGAAGAAAGGCTTGCTCCTTAGAAATGAAGAAGGGAGGAGCCTAGCCTATGGAGAGAAAAGAATAAGTTCTGGGCCTTAGAAAGAGAGGAGGTGCGAAGGGAAACATGGGCCAGGGACTTAAGCAAGATGTGACATCCAAGGAAGCCTAAAAGGGAGGCAGGCAAGAGCTGGGCTTGAATGGCATAGGATTTGCCAACCCTAAGGAGGGATCCTCGAGCAAAGACTCGCATAAGGGATCCCAAACCTGGACAACTCAAAATGGCATGCTCATTATAAAAGGTGGGCACAAAAGACGAAGGGTGTCCTGTCAAAATCAGATATCCACAACCAAGGAAAGAATGATGGGGACAGTTGGTGAATTCAGGACCAGCACCTGATGAAGAAACCTAGGACCTTGGGCAGAGAAGAAAAGGAGAACCAAGAAGGAAGGTGGCTAGGAGCCTTTCCGGCTACACTATCATCAAGAAGGGATCCTCCCCATTTTGAGGAAAAGAAACAAATCATAAGAGGTCAACATCAGAGCCTCAAAGCTTTGAGATGTCCTTTTTAAGGTTTTGGGGAAAGAATAAGAAACCTTGACCTTGGAGAAGCATTTGGACTTACTTAGAAGGGATCTCCCATAGGAGGAAGTCAACAAGGGAGTTTTAGATTGTTAAAACCGAGAGAAATGAAATAAGAATAAAAAGGGTAAGAGACTAGCCATCAAAGCTTTCAGATTTGACATTGGTTCTGGTACTCAACACACAAAAGAGATTGATGGTTGGCGATAAGGGGCATCCAAATAGCACTGTAAAAGGGGCAAAGTACCTGACAAGAAGGGAGGGAGCAAGAAACATTCAGCATACTAGAAAAATACTAGAAAAAGAGCTGTGGGCTTGAAATAGAGTGAAGAGTGAGGTACGTTAAAGGATCCTAGAGAAAAATACTTAATGATACACTTGGATTCAAAGGAATTCAAACTTCACAAGTCTAGGAAGCCCAGAGAGAGCTATCTAAGTCTATGATTTTTGAACTGTATTGATCCAATGTATTCAAATACCTAATATAATGAAACATAATCTCACTCTATTTTAAGGATCTTTGACGTTCTTTTACTTGCACTCTTTTTGTTCATTTTCTATTCCTTAGTTATTCACTCAACCAATAAATAAATAAATATATATATATATATATATATATGTATGTATGTATGTATGTATGTATATTTGTGTTGTGGAGTTCATGTCTTATGCACAGATTGGCTCGTAAAATGGCCCAACAAAGCCGCGGTGAGTCAAGTCTAGTCCACTAACCATTAACACCATCCTTTGAAGGCCTAGGATCCCCTAGACCATTGCGCATGGGCACTGTTCAAAGCAAGAACCCACATTAAAAGGCAACTCTACTAGGGGCTGGGAAAAGGAGAGGGAAGAAACAGTCCCTTCGCAAGTATGGCTCAAAGACTAAGGAATAGCAAAGGTACCAATTTGCCACTTGCGACATTAAAGCCTATAGGAGAAAATGAAGTTGTCTCTAGGCAAAGGAACGAGAGAAAAGAACCAGATCCCATGGTCTGAATGGTAGAAATGATGAAGGACCTCTAGCAAGAGATCCATCAACTAAAAGAAGGAAAGACCCAGGAGATCAAAGACAATGTCCCTCCACTAGCTAACGAGGAAAGGCCTCAGCCAGAGGGAGGATCAGCAATGGAAGGGGGAGCTAATCCCCATACCTTACCCTACCAGATGTAAATGCTCTCCTTGAGCAGGAAAGGATGAAGCACTCGGGGATCCCCAAGCAATTCTCCAAGGATCCCCTTTTTCCAGCAGAGCTCTTTGGTAAGCCCTATCCTAAAGGGTATAAATCCCCAAAGTTCCACCCTTTTGATGGGAGAAAGAGGAGTGATGTGGAACATGTAAGCAGATTTATTCACATCATGGGTCCCTATGCTGGGGACAAGGAATTATGTCTAAGAGAATTTGCCAAGTCTCTAGTAAATCGAGCATACACATGGTACACCACCTTAAGGCTTGGGTCCATCAGGACTTGGGATGATATGGTGGAGAGATTCTGTGCAAAACACTATCAAAGCGAAAACGAAGTCACATTCGCAAACCTTTAGATGGTGAAGTAAAGGCCAGGAGAGGATCCTGTTTAGTTTATCAAAAGATTTGAGGATGTCTCCTTAGATTGCTACGGAGACCATGATGAAAAGGAGCTTATGAAGACTTGCATATCCAATATGCTCTTCGATTATAGACTTAACTTGGAGAATCTGTGTATAGCTCAGTTCCCTGACTTGTTGCAAAGAACAAGGAGGACAACCTTGAACATAAAGACAAAGAGAGTGCCAGTCTTTCAGGCCATGATAACTTCAATAGGAGAAAATAGGAGGAGACCTGAGGGAAAGATGGCCAAGGAACCTCCAGTGATCTCATGTACCATGGAAGAACTGAACCATGTCTTGAATAAATGGATAGGAGACAGGATTGTCAGACCATATTCCATGTCCAGGCCATTAACAAAGGAAGAAAGAAAGAATCCATTTTTTTGCAGGATCCATAACTATGTTAAGTATGCCACCAAGGATCGTTGGACCCTTCGAAGTCTCTTTCACAAAAAGCTAAGATAGGGGACCTTGGAGCTCATTCAATGAGAACCTGAAGTACAGAGGAACCCCTTGCCCAATCACAAAGGGAAAGGAGTAGTGGCTATGGTAATCCATGGAAGTTTAGCTAACTTAGAAGTAGAGGAATCAAAGGGATCCTTTCACCCAAACACTGTTAAGACTCTCCCGAGGAACCCCAAGTTTAGGTCCTTATTCAACCAGTTGGGATTTGGACCAAAGGCAAGTAGGATTGCAACGAAATCCCTCATAAGCATAGCCATAGATACAGGAGTAGAATACTTTACAGTAGAATCTCATGCAAGTAGAGTTTTCTTGGAAACTACCAATGCGATAACCTTCACGGATGAGGATTTGGAAGTTGAGTACTTGGAACATCGAAAGCCTCTTTATTTGATAGCCACCATAAATGGTGTTCAGATCAGAAGAGAATTGGTAGACACAGGAGCTTTGATCAACCTCATTGCCTTGAGTACTTTGGAAGCTATAGGCATGTCTGGCAAGAGTATCCTAGGGGCTCCTGTGGTAATAACAGGACTTAGAGGAGCTATAGAGTCCACTGAAGGGTATGTACAGCTGGCTCTGATAGTGGGTCCCATAGTGGCTTTAACTCGGTTTCATGTGATTAATTCAGAATTTTTTTATCACATCCTGTTGGGACTGCCGTGACTCCACAAGTATCGTTTAATCCCATCAACTTACCATCAGTATGTGAAAGGAAGATTGAATAGGATACTCATAAGGATCTTTGCCAACCCTAGCCCTTTTAGCAAGGGAGAAGTAAATTTTTGTGGAGAATATGTTTTACGATGAGCTAGCCCTAAATGATGAGTGTCCTACACTAGGGATCCTAGGAGCTCCTGTCTTGGAAGAAGAAGAAGGAAGCAATACCCATGACTTGAGGGGTCTCTTGAATTGAAAAAGGCAAAAGAAAGTAACCAGTTCGTCAGGATTTTGGGAGTGCGTGATTGTCCGAGAACCTAGGGGAAGGTCAATATATTGCTTATGAAGGTATGCAGGACATGAATGCACCCAGCAGGAGGATCCCGGACCACCAGATTGTATGATGGCTTAAGAGGAGATCTTAGAGGACATAGAGAAGGAAGCATAGATCTTGCCCAAAGAAGAGTTGGAAGAGGTAAACATAGGGGCTAACCCAAGAAATCCTAAACCTGTTTTTATTAGCAGCCACCTATTAGCACAGGAAAGGGAGCAATTGGTGAAGCTATTGAAGAAATACGTGGATGTATTTGCATGGACTTACAATGAGATGCCTGGCCTAGATCCCAGATTGGTGGTCCATTCTCTTAATGTTGACCTAGGAACCAAACAAGTAATCCAGCCAGCTAGGATCTTCCACAATGAAGTAGAAGCCCATATCAATCAAGAAGTAAAGAAACTATTGGCAGCCTTTATCAGGCCTATCTAGCATCCTCGATGGCTTTCTAATATAGTTCCTATAAAGAAGAAGAATGGTCAAATTAGGTGCTGTGTGGATTTTCGCAATTTAACAAAGCATGTCCTAGAGACGAGTTCCTTTTGCCCAATATTGATCTCCTTGTAGATTCAGTCACAGGGAGCTCCATGTTTTCCTTTATGGATGGATATAGTGGGTACAATCAGATATGAATGACAGCTAAGGATGTAGAGAAAAAAAACTTCAAGACCTAAATTGGAAATTTCTATAATACTATAATGCCATTTGGTCTTAAAAATGCAGGGGCCACGTATCAGCGTACTATGACAGCCATCTTCCACAATATGATGCACTAGGAGATGGAAGACTATGTGGATAAAATTGTAGTTAAATCAAAAAGCAGAGATGTACACTTTAAAGTCCTTAAACGAATCTTTGAACGATGTAGAATGTACAAGCTACGCATGAATCCACTGAAATGTGTCTTTGGAGTGTCGCTGTGAATTTCCTTGGTTTTCTAGTACATCACAGATGAACAAGTGTGGATCCAGCCAAGGCTACGGTCATAACAACCATGAAGAGGCCCACCACAGTTAAGGAGCTCAAAAGTTTCTTGGGAAAAGTCTCCTATATTAGACGATTTATACTAGGCCTAACCTTGGTTACCCATGGATTATCCAAAATTTTGAAAAAGGGAGCTGAGTTCACATAAGGAGCTGACCAGTAGGATGCCTTCCAGAAACTCTAATAGACCATGAACCATCTGCCTACTTTGCAAGCACCAGTATGTGGAAAGCCTCTGTTGTTGTGTTTTGCATCCAACTCCTAGGAAATTGGGGCACTGTTGGCTCAAGAATATGACAAAGGAAATGAGCAACCCATCTATTATGTGAGTAGAGCCTTGAAAGGTGCAGAGACAAGGTATCCCAAGATAGAGAGGGTGTGCTAGGTGGTCATCTATGCCTCTTAAAGATTGAAACGTTATTTGTTAGCCCATTAGATCCTCTTGGTAACAAGGTCTCATCTTATAAAAGCTCCCCTTCATTAGCCTTTGCTGACTGGAAGAGTGGCCCAGTGGTTGGTGCTGCTTTCTTAATATGATATAGGCTTGAAGACCCCCAAGGCTGTCAGGAGTCAAGCCATAGCAAACTTGCTGACCTAGTTCCCAGGAGAAGAAGAATGCTTGTTAAGTGGGGAAATCCCAGGAGAAGTAGCAGTGGTGGAACTCCTAAGCAAGAAGTGGACCATGAAGTCCAATGGATCAACAACACCAGCTTCGAATGGCATAGGGATTATGCTAAGTTATGAGGATAAGGGAACCATACCATTCTCCTTCAAGCTTGAGTTCCCTTACTCAAACAACGCTGTTAAGTATGAGGCATATCTGACAGGGCTAGCCATAGCCTTTAGCATGGTAATCAAACACATAAGAGTACTAGGAGATTCCAACCATGTGGTTTCTCAAGTCAGGGGGTTTTGCTCTAAGGGAGCCAAGTCTAGCATCTTATCATGCTTAGGCGCAGAAAATAGAAAGAAGGTTTCAAACCTTTAGTGTGGAGTATGCTCAAAGGAGTGAGAATCAGTTTGCTGATGCATTAGCCACCCTAGGATCCCAGGTCCCCTTCGAGAAGGAAAGCACAATGACAAGGTTTAGTAAATAGCAGAGTTCCATTACGGAAACTCTCAAAAGGATGTTTCCAAAAGAGCCAGATGAAGAAGATTGGAGGAGCTCGATAAAGGAGAAGGTAGAGAAGTTAGAGCACGAAGGAAGTGTCAAGGATCTAATGGACTACACTTTGATAGAGGGGGAACTGTACAGAAGGCTACCCTAAGGGATCCTATCAAGATGTGTCAGTGAGAAGGAAGGAAAGCAGAAGCTAGAGGAACTCCCAGCCAGACTTGCAGAATCATAGAAAAGATCAGTCTATATCAGAAAATTTAGCGCATTGATACTATAGGCCCAACATGAGCAAGGATGCTGCGGTAGTACAAGAGAAGTGTTAAAATTGTCCACTTTCAATGGACAAAAGAGGAAAGTTATGCAGTGTTTGTTGCAAAGGATTGAAGGACCCCATTCATTGAGTACCTGGCCCAAAGGACCCTACCAGCTGATAGGAAGTTGGCTTATCAATTAAAGAAGTTGGCCTCAAGATACTTCTTGCAGAATGAGATCTTATTCAAAAGGGGATATAGTGTAGATCCTTTGAGGTGCCTAGGGCCTAGGGAGGCTCTGCAAGTAGTTGTTAGTACTAGGGTACTACTAGCCCATGATGAAAAAGGATTCTAAGGAGCTAGTCAAGACCTACCATGAATGTAAAGTGCTGGGGGATTCCATACAAACTCATCTGAATGTACTACAAGATATGACTACTCCATGGCCCTTCCACATTTGGGGGCTAGATCTTATAGGACCTATCAACCCCTCTTCAAATGGCCATATATGGATCCTAGCAGCTATTAAGCATTTAACAAAATAGGTGGAAGCCATTCCTTTGAAGAAGGCCATTGGGGCAGTAGTCTCCAATTTCATCCGTGAGCACATTATCACATGGTTCAGGATCCCCAAGAAATTGATCAGTGACAATGGGACCCTGTTCGTAAATAAGGATGTGAGAAGTCTGCTAGAGAAGTATTGTATTAAGCACAGGAGATCAACTCCATACTACCCTTAAGGGAATGGCTAGGCTGAGGTGACTAATAGAGTTATATAGAAGATCTTGAAGAAGATGAAGCATAAGTATGGGGGAAAGTGGAGCTCCCACCTGATAGATGTGCATTGGGCATGTAAGAGCTCCCAGAAAACAACTACAAGATTTTCACCATCGTCCTTCATCTATGGGACAGAAGACGTTGCTTCAATAGAGTTATCAATCCCTACACCTAGAGTAGTGATGGAGGAGATCTTGGGAGATTCAGATTACACGCATGCAAAGGAAAGGGTAGTGGACCTGGAAGGCTTGGAGGAGAAAAGAGAACTCGCAAGAAGGCAAAGCCATAGGTACCATCAGAAGATGGCTAAGGCATACAAGCAGGCTACTCATTCAAGGATCTTTACACACAGGAAATTGGTGTTAAGGGCTGCAAAACATGTAAGGAGAAACATCTTAAGACCTTTATAGTTTTCCCCAAAGTGGGAAGGTCCTTATGTTGTCAAGGAAGCCCATGACAGTGGATACTACTATTTGGCAAGGATGGATGAGACCTCTCTGGCAGATCCCATAAATGGAAAATGGTTGAAGCAGTACTACGCTAGGAAGTTCCAAGTACCTTTCAACCTTTTTTGCCATCTTTTTTTTTTTTTTTTAATTACTTTTATTTAGTTCCTTATGTCATCTTTTATTTTGTTAAGTACTTTTATTTAGTGTCCCTTGTCATCTTTTATTTTGTTAAGTACTTTTAGTCAGTACCCCTTTTGTTTGATGACATGTGTGAAAAGGCCATTCTATGTTTAAAATGGGCCCATCCCTTAGTAAAAAGGGTCTTTAGGCTTTTTTGGCCATTATGATGAATTATAATGAACTTTCTCATTTGAAAAATAAAGTTGGGAAAACTATGATTATGCTTAAGATTACCATTTAAGAAACACATGCATTGCATATGCACACACTATTCAGCACGGCTCAAAATTTAGCCAAGAATTCATCTTAGTACCTGGCTTAGCACTTAATTCAAGGTAGAATTTTTCAAGTACATAACCTAGGACTTGCTTCCCAAGTGCATGGCCCAAGACTTAGGGTAAGAATAAATTTCCTAGGTACCTGGCCCAGGACTTGCTTTAGAATAAGCCCTCCAAGTACATGGCATAGGATTTAAACCAAGAATGAATTTTCAAAGTACATGGCCCAGGACTTGTGTAGGAGCAAACTTCCCAAGTACCTGGCCTAGGATCTAATCCATAGTATGTTTTTCTAGATCCATGGCCCAGGACTTGCCCCAAAAGTTTAGAGAGAGAGAGAGAGAGAGAGAGAGTACATAGCCCGGGATTTGGACCAGGGCAGACATACTAAGTACATACTCAAAAAGAAAAAAAGAAGTAAGGAATATCAAATGTGATTAAAAGGTTAAGTTAGTACAAGATTAGAAGTTTATGTAAACTACAAAAGAAAGAACATGATATGGCAAATAGTTATCACAAGTGTTTAGTTAGAGCATTCACAGTAAAGCATGTAAAAAATATACCTTTTAGCAACTCAAAAAATCACTTTATTTATTTTAACAACTCAATTTACAATACACCCAACATCAAAACTTTTATTTTAGCATTCAACACATTAAAATAATACAAACACCACAATAAATTAATATATTCAATACAATAAACTCCCAACACAATCCACCCAAAACCACCATTACCGATACTACAACCTTTGCAAATCAGAACCCCCACCACCGCTTCATTGGCCACAACCACAACCCACCATAGGAAAAAAAAAAAAAAAAAAAACCCATGGACCTAGCCATCACCTTTGGCCTTCCTCTTCCAAATCACAAAACCCATCCACCTTCCTCTTCCACCACCATCACAAAATCTCAGCCACCACCAAATTCGACCCCTGAAATCCAACCCAAATGCTGACTACCCCGAAACCCAAATCTGACCCTTGAAATCTAGTAACCCACAACCCTGAAACCCACCAAAAATATTCGATCTCAATAGTCGAAACCCACCAAATGCCAAACATCGAAATCAAAACATTGATCTCAACAGCCACCGATCTTAAACATCAAAACCCAAAAGCCGATGCACACCGATCTCAACATCCACCACACACTGTTGCACATTGATCTCAACCCCACCACATGCCCACGTTGCACGCTGATTCCGAACCCATTTATCATTGTTGAGAGAGAGGTGAGAAAGGAAAGAGATGGAGAGGCAGAGAGAAAGAGGGAGAGAGGCAAAGTTGTTTCTTTGCATGAGAGAGAGAGCTTCATGTGTGTGGGATTAAAACTATGCGTGTGAGATTAAAATAGTTTTTTTTTCTTATACCATCCAACTACAATGGGCTGTTATCTTTAGCAGCTGTAGCAATCAATCAAAATATTTTAGCTTTACCATATTTGCTGTAGTGTGTGTTTTTGGTGTTTTGGTTGCTAAAATGACTTTTTTGTCATTTTAGCAACCTTATCGTGAGTGCTCTAATTACAAGACCAAATTGGCCAAAATAGCTTAAGCAGGAGGCCGGCAAATAGAGAATACTCTTATGGAACCATAGGAGAAGAGGAGATGGCTATGGTTGAGAGAGCTTACTTCTTCTGGGCTTCCAAGTCTTGCAGCATTCCTTGGGCACGGGCTAAGGCTTCCCTAGCAACAGCTATCTCAGCATCAAGATCCTTGGTGGCCCTCCTCTAAAAGAATACATGGTCCACTAACTGAAGATATCCCAATAAGACAGATGATTAAACTTTGCTTCTACAAGATCCTGCACCACCCTTCTCCATTCTGGAAGCTTCTCCTCAGACAAAGAATCAAGCGAAGTGCTCTTCAAGGAAATTAGTACAGCATAAATGAGCTCCAACAGGTTATTACCCAAGAAGATACCTCCTCTAAACCCGGTGGTGAAATCCCCATGAACCTTGAGTAACTCCTCTAGGAGTAGAAGACCTTCAGTAGGCATGGAGAAGCAAAGAAAGTTGGAATAGGATGCTTTAAAGCGATAAAAATGACCCACAGGAAGGTTGTTAAACTCCAGCAAATTAAAGTGAGATAAGAAGGCAGAGAGCCCAGTACTAGGATCCACAATGATAGCTCCTGAAGGACCCCCTATCATCCTATCTCTCTCTTCAAGAAGTGAAATGCTTGCAGCTTTAGGAACACTTTGAGGGATCTCGGCATGAGCTTCAGCAACTTATACAGATGATGAAGATCCCCTAATTTCTTCAATAGTTATAGACTTAGGTTCCTTGGTTCCCATCTCAATATCTGGAAAATTGATAAACCATGCAGAGAAGCCTCCTCTTGAACTAAAGGAGTTGCCTTCGTCACCTTAGGAAGTCCACCCACTTGTCCTCCTGAATCTTGTGGGGGCCTTTTTATGCTGTTGGGCCTCAACCCCTTCTGCTGTGCTATGGCTCGTTAGTTTGAGTTAAGAGAGTTGTGACTGGCCTTACTGGGATTGCACCTCAGACTAGCTTGTGTGCAAGTTAGGCAAACCCAATATAGACGTGTTCGGGCTTGAGTGCTATGGGCTAATCGTGAGGTGGAGGTCACAGTAGGAGTAAATGTTACAAGTGTTACACCGGGAATATACTACAACAGGATAACTATGATAATAAAACATGTTAAATAAAGCTAACACCATGAAGAAAATTAACAGAATTACTGCAAAATAATACAACAAGTAGAAAAAACACTACAGCGGAAAAGAGTAACTTCTAGCCAAACAATGGGAATATCATCCAATAAACATAACTAATGGAATAACTTGTTTACTGGATTATAGGTTGAGCTTTTCAGCAGAAGCAAACCAAGAAAGGAACCAATCTCCAATGCAGGTAACCTCAGCAAAAGACTCTTGTATAGAAGTTGTTGGGAAATTTAGACCCCAGTTAATAGAATTAACAAGTTTTAAATCCAAGTTGTTAATTAGATTTATTATCAATAAAACTTGTTAAAACAAATAAACATCAATATCATGTCAATAATGAATGCAGTGGAAAAGTAAATAAGACAAGATATGATGACCCAGGAAAACCAATGAAACCAACCAGTTTCACAGTAAAAAACCTGGGGGGAAATTTTCCCAAAAGCAATCCACTATAGTAAAGAGAAGTTTCAGATCTAGTACAAAACCTTTGTCCCTAGACTCTACAATCCCCGTAGATGAACTCACAGCAAAAACCTTCTACCGCTTCAGAACCTCTGAATCTTCAATATATGAACACCACCCTTTGATGATGCACGAATCTCAGTACGTGACTAACCAATTGTGCGGATCCTAGTACGCGACTTTAATCACCAACTAGAAGAAGATGTTGGCTGCAAAATTCTTCACTTCATCAATAATGAAAATCAAGAAGCACTTGGTTACAAAACCCTAAGGCGCAAAAGATGCAGTAGCTTCTTTCAGAGAGAATAAGGCATCGGTCACCTTTTACATATGTTCTCTTTGTATTCTCTTATGTGACGGCCTCTAAAATAAGCCTTATATAGGTCTAGAGTTGTGAGAAAAGAAACCCTACACAAATACATAAGCCTAACCCAAAAATCAGATCTGAAAATCTGAATTTTCGTAACCTCGATAGATACCTCGATCGATCGGGAGGTGTCGAGTTTTAAACCTCGATAGATAGCTAGGTGTTGAGGAGGTGTCGAGAAGCTATCGAGGGGACATGAGCTTTCTTGATCGATCCACCAGCTGTCGAGAAGGTGTCGAGATTGCAATAAGAAAACACCTTAAGAGCTTGATAGATAGCCAGCTATCGAGAAGGTGTCGAGCAGCTGTCGAGCTATCTGTCCACAGGTGTTGAGCTATTTGTCCAGCTTTAATGAACACCTTTTCTTCACTTGTTTCTTGGTCCAATCTTCATGGCTTTAATACTAGACTTGAACAACATATTCCTTAAAGTATTAAACACATCCTAGATCTACTCAAATACAAGTAAAGTGCGTTTTGTCAAAAGATTAGCCAACTACATAAAATATGTCCTTAACAGAAGTTACTCGCTCTGGAGAAAGGGCTTAAGTGGTTTGAGCCTCGATTTACAATCTTCAGAGAATGGGTATGTCATGAGGGAGAGAAAATGTGGTCTATTGATACATGCCTCTACTCCTACTGTTTTTCTTTCTCTCTCCGTGTTTTCTCCTTTCTATTCTTTCCTACCTCTTGCTTTCTTACCCCTTTTTACTGTTCATGGCTACCCATTTTTGTACTGTCTGCCATTATGAAATTTACCTCTTTTGTCCCTTAACTATTTTTGGCTTCTTATGGGCATCTCTCTAGGACTGCCCACTAACCTGCTGACTGTTCAGTCATCACCTCTGCCCAGAGTGTGTTGGTTGCATCACTTTCCATTTCCAAACAAAATTACTTGTATTGTTCCCTATCTTTCTCTGTTTTTGTTCTACCTCAATGGATAAGGGTTAAGCTACCTCACCACTTACCTCTATAGCATGCATCAAGTGGTTCCAGCCCCTACTTACCTCTTTTGGGTGAAATGCCATCCCAACATGACGTTCCCCCAAAGAAGCTTAGGCAGAAACCCCAGAATAGACCCCGTTTTCTCCCCACTGCCAAACCACACCCTCTGAATACCTTGATTCGTGGCCCACCCCCTCTATATTGGTTGGGTACAATTAAGTGGTGCCCTAGTCCTTTATGCATGCTCTACTCTGTCTGTATTTGTTTCTTTTTGGCCTTCACACCACTTCTACTACTCTTGCGTTGTCTAGTTTTGCTTTGTGTACTAGCTTATGTTTATCCTTTGTGGCGTGGAGGATGCGTGGGCTTTTGGGCTCATGTTTTCTTCATTTTATCCCTTCTTGGACTAGGTACTGTCCAGGCGAAAGCCTTTGTCTCCATAGCTTGTTGGGCCTACGTCTTGTCTCTCTTCTTCATGGATGTGGGCCTTTAGGCCATTAATCCTGCCATACAGCTTTATTGTTTTTGCCACGGCTTTGTCCTGCCTTTACTTCTCATTGGCCCATGGGCTTGCTGGCTGGTGTTCCTGTCATATCAGCCCATTAATTCTCTCCTTTAGGTTTCCTCAGCCCATTTACTTCTTCTTTACCTCTTTTTACTCTCATGAGTTTATTGCTTGATTCCTTGGGCTACCTCAGCCCATTTACTACATTTTTACCTCTTATTACTCTTATGGGCTTATTGGCCCTTATTCTTTCCATGTCAACTCAATTAAGTTTACCACTTTATTCCTTGGGCTTCCTCAGCTCGTTTACTTCTTCTTTACCTCTTGTTATTTTCATGGGCCTGCTAGCTATCAATCTTGTGCTTCATTTAATGCGATATTTCTTTTAATGGATGACTCATTACTTCCTTTCATAGCGTTTATACTTGCCTCAGCCTTAAGGTTTGATATGAATAAGAGATGTGCCTACCACCAGGGCCCTGGCCATGATACCGACAATTGTTTTGGCCTTCGTCATGCAATTCAAAACCTAATAGACAACAAGGTTATTATGCTGCCTACAAGGCCTAGCATCACTAATAATCCCTTGCCCAATCACAATTTTGGGAGAGGACCAAGGATTAATTGCCTGATAACCAAAGAGGAAAGTAAAGAAGATCCATCTGACTTGATTTATGACCTACCCGAATGGTTTATGATGACATGGGAAGAACATATGGATAGGACATCCCTCACCACCACAGGATATGATATATGGAATGAAGAACTACCAGAAACCAAAAATTACTCAACATCCATAAATGGGGGGAGAAACTTTAAACCCCAATCAAACAACCCAACACCTATAAATGGGGGGGAGACGGACAAAAGGGGCTTCTGTCCTTTTTGGGCAAATTAAATAGGAAAATGCCCCTCTTTTAAAACTCGATTTTTGATAAATCGAGTTAGAAAAAAAAAAATTTCTAAAACTCTATAGCAGCGTTTTTAAGGAGCTTATAGTGACGTTTTTTAACTCGACTTTAAAGAAATTGAGTTATAGGTAAAAAAAACGCCATTATAGGTTGATTTCATTGCCTATAACTCGATTTTATTGAAGTTGAGTTAAAAAACGTCACTATAGGTCTTTAAAACGTCACTATAAGCTCTTTAAAAAAGCCGCTATAAGGCCTAAATCGATTTTGAGAAAATCGATTTTCAAAAGAGGGGCATTTTTCTAATTAGTTTGAGAAGGGGGGCATTTTCCTATTTAATTTTCCTGAAAAGGGCAAAAGCCCCTTTTGTTAGGGGGGAGACACTTTAAACACCTATAAACGGGGGGGAGATATTTTAAACCCCAATCAAACTACTAAGCACTTACAAACGGGGAAAGACACTTCGAACCCCAATTAGGTTAACCCAACATCCACAAATGGGGGGAGACACTTCAAACCCCAACATTTGGAGACAGACAACCCAGTAGAAGCCTTGAATAAATTTACCCAACAAACACCCGCTGAAGAAGATGAGGTCCTCAAGCAACTACAAAAGACACATGCCAACATATCCTTGTAGGCTTTACTCATGGCTTTATACAAACACTGTCAAAACCTGGTAGACCTTTAAAAGCAAATTCAAGTCCCTACAACCACAACTTCCAAAGAAGGGGAAGCACCATAATGACCCATTACACATTACTGTAGATGCCAAGGGGAAGAGGATACCAATGGTTTTAATAGATGATGGAAGTGCCTTAAATGTGTGTCCTTTAAAGACTGCAAGTTGCTTAGGTCTAAGCATTGAAGACTTTGTGCCAACTGACCAGCATGTGAGCGCATACGACAACAGTAGAAGGGAGGTCTTGGGAACCGTAACATTAGAGCTCACTATAGGGCCAATGATTACGAAGGTGGAGTTTCAAGTCCTTAACATAGCCTCCTGCTTCAATATGCTTCTAGGGTGACCGTGGATTCATGACACAGAGGTCGTGCCTTCATCTCTATATCAAAAGGTTCGGTTTCCATATGAAGGAGCTATTATGACCATATATGGTGATACTTTGACTGTGCCTAAGCCCATTTTTGGTATTAATTCTGAGAAAGAATCATTGACCTTGGTCGGCTTTGAGATTGAGAAGCCTAGCTTTGAAAGGAGAGAAGAAGAAGTGGAGAAGATCCCGATGAACTTTGCTCCCTACAACAACAACAATGTGGTAGCAATGATGAGAAGAATGAATTACCTTCTGGGGATGAACTTAGGGAGAAATGTGAAAAGGCCTACTGTTCAAGTTCTGATGATTCTGACTACCACACCACCTTTTGGGATAGGTATAAGCCCATTGATGATGATTTGTTAGAGATAGAGGTGAGAAAGATGGCTCGAGCCAAAACTAAAGCAAAAGGACTTCCTTGTCCCCCGGAACCCCTAGAGCCCTATACTCTTACATTGAACAAAAAGTTTGTTAAAGCTAGAGATAGTCAATGCTATTGGGGATTCCCTGAACCAAGATTGGATCTTGTGACGAAGATAATGGTGCCTGGGTTCGAGATACTACTTGATTGCAATAACAAGCTTCTAGAATTGAAGAAGGAAGGTACAACTTGGGTTCTTACTGATTGGGCTGATTACATGGACCCTGATGCCATGACTACACTCCTTGGAGATGCCATCTATAATATAGAAGAAGAAGAATATTAGGAGGCTTGCCAGCATGCATTGAAGAGCCCATATGAACTAAGAGCCAATGACGAAGATGAAGAAGGGGGAGTAGCCCGTAGTGATGATGATGAAGGAAGTGATGCCAAGAGTGATAGTAGTAGTGACAGCAACAACAGTGACAGTGGACATAGTGATGATGATAGCAACAACGATAGTGAGAGCAACAATAGTGAAGATTATGATAGCCAATACAGTGGCAATGATTGGGGTGAACCCCCCCAGTGATGGAGAAGATGAAGAAGCAAGGCTTTACTATGAAGAATATGATGATGATGTAGACTACTATGATGAAGATATTGAAGATGATGCCAAAGCTAACAAGTGGAAAGACACTGATAGTGACCAATACAGGCTGATAAATATATTAGAGGATGCAAGAGAGGAGGTTGAACAAGCCAATAATGTGGACAATGATGATTAGACCAAAAACTGATGGTCTACAATCTCAGAATCCTAACACTTGAGAATGTTGAAGGTGATAATGAGAAGATGGAAGGGGGCGAGTCAGAACCCTTCCCTTAACACACCTATTTGAGCAACAAAGGGAACCACAATTTGTTTGATGAGTGGATGGATAGCATAGAGTGCTTTGATGCTTTTGTGACTAACAAGGCCATAGATATGGAGATTGATGATGAAGCCACAGATTATATGGATAAAGATCTTGCAGTATTGATGCTGAGAGAAGAAGGATCTTACTGGGAGATGCCTACTATCGTTAAAGCCACAATTGAATTGAAGAACTGGGTATGGGAGGGAGCTGCCCACCCCATGGAGGAATCCATGAAGAAGATCAAGATCGTCAAGTCAATCATTCTTGCCAAGAAGATCAAGATTGTTGAGCCAGTTACCCCTGCCAAGAACATTTTTTCTAACCCTATTGAGTCCATTTATGCTAGTATTTCTATTCTGTTAAGTCTATTTGTGAAAGTATTCTAGTTGAGTCTAACTTAGTTAAGTCTGTTGAGTTTGTTGAGAACTCTTTTCCTTATAATATGATTTCTGATTTTGCTTATTTGTTGACTTTGAATGTTTTTATTTCTGAAATTGGTAAAGAAGTTCTTAATAATAAGGAATTAAAACAAGGACACCTAGAACCCGTAAAGAAGAAACCCAACCCATTAACCTAGGGACTGATGATGAACCTAAAATGATACAAGTGGGTAATACTCTAATCACTTCTGAGAAATATGCATTAGTGGCACTACTGACAGAGTTCAAAGAGGTATTTGCGTGGTTATATGAAGACATGCCTGGGATAGATACAGATATAGTGCAGTATTGCATTCCAACCGATCCAACCATAAAGCCAATCAAGTAGAAGTTGAGAAGAATGAAGCCAAAGTGGGCTCTTAAGATCAAGGAAGAAGTTGAGAAACAGTACAATGCAGGATTCCTAAGGGTGGTTAATTACCCAGAATGGTTAGCTAATGTGGTTCTTGTACCAAAGAAGGATGGAAAGGTCAGAATATGCATAGACTTTCGAGATTTGAATAAGGCCAGCCCAAAAGATGACTTTCCTTTGCCTCACGTTGATATTCTGGTTGACAACACAACAAGTCATGCTTTGCTATCGTTTATGGATGGATTTTTAGGATATAATCCGATTAAGATGGCTTTAAAAGATATGGAGAAAACCTCCTTTATTACACAATGGGGGACATATTGCTACAAGGTCATACCATTTGGCCTTAAAAATGCTGGTGCTACTTACCAACGTGCAACCACCACTTTGTTGCATGACTTGATCCACAAAGAAGTAGAGGTTTATGTTGATGATATGATAGTGAAGTCCAAAGACTATGAAGACCATATGCCGGCTTCGGGGAAGTTCTTTGAAAGAATACGGTTATACAAGTTGCGGTTGAATCCAAATAAGTGCACTTTTGGTGTAACATCCGGAAAGTTATTGGGGTTTATGGTAAGCCAAAGAGGAATTGAAGTGGATCTAGACAAAATCAAGGCAAGTGTAGAGATAAAACCTCCAAGAACTGAAAAGGAGATCCGAGGATTTCTAGGGAGGATACAATACATCAGTAGATTCATAGCCTAGCTTACCATGACATGTGAACCAATCTTCCGACTACTCAAGAAGGAAGTTCCTACAGTGTGGAATGAAAAATGCCAAGGATCCTTTGAAAAGATCAAGAATTATCTAATAAAGCCGCCAATACTCATCCCATCGGTACTTGAAAAGCCATTGATGTTGTATCTCATCACTATAGATACAACAATGGGGGCTTTACTTGCCCAATACCTAGAGGAGACTAGAAAAGCGAATGCAATATACTACATTAGGAAGAAGATGTTGCCTTATGAAGAAAAGTATTCACCACTAGAGAAGACATGCGTAGCACTTATATGGGCAACCCGCAAACTCAGACATTATATGCTTGCTTACAAGGTCTTGTTGATTGCAAGAATGGATCCTTTGAAGTACTTAATGGAAAAGCCTGTGCAAGATGGGAAAACTGCTAAATGGGTTTTGCTTTTGTCAGAATTTGATATTAAATATGTGACTTAGAAATCAGTAAAGGGGAGAGTAATTACCGATCATTTAGCCCATTATTCACCTGAAAAAGCCAAAGAGATCCAAAGAGACTTTCCAGATGAAGATATCATAGTGATTGAGGTAGAATCAGGGAAGATGTACTTTGATGGAGCAACGAATCAAAATGGGAGTGGTATTGGAGTCCTCTTAATTTCTCCAAAAGGGACATACATCCCGCTTTTTGGTAGACTCAACTTTCCTGCCATCAACAATGCCATTGAATATGAAGCTTGTATTATGGGGTTACAAGCAACCTTAGGCGTTGGAGTAAAAGAGTTGGAAGTATATGGAGACTCAGCCTTGATCATCTCCTAGATTCAGAATAAATGGAAGACCAAAGAAGAAAGGCTGATGCCTTATCATGAATGTCTTCAAAAGTGTGCCTCAAAGTTCATCAAGATCCAATATCAATATGTGCCAAGGATGCAAAATCAAATTGCCGATGCTTTAGCAACCATGGCATCCACAATAGATGGGCCAAAAGAAGATGAAGCTAGACCAATAGTGGTGGAACAAAAGGAAGAACCAGCCTATTGCATGACAATAGAAGAGGATAAGGAAAAGAATGGAGAAGGTGAATGGTATTCAGACATCCTACAACACCTCAAGGATAGGACATACCCAAAGTCTGCAAACAAGAATGACCAATTAACCATTTGGAGGTTGTCTACTAATTACATTATTTGTGGAGAAAAGGCTCTACAGAAGATCATATGATGGAATTCATCTTGTTTGTGTAACTACCAAGGAAGCACAACAAAAAATTGAAGAGGTTCATGAGTCAAGTTATGGGCCACATATGAATGCACACATACTGTTATTGGGGTTTTTGCCCTAAAAATCCAATTTAATGGCATGTCATAAATAATTAAATTGTTTAATTATATGAGACTATCTATAAATGAACTAATGGGACATTATCTTAGTCCATGAGATGCATAGTATGTGATTTATGTGAAAAGTCACAGAAAGATATAAATCACAAGTTCTTTGTAAACTCATAATTTTAGTTCGTAGTCGGTGATGAAATTGGGCGTTTCATCTGCGAAGACTATAACATATCAACTAAGATGATTTGTCTTGATCATAGTAGTAGAGACTTCTAGTTGATATGTTGATATGTTTTAAGAGTTAAGACATATTGAACTAGACCGCTGTGAGATTTATTATTCTCCTAACGACTGTTAAATGAATAATAAATCTCACAACTTCTATTTACATCAACTCTAAATCCTGAGAGAATAATGGACCTGATCATGAGATGTAGGTTGCTTTGATATATCAGGAGTGAGATCTATAAATTACGGTCAAAACCTCAGTATGTTGGGCAGCCGCATTTAGTGTTGATGGAACATATATTCTCAAGATGGAATTCATAATCTCTTAATGGAGATATAAAATATTCTTTTGAGATAAGTTTAATGGGTTTGATTATTCAGAGTGTTGGGCCCAACCACTTTAGTAATGAGTTACTAAAGTATATATTTATGAAATTGGATTTCATAAATATATGATGAATAAAATAAAGGATTAAATCGGGTACTCAAGAATTAAGATGTAGTAATCTTCAAAGTGGCAGTCAATATTTATGACTTTGTATTACTACGAATATTTTAATGAAGGGGTTGTATGTATAATAAAGTCTTGGGATATAATTTATTAATAAGGCCTAGAGTGCAATTATATTCTTATAGTGGTATTGAATATAATTAATGGTAACTTTGGACTTGTCAAAAGTTGACAGAAAAGCCCAAGGCCCATTGGAGCTAGAGTCTTATTTGTTCCCTTTGGTCCCATCTCAAGCCACAAACTAAAGCCCAATTGGGTAGGCCCAAAAGGCTAACCCAATTAGATAATCAGTCATTATTTAATAAGAGTTATTAAATAAAAGAAACCACCAATGTAGTTAGAACACGTATGATGAAAAGAAAAGAAATCAGTTTTTCTCCACAAGGAGAAAAAGAAGAATTTTCTTTGAGAATCTATATACAAAAAGACTGATTGAGAGATTGAGAGACCACACATCTTGGGCACCTTGTGGAATTGAGATGAAGATTAAAGGTATTCTCAAGTCAAGGTTTTGAAATACACTGCATCAAGGTACACATCCTTTTCTTTATACTAGAATTCATGGTTACATGTTTATCTTTCATGATTGAAGTAGATCCGTGTTTTGTTGCTTCTGCTGTGCGTTTTGTATGAGATACAAAACTAGATTTTCCAACAAATGGTATCAGAATGGTCTTCAATATCATGCTTGCATAACATGTGATTGAATTTTAGAATTAAAGAAAAATCGTTCTCTTGGTGATTTAATTTTCTGCAGTAAAGTTTCTGCATAATTTTATTCTAGAACCTGTGTTTGTTAAAACCAAATGCCGTGTGTTTCTAATCTTTGTATTAAAGTGAAACACGGTGGTTATGAATTGCTATGTTTCTTATCAACGTAGATTGTCAAGGTGGGTATACGATTATAAGAAACAATATACACCTGACAACGTTGATTACACTTTATTGAATATAGAATAGCGGTTTTACCTTTTTGTCTCTATATTATATTAATAATGTTGCAGTGAATTCGTTTGCATGATGATGTTCAACGTTGTTTCATTGATATTGTTTATTAATATATATGTGGATTCATATGAGTATATGAGTCTAATTTATAGATTTTCACATGATGTTTTCTTAGTTACGGTGCCATGATTATAGTTATTGAATGTAAGTGGAATAACTGTCATGTGCGTTGCCATTCATTGTACCGCTTGGCTATATTAAGTTAATTGAACGTTATTGCCTTGATGAATTGACTAATATAAGGAAGTGATACAATGATTCATCCAATCCGTATATTATACATATAATATATGGGTTCATATGCATTCAAGGTTTCTTCATGAATTGATTAATATATATATATATATATATATATTAAGATTTGAATGATGAACGTAGCATTATTGCTTGCCTTGCATTATTTATTTTATGATCAAACAGTTGGTTATTGCTAGGATTATGAAATTTATTCCTAATGAGATTAGGATTGTGTTTTCAAGGTTTCTAGCATTATTATGGTTCTTGATGTAGATATTGAAAACCTTAATGTTTGATCTGTAAATCTTTGTTGATAAAATCAAAAAGTGTTTTTGATGGAAGAACAATGAAAAATGTCAAAAACGGTTAACAGAAAAAATAGCTGTTTTTGGACGTTTTCGCGACTGGCAAGTCGCGAGCTGAGTCGCGAGTGAGTCGCGAAAGCTTCTGGATGAACTCGCAACTGGAGTCTCGCGACTGAGGTAGTTGCCAAAACAAGTCGCCAAATCGCAACTGGAGACTCGCGACTGGAATGAGTCGCCAAAATGAGCTGCCAAAACTTCTGACACTTGTTTTTTACATGTATAAAAAGCAAAACTATGTGATTAATTTTAAAGTCCTTAAAAGTTAAGGACATTTATTAATCATTATCTAACTAAAAGACCTAATGAGATCAAAGATGTTAGTTAAATAGAACTCTTAGTACTAAATCATTTAATGATTAAAAGTCCTTAATTTATTTTAATTAGAGGTTTTTAATGAGATTAAAATTCTAATTAAAGTTATATATAGTTTCTAATAAGATTAGAATACTTTATCTAGTAAATTAAGGATAGAGTTCTATATAACTAATTTTTGATTCATTAGTGTTTAAGGAACCCTAAATAGTTTAGGACTTCCATTTTAGTCAGTGATTCTAATGGGATTAGAGTCTTTATCAAGTGCAAAGTTATTAGTTGTGATGAGATCACAATTAATTAAAGAGAAACCCAAATAATGAGTGGGAGTGTTGAAATAACCCTTTTGTTAAGTTTATTATAATGTGAATAGATACCTTGTCTTGACTTCGAGTCTTGCATTCCATGCGGAAGGTATTTACTTCACGGATTACAAGGTTAAACTTCTTTGTGATTGCGCGAATGTTCGTTACGCTATTGTGACGTGACTTAGTAACACCACATTGAATTTAAACAATTAAACACATTTAATGTGTAGGGTTAAAATTGTGATTAGATCACAATGATTTCAAGACAATCCACTTGTTTTAAAATTTCTAGTGGGAGAGAGATACAAGGGTTGGATCTCATGGCCTCCATTGTTGGTTCATAGTGGTGTCGGGTAAACATCTCATCTTGGCCTCGAGCCTTGCGTTCCATGCAGAGGATGTTTATTTCATGGTACTACAAGATTGAATTTCCTGGTTTATAGTGGTTTGATCAAACACCTTGTCTTAGCTTCGAGCTTTGCATTCCATGCGGAGGGTGTTTTATCATGGTACTACAAAATAAGCTTGTTAAAGGGATGAAATGTGGCTACACATGATTCTAGACAATGGTGTACACTAGACTAAGTTTAATAGTATCCTCTATGCTGAGTTCTTGCTATTATTACTTAGAGGCCAAAGGAAGAACGGAAAATTATTTTTGTTTGGTAAGAGTTACCATGATAGCATTAATAATGAGAATAATTCTCACCTGATCATAGTGGTTGATATTCACTCTATGCTGAGGAATATTAATTGCACGATTAGGTTGTCCTTGCTCCTAATATAGTATGGTTTTTGGGTTTCATATTATATGGTTATGGATGCAAAATGATAATGTCCTGGTATTTAAGTTCATGGTCTCAATATAAAGTTGTTATAAATTTTGTCCTCTAGCTACTATTTTAGTTGAATCACATTAACTAAGAAATAATTTTGGACATGGTGCTTAAAGGAGCTGAAATACATATTCATGTTATGATTCAGCATTGTCATAATTTCCTATACATGATGCATTTATGGAAGATAGCTTATGATATTATCATAGTCTCCATTGAAATGCTAGCATGTTACATTGGCTTCTATCTCAATTGTGCTACAGCATGAGATGCAAGAGTTAGTACTAAACTTAGACTTTATATCAAGTAGAAATGAGATGTTTGGTATGAATCATATTGAGTGCTAAGAAAAGCTTAAGAAGTTCCAATTCTATGTCATTTTATGAAAATATTTTATCTTAAAATGAATTAATTGGAATTCTTGGATGATGAGATTAAATGTTAATCTCATTTGGATATGATCCACAAGTCCTTGTTAGAATCATTTGATCAATTCAAATTGTTTTGAAAATAAATTCTTTTTATATTATCTGAATTGATGAGTGAGTTCTACACAACGAAAGACATCCTAAAAGCTAAGGCTAGAATCAATATGATTTAATTCAAATTCTTAGCCTAAACCGAAAGGTAAGGGTGATAAGAAGAGGAATTATAATACCAAACAATTGGACAAATTAGTTGCCCTAGTAGTTGCCAAAAGGAAATTAGTCTCAAAAGCATGACCAAAAGGAAATTGTTTCTGTTTGGTAAAGCTAAGCATTGTCCATGATTGTTTTCTAGATGGAAATTTACATGTTTTACTTTTTTAAGAGAAAATTTCCATCCTTTTGTATTGTATGTTTTGGCACTTATGTCTAGATCTTATTAATCTAAGTGTTATTCAAGATTTGTGAAAGATAGGCTTTTAGAACCATTATTTTGTTATATTCACAATCTATGAATTCTATTTAGAGGATAATATGATCTAGGGTTCCTTTTTGTAAAGGAATAAAGTTCCAATGACTTCTTTAAGTCAATGCATACATAAAGGAGGAATAGGGCTCTTTTAAAGTAAAGGTAGATTGTTCTAGAAGAAAAATGTCAAAATTTGTTATAGGACAACTATAAAATACATTTAGAAAAGAGATGGTTGTATTAGATACACCACAAGACATTATTTTAGATATATAGCTAATACACAGGTACAACATCGTAGTGGGAGGATAACCAAATAAATTCATACTTTTGGGATAAACTTTTGAAGTAATTCCATAAAGATATGAATTTGATCCTCGGTCCTACGTAAAGGCAACAGATGATATGAATATAGATTACTGATTCAAGGTTATGAGAATAGAATTATATTCTATTTAAAGTCTAGAATTTGTAGAGGCGCTTAATTGCATTAAGCTTATTGTTTTCAAATAGGTCTACAAGTAAATGAGATTGATAGTTTTGAAGGTGCAAACCTTCAAAGTCAAGACTAGTGGCGAAAAGATCTATTCAAAAAGAAATGGTTCGATTATGAAAAGATTTTTTCACCAATAGTTAAGTTTGACTCTATCTAGATTCTCTTATTCATTATATTTCATTTGGATGAAATATGGCAATGGATATCAAGAAGGCTTCTTTTAGTAGCAATCTTGAGGAAGACATCTATATGATGTAACTAGACTTATTCATAGCTAAGAACCAGTGGTGATTAGCATGCAAGTTGCTTAAAGTCCATTTATGGACTAATGCAAGCATCTAGGTCATAAATATCATCTTTGATCAAGCAATCAAATTGTTTGATTTTGATCAAGTATTAAAAGGCCTTAAGTGTGTAAAAGTTATATAGAATAATAAATTTCTTAATGTATGTTGATGACATTCTACTCATTTAGAATGATATAGAGTTGTTGTCATCAATAGAGTTTTGGTTGTCTAGTCTAGTTTGATATAAAGTACTTGGGAAAGACTAGTCACATCCTAAGAATTATAACTTTGTTAAAATTCAGAAATTAGGATGTTGGGTTTATCTCAAATTGCTTAAATAGATTAGATTCTAGCCAAGTATAGCATATAATACTTCAAGAAAGGATTCTTTCCTTTTAAGATTGAAGTTCCTTTATATAAGGACTATGGTCCTAAGACATATAAAAGGAAGAGCATATAAGACGGTTCCTTATATCAAATCGATTGGAAGTCTTTATGCTATGCTAAATACTAGGCTAAGTGTCTATTTTGCGGTGGGCATAGTAAGCAAATATCAAGTGAATCAAAGATCACTTAATTTAGTGGGAGTAAAGCATATACTCAAATATCTTAGGAGAATGAGGGATTATATGCTTGTCCACCAAAGTGAGGTTTTGATGGTTATTGGATACACAAATACTGACTTGTAGTTTGATTGTGATTTATGAAGTTGGACTTTAAGATATGTGTTCATCCTAGGTGGTGAAGATACACATTAAGTGTAAGTATCATCTCATTAGAGAGATATTAGTACTTGAGAAGTAGTAGTGGAAATGATAATTTATGCAATAAATCTAACTGAAACTTATTTCCAAACCTTGCCTTAGAGTGACCTTGAATTACTCTAAAGGGAGATAAGTGTCGGATATATGGTAAATTGTCTTTGAGGACAAGTGGGAGATTGTTGGGGTTTTTGCCCTAAAAATCCAATTTAATGGCATGTCATAAATAATTAAATTGTTTAATTATATAAGACTATCTATAAATGAACTAATGGGACATTATCTTAGTCCATGAGATGCATAGTATGTGATTTATGTGAAAAGTTACAGAAAAATATAAATCACAAGTTCTTTGTAAACTCAAAATTTTAGTTCGTAGTCGGTGATGAAATTGGGCGTTTCATCTGCGAAGACTATAACATATCAACTAAGATGATTTGTCTTGATCATGGAAGTAGAGACTTCTAGTTGATATGTTGAAATATTTTAAGAGTTAAGACATATTGAACTGGACCACTGTGAGATTTATTATTCTCCTGATGACTGTCAAATGAATAATAAATCTCACGATTTCTATTTACATCAACTCTAAATCCTGAGAGAATAATGGATCTGATCATGAGATGTAGGTTGCTTTGATATATCGGGAGTGAGGTCTATAAATTACGTCAAAACCTCAGTATGTTGGGTAGCCGCATTTAGTGTTGATGGAACATATATTCTCAAAATGGAATTCATAATCTCTTAATGGAGATATAAAATATTCCTTTGAGATAAGTTTAATGGGTTTGATTATTCAGAGTGTTGGGCCCAACCACTTTAGTAATGAGTTACTAAAGTATATATTTATGAAATTGGATTTCATAAATATATGATGAATAACATAAATGATTAAACCGGGTACTCAAGGATTAAGATGTAGTAATCTTCAAAGTGGCAATCAATATTTATGACTTTGTATTACTACGAATATTTTAATGAAGGGGTTGTATGTATAATAAAGTCTTGGGATATAATTTATTAATAAGGCCTAAAGTGCAATTATATTCTTATAGTGGTATTGAATATAATTAATGGTAACTTTGGACTTGTCAAGAGTTGACAGAAAAGCCCAAGGCCCATTGGAGCTAGAGTCTTATTTGTTCCCTTTGGTCCTATCTCAAGCCACAAACTAAAGCCCAATTGGGTAGGCCCAAAAGGCTAACCCAATTAGATAATCAGTCATTATTTAATAAGAGTTATTAAATAAAAGAAACCACCAATGTAGTTAGAACGTACGTATGATGAAAAGAAAAGAAATCAGTTTTTCTCCACAAGGAGAAAAAGAAGAATTTTCTTTGAGAATCTATGTACAAAAAGACTGATTGAGAGACCACACATCTTGGGCACCTTGTGGAATTGAGATGAAGATTAAAGGTATTCTCAAGTCAAGGTTTTGAAATACACTGCATCAAGGTACACATCCTTTTTTTTATACTAGAATTCATGGTTACATGTTTATCTTTCATGATTGAAGTAGATCCGTGTTTTGTTGCTTCCGCTGTGCGTTTTGTATGAGATACAAAACCAGTTTTTCCAATAGCTGTCAAGGAAAATAATGAGCCAAGGCTATTACTGGACTACTGTGGAAGCTAACTATGCAGCTCATGTTTGAAAATGCCATCAATGCCAAGTCCATGGTGATCTAAAGCACATGCCACCTATGCCATTACATACTATGACATCACCCTGGCCATTCTCTACCTCGGGGATAGACATCATTAGGAAGATTCACCCAACGGCATCCAATGGCCATGAATTCATACTAGTAGTAACTGGTTACTTTACTAAATGGGTAGAAGCTGCCTTAAACAAGGTTTTGAACTTAAAGAAAGTTGCTCAATTCATTCAGACAAATATCATTTGTAGATATGGTGTACCACATGAAATTATCTCTAACAATGGGCTTCATTTTAAAGGGGAAACAAAAAAGCTGCTACGACAGTTCAACATTTAACACCTCAAGTTTTCTCCTTACCGTCCATAGACCAATGGAGCAGTTGAGGCTGCCAATAAAATTATAGGGCGAATCTTGAAGAAGAGCACGAAAAATTAAAAGAACTGGCATCTACAATTACCCTGTGCGCTTTGGGTGTATAGTACATCAATTCGATCTTCCATAGGAGCCACTCCTTATTCGTTGGTGTATGGGATGGAAGCAGTTCTTCCTATTGAAATGAGTGTCTATTCACTAAGGACAGTATTGGAAAGTGAAATCTCTAAAGCAGATTGGTTGCAAAGTAGGTATAACCAGTTATGCATGCTGAATGAAAAGAGACTCAAAGCCTTGTATCATATTCAAGGTTACCAAAGGAGGCTTAGGAAAGCTTTGACAAGAAAGTAAGAATCAAAGATTTGAAGTTGGGAAATTTAGTGTTGAAAGAGATTAGAGCCCCAGTTTAAGATGCAAATGGGAAGTTCAACTAAAATTGGGCAGGTCCATACATTATCAAGCAGATATACTTCGGGGGAGCAGTAAGTTTGATGGATTTAGATGCAAACCCTTTCATTGAGCCAACCAACATGGATCAATTGAAGAAATACCATGTCTAAGGTGGCAGTCTCAAAGCACCACTTCTGAAGTGGTTGTAAATTATGTCATTTCCCTTCCTAGGCTTGATATAAAAAAAAAAAAAAAAAAAAAAAAAAAAAAAAAAAAAGAGGTAGGTTGAAAACCCGAAAGGGCAACCTACGTAAAAGGAGAGTGAAAAGGAGAGAGTGAGAGAGCCTCTTAGGTTGAAAACCCAAAAGGGCATCCTAGGCAAAAGTTAAGGCCAAAAAAAAAAAAAAAAAAAAAAAAAAAAAACCTATGAACTATGTGATGACTTGATCCTTCTACAAAGAGGGTACATAGGCAACCTTGCGTTGGTCCCGTCACAACGTTCCCAAAACCACCATTTTCCCGTTAAACAAAATTTTCAAAAATTCAACTATTCCATTAAACCATGTCATTACATAAAATCCAAAAAACCAAACCCTAGAAAAACCAAACCTCAAGAACCTAAACCCTAAACCAAACCATAAAAAAAACCTGAACCTTAAAAAGAATCCTTAAGCTGCAAGTCCTAAATAATTCCTAAATATAAGAGTTTTACATCAACTTTTAAATAAACATGTTCAAAGCCAACAATAAGAAGGTCATTTTGTCTTCAGTTTTTTCTCTTCTGGTTGATCATTGTTTTCTGTTATGATAGGTTCTTCTTCATCCTTGTCCCTTCTTTTAAATTCAAAGTTGTCATCATCGTGTCTTTCTTGGTTGTCACTGAGAAACTGCTTTCTCATAGCAACCATGTTAGCTTCCTTGTCAGCAATCTTGTCCACTAACCAATTAGAGTATTCTGTAGTCATCCTATGAAAGTGAACCTTGACAAAAGATTGATCCACTCAGTCAGCCATCTCTAAGCCTAATAGCATGTTTCTTATAGAAGTAGGATTGGTGTCCATAGGAGTGAAAGGTCTTCTTCTTTTTCCAGAGTCTATCCGCCTTATAGAAAGTGGCCCTCCACATAACCACAAAAATTATAACCACAAAAATTTTTCCATGATCTAACATCGCATACCCAACAAAATTTTTTCCATAGCCTAAATTTCATGCTCATAAATTTCTTCCATATCCACAAAAATTTTCCGGACCCATAAATTTATCCATACTCATACCCACAAAATTTTGCTGTGATTCATGAAATAAAATTTACACATACCAACAAAATTTCCCACATGCATCATGAATATATTCATACAAGCCTACAACACAAAATTTTCACAATGTCAATGCCCACAAAATCCAAGCCCAAAATTCATCCAACAACATTACAAATTACGAACATTGCCAAAATTCAATTAGCCACCAACATTGTCCAAATTACACCATGAATAAAAAATACAATGCTTCAAAAATGCTCCAAAGCCAAGATTACAATATGATCAATCATACAATGCCTTAAATTCCAACAAGATCACACAACAAAATGACAATGTCTCACCATCAAACTTTCAATGAAGCATGGAAACAACATTTTTCCAAACAAAGAAACCAAAGAAAAACTCACCTTGAATTCCATGTGGGAATGTGGAGCATGGGTATTTTTTAAAAAAATTCATGAAAAGAGAAGGGTCATTATTGATTTCCAAACAAAAAAGAGAGAAAAGAAAATTCTTGGAGCGGATTAAGGATAAAAGATTCACTTTCAAATTCCATATTTTCAATTCAAAATTTTCATTCCCGAGTTTAAAATTCCACATTCTAAATTTCAAATTCAATATCAAAATTTCATGTTCAAAATTTCAAGTTGCAAATTCCCAAATTTCATGTTCAAAATTTCAAGTTCCAAATTTTCAAAATCTCAAGTTTCAAAAATTTCAAGTTGCAAATTTTCAAAATCTCAAGTTTCAAAATTTCAAGATGCAAAGTTTCAAAGTCTCAAGTTTCATGCTTCAAAATCTCAAATTTCAAGTTTCGAGTTTCAAAGAGAAAAAATCTTTTTCAAGGAACCACAAAAATCCATCAAGGTTTTCTTACTAATGATTTTTTTTTTTTTTTTTCAAATCAAGAAGGAACAAAGGAAAATCACAATGGAGCAACAAAGCCCTCATCATTTAAAGTTTAATCCCAAATTTTGACTTTTTACAGGCGGCACTCAAATCAAAGTTGAAAAGCCGTTTGATCGACATTCCAACAACTTGAATCAAAGTTGAAAAGCCCTTTGATCAACATTCTAGCCACTCAAATCAAAATTGAAAAGACCTTTGATCAACATTCTAACAACTCGAATCAAAGTTGAAAAGCCCTTTGATCGACATTCCAGCAGCTTAGATCAAGGTTGAAAAGCCCCTTGGTCGCCATAGTTCTGGTTTCAAGGTTGAAAAGCCCCTTGGTTACCTTTCATCAAGATCGAGGTTGAAAAGACCCTTGGTCACCATAGTTTCGGTTCTGAGGTTGAAAAGCCCCGTGGTTACCTTTCATCAAGATCGAGGTTGAAAAGCCCCTTGGTCGCCATAGTTCCAATTCCGAGGTTGAAAAGCCTTTTGGTTACATTTCATCAAGATCGAGGTTGAAAAGCCCCTTGGTTGCCACAGCTCTAGTCCCGAGGTTCAAATGCCCCTTGGTTACCTTTCATCAAGATCAAGGTTGAAAAGTCCTTTGGTCACCACAGCTCCGGTTTTGAGGTTGAAAAGCCCCTTGGTTACCTTTCATTAAGATCGAGGTTGAAAAGAACCTTGGTCATTACAGCTCCGGTCCCGAGGTAGAAAAGCACCTTGGTTACTATCCACATTCAGATTGAGATAGAAAAGCCTCTCAGTCACCTCAATCGTCAAGAATCATTTCAAAATTCATCAGTTATCAAGTAGGTCAAGTGTTACCAATTTTCATTTTTTTCAAAAAGGTAAAAGCACTAGTTCTACGTTCCAAGATTTTAGATTCAAGGGCTAGGTAATCTTTGAAAATTCAACCTCAATTAAATCATGGCCGCTAAAATCAGTGTCTTTGTTTTACATTGACATTCGCTTTCCAAGCTCCGTCAATGAGAGGCATTCTGTAGACACTCGATTTTGCACCCTTGATTTAATCAAGGAAGATGACTAAAATGACCATTCATGTACCCAAAAATCATGATTGCATTACATACATTAATTTGTTCGTTGCATATCATAAAAATAATCTCGAAGTTTTAACGGTTGCGACAGTATGCCCGGTTTCCAAATCGGACCGTCGGATTGAAAGATATTGCAAGATCAAGTTTGCATGGTCAGCATGCATTGTGTCTAGGTAGAGTCAACCACGCATGATTAATTCAAATTAATTCTGATTGGTTAAACAATTAAAATTAATTAAATAATTTTGTGATTGGTTGTTAGTTAGTGTTAAAAATAGGATTGCTTGCATGGGAATAAAGGGGATAATTGGATAACAATAAAACTGTGGATAATCTAGACTTTATCAAGATTTTTAAGAGTATTTATCTACAAGATAATTGTTGCTGAAAAGACCTGAATTATCCAGAAAAGAGTTTAATTTTTAGAATACAAATTAAAAACGCGTCTAAGTGCAAGTCCGGACTCAAAAAACCTATATATAAAAAATATATATATCCAAAACGCGCCCAAACTTGAAAGTGGGATTGGATCCCAAAAGTGCCGTTCGGCACTTTTGGAGTGCCGATCAACACTTTCAAAGTGCCGAATGGCACACAATTGAGCTTCAGCCCGAGGGCATTGGGATGAGCTTAAAACACATCGTTTTCAATTTTTTAGTGATAAGGATGCGTCCTAGTTCATATTTTGATCATCTAAGCTATTTTTTCAAGCCTTCCAACCTTTATAAAAAGAGACTGGATCTCAAAATTCAGCACACTTTTTCACTCTCTCAGATTTCCCCTCTTTTTGACTCCCCTTTTTGGTATTTTCTCTCTTACGTTAAAGAAATTCTGGAGGCTTTAGTCTTAAGAATTTCTTTTTTGTAAGTAAGGATTTTTAGGTTTCAAAGATAATTGCATAAATTTCTTTGAACCCTAAAATATTCTCTCAAGAAAAAGAGTACGTCCATGCAAGAGGTAGTTTTTCTTTACTTCTTCTTCTTCTAACTCTTTTAATTTGGTAATGCATGAATAAATGTTTGTTGTTTAATTTTTAAATGTTCATATCATGTGTTTTCGATATTTTCTTTATTGGAATATGTTTTTAACGTTTTTATTGTCAAGATCTTTTTTTTGTTTCAAAAATCTGCTTGTTAACATATCTTTTTTAAATTTAAAAAAAAAAAAAACTGATTTTCATCTTCATTAAATGCAAATCTGAATCTTTTTCAATCAAAAATTGATTTGCATCTTCATTAGATGCAGATCTGAATCTTTTTCAATTAAAAAAAACTGATTTGCATATTCATTAGATGCAGATTAGAATTTTTTTCAATAAAAAAAACTGATTTGTATCTTTCTTAAATACAAATCTGAATTTTTTAAATCCAAAAAAACTAAGCTACATCTTCTTTAGATATAGATCTGAATTTTTGTTAACATAGCAGATTTTGAAATAAAAAGAAAGTCATGAATTGTTTTGTTTGTTTTGTCTGATGCATGTAGCATAGGTTTATTTCATGAATATAGTTCTCTTCTAAAAAATCTTTTTCTTATTTTATTTTACATAAAAACATAGATCTGATTTTTTCTAGCTCTCTACAAATCTAATTTTTTTTGTTACAAAATAGATCTGATTTTTTTTAAAATACAAACCAAAAACCAATTTTTTTAGATCTGGTATTTTTTTTTAATCGAAAAGACTTTGTTTTATTTAATAAACACAAATTTGACTTTTTTATGCCAAAAACTTTTTTTTTTTATATGTACAAAAATAAATCTGATTTTTCTAAACCAAATTCAATTTTTATTTTTATTTTTTTTATCACAACACAAATCTGAATTTTTAACAAAGAAGAGGATGCATTCATAAATAGACTTATGTGATTTATTTTTTCATGTGCACAACATATCATTCATGTCATGTGTAAAAGGGGTACATTGGTAATGAGAGTCTAGAAGACCAGACTTTGTCTGGGCGAAATGGGTGCCTAACACCTTCCCATTCCATAACCTAGCCTCCGAATTTAGTATTTTTGAATAGGTAAACCTAGACTTTATCTTTATTTTTATATTGTAACTAGGACAAAAAGCCATGTATCTTTGGTAGTTTGTAACTAGGATCCAAAGCCATGTAATACTTAATTTATCTAGCTTGTATTTTTTATTCAATCAATGAGAATGGAACAATTTAGTCATGTATTTTGTATTTAGTATTTTTTTTCTTATTTTTTTGTAAAAAAATAAGTGGCAACTCCACAAAACTTACCCAAAAAGAGAGATGCCCTAAAAAGTATCCAAATATCTTTTTTGAGAGCACCCCTAATTTTGGCAATCTCTCACACCGTGGGTTCTCTCTTATCCCACCTGAGGGTCTACATGCCATTATTTCCGTGATCCTGCAACGGTTGCTTCCCACGAAGTCCGTGATGGCATATGCTGGGAAGCAGCTTAGGTCGGCCATACTTGAGTGGCAGGAGAAGGAGAGAGGGTGGTATCTGTATGCTAGTAAGTTCCCCCATGGCTGGGAGCAGAAGGTGAAAGTGGTGATCCTTCCTACGCCAACAAAGAAAGGCTTGGTGTCTCAGTCTAACAAGCCTAAGTCTACCAAGAGGGGTGATGATTCATCTGAGACTTGTTCTGACATCACCCCATACAAGGAAGGTCTTCCCCCCAATGACAACATAGTCCTTGAGAGCTCTCCCCCTCTTTCTGTTAGGACTCATTCCAGTAGGAGTTTTACTGTAGCCAAACTTAGGCCTCCCACATGGAAGCCATTTGTGGATGCTCCCCCTTCCAAAAGGACCCGTGGCAACAAGAGGAAGATACCTCCCCTAACCCCATCTGCCACTGCCGAGAGGAGAGTATGTTGTCTCTAAATTTTGCTTTTCCTTTATTTTAGTTATTTATTGGGCTTTCCTGTGGCTAACTCTATGCACGTGCTTTCTCCTCACTTGGTAGTCTAAGTACAAGGAGGACACTTCTGCTGCTCGCCCCATACTGCTTGATGAGCCCGAGGCTGAGGTACATCCATTTACCTTCTTTGCCTTTCCTTATTTGTGCATGCATCCCTATTACTTCTTTACATTATTATTATATATATTTTGTGTGCCTATTCACCCCTTTTCTTGTTTTGATATCCTTTCCTTAGATTGATCCTAAGCCCATTTCCGTTTACCATCCCACAAGCAAGAGGCTCCTATCACCACTAATACACCCATAGCGAGCTTCTTTGATGAAGTGGACGCCGTTACCGAGGCCATGGCTTCTACCACTACTGTTGTTGCCCAAGGAGTTCTTACCAAGGCTCTAGTTCCTCCATCCGAGGAGAGCACTCATGCTAAAGGGGTTGTCATTAGGGAATCTGCTCCTGTTTCTGCCGAGATCCCTACTCCCTAAAAGGGAGTCATTCTTGTAGGGGCATCCCGGACTGAGAACAGTTCTTCTGCTACTCCTCCACCCATTATATCTCCTAGCAACCCCTTCGTTGCCCTTGTACAGGCCGTAAAGGATGGGTCTTCACTAGTTGTCACCCCATCCTTTATTTCCAATTCTACCACCTGAGGGCTTGACGTAGACTTGTCTTCTGACGAGGGGTTCGAGGAGGTCCTTGAGGATTCTGATGATAAGTCAGTTGTGAGGACTTGGGTCTCTGATTTTGATGAGGCCACTGATGATGAGCAGAGAGCTGAGGCTATGGGTATGTATTTTCTAACTCTACTATGTCTTTTTCTTCTTCTCTTCCTGTCATTTCTTAGTAGATTCCTTTATTTACCTTGCATGTTGTTCTTGCCACGCAGTCACGGACATGCCTGAGGAGCCCAAGGTTGCAGCAGAACCTGCGGTGCCCACAACCCCCATTTCTATTGTACCCACCACAACCCCCAATCCTGTTGGCCATGGTAACTTCCTTATCCTTGTACCTTTCTTCAATTAGAATTTTTTTTTTGTCATCATGCCTATTTCTTTTCTTCATCTCCTTGCTAAGGGTTTATATTGTGCCTTGAATCTTCATTCAAGTCCATCATCTACACTCATATTCCGTGTTATCCTGGATTTCGGTGGCATTTGTTTGTGTGGGCTTTTGTCCCTGTCTGTTTCTCAACTCCCAGTGAAGTCGCCAATTTAATGTAGGGGCCTTTTTTTGTGTTTTGGGTTGGGCTGGGCTACCTCCTGCGGTGATGAGCCCGAGTATTTTTGAGTAGGAGAGTTGAGACTGGCCGAACTGTAACTCACTTTGGGCCGGCTTGTGCACAAACTGAGCCTTGTCTGCCAGGAACATTCTCACGGTAAGCAGAGCTGTTACAAAAGGTTACGACAAGCAGATATAATAACAATAAAGAAAGCAGAGTACAGTGGCTTTTTCTTAATAAAAACAGACTGAGTGATCTCTATTTCTACGGCAATCACAATAATAACAATGGTAATAATAATAGCTTTTACAAAAGAAGGAGTAGTTGATTGAGCAGTAATGGAAGTTAAATAAATGTCGAATCAAATTTGAGTCTACAGTGGCAAAGAATCAAAAAAGGAAGAACACTTCCTCTCAATGAAACTAATCTCCCAGGAGAATATCCTGCCGCAGAGATTAATAGCTTTGAGGGAATCAGACCTAAGTGATAAGTGCCTGAAGGAATTCCTATTACTTAGTCGTTTCCTAGAGAGTGGGATTTTGAGGGGGAGAGAAGGGAACCGATCTATTGGTGCATGCCCATTACCCTTGCTCTTTGTTTTTCTCTTTTTTTTTTTCTTATCTTTTCTTCTTTCCTTTCTTTTTCTTTTGGTTTTTTCTTATATATTTTTTTCCCTTGTTTTTCGATCCTTTTTACAGGGCACGGCAAGGGTCCTTTTATAGGGCTTACCGTGACCGAATTTTACCACCTTACCCCTTAACGGCCTTTGTTTGGACTGGGCATACTTGCCGACCACCCAGGAGCTCGTTTGTGTACCACTTACCCTCGCCAGACAAAGGCAGGTCTGTGTTGTTTCTTAGTCCACCGTGGCACTTTCTCCTGCCATGGCGTAAATGCTTTCTCTCTCTCTCCATGACATGCACCCAACGTTTCCCATCTAACCTTGCCTCTTTTGGGCGGTCTATCATCCCAGTAGGACGTACCTCCCAAAAGGGCTTGGACGGGAAGCGCAAAAATAGATCGCCGGGGCCTTGCGTGTGCTTTCTTGTTGCGTACGTTCAAAATCTGCCTGCAGCTCATGTGTTTGCCGCAGTCTAGAGCTTTGTTCACATTGTCTGCCATGCTTCTTTGCTCTTTTACGTGGGCCGTTCTGTATATTTCACTGTTTCCTTTGGGGCTGGGCTTCTTTTAGTATTGGGTTTTTCTCTTGGCCCATTTCTCGTTTGCCTTTATGTCCTGCCTCATTTACTTAGCATTTCTTGCCATGGCGATTTGTTCCTACTAGGCCTCTTTTCAAGCCTGCCGTTTCATTTCTTCCCCCAGTGACTTAACATGGCCACTAGTGTTCTTACTTATGGGCTCCATTGTCCCTTTCCCTTTGGCCTGCGGCCCATTTACTTCCTTTGGGCTTCCTTGACCCATTTACTAACTCTGCATTCCCATGGGCTTTTACTAACTTGATTAGGCTTCACCAACCTAATCTCCTCATTCTCATCCTTGGGGTTCATGGGCTTGCCATCAACCCCTACTTTCTTTGTTTACATTGTCTTAGGCCTGCCGCAGCCCATTCTCACTTTTCCATACCATTTACTACCCATGGGTGCCATTTCTCTCTTTCCGGGCCTTTTTGGGTCCATTTGCTTCCTCGAGACCCATTTGTTCATGTTATGAGCCTGTGATTTATTACTCCTGCCGCTTGGGCTTAATAGTTTTATTTTTATGCTTGCTTGTTCCTATTTGCTGCTTGCTTTGCTGGGTTTGGGCCTGTTTTTACAAAAATGACCCTCAACAACCACTATCTAGATGCTTACTTTAGGCCATAAATGGAATGCTTAAGGCAGTACACTTTGCACCCTTGTTCCTTGACCTCAAAGCCAATAGGTTGATCCATATAGATCTCCTCGTCTAGTTCTCCATTGAGAAATGCAGTCTTTACATCCATTTGGAAGAGTTCCAAATCCAAATGTGCAATAATAGCTAGAATAAGGCGAATAGAGACAAATCTCATTGCTGGGAAGAAAGTCTCTTCATAGTTTATCCCTTTTCCTTAGGTATAGCCTTTTGCCATGAGATGAGCCTTATATTTGTCAATTGATCCATCTGCCTTACACTTTATTTTTAGAACCCACTTGTTCCAATGGTCTTGTGCCCAGGCGGAAGGTCAACCAACTCCCTAACTTGATTCTTTGCCGTAGAATCCATCTCATCCCTCATAGCAACTATCCATTCATGTGAAGCAAGTGAAACTAATGCTTCCTCATAGGAAGTAGGCTCATCAAGGTCCAGTGAATCACATATAAAAGATTCTCCCTTAATCTCAAAATGATGATAGGGGAATAGTTCCACGTTCACTTCTACGTACCTTCGACCCTTGTGTGTCACTATCTAGCGATTTGCTCCCACTAGGAGCCAAATCACTCCCACTATCTTTGGCAATTTCAGGATGAAGTTGTGATTCTCCACCCTCGCCCAAAGATGGTATGACACCTTCAAGTTCTTACTGCTCATAAAGTTGAAGATCTTGTTTTGCTTCACTGATGCTTGGAAAATCATCTTCAATGAAGTTAACATCACAAGACTCTATCTCAGTCATTCCACCATCAAAATGTTCACCATACATTACATACCCCTTTGAGCTTTTTGAATATCTTATAAAGATTTTCTTACTTGCTCTAGGGCCCAATTTCCCATATTTATGGGAAGTACTGTGAACAAAACTTGCACAACCTCAAGGCTACAAGTTCTCCAAATTGGGTTTTGCACCAGTCCATAACTCATATGGTGTTGTGGGAACTGACTTAGAAGGCACACAGTTAAGGATGTAGGCAGTAGTCAACAATGCATCCCCCCAAAATGAAATTGGAAGGTTAGCTTGCGCCATCATCGATCTAACCATCTCTATTAGAGTACAATTCCTTCTCTCTGTAACACCATTTTGTTGTGGAGTACCAAAAATCGTCAATTGGCTACATATCCCTTTTTCCTCACATAGTTCCTGAAACTGTTTAGACAAATATTTGCAACCCCTATCAGTTCGAAAAAGCTTTAGGTTCCTTTGTTTCTAATTCTCAACCTCTGCCACAAAGTGCATAAAGTAATCTAATGCTTTAAAGCAATGGGAGATCAGATAGACATAACTGAAACGTGAATAGTCATCTATAAATGTGAGAAAATAAGAGGCACCATGGCGTGCCTTAACATTCATAGGTCCACATATGTCCAAATGGACTAATTCCAAAGGATGAGTTGCCCTTGGAGCCTTACCAAAAGGCTTCCTACAGGCCTTTCCATCTAGACAAGGTTCACACATAGGTAGGCTTACATTAGTGATAGACCCCAATAGGCCTACTCTAGCTAGTCTAGCCAATCTATCTTTTCCTATGTGTCCAAGTCTAGCATGCCACATTACAAAATCAGAAACATCATCATTATGAGCAATATAAGAGAAAGTGGAATGATCTAAATCCAACATTAAGAAATCATTAGATAAATAACCATGTCCATACAAGGTTTTATTTAAATAAAAATCCTATTGAGGACTATCGAAACGGAAACTAAATCCAAGTCTAAGCATAGTAAGTATTGAAAATAGATTACATTGGACACCAGGTACATGAAGCACATCATAAAGAAGTAACGTACGTCCTAGATGCAATTTGAGCTGGTAGGTTCCAACTCTTATGACTTCTTCTTGAGCTCTGTTACCCTAAATAACGTACTATGTGCCTGTTGGTATCTTTTTGTAATCCACATACCCAACTCTATCTCTGGCTATATGTTATTGTTCCTGAATCTACAATCCACCCAAGAATAGTATGAGCAACAAAAGCATGTGTACAAACATAAGTAATAGCAGAGTTGTTAAGAATGGATACCTTCTTCGGCTCAATGAACTTACGAGCGAAGTGACCCTTCTTTCCACAGTTGTAGCACTTGATCTTTTCCTTGTCCTACTTAGCACGCTTGCCCTTTTGGTGCTTTGCTATCTTGACTTCTTTAGGCCCAAGCTTACCAGCTCCTTTGGCATTCCTCCCTTGTCCTTTGCGTTTAGGCCTGAATGCTTTCTACTGCCCGGATTAGGCGACAAGGAGGGTGTTTTGGTGCACCCCCATGCGCTTTGCCTCAAGCTCGAGATGACGAGAAATATCAGCAAAAGTCTTGATATTCTCACTATGTGTCAAAACAAGCTTCATTTTCCCCCAAGTAGGTTCAGGCAGTAAACGTATCACTGCTGTGACCTGTTATTCATTAAAGAGATTATTGCTAGCAGCCTTTAGGTCACGGATCAATGCAGACATTGTCCTTAGGTGTTTAGCCATACTATGCTTTGAATCCAAAACATATTGCTCAAACTTCCAAGTAAGAGCTCACAACCTAGTTGTTGAAGTCCTTCCATAGGCAATCTTATGTTGGTTCCACATCTCTTGGGCATTTGGGTAGTCCTCAAACTCCCCAATAAGATCATTGTGCATGCTACACAACATAGTGAAGCGTGTACAATGATCTTTCTTAACCCAAGACTTATAGGCCTCTAAGTCATGGTGATTTTAGGCAGTATTCCCATTTTCAGGTTGCATCATCACATTGGTTAGGGTTTCAAGGACCTCTTGTTCATTAAGCAGATATTGAATTTTTCTATGCCATATATCATAGTTGGTTCCATCTAGTTTCTCTCCCTTAGTTAGATCATCAACTACATTCTTAGTGGCCATGTTCACTACATTCATTATACAAGTTGATATTAGCGCATGCATTTTTAAATTTTATTTCCAAAAATCCAACTAAACCATGATATTCCTTTCTACAGAGTGAGATCGAAAATTTTGCTAAGTTCATAATCATCTCTCACTATGTAAATTGGAATAACACATCTAATTGATTTTGAATAAAATTTTGTGAAGAATAAAATCACACCACCCACATATTAAATCATACATATAACATGTGTCCATACATCTTTGTGCACAACACATTGTGCATGGGCTCCACTATAAACCCTATTGGTAATTTCAAACAACATGCTAAGACAAAATTTGAAAATTATAGGTAACCGTGAAACACATCTCCTTACATGGCTTCCAAAATTAAATTACATTGCCAAAAACAATTGCCCAAAAAAAAAAATGGGGATGCCACATTACCAAACAATTTCAAAAATTGTCTTATCCATCCTCAATAACAATAAATAAAAATATACATGTTGCTTAAATTACTAATACAATCTCTAATTATAGAGATAAGCCAAAGAGTCTCATAAACCCTTTGGACGCATATTCATCACATAATACATTCATATAATATCAATTCAATCATATCACAATATATTAAAAAGACATCATAAATTAATTCAAAGATTAAAACCATGCATGATTATACAGAAAATTAGAAAACTAATTTCACAATTTTCTCATATTTATCACAATTCTATTTTAACATCACAGTTAAAAAAAAAATGCCACTACAATTACATATATGTCACATTAGAAAAAATGAGGTCTTTACAAAATTAAGAATATATAGTGTTTTACTATAAATTAAAATAAATAATAAGAAAACCCACTATGCATGTTATAACATTTGATTTTCATATAATTTTCTATATTGTTATAACCCAATTCCTTCGTTAACTATGTTACAAATCCACACAGCATTTGTAAATAATATTACAAACCCACATAGCCACTTGCGTGTGGCTTATTACTTGCACAGTTTCCTTGTTGAAGGAAACAACAATTTGTGTGTAACTGATACACCAACGTGGCCTTGCACAATATCCTTGTTAAAAGAAACAAGGATAATTAGTTGTGTTCAAGTGTAACTAATACACTAACATCAACGTGGGGCTCTTTTATTTTATTATTATTTTTTATCTTTTTTTTTTAAATTTTTTTTTAATTTTATAGATAACCACTCAAACAGTAAGTGTAGCGGTTAGCGGTGCACACACAGTACACTACCACAAAACAATTTTACATTCGTGAAAAATGTATTTCCTTTTATTGTTCATCGTCTTCAACCTTAAACGTCAATTTTTCAGATTTTATCAAATACAACCATAATCTTTAAAAGACCACAACTTTCTCATTTTAAGTCTACATTAAGCATGTAACTTGTCATTTTAAAGCTTATGGAATGTACTTTCAAACCATAAAAAAATATCTGACATTAAACAAGATTTAATGGGTCAAAATAAGCATGTAAATCTTGGATTAAATGTAAACAATCAAAAAATTACAGCTTTTTTTTTTTCTCTCTCTCTCTACATGCCATAACATGCTTCTAAAAATTACAGGTCTGAAAATTAAAAATTACTTAAACTTTTAATTTTAGTATGCATATAGGATTATATATATCAGAGATCATGGAATCATTCAAGAGTGAAAACAAGCATAAAATGGCTCTGATACCAATGTTGAATAGTTATACACTTTACTAGAGGTCATATAGACACATACTTTTGGTGGAACAGATCACCAAATTGCCGGATCTTGTTCTTTGCTTACTTTACGAACTCCTCACGATCTCCTTTATGGAACACCTCCAAGTTGCAGGAGAGGCTACTAGAGTCTCTCCTAATTTCCACGCTCCTAATTCTAGGGAACAGTAGATGGTGTTCCAGAGAAATGGCTTATTTTGATAGAGCACTCAAAAACTATACGTATGTTCACTTACTATATCTCTTATTAATTTGACTAATGCAGGAGTATTTTAAATACTAGTAGAGATTCACTTACTATCAGATATATGTGATCTCTAAAAGATCTCATCTATTAAGTTTAAATTACTCCATTACTAATATTGATAACTCATATCAATATCTGTTAAGTTTAAATTACTCCACTACTAATATTGATAACTCATACCAATATCAGTTAGTTTAAATTTAAACTTACTTATCATATAACCCATGTGGATGATCCATGGGCCATGGTTTATGGGTTGGGTCAAAACTAGCCTAATTTCTAACATTCACAATCTCAAAACTCCCCTCACCCTCTGACTCTCTCTCTCTCTCTCTCTCTCTCTCTCTCTCTCTCTCTCTCTCTCTCTCTCTCTCTCTCTCTCGCGTGCGCTCATTTGGGCTTTATTTTTTTAAACAATACACACACCTGTAAGTGAGTTGTAGGAACAAATACCCTCATCTATACAGGCAGGGTACAAAGGTGGAGCCACAACAACAAAACACGTAGCATATCTCATTATTCTCTCTTTAGAAAGTTAGACTCACTCAAACTAGTTAATTTTTGCATCATTCTGTGTTCGTCTATTTAGCATAAAAACCTACTTTTTTCTATTTTAAACAGATACTTTCTAAAAACGCCCACATCAGTATGTCTATTCTAAAATTTATTTCAAATATAAAATTGATTTTTTATTAGTTCTTTCAACCTTCTCTCTCCCCCTCTCTCATAGCCACTACCATCATTACAACCACCACAAGACATACAAATATCATAGCCACCACTACCATTGCAACCACCACAAAACATATAATTTATCAGAGTGCAAATTCAGGCTTGCCTGTTGCCCGTGGACCTACCTCATGTGAACAAAGTAGCCCTTTACTACATGATACCTTATGAATAAATCAATTACTAAAAACATCAAACATGTGCCCCAACAATTACTGATTAACTTCAACATTGAAGGTTTAAATTTTTAAGTTTTCCAAGAATTGTGAGAGCTTGCTACGTATGAGATACACCAAATCTAAATCCCCAAACCTCAAATTAAACAAAAAGAATCTAAATCCCCAAACCCAAGAGAAAATAGAAGAAGGAAGTGAATAAAAAATTTCCATAAACCACCGCTATCACTGGTGGTTGTGGTTCAGCTGTGGCTAAACTCAATGCAAAGCAAATAAAGAAAGCAATATTAAATGAAAATGGGTGAGAACAGAGAGGGCTTTACGAGGTAAACCACGGTGGCAGTAGTGAGCGGTGGTAAGATCATCAGGGTCCGGCCATGGAAGCTTTAAGGGAGGAAGATTGAAAGAAAGAGAGAGAGAGAGAGAGAGGTTTTACCCACTTTACTGTTCTAAGATGAGAGAAAGAGAAAGAGAGAAATAGAAGGATCCAGCAATATGGAGAGAGAAAAATATATTAAACTATAAATGCAAAGCTACAGTAATTAGTGGATGCAAAATCTTGCAAAATACAAAAAACCCTTCATTGCTACAGTAACTGTGTATATATGCACGGTTACTATAGCACTTGCATTTAATATTATAGTAATTTTTTCTCTCTTCTTGTCTCTGGTTGCTCTCACTCTCACCTCACTCTCCCTTTTTCTCATTTGATTAAATCATCAAACCACGAAGGCGGATCAAATCATCACCTGATTAAATCATCTTTTGCCACCACCATCAATCGCCACCACTTTGATCTCTCACATCAACTCACCAGACTAGCAAAGCATCACCATTAAACCTTCATTGATCTCTCGCTATTTGATCTCTCGCCGATCGCCACGAAGGCCTCGCTGATCGTTATGAAGCCTCTCATTGTTTGATTTCTCATCCTTTGTTTCTACTAGAGGGGTTGATCTCGCCGCTGCTCACGCCGATCGCCGCTTGTAGAGGGGTTGATCTCGCTGCTGTCTTTTTTCTTTGTTTGATGGTTTTGATTAGTGGGTTTAATGATTTTGATTAGTGGGTTTTGATGATTTTTATCAATGGGTTTTGATTAGTGGGTTTTGATGATTTTGATTAGTGGTTTTGGGATTTTGATGGGTGGGTTGATGATGGAGGTTGGGTTGATGATCGTTGCTGCTCTGATCATTGATGGTGGCTGGGTATTGAGTCAAGAATGAATATTTTATTGCATAAATGTGGGTGTTTTGTAAAAGTGGGTGAGTAAAATAGAAAAAGCATGTTTTTTCTTGCAAATTGGACATAAATTATGCATCTACTGATGTGGATGCTCTAACCATGTTAATATACACGAATACTGTAGCAAGTGTGCATATTTGCACACCAATAGCCAGACTCATGCAGGTGAATTTTAAAGGATATTGTGTAAATTTTGAATCATTTTCTATTATGCACCCATTGATGTGAGTGCTTTTAAATTGACTAGATTAGTAACTGAAGAAAAAATTGACTTGATTAGTAATAACTAGTTAATAACAAGATACAAAGGTGGATAGAACTACCACATTGTTTAGTATCTTGTTTGTGACAATGTGATTCTGCGTTGATTTTTTTTTATTATTATCTTGTTTTCTTTTATTCAGAAACTATAATTAGTTTTTATAGACAAAAATAGGATTCATAATAAAATTGAAGTTGATTTTTAGAAAAATTTATGTAAGATTTTGTAATGAAATTTGAAAACTAGTAGGTTGCCCGTACGATGCACAGATAATTTTGTGATATTTTATATAAGATGGTTTTGAAGAATGTTGTACATATATTATAAAGAAAAAGTAAACTTAATTAGAGTAAAGAAACATATATATATATATATATATATATAATTTTTTTTTTTTTTGAGATATTAAAAATTAGTTTAATAGCTTCATAGCACATTGTAGCTTTCTCAAGGTAAGATTAATATTTTAAAAAAATCATGAAACCAAAACTAAAAGCAGAAGAGTAACATGATCATGAAAATCAACTAATTTGTGTTGTGTTCACCGATTTCATACCATAAAATGAAAGTAGGTCCAACTCTCTCACCATCTTCCACTCATCAATAGTGTGACATTAAAATATGGTGAGGGTAAGTGCACATGAATGTGTGTTGTAGATGATTTAAAACCATGATAGAATATGGCTTTACATTGCCCACCAAATATTCTCTCTACTTATATACCCTAAACAAAAACTATCCAATCAAATTACTCAAACCTAAATCATATTTAAGCCTCTAATTTAAAAATAAAAAAGAAAAAAATTACTCTTTGGGGTTTCGGCGACTTGATGGTAGTCGAAGGCCAGTATGACGAAGGTAGTGGCCCTTTATGTTCCTCTTTCTCTCTCTTAAAAATGTTTTGTCAATCTTAGGTATTTTATTTTGCTAGCAGTGAAACAGTGCGTTCCATTTAATAATCCACAACATTTTCGTGTCTCTATCTCTCCCCAAGGCTTTATTTGGTTAGTTATTACTGTTAGTCCTTAATTATTATTATTTTTTTAGAGTTTGTTTTTAATACTAAAACGGTGGGTATGCTAAAAGACATGAAAAAGGGAGAAATGTGTGATATAAGTTTTTACAATTAGTGAGATATTAATGAGATAATAATAAAAATAAGTTAATGTAAACTTCTCAGTAATAGTAAAAAAAATTTAATGAAAAGAGGTTAAAAAAATGCTAAATGCAAAATTAGAGCGCTACATGATAAGACCTTATGCACACCCACATGAGCTCTCTGCTTTTATATATATATATTGATATCGATTGTGTGGCAAAGTATTTAAAAATATATATTTTGTGTCTTTGTCATTGTTGCAATCTGTTGGTACTAAATGAATGGTAATTTATATTTTTATGAAAAGAAATTATTTTTACTACGACTTCCTAGATTGAACTTTTGGCTCAGTTCCTGTCAAAGCTAGCAAGAGATCATGAGTTTGATTAAACTTTTAGTACAATTGTTAATTTATTAGTTCACATGCCACATTTAGGTGGTTGGAACTTGGATGAGACATTGGGTTATGTCAATTAATTAAAAATAACAAAAATGAAATGACATTTTTCTATCAAGTGGGAGCTATTGAAAGAGAGGGAAAAAGAAAAAAAAAAGTTTGGGACAAGGTGTGCTATGTATCAGTCTCGACACTTGAACTGATTTAAATGTGTCCCTAATCTTGCAACCCACCTCCAACTAGGTGCATTTCAAATCTACCTGTTTCTTGATAGGCCAAGAATGTATTGACCCCTTCGGTAAATTAATCAATTAATTAGCCAAGTAAATTAATTAGATTCAATTACATGTAATAAGAGTGGTAGCATAAACAAATCACCAACTAAGTTAAATGCAGCAGAAAATAAAGTTGACACAAGTGATTTGTTTACAAATGGGTAAAAACTACCGAGGCAAAACCCCACCGGGTGAATCTAAGGTCACCACTCTTAAGAATCCACTATTTTCAAAATAAGCGGTTATAAGTAAAAGGAATCCCAGTACCTAATACCAACCTACAGTTGAACCCTTACCCCAATACACAACTGGACTTGTAATGTAGTGACAGTCTCTCCTTTCAATGCACGGTTTAAAGTACATGACTAACCAATCAATGCACGGATCCTAGTATGTGACTAACACACCAACTTGAGAAAGATGTTGGCTGTAAAGTTTTTAAGTTCATCCACACGATGAAGATCAAGAAGCTCCTTGGTTACAAAACCCTTGGCGCAAAGACATAGCAGCTTCTTTAAGAGAAAGATGAAATATGGCAAATTGTCTCCGGTCACAATGTTAGTGAATAATCACTTTGCATCAAGTTGCATCATTTTTTACGGCCCTTAAAAAAAATCGTTATATATGTCTAGGGTTGTGAGAAAAGAAACCCTACACAAATAACTTGGATATGCGTGAAATAACAGATTTGGAAATCTGAATTTTGTAATTCTCGATAAATACAGCTTCTGTCGAAAGCTGTCGAGAATTATACATTAAATCTCGATAGATATATCTGTCGAGCTTTAATGAACAACACTTCTTCACTTGTTTCTTGGACAGACTTGCATGGCTTTAATACTAGACTTAAACTCTTGTTCCTTGAAATATTAAATACATCGTAGATCTACCAAATTACAAGTAAAGTGCATTTTGTCAAAAGATTTGCCAATTCTACATGACATATGTTCTAACAAGTTTCACATATGTCCTAACAATCTCCCCCTTTGGCAATCCATGACAAAACCCAACAAACAAATGAAGTATGAGAGAAGTCATAAATCACTAAACTCATAGTCACATGTCAAATACAATAAAATATAATCCTAACACAAACTCTTGAAAAACTTTGCAAGAAGAAAGTTCATGGCATGATAGATTTTGACAATCTGTCTTTCTGAAACACTTTAAACAAAGCTCATCAAAGTAACTTAGTGTGAAATAGAAATAAAAGGTTGCATACAATAAAAGAAACAAGTGTATAAAGAGAGAAAAGAAATAACACATGAAGAGATAGGTGAAATGATAACAACATCATCATATATATGAGATAAAAGTACATTGTTTGCTATCACTGAATGGTCACAAGACTAGTATACAAAAAAGGATAATGTTTCTAAAAGGAAAGAAAAGAAAAGTACATAAATCCTCACTACATCCCTCAAAAGATATAAACACCCCCCTATCAAAAAATCCTATGCTAACTCTCCCCCTAAGTACATGACTACTATCAACCCAAAACTACTCCCCCTTTTTATCACAAATGAAAAAAGGCGAGTCACTGAGAAGCAGTCATCTCCTCATCACCAGAAGAGCTAGCATCCTCATCCTCCTCCTCCTCCTCCTCATCATCATCATCATCATCGAAGCCACCATCATCGTCCTCGTCCTTTGAAGCCTTTGGAGATGGAGAGGGATATGGAGACGCGGTGAAGCCACCCAGGCGAGCCTATCGTCATGTGATGCAACTAGCACGAGTGTTCATTTGATACAACTCAGTGGTGAGTGTATCAAGGCAAGCATCCATGTGCTTAAGTTGCACCATGATGGCCTCTAGCGTCACACCACCTACAGAAGAAGAAGAAGGAGCGGAGGTGGATGGAGCGAAATGGGCTAGAGGAACCTCGGACCTTTTGCAAAACCCGAGCATGAGGTGTTTTGGCGATCACCCCATGAAGAAGGTGTCTCAAAAAAAAAAAAAAGGAAGTTCATCTTTGGACACAGTCCTCAGACGTGGACACAAGGGATAATCAAGATGCAATAACCTCAGAACATGTAGTATCTCAGAAACGATGTTCAGAGTGACTACGATACGTGAACCTCAAATGCGTGTAGCAAATTGAGGTGTAAAGGTATCAAAACTGTGCATGTTGAGTAGAACTCCTAATTGATCATGGTGGGACAACTCACGGGTATCTCACAAAGAGATTCCCACCCTCGACTGTGAATGACAGTAGGTAGAGTAGTATCAGAAAAGTTCGATAGAATCACGTGGCGCTTTGAATGAACACCACATTTGGTGAAGTTCTTCGAGAAGTCCTTTTAGGCCTTTTCATCATGGAATTGAATGTGAAGAGGAGTAGGATCAGAAGAAGATGCCCCGAAACGAAGAGGGTTTCAAGACGGAGTGGATTTGCGCTTGGGTGCCATACGCAGACTATTCGAGAAGGAGAGAGAGAGAGAGACAAACAAAAAAGCACCATCACAATAGAGTACCAAATATGGAAATGAAAAGATACACATGCATGAAATGTGTATGAGCATGTGACGTGCAAAGAAAATTGCATCATGGGGTTCAACTTAACCCAATCCTAACAGGACACAAGTTTAAACATATAAACACACATCTATAATGCATGAAACATTGTGAAAATGCAAATGTAATGCAATGCATGAGCATATAATATCATATAAGCAAAACCCAACCCAAAAATTTCACAAAATACTCATCAATTTTCAAAAACCCTAAAAATTTCAAGAAAACCTAAAACCTAGGTCTAAATGCGTGAAATGCATGAAGAATGAAGGATTAGAGAAGCATGCCAGAGGGAAGACACAAGGTTTAGGCTGAAATCCAAGTGGGTTTGTGGTTTAGAGAGAGAAGAAAGTGTTTGGGAGGTGAAAAGACACAAATTTGTCGAGAGAGAATGAGAGAAATGAATCTGATTTACATGCTAAAGCTATTTAAAGAAAATGCATCTCGATGGATTGAGGATTTATCATGATCTGTCAAGCACTAATTCTCAACAGATAAATCTGTCGAGGCCCTATCGAGAATCTGTTGATAGTAAAAATACCTCGATGGATTGAACAGCTATCAAGTAGCTATTTGCCAGACAAAAACTTTCTCGATGGATCGAGAATCTGTCAAGAAGCTATTGAGACAAATTCTAGAAAGCTTTGATGGAACGAAAATGTGATAAGATCTATTGAGAAAAGAAGTCCAAGGGTCTCGATAGATAGCTATCTGTTGAGATCTATCAAGAACCTGTCGAGCTTGATAAAAATGGGTTTTTCAAAGAAAGGAAAAACACACAGAAATGAATGCAATCAAGCAAGCTACTCAACCAAAGATCCAAGCAACATGTTAAGCTCTCAAAAACATCTCTCAACAAAAAAACACAAAGCATTCATAGATCCAAAACACACACACACACACTAAACAAGTCTAACCAATTTTAGATTTCAAAAATAAGTCAAGACAATTTAGTGAGCAAACATTAACACATGTATCCCTTGTGATGGCCAAATCACATTGTTCCTGCACATGTATCAAAAGTAGCAAAGAATTTGCATGTTGTGCGTGAAAACTTTGCAAGAGTGCATAAGTGTCTCATGTTATGATGATTTGAGATATGAGAAAATCAATTTAACTTACACACAATCATAACTGCTTGATGGGGACTATTACTTTCAAGGTATATCCTATAACTCCCACATATCCTAGAAACACGCTTGCAACCATATTTAAAAGCATTTCAATTCTTTTTGCTTTTGATATTCTTTGCATATTTTTTTCTTTTGAGCATATCATGCATATGCATATAAGAGAAAGAAGAAATACCCAATTATGTTAAGCTTTAAACATTACAATTTTGCTATGCCGAAGCATATAGATGTTATTCATGATTGGCGGGTTTTAGTGGTGAGATGGTTATTTATACCTTTCTCCTAGGATTTTTTAGTTATTCCCGTCAAAAAGAGTGATATGAGTGTTAAGTATAAGAAATTACTTAATCGTACTCATCATAAACACAAGCCACAAAGCTTACTTGCTTAGTTGTGCATTAAAATGCTCATTTAAGCTACAAAAGATACAAAGTTTAGAAAATTTTGTTTCAATGGCCATCCAAGATACACATGTACCAAAGTACACAACACACACTGTTTTTGTATTTTTCTGATTTTTCAATTTTTATGTTTTTTTTTTTTTTTAATATGAAAACCAAAATAAAGCAAAAACTAAAAACAAACAAACAAAAACATGTTAAACACAACATAGCATAAAACTAGACTGACTCAAGAACAAGAAAGCAAAACACACAAGTAATGCATAAACAAAAAGAGAGAGAAAGTGACTAAATCACTTTCAGCCTTTTTCCTTCCATACTTTGGAAGAACTTTTCCTTTGAGCAACCTGTGATTTGGTGGTGATAGGGAAGAATTGAAACCGTTCAAGTTCAAAAGGAACGTGAAGGCTTTGAGAAGATCTCCAAGAGGAGCAAAAGAGGATGGAAATTGATTCTAGTTCCTAGATGAGATCATGCTGTTGCTAAGTTAAGTGGCTAACCACTTGTAGCAATTAGGTCGAGTATGCCCTGAAGCTCCACAGTGATGACAGAGATGTTGCTTCTTCTGTTTAGACTTTTGATTATTTCCCTTCTTAGTCCTAGGGTTTCTAGTCTCTTTGTTATCAAGCTTAAGGGGTGCTCCTAAGATAGATTTTCCCTTGTCTATGTTTTCACTAGCTAAAATAGTTTTAACATCATTGTTCTTATAATAAACATTATTAGCAAGTGAGACAAACACAGTAGTACTAGAAAAAGCAATATTAGGAGAAGAGAAATCATACCCTAAACTGGTTCTATTAGAAGCAGTTTTCTAAAAGCTAAGCATCTCATCAAGCTTTGTACTTGAAGTCCTCTTCAATTGAGCTCTAACTTGAAACAGCTCTGCTTCAAGCTTCTTGGTCTTTTCAGACAAATTTTTTTTCTTAAACCGCAGTGCTTTAATAGTCTAATTAGCTTTGTCAAACTTTGTGGAGAGCTCTTCTTGATCAAGCTCAACATCACTCAGCTTCTTGGTGGCCAGCCTATATAGTTTCTCATGCTTCTTAGAAACCTTGTACAATTTTTCACAGGCTGTATGGATGTCATCTTGATCATCCATTTTCTCAAACTTAGAGTCCACCAAGTCCTCTTCATCATCTATTGTTTCTAAAACCCCATCAATAGGATCAACTGTAGTAGTGAAAGCATCAAAATTCCCTCGTCATCATTGTCATCTAAATCATCCTCAGGCTCGATGTCACTTAAGGTAGCAGCAAGGGCCTTGCATTTACCAATAATCTTGAGATAAGTTGGATATTCTTGTTTCATATGTCCTAAACCTTGACATCCGAAGCATTTTGGTCTGGGGGGAACAGTGTACTGACCGCCTTCCTTAGCATCCTTCTTTCCTCTGTCTTGGTTCTTGAATTGAGACGAACTAGACTGCTTGCTATCTTTATCAAATCCATTTGCATTGGAATTCTTCATGAACTTTTTAAACTGCCTCGTGATATAGGATTTCATCTTAGAATCTTCATCATCAGAAGAATCATCAGTATCACTGCCTTTGGCCTTCAATGCCATGCTCATGCTCTTGTTTGATTTCCCTATCCTAGTCAAACTCAATTCATAGGTTTGCAAGTTGCCAACCAACTCTGTCAAAGGAATTTGATCAATGTCCTTTGATTCCTTAATGGTGGTGATCTTGGCATGGAATCTGTCCAGAAGATATCTGAGCACATTTCTTACAATCTTGGGTTCTGGAATGGTTTCCCCAAGATTAAATGCAGAGTTCCCTATGTCCTTCAGCTTGGCATAGAACTCATCAAATGACTCATCCTCCTCCATCTTAATCTCTTCAAAGCTCAGAGTAAGCCTTTAAAGTTTGGAATCCTTAACAGCCTTAGACTCTTCATAAGTTGTCTTAAGGATAGTCCATGCTTCCTTAGCAGTTTCAGTGGAGGATATCTTCTTGAACTCCTCATTGGTGACTGCACTAAATAAAGCATTAAATGCTATGCTGTTGAAGTTTACCGCTTTGATTGTAGTATCATCCCAATTAGTCGGTGCTTCTTGTGGCTTAGTCCAGCCTATCTCCACAGTTTGCCACATTTTCTCATCTAAGGACAAGAAGAAATCTCTCATGCATACTTTCCAGTATGTATATTTAGTGCCATCAAATAAAGGAGGGATAATTAAAGATTGTTCTCTATCCATGACAAATAGAGGTTAATGGATCACACAGCAAAGATAAACCCTAATCAGAGTGTGCCTGCTCTGATAACAGTTGATAGGCCAAGAATGTATTGACCCATTTGGTAAATTAATCAATTAATTAGCCAAGTGAATTAATTAGATTCAATTACATGCAATAAGAATGGTAGCACAAACAAATTACTAACTAAATTAAATGCAGCGGAAAATAAAGTTGACGCAGGTGATTTGTTTACAAATGGGGAAAACCACCGAGGCAAAACCCCACCGGGTGAATTTAAGGTCACAACTCCTAAGAATCCACTATTATCAAAACAAGCAGTTACAAGTAAAAGGAATCCCAGTACCTAATATCGACCTACAGTTGAACCCTTACCCCAATACACAATTGGACTTGTAATGTAGTGACAATCTCTCCTTTCAATGCGCGGCTTTAAGTACGTGACAAACCAATCGATGCACGGATCCCAGTACGTGACTAACACACCAACTTGAGAAAGATAAAGTTCTTCAGTTCATCCAGACGATGAAGATCAAGAAGCTCCTTGGTTACAAATCCCATGGTGCAAAGACACAGCAGCTTCTTCAAGAGAAAGATGAAAATTGTCTCCGGTCACAATGTTAGTGAATAATCACTTTGCATCAAGTTGCATCATCTTTGACGGCCATTAAAAAAAATCCTTATATATGTCTAGGGTTGTGAGAAAAGAAACCCTACATAAATAACTTGGATATGTGTGAAAAACAGATCTAGAAATCTAAATTTCATAATTCTCGATTGATACAGCTAATGTCGAGAGCTATCGAGAATTATACATTAAATCTCAATAGATATATCTAACGAGCTTTAATGAACAACATTTCTTCACTTGATTCTTGGAAAGACTTGCATGGTTTCAATACTAGACTTGAACTCTTGTTCCTTGAAGTATTAAACACATCCTAGATCTACTCAATTATAAGTAAAGTGTGTTTTGTCAAAGGATTAACCAATTCTACATAACATAAGTTCTAACAAGTTCCACATATGTCCTAACATTTCTGATCTAATCGAGCTTGGTTGGACTAATTTGTTGAGTCTGGGATTACATGGACAACTTGACTAGTATCCATCTTCTTTTTTTTTTTTTTTTTTTTTTTGTTATAAAAATTTTTAACACGGGTTGAGATTAGTCCACCTTTTTCCTTCCTGATGATTGCACCAACACCCGCTTCATTCATATTTTGCAATAATTATTGGCTTTTTTCCTTTCCCTTCAAACCGCAAGTAACTCCTATCATTCTAAAATTTCCAATCAATTACTCACTCTCACACACACAAATCCTAAATCCTGCTTGAACAACCTATCTATGTTGAGTTTATAATTTTCCTATTTTTCTAGGCTTACTATGTCAGTAGTATTTCATTAAAAGCTCGCCATGCAAAAAATTTTATTCTGTTTTGGGTTCACAATTCGCATGTTCCAAAGTTCTTTCCACAACCATCTACTTGCAATGATGCAATCCCATTGAAGTAAAATCTCTAGCTTTTCACTCCTTTATTTGGTTCTTTACTGCCACATGATTGGAAATCTTCACAGTTATATATGAAAGTGTGTGTGGGTGTAGGGTAATCCCACTTTGGAAGTTGAAGAACGAAGAAAAAAATGTTTCTTAAAGGTTCACAAGAGTGAAATTTAGTTCACTCGAGCACTACATGAAATCTGTACTATTGCGGCAGGTTTTTTGCGGTGGGTGCAAAAACCACCGCTATATGTCGCATATTGCAGTGTTTTTTCGGATCGCCGCAATAACTCTAGTCTTTTGTGGCATCCTATAGCGGTGGGACATAAAACCGCCGCAATATATATGTTTTAGCGGCATTAACTTAGATATAACGTTGCTCCAAATTCCTGCAGCAATAAATATATCATTTTGCGCAGATACTATAGCAACGGTATAGAAAACCGTTGCAATATGTAAGTTATAGCGGCGTTGGGATGACCACTACAATAGGTACTCCTTTTTGCGGTACTTTTTCTAAGTTATAGCGGTGGGTTGGACCACCATGATAGACCTTTAAATTTCCCTCTGTTTTTTATGGCTTCCCACTTATTAGGTTTTCAATTTTCACTTTGCCCATTTATCATTTTCCTCTCCAAACTCCCACTCTCTCCAAACTCTCAATCCAAATCAAATCCCAAATCCTCAAAATCACCCGCTCCATCCTCGCCAACAATGGCTTCTGCTTCGACGTCCCATCTCGCTACGCCACCAACCAGCTCTACATCCTTAAGCTTGACCACATCGTCCTCAAAGACAAAACCACCCTCCACCCTTATGCCAACATCTCCCCATCCGCAAAACCACCATCACCACCCGCATCATCCAGCTTGTCCACCAACTCTGCGCCAAGAACATCCACGTCATTCCGATCTGTAAGTTTTATTTTTATTTTATCTTTGTTGATTGATCGCCGAAGACTAACCCACTCATTGTGCAAGGAATGTTCTTCCCTAGGTTTCTATCTCCATCTCCTCATCTCCCAATCCAAAGGTACTTTCCCTCTCTCTCGGTTGCATCCCTTCCAAGGTTTGGGTTTTTTGTTTTTGTTTTTTTTGTTTTTGGCTTCTGTGATTTTATGAATTTAGTGATTCTAAGATCTATTTGGTTAATTAATTTTGTGTGTGTGTGTGTGTGTTTTTTTTTTTTTTTGGTGTTTGAATTGGTATTGGATTTTGCAATTAGTGAAAGTAGTGTTTGAATAGCCAGCATTCAGTTTAGTTCAACAAGGAGCCTAGCAATCTCTACAACCTCAACTCCTGCAACCACTCTAGTCTCACTCTCTTTTTCTCTCTCCCTATTATTCAGTTTGGTTCCTGAGAAAGTTTGCAAGTTGTATGGTTCTAATTAGTGTTGGAATTAGTTTTGTTTTAAGTTGTTGTTGTTGTTTGTTTGTTTGGGTATTGAGGAAATGGATGGGGAACAGTGAGACAATGTAGGGAAGGGGGTGTTTTTGATTTGGGAATTATGTTTGGTTGGCAGATTATTTGATTGTGAAGTTATGACAGGTTGATTTTTTGTTACGTGGTTTTTTAGAGTGTTTAGTTTTGGGACTAAGGCATGGTTGGGTTTTGAATAGTGTTGGGAATGGGTTTTGGGTTTTGAGGAAATGGGAGGAGAACAATGGGTTATTTTGGAGTTTTTGTTTTGTGGGAAAATGAAGGAAAGGCGAGATAAATTTTGATGCGGTCGATATTCTAGATGTTTCTTGTTAATAATGTAAGAGAAGAGTTTTTTTTTTTTTTTTTTTTTTTGTGTAGTTTCACAGTTTAAGAAGTCCTCATTGTTCAAATGCTCAAGATTTTGATATTTCAAGAGGGGTGAGGTGACAATTTCATCTTTCTACACACTCCACCCCCCTCCCCCCAAAAAAAAAGAAAAAAAAAGAGCATTATATCAAAATTTGACTTCACTGCATTTATATTTTAGTTTTTATTACGTTTATGAGTTTTAAAATCCAATCAACTAACTATGTGTTGTGATTAGAATTACACTCTATTTGTTTCGCTGGAAAACCTTCTACAAAGATAGTTTTCCACATTTTCCAGTGTTTGGTAACATTAAAAAAAAAAAAAAAAAATGGTCAATGGAAAACTATCTCTAGTCAACAGAAAACTCTTATAAAAATAAGGCTTATTTTTTATAGGTTGTTTTCCAAAAAAAAAAATAATAATTTGGAAAACCATCTATCTTTCATGTAGCGCATAATTCCTATAAATATTATCTTCTTCTGACTCAAGAAACAATATTTTATTTCGCTCATTCAACCTTTCTCACAATAAACTCTCTCATTTCTTCTCTTCTCTTTATTTTTTCTCTCTTCTCACACCACCCTCACTATCACCCCCTCTAGCCTCTTCTCTTCCCATAGATTTCTCTCTCTATCTGCCTCTCTTCTCTTTTTTCTCCCTATTTCTTCTCCCCTCTATAACACCATTTTTAAATAATGTTTTTTTTTCTCCTCACAGATCTGTCAACAATTCTATAACAATTTTTGGTATTTATCAAACTATTTGGCCTATGTGGCATTTTGAACTATTTAAAATGGAATTTATGGATATAATGGTTATTTTGAATTATGAGAAGAATGATTAATATATATATATATATATATTGCTCTTGATTTGTGCCACTATAGTACACTTCTAGTGTACTTGGTTGGTTTTTTTCTAATAAAATTTCTTACGTTACTTATCAAAAATACTATTCATATACATGAACAAGATGAGTATTTGAGATCATGAAAATTGGATAACTAATTTTGATTGTATCCGTTGTCAAATTATTAGTTTGAAAACCAAATTCATTCTTGTTTTTTTTATTTTTTATTTTTTTTTATTTTTTATATTGATTACATTAGGTGGGTTTACACAATACACATATTATACATGTTTTAAATTATACAAGAAATGTTATAAAAATTGTGGATACCAAACACCAGAAAATGTTCTCAAGCCCATTTTCAAGGTTTTCGAGAAAATGCTCTCTAGAAAATGAACCATTTTCTAGAAAACGTTAATGCTGAAACAAACAGAGCTTTACTATAATTCATTATTAACTTGGTAAATCGTGACAAGGATTCCCTTCTTTACACAATGCTCACTTCCTTTCCAAAACACTATATTGCTAGTCCAAACTTGCTTACTCTTTCTTACGGATAAAAAAAGGAACTATCTCCTCTTTCTTTATTTCACTTTTTCTAAACGAATGAAGGCAATCTTATCAAAATCTTCTATGGATCATAATCTTTCTAGTAATTGATGCTTTAGTTTGAAGGTTTTAGCTTATATCTTATTGATTACATTCTAATTGAAACAGAAACAATTTCAAATAGTTGTATGTAAAGTGTAAACCCACTCTTTCCACTTTTGAAGCTAATAGAAACAATTTTTGTTTTGTGGGAATCAGTGAACTTGTTTATCTCCACCCTTGTTGTTGAAAATGAGAGAGGACTGACTAGTGGAGTCCTACTAATCTTTTTTCTATTTAAGTGTAACTTGGCTTGTAATCTTGACTCATTGAATCCACACGATTTTTTTTTTTTTTTTTTTTTTTTTTTAAATTTGATAAGTTAAAAGGAAAAAATATAGAAAAGGATCTCCTTAATTGTATGACATGGTGCTTTTATTTATACAGTTTTTTAAGCTTAAATGTTAATGTTGATATTAATACTATAATTAGTAGTAACTTAATATATGACATGGATTATCATACAGATTTGTGATACTCTATCTTTTAAGTTCATGCATGATATATCAATCTCATACTCAATTAAGCTGATGTAGAAGATTTCTAATATGTCCTGTTGTTAACACTTTGCAGCATTTGGACCGTTGATCTTACATAGATACAACTAATTGCTAGCAAAGTTAGTGAAGTTGGTGAAATAATTAAGGTACTCTCTCTCTGGTTTTAGTGGGTTGTTGAATTAGGGCAAACAGGTGGCTTGCACGGAGTAATAAAGTGGTTTTAGCTAATATTGGGAGTGTTGACTATTTTGTGTAATATTGGATGATTCTTGTTGAGCTGTTTTTATTTGATTAATTCATTTTAGGCTATTGCTAGTAATGATGTTATAGTTACCAAATGTATTGATAACTTCTTTATGCATTTAAATTCATTGTTTTCTTAGGAACATAGCTGAAAGTGAATGATTAAAGATGATTTGTTTCTTAAATTAAAGTGAAATTGTGTAGATGAAATGTGTGTTAACTCTTGCTTTGTGCTTTCATGAAATCACATTATAGGTATTTCTTGTAAACCACTATATAGCAATGGATAGGAGTTGGATGAAAATTATGAATAGAAGGTTGCAAGAATATTTAGATGGAGTTCAACGGTTTCTAAATTTTGCATCTAACCATGCACACCTGAATGGAACGATTTCATGTCCGTGTAGAAAATGTGTGCATACGAATTCATGGCCTATAGATGTCGTACAGGATCACTTAGTGTCAAAATGGATTTGTAAGGGTCATAACCCTTGGGTTTTTAATGGGGAATCATCATCTGCACAGACTTCTTTTGAAATTCCTAATAGTCCTGCCCAAGGAAACCTAATAGAGTATACTGATCTTTGTGACATGTTGCATGACATGTTCCCCATACAAGATATGGCATCTGGGCTAATGGAAAAAGTCCCTATTGTGCAACAACCCACAGAAGGTCCTGCAGAAGGTCCTAATGAAGATGCACTTCAGTTTATGAAATTGATTGGAGATGCTAATCAACCTTGTTATGAAGGTTGTAAGTATTTTAGCAAATTGTCAGCCATTGTGCATTTATACCACATGAAGTGTCTTAATGGTTAGACCAACAAATCATTTACCATTTTGCTACAATTTTTTCTTGATTTTCTTCCTTCAAATGCTAAATTGCTAAAAGATTGTTATGAGGTGAAGAAAATTATTAAGGATTTGGGCTTGAGCCATGAGAAGATTCATACTTGTCCTAAAGATTGTATTTTATATTGGAAGGAGATTGCCAACCTTGAAGCTTGTCCAAACTGTAACCGTTCAAGATAGGAAAGTAATAAGTCTAAAGGTCAACAAAGTACTAATACTTCCTCCAAGGAAAGAAATAAGAAAGCTGCAAAGATCCTAAGGTGGTTCCCCTTAAAGCCAAGATTGCAATGACTATTTATGTCTCCTGAAACAGCCAATCATATGAAGTGGCATGCCAATGGTCATGTGAATGACTGGTTACTAAGGCATCTTGCTGATTCTGAAGCTTGGAAATCATTTGACTCTAAGTACATAGAGTTCTCATCCGAGCCTTGTAATGTGAGGCTTGGATTAGCAGCCGATGGATTCAACTTGTATGGAAATATGAGTAGTACCCATAGTACATGGCCTGTCATTTTGATCCCATACAATCTCCCTCCATGGATGCGCATGAAAAGGTCTTCTTTCATGCTATCATTATTGATTCCTAGTCCAACCTCGCTCGAGAACAATGTAGATGTGTACTTACAACCCCTAGTAGAAGAACTGAAAGAGTTATGGAATGTTGGAGTAAAAATGTTTGATGTGTCTTCCAAAAAATCATTCCAAATGCATGCTGCATTATTGTGGACCATAAATGATTTTCCTACATATGGTGATATCTTAAGTTGGAGTACCAAAGGTGCTCTTGCATGTCCCCCTTGTAACTATGATAGTCAGTCTCGTTGGTTAAGATATGGAAGGAAATTTAGTTACATTGGACATATAGGCGATTCTTGGATAGTGATCATAAATTCTGTAAGCAAAAACAATCATTTGATAGGCATGTTGATACGAGATCAGCTCCTATTAAAATATTCAGAGGGGAAATCATGTTACAAATGGATGTTGTAGCCGATCATGTGTTTAGGAAGAAAACAACTAATTTTCCCAATAAAAGAAAAAGAGGGGAGGAAGCCTTAACTGTGTGGAAGAAGAGAAGTATATTTTTCACATTGCCTTATTGGGAGGATTATGTGTTGCATCACAATCTTGACGTGATGCATATTGAAAAGATTGTAGTTGATAATATAATCGACACATTGTTGAACTTGGATGGCAAGACAAAGGATAACTTAAAGGCATGTCAAGACTTAAAGGATATGGGTATAAGAAGTGAAATTCACTTGGAAAAGGTTGGGAATGATCATACACGCATGCCACATGCCTGCTACCATATGAATGCTAGTGAAAAGAATGGTTTTCTGCATGTTTTGAAGGATGTAAGAGTATCGGATGGATATTTTTCGTACATCTCACATTGCGTTAAACTTAAAGAATGCAAGATTGGTGGGATGAAGAGCCATGATAATCACATCTTAATGTAGCAACTTTTTCCAATAGCAATACGGGGATCTTTGCCCCCTGAAGTGAGTAGGCCTTTAATTGACTTATCTTGTTTCTTTAGAGAGATATGTTCCAAAGTACTAAGTGTGGAGGAACTTGGGGCTCTTGAGAAGAGAATTGCAGTGACATTGTGTGAGTTGGAAAGAATATTCCCTCTCTTTTTGGTTACAGTGATGGTACATCTACTCATGCATTTGGCTAGCGAAGCCAAATTTGCTGGCCTAGTTCATTATCGTTGAATGTATCACATAGAGAGGTAACACTTATAGTAACTTGGTCTATTTGGTTTTGTTTTTCACACCAATTTCCCCGTGGTTAATCTTGGGTTTTCCAATAGCTACTTGTCAAGACTTAAGTCTTACATGCATAATAAAACTTATCCAGAAGGCTCCATTATAGAAGGGTATATAGCAGAGGAATGCTTAGCATTCTGCTCACGCTATTTTAAATCTGTTGAAACTACATTTAATCAGCTTGTAAGGAATGTCGAGGAATCCATGGGTGTAGTGGTGAGCATTACACTAGATTCAAATTCATGGATCCAAGCACATCGTTATGTGCTATTCAATTGTGACCCATTTCGCGAGTAAGTAATATGTCATTGCGTATCCTTTCATGTTATTCAAGTACAATATTCTAACTTAACAATAACACATTTGTTTACATAGTGTACACATAGCAAAGATCAAGGCTGATTTCCCTTTTCATGTAACCGATGATATTATTCAAAAGCAACACATGGAGAAATTCTGCAACTGATTTAGGAACTATGTAAGTAAAGCATATATATAAAACTTTATTGTTTATAATAGGTGATGTCAATGTCTATATATAAAAATTGGTTGTAATACTTTAGATAGCATACTTATAATAAACGTCATTGTCTATATTAGGTGATGTCAATGGATGCATCTAAGAAAAAGAAACTCTCTGATAAAGTCATATGGCTTGCTCAATATCCAGATAATGAAGTAAAATAGTTCAAGCGTTATGTTATAAATGGTTTGAAGTTTTGCACCAAAGACTCTGAGGCAACTAGGAAAACTCAAAACAGTGGAGTTTGTGTTGTTACTAAAGGTGGTGCTACTTATTATGGTGTACTAATCGATATTATTGAGTTGAACTACTCTAACAAGTATCGATATGTACTATTCAAATGTCAATGGGTTGACATTATTAGTGGGAGAGGATGCAAAAAAGATGAGTTTGGATTTTCACTTGTCAATTTTTCATGATTGATGCACATAGGTGATCAATTGATTGACGAGCCTTATGTATTAGCATCTCAAGCTTCACAAGTGTTTTACGTGGAAGATGTGAGACATAAAGATTGGGCGATGGTGGTTAAAACAAAACCTAGGGAGGTGTTTGATGTTGGTATTAATGCTTCACATAATGATGATGATGATGATGAAGTGGGCACCAATCTTGAGAATGTCCCTTACAATATAACTACTGATGATGCATATGATGGTGCAAATGACAACCATGCTTGGGCTCAAGTTAGTGAAGAAGAAACCATTTATGATACACCGTTGATCAGTGAGGATGAATTGCTTGAACAAGACTTTATTGATGATGAAGAGCTTAGTGATGATGATTATGAGTCCAATGATAATGACTGCAATTATGATGAGTCTAGTGCTGATGAGTCTTAGAGTTTCAAAACCTCTCTCTAGTTAGTTTCTTCTCCTTAAAATTATATGTCAATGTTTGTGTGTTTTTTCTTCAAGAATTCATTATGTTCTAATACAATTATTTGAGATTTGGCTGTGTTAAGATTGGACTAATTGTTTGAAATTAGTTTTGTCCATGTGATTTGAAATTAAGCGTACTGCTTCAATATTTAATGTTGCATTTTATTGAATGCAAGTGCTGGATGTACTAAAACAAAGTGCATTTAAATTGATTTGTTATAGGAAAGCAATGGTCTTTGTTATAGGAAATTAGTTTTGTTTTTGGATTGGTTTATAATTATTAAAGAAAAAAAATGGAGAGGGAAAAAATTGTATTTATAATGCATTTTGTTTTTGAAAGGCAAAAAATTGTACAAGAGAGGAAGCAACTGTTTTTTACATATGGGTTACAATACCTCTTATATCTTCCCTATTCGTTGCAGGTTGTTTGGCCTTTGGTATTTGAAGAGTTGTGGTTCTATTAATACATTTCTAAAAATTTGATGTAATTACACTGTAGGCTATATTGAGCTTGTGATGGTAATCCTTCATGAGCGGGAGCTTTACTTGGGCTGGGTGTGTCTCATGGAAGCACTATACTTGCATGATTTCTGCACTCAGTATCAGCATAACAATGAAGCAGCATCCTCTCATATGGTCAACCATTGTAAGTTTTTTCTAAGCTTTTCATTACTAAGCTTTTATTAGGACTATGTAGTTCTGCTGAAGGGAATAATTTTAATTTTCTTTCTAGTTGATGGTTTCCAAAGCTCGTTGATGATATCCAAAGCTCGTTGATGATATTAGAGACATGAAAATTACTAATGATGGTGCAACAATATTGAAGGTGCCATAATTTTTTGATGGCTTTTTGTGTACAAAGAACTACATTTTAACAACCGCCTTTTTTGGAAGTGTTGAAGGATTTGTTTAAATACTTTGGAACTTTGATAATGGTTATAGACAATGTTATGTATTTCATAATATATTTCTATGTTAATATAATGTCAGTTTGGAGACATTTGTGGTGTTATCTAGTTACATTTGTGGTATTGTCTTAGTGGAGCTAAAATTATTACAGGTTATTTGTAATAGACATGTGGGTTTAGAACCCAGAGGATAAAAAAAAATTCACCTATAGCGGCGAGCAAAAACCGCCGCTGAAGGACTAATATTTTAATATAATTGAAGACCTATAGCGGCGTTTATAGCCCATTGCTAAAGCTTCAAACATATAGTGGTGGACGAAACCGCCGCTAAAAGGTACATAGGGTTTGTTGTACATGAAGCCCTTTAGCGGCGCTTATTGCTCGCCGCTATAGATGACAACCTATAGCAGCCAGCGTATCCCGCCGCCAAAAGGTCACTTGACCCAAATGGTAACCTCATATGGTAGCGGTTTTTAGCTTGCCGCAACAAACCAAAAGTGCCGCTAAATTGAAGATCTATTGCAGCGCTTTTTGTTCTTGCCGCAATAGATCTATAGTGGCACTGTAACAGTGACGGGAAGAACTGCCACAATAGCACCCGCCGCTAAAGGTCAAATGTACCTTTAATGGCACTTTTTTGGGCTTTTGCAGCAGTTTTGGTCCGCCGCAATAGTACAATTTTTTTGTAGTGGAGCAAAGTAATCGCTCAAGTAGGCGAACTTTCTATTGAAAAATTTTTAGTTATTGAATAGTTCATTTAAGTGAAGTGAAAGGCTATTCACTCAAGCAAGAAGTAGTTTGCTTGAGCAAATGCAATTTGCTCGAGTGAGATTGTGGACCAACAAATTAATATAATTTTGTAGAAAAACATCATGCCTAAGTGAGGGTTGATTGTTTTGAATAACTAGTATTGTTTTAACAAAGTTTCAAAAGTTATCTCTTCAATAATTGAGCTTTCAATAGTGCATTTTCATTGGTATCACTTTATGTATATATGTGTGTGTATATATATAAATATATATACACGCATATTCAAAGGAAATTCACATAATTCTGTAGGATTCAAGCTTGGTTGTATCCTACAAGCGATTGTAACCCTTTAGCAAACTCTTTAAGTGGGTGAAAATATTATCTTATATGGAAAGGTATTCATTATGCCTCTAACCCTACTTTGTTCTATTCTTCTTCATTTATTGCCTTTAATTTCCAACAGTCAATGTAAAACTCCCTTTGGAGTTTTCATCCGTACTAGTTGGTTAATTGGTAATTGAATGCATAAAATTATCGGTTTTTTCTCTATCTTTATATGGCAAAAAGGTTGAGTCTAGCAAATCAGTTTCTCACCACCTAATGGCTACTTCAATCAATTCACACACCCTTTCCTCCTCTTGCAAATTCTTCCTAGGTGACATCATCTTGTATTGTGGGATAGGTAGCCAATCATATTTCCAAATTCTAAGTTGAACGGTTTAGACCCCTAAAACTATAACCAGATTGCGTAGCCTAGATTAATTAGCCAAGTTGTTACTTAGTCAAATTATGCAATTCTAGGTTAAAACAATCACAAAATCATATCATACATATAAACATATAAAGCAGCGGAAATAATAAAGAACACAGTGATATGATCACCCAGGAAAACCAAACCGGTAAAAAACCTGGGGAGGATTTTACCCACCGATCCTCAAGGAAAAACGGAATCCATTAAGAAAGAATTGAAGTTCTTACAAAAGGACTTACAAGCTCCCCGCTTGACTTCCTAATGCTACACACCAGTAGTAACTTCCTGACACGACCACGCGCAGGCTCCGAGTCCACGGACTACTTCTTTCTTTGTATTCCTTCAATCAGCTACAAGCTCCTTTACAATATTTAACCAACTTTGAGCAAACTTAAACAAGACTAAATACATTGTTTTGATCATGGTTTGCCAACATTACAAATTAGAGTTCTAAATACATAAAATCCTAAGACCTTAGAACCTAACAAACTCCCCCTTTGGCAATCCGTGACAAAACACACAATAAAAGCTCAAAGTTTACAAGTAAATAGCCCTTTACATAATAATGCTCATAAACAAAAGTTCAACCTAACTACTATCCATCGGTTGCAAGTGTAGACAGCAGCTTTGTCGAATCAACCTGTATATTCCTGAAATACTCAACAAACACATAAAAGCATGTGTGGCAGCAAATAGTATATAAACAGGTATAATATTCTTGTAAGATTCACACAACACAAAATAAAGAAATATATCAATGAAGCAACTCATAAATATAAATCAATAAGCAGTGAATCATAAAGACAACAAGAATCAAAAGAAAACATGTATATCAATATATCAATCAATGTTACTCCCCCTAACATGAACATCTCAAAAATGATATACAAAGTGAAGCACCTAGTTTAGGGGGAGTAACATACGTGCGTTTCTGGTGCGGCAAGCTCTCGCATGACGACAAGGAGTGCGAAACATACGTGCTTCTGGTGAATCCATGCGTGCGAAGCATGACGGACTTGCCGCACCAGAAAACATACGTGCGAAGCATGACGGCAAGCTCTGGCGTTTCTGGTGGGTTTCCTTTCAATATGAAAGACTCCCCAACGTATGTTTCTGGTGCGGCAAGCTCTCGCATGACGACAAGGAGTGCGAAAAGTGGTTGAATAGTAAAGGGTCTCTCTCTGTTGATCAACAACAATTCGGTAATTGGATCAGAGCTAATCCGTTTGGCTCAAAAAGGAGCAGGAGTATTGAAGTTAGAGGTTTTGAGCCAAGGCAGTCCAGTTCTCAGGGGGCGATGGAGCAGAACGAGGACAAAGCTCCGGAACCAAGGGCCCATACCAGAGAAGTTGTGGATTCCGGTGGGGGAGAGGTCAAGTTGTCACCGGCGGCGACGGCGGAAGATACAACCTGTTTTGAATCTACCCGGGGGACGGATTTTCGAGGAATGCCAGAGTCTAATACTGATATATCGGGCTTCGAGGCTATTGTTATGGAAGCTGAAAAGGATGTTTCACCAATTCAGCTAACGTCCAAGCCTAGGAAATCCGACGTTGTACAGACAAATGGTAACTTCATGAATAAGGATTCACAGAGAGAACCAGCGGATAAAAGGGAGGTTTTTGAAAGTCAACCAAAAAATCAGATATTCCAAGGAGAGGACAGTCAGATCAGAGAAGTTGGTGTGTTGGGATATGGTACTGAACAGGCTGCAACAGACAAACAAACAAAGGGCGTGAAGGAGGGAAAAAGTTTAAACACAGAGGGCTCAGGGGCGCGTGGGAAAATTGGTCTTGGGCCCGGCCCATCGGGTGAAGTAAAAAAAGGCCAGTGGACAAGGAAAATAAACAGGCCCAATCCAGAATTAAGAGAGGAAGTCATGTATGGGGCTGAAGGCTTGAAGCGTAAAGTAAGGGAGTTACAAGGCAGTGAGGAAGTTAATGCAGCGAAGGAAAAAAAACAGAAAACAGAGGAGGAAACAGTAAAACTAAGTGTGCTATTGGCTACACATTTGAGATCGGCGAAGGTTGTTGAGCAACCTCGCCGGGAGCAATGAGTATTCTTTGTTGGAACTGTCGGGGGCTTGGGAACCGGCAGACAGTTCAAGAGCTTGGCGACTTGGTTCGGGCACAAGATCCCACAGTGATGTTTTTAGCCGAAACATGGCTGGATGAATCTAGGCTAGTTGGTTTACGTGATTCGTTTCGTTTTGGCCATCATCATGGGGTTTCAAGAGTAACCCGTGGTGGTGGTTTGGTGTTGTTTTGGAAGAAAGACTTTGATTTGCATGTTATGTCCTCTTCACATAATCATATTGATGCTTTGATTAATAGAGGAAAGGAAAATGTTTGGCGTTTTACGGGTTTTTATGGAGCTCCAGAAACTCAGCTTCGGTGGAAATCCTGGGACTTGTTAAGAGACTTAAATAACCGTTTCTCTGTTCCGTGGCTGTGCGGAGGTGATTTTAACGAAATTTTGAAGTCCCATGAAAAGCTAGGTGGTCGGTTACGACCGTATGGGCAGATGCAAAAATTCCGTGAAGTTTTAGATGAATGTGGTTTGTTTGACCTTGGCTTTGTGGGAAATAAGTTCACTTGGCTCAAAAATTTTCCGGATGGTGGAGTGGTCTGGGAAAGGTTGGATAGAGCGGTGAGTTCAGCGCCGTGGTTTGATATGTTTCCTGCTACTAAGGTAATAACTCTGGTTGGTGTGTCCTCTGATCATAGCCCTATTTTAGTCTTACCCGAGGGGATCATTTCGAAGCCCCAACGCCCTTGGCGGTTCGAGCAAATGTGGCTTGAAAAGCAAGGTTGCCACGATACTGTTAAAAGAGCTTGGAAAGCTATCTCTTCGGAACCGCCCATGTCCAAAGTTATCCAGAATGTTGATACTTGTAAAACTCAGCTGAAAGCTTGGAGCAAGAAGGATTTTTGTAACGTTGTTAACACATTGACGGTGAAAAAAAAGATTTTGAAAAAAGCTAAAGAGGCTGCAGTGAATGGAGGAAGTTTAGATTTTTTTCTTCAGTTAAAAGGAGAGGTTGCCGAGCTTCTTAGGGTGGAGGAAAAAATGTGGCATCAGCGAAGCCATGTTCACTGGATGGTATCAGGTGATAAAAATACTAGTTATTTTCATAATCGGGCTTCACAACGTTTCAGGCGAAACAACATCTCTGAACTTAGAGATCCACAGGGCATATTGAACTCGGGTAATGAAGAGGTGTCGGAGATGATTGTGGGATATTACAATAATTTGTTTACTTCCTCCAATCCGCATGATTTTGAAGAGGTAGTTCAATTTACAAAACGGGTGGTAACGGAAGATATGAATAGCGGCTTAATCAAAAATTTCTCAAAGGATGAAGTGGAGATAGCCTTGAAGCAAATGGCCCCTTTGAAAGCGCCAGGTCCAGATGGAATGCCTCCAATTTTCTTCCAACATTATTGGGAGAGTATTGGTGATGATGTTGTCAAAGCGGTGGTCTCTTGTCTAAATTCTACTTCAATTGAGTCAGGTTTGAACCATACTTTTATTACTCTTATTCCTAAAGTGAAAAGCCCTGAATATGTTACTGAATTTCGCCCGATTGCCCTGTGTAATATTCTTTATAAACTGGTATCAAAAGTGTTGGCAAACAGATTGAAGAAAGTTTTACCCCTCATTATTTCTGAATCTCAGAGTGCTTTTCAATCGGATAAAGCTATTTCCGATAACATCCTGGTGGCCTTTGAGACATTACACCACATGAAGAGGAAAAAATCAGGGAAAATGGGTTCGATGGCCTTAAAATTGGATATGAGCAAAGCGTACGACCGCTTAGAATGGGTATTCCTTCAAAGGATCATGGAGAAGATGGGTTTTCATTTAACTTGGATTGGTTGGATTATGGAGTGTGTAAAATCTGTTACCTATTCGATTTTGGTCAATGGGGAGCCTAAGGGCCACATTATTCCCACTCGTGGCATCCGTCAAGGCGATCCTCTGTCTCCTTATCTTTTTCTATTATGTTCTGAAGGTCTTAATGGCTTAATAGAACATGCTGTTGATAGGAATCATATTGAGGGTGTGTCTCTTTGTAGAAATGGCCCTAAGATCTCTCACCTCCTTTTTGCTGACGATAGCTTATTATTTTGCCAAGCTAGAGTGGGGGATGTAGAAAAAATTCAGGAGTTACTTGGCAAATATGAACGGGCTTCGGGTCAAAAAATAAATTCGGACAAGACTACCCTCTTTTTCAGCAACAATGTTTCTTTAGCTACTAAGGAGGAAATTAAGAATCTGCTTGGGGTGTCCGAAATTAAGGAGTATGAAAGGTATTTGGGGTTGCCGGCAGTGGTGGGAAGAAGAAAAAAGGCGAGCTTGAATTACATTAAAGATAGAGTGTGGGGTAAGCTCCAAGGGTGGAAGGAAAAAATTTTGTCGCAAGCAGGTAAAGAAGTTCTTCTGAAGGCGGTAGTCCAAGCCATTCCTACTTTTGCCATGAGTTGTTTTCGATTACCTATTGGCCTTTGCCAAGATATTGAGATGCTCATCCGTAAATTTTGGTGGGGTCAAAGGGGAGATAGGAGGAAAATCCATTGGGCTAAATGGGAGGTTCTATGCCATCCAAAGAATGAGGGGGGTCTTGGCTTTAAAGATCTTTGCAAATTCAATAAAGCTATGTTGGCTAAACAGGTGTGGAGGTTGATACATGATAAGGAATCTCTATTTTATAGAGTTTTTAAAGCGAAGTATTTTCCTAACAATTCTATCTTTGAAGCAAAATCTTCTTCTGGCTCCTTCGCTTGGAAGAGTATTCTGTGGTCTAGAGATTTAATTGATAGGGGTTCTTCTTGGAGAATTGGTTGTGGTAATTCTGTCAGAATTTACAAGGATGCTTGGCTGCCAGGTCCTGATGGTAAAATTAGCTCCCCGGTCTTATACCTTGCTCCAGAATCTACTGTGGATTCCCTGATTGATCCTGTATCGGGTTGGTGGAACATCAATCTTATTGATCGGTGTTTTCACCCACCTGATGCCAGACTTATTAAGTCCCTGCCCCTGAGTTTCTTACCACAACCTGACACCTTGGTCTGGAATTCAGAAAAATCAGGTAGCTATACCGTTAAATCCGGATATAAATCTCTCTGTGAGATGCATAACAGGGACTCGAATCGCCCACAAGTCTCGGAGTCTCAGAAGGGATTCTGGAAAAGTATTTGGAAGCTGAATGTACCTGGTAAGATTAAACATTTTCTCTGGCGGGCTTGCACAAACTCGCTGCCTTCCAAGGAAAATCTTCGGAAGCGTAAAATCTTGGAGGAAACGGAGTGCTCCCGCTGTGCTGGTGATTCAGAGTCTGTTGTGCATGCTTTATGGAGTTGTAATTGCATAAAAATGGTCTGGGATACAGATTTTGGGTGGGTGGACAGAAGTGCAGCAGCCTCTGATTCTTTCTCGGATATTCTGCAGAAAATCAGAGACAAACCAGCCTTAGTTTCCTTATTTGCTGTTACCGCGTGGGCTATTTGGTACCAGAGAAATAAGACCCGTCTCCTCGATAATCCTTTGCCCCTTCGTAACATAGCTGGTTTTGCCAGAGATTATCTCAACCAATTCAGAGGCATGGACAGACCCTCTGTTCTTAGGAACCGGGTTACTCCTCGCAGGTGGCTTCCTCCAACATTAGGTTCGGTCAAGATAAATTATGATGGAGCTATGTTTGGTGAATCAAACAAGGCGGGCTTAGGCGTGGTAATTCGAACCTGTGAGGGTCGGGTGGTGGCTGCCTTATCGGAGCAGATCGAGAAACCTCCAACTGTGGAAATCCTAGAGCTTCTTGCGGCAAGGAGGGCTGTTTCTTTTTCTGCTGAATTGGCTCATACCCAATGTGTTTGTGAAGGTGATTCTAAATCTGTGGTTGATGTCTTAAAGAATCCCGGTTTAAACCTTTCCCATGGTGGACATCTCATCAAGGATATTTTATCTTTTTCAAACTCTTTTCAGAGTATTTCTTTCGCTCATGTAGGTCGGCAAGGCAATGCAGTAGCGCATGCTTTAGCCCAACGAGCGAGATCAGCCATTTCTTCTCAAATTTGGTTGGAGTGTGTTCCAACAGATATCATGTGTTTTGTATTGGATGATTTCCCAAACTCCTGATTTTAATATACAAGTATTCCCTTCTCAAAAAAAAAAAAAAAGTGAAGCACCTAGATACAATCTAAATAAACTCCACAAAAATTTCCCATGCTAACAAAAAAACATATCTCCCCCTAACACAAAAATCTCCCCCTATCAACAAAATTGCCTCTACAAGTCAAAAACTCTACTCCCCCTTTTTGTGATGGAATGCCAAAGGGCATCATAGGCCATCATCAAAAGGAGGTGGTGAGGAAGAACGAAGATGCGCCAAATCCACTCGCAGAGCACGAATCTCGTTGAACAGATCCACCAAAAGCTGACCATGAGCCGCCTGAACGGTCATGACAGTCTCCAAAGTACGACGAACATTGAAGTCAGCCGCAGGAGGTGGAGGAATAGCAGCAGCACCTACAGGATCTGGAACAGCCTCACCAGCAGGACCTGTAGAAGAAGAAGGATGAGGAGGAGCGCTAATAGAGGGATCAGACCTAGGGTGTTTAGAACCAACTCGAAAATGAGCGGCCCTCTGTCTAAGAAAAGACGCACCTATAGGACCAATAACATGAACAGGCTCAGAAGCAGGGAAGTCCTCTAAACCTAGATAAAGTAAAATCCTATGAATGAAAATAGGATGGACAAGGGCATGGGCAGTAGATGAACTCCTATAAACTTCGTTCAAAGAACGAAGAAAAAGATGGGGAAAACTAATTGGAGCATCTGTAACAAGAGCATACAGAAATACACACCTCTCAAGAGGAATGGTGTGCAGATGAGAAATGGGCCAGAGTGAATGACAGGCTATCCTAAAGAATAGATAGGTAGTCTCAGGAAGCTCAGCGGTGGTGATCCGAGGATCAGAACCCCACTGGATAGAAGATCCAGTGATGTAAGACATGACATCACTCAGCTCAGGTGACTCATCATAGGGATAGACAGGATCCCTAACCAACGGTACCTCAAGAGCATCAGCCACTACCTGAGGAGTAATGGAGTACTCTACACTTCGTATCCAACTCCTAACTAGAGTGTTGGAATCATAGATGCGGACAGAGAGGTTCGAGAAGAACTCTCTAATCAAGAGAACCGGAGGTGGAGGGTCAGACACAGCCAACAAAGGTAACCAACCTCTACGCTCAAAATTTGCCCTAATGGCAAGATCAACCTCATCTAAAAGAACAGAACGCTCAGCTCAAACCTTTCTATTAAGGTTTAAAGTCTCAAAGATCTCTTGGTTTTTCTCACTGGGGAACCGCTCACAATCAAAGGTAGGTGAGGGTGGAGTAGGAGTGGGGATGGTCCTACGTGCTCTAGTCTTCCTAGGCATGGTGCTAAGGAACAGGACAGAGACACAAAGAGAAAACCAAAAAGAACAAACACAAAACCAAGGGCAGATTGCAAGTTAGCACAAAAAAAAAATATAGAATGAAAATCTATATGATGCATGAACATTAACAATGTTATGATGCATGAACTAATGCAGTGACCAGGATCAAATTAAGTTCAATTTTCACAAAATTGGCTTGAACATAGAGTTTCTTAACAAAAACCCTAAAAATTGAGAACTACTTGAAAATTTTTGTACCAAATTGATGAATCAATCATTACACACTATTGGAAACAGTTTATAATAATCAATTACATCAATTACACAAGCCAATTTCATCAATTAAACCCAATTTCACAAAAAGCCCCAATTCGGATCAATTATAAAGCCTAGAAATTTAAGTTTTCCACAAAACACAAAATTGATCAAATTAATCAATCAAGAACATGTCTATAGGGTGTCCCCAACAAAACTCATTGATCAATTCCACATGATTAGGTCCGAATCATCAAAAAATTCCAAAAAGAAAAGTCCGAAAATCACCTTCTAAAATGCATGAAATCATGAAAATTAATTGAAAAGGAAGGGTAAAAAGGACATACCGGCTTGAGGAGAGAGAGATTATGCAAAAAGTTCGGAAGAAAACAACAAAAACTTGAAGAATTGGTCTTGCCTCGTCGGAGAGAGAAAAAGAAAAGTTTTTGAAAAATTTTGATACTTTGAAAAAGTCAGATTTCCCTTTTTAAAAAAAGCTTCTTCACGATGTTCGATCGATCGAGAATTACATTCGATCGATCGAATGTGACAGTCATTTTAGCACTTTCTGAGGCACTTTTTCGATCGATCGAAAATTAGGTTGGATCGATCGAAATGGGCAGAAACACACTTAATTTTGGGAAAAACACAGTTTTGAAAAATGGCAAACCAAACTTTGAAACAACTCCTCAAAACATTTGATTAATGAATGCAAAATGCATGAGTATGAGATGGAATGCATTTTCAAAAACCCAAAATTTTAAACCCAATTCTCTCAAACACAAGTTTCAATAGTCTTCCAAATTAATTTTCTCAAGCAACAAAAATGTTGTGCACAAATCTCAAGGTATTTTCAAACTTGGTTGGTCAGACCAAGAACACACACACTAGCATGTACAGTGTTTAACAAAGAGTAACCTGTGTAGTGTGTGAAACTAGCAAAGACTTGAGATACATGTGAGGTGATATGTGAATGGCAATCAAGCACAAAGTCTACACAATTCATCACATAGAATTAAGAGAGACTATCACCTAAAGAGTTACATCCTATAACTCCCACATCTCCTAAATCAAAAGCTTGCAATCATGTAAGTTTCTTTCATTTTTGCCTCTTATTTTTATATGAAATGGCATTCAGCCTAATAGTACACACCGGTTTGAATTAAGTGAATTGGCATCAAGCCTAATAGTACACACCAGTTTTAATTTAATTTGAGGTTACACCTTATGTTCTTTTTGTGCATGTGCTACACTTTCTCGAGCACTAAATCTTATGATATGCACTAAGGTGTTCATGATTGGCTAGTGAACAGTGGTGAGATGGTTATTTATGCCTTTCTCAAAAGGATCAAGTCCGACAGTCAAAAACTAGTGACTTCATGATTAAGGCAAAGTGATTAAGAACCACACACATTTTTCCCACACAACATGCACTACAAAGTTTCAACTAGTTAAGTGCAACAAATAAGCTCATCAAAGTTAAACAAGGTACACAAGACATGACAAGTGTAAAAAGAATGACCAACCTTGTTTTCAAAAATCAAGAAAAATAGTGTTCAACACAGATTTTGCTTTCTCCTTTTTTTTTTTTAATTTTTTTTTAATTTTTTTTTAATTTTTTTTTAAAAGAGAAAACAAATAAATCCTAGAATGAAATGCATGTATGTAATGCAATGCAAGTCCTAGAACAAAAGAAAAACACAAACACCAAATAACAATGGTCACAATAGAATAGAGCAATGAAGCACAAGGACCATGTCAGAAAGACTCAATTAGTTCGAGTCTTTTGCATCCAAAACTTTTTAGATGCACCTCGAGCATTGGAGTTCTTATTCACATTAGAGTGATTCCCAACTCCCGAATTTGAATAAAGGTTTAACGCCTTTACCAATTCACCAATTAGTGCCATAGGATCTTGTGCTTGAGGCACAGGCACTTTTGGTCTTTTTACTCTCTTATCAGCTTGAAGCTTGTAACAGTTAGGACGAATATGTCCAGACTTACCACAATAATGACAAACCCAAGCAGGTTTACCATGCATCTTGTCCTTCGGTTTGGTAGGCTCCTTAGGTTTGGATTCTCTTAAGTCTACCTTAATCTTCTTAGGTGGTGAAACTTCTATAGGTTTAACAACCTCACTCACAGGGGGTTTTATAGTTTCACTCACAACCTTACTCACAAGAGGTTCAGAAGAAGAAGAAGAAGGAACGAAGACAGTGGAATGGGGTCCAGAATCAAAGATGCTTTCAACATATCCTAACCCAGCTTTATCAGAAGGATACTTTTGAATATTCAACATGTGATCAAGTTTAGAACTAGCAGATCTAGCAACAGATAAATCATGTTCCAAAGTTCTAACTTTATCAAGCAACAGCATGTTTTCAGATTTAACATTATTCAAAAGATCATTAGCATCAAACAATTTCACAAGCAAATTTTTCTTTTCAAGCTCAAGAGCATCAATTTTCTTCAGGCCTAAATCAACTTTCATAGCATCCTTTGCAGCAATTTTGCAAAGTTTGTTATAGGCCTCTTGAAGATCTGCATCTTCAGAGAGTTCCCCATCAGCAGGGTTCTCCTCAGCAGATATGCTTTCATCTACTGTACCAGTAGCAGTGAAAGCAATGAAGTTTCCATCCTCGTCACAACCGGACTCATCATCAGAAACCTCATTATCACTAAGGGTTACAGCCATAGCTTTACCCTTATTTCTCAAGAAAGTAGGACATTCAGATTTGATATGACCATACCCTTGACAACCATAACACTGAGGACCCAAAGAGTTATTAGAAGATTGACCTACTTGTTCTCTAGGTTTTTCAAAATTGTTAACTTTAGTGGGATCATTCTTCCTAAAGTTTCTAGGTTCAGCAGTGTTGGTGTTCCTTGCCTTTCTATTAGTGTTTCTGAGAAAATTTCTAAAGTTCTTGGCAAGGTAAGCTATCTCCGTGGGAGAGAGCTCATCATCAAATCCACCAGCTTCAACATCATCAATAGACTTCAGTGCCATTGATTTGGATTTGACAGTCTTGGGTAAGTCAGACTCATAGGACTGAAGAGATCCTACAAGCTCATCCACAGGGATGGAATCAACATCCTTACTTTCAGTAATGGCTGTTACTTTGGGTCTAAAGTCTTCAGTCAAGGATCTAAGAATCTTCCTAACAACTTTAGGTTGATCATAGACTTCACCCAAATTATAAGCAGAATTAACAATATCATTTAGTTTTGCATAAAACTCATCAAAGGTTTCATCATCAGACATTCTAATGTTTTCAAACCTAGAAGTTAATTGCTGCAGTTTGTTAATTTTAACAGCCTTTGTGCCTTTATGCATAGTTTGGAGGATTTTCCAGGCAGTATGAGCAACCTCAACATTAGAGATCCTCTTAAATTCCTCCATTGAAACAGCTTTGAAGATGGCATTCATAGCTTTGCTATTGAAGCCTACTGCTTCTTTCTCAGAAGTTTGCCACTCACTCACAGGAGTAGTGGGCTTCTCCCATCCGTATTCAACGGAATTCCACACCCTCTCATCTATGGATTTCAGGAATGCTTTCATCCTTACTTTCCAGTAAGCATAATTGTTCCCATCAAAGTGAGGAGTAACAAACAGAGAGTGTCCATGCTCCATGACAACTGGGGTCAAGGATCAGCTCTGAGATAAAGATCTCAAACAAGAAGAGCTACCCGCTCTGATACCACTTGATGGAAATTTAGACCCCTAAAACTATAACCAGATTGCGTAGCCTAGATTAATTAGCCAAGTTGTTACTTAGTCAAATTATGCAATTCTAGGTTAAAACAATCACAAAATCATATCATGCATATAAACATATAAAGCAACGGAAATAATAAAGAACACAGTGATATGATCACCCAGGAAAACCAAACCGGTAAAAAACCTGGGGAGGATTTTACCCACCGATCCTCAAGGCAAAACGGAATCCACTAAGAAAGAATTGAAGTTCTTACAAAAGGACTTACAAGCTCCCCGCTTGACTTCCTAATGCTACACACCAGTAGTAACTTCTTGACACGACCACGCGCAGGCTCCGAGTCCACGGACTACTTCTTTCTTTGTATTCCTTCAATCAGCTACAAGCTCCTCACTTGTTTATCTTTAAGCTTCAAAGGCAGCAACCAAGTTGATCATCAAGATGTTGATGTGATCTCAATCTTGAAAACCCTAAGCTTTGTGTAAAGGAAAACTCCTTTAGATCTCACAAGAGATTTACACAAAACCGCAATGTATGAGCAACAATACAACTTGTGCAACTCTGAAAAACGTGGCTATGGTTTGCCTTATATACCTAGGGCAAAAACATAAAACCCTAAAGGTTTAAAGAGTTAGGGCTGAGTTGGAATTCTGCAGAAAAACGCATCTGGGCCGACTTTCAATCGATCGAGTCTAACCTTCGATCGATTGAGCCAGGCCGAGAAGCCCCAATGCTTCTGCAGTCACTCGATTCCAACTTTACAATATTTAACCAACTTTGAGCAAACTTAAACAAGACTAAATACATTGTTTTGATCATGGTTTGCCAACATTACAAATTAGAGTTCTAAATACATAAAATCCTAAGACCTTAGAACCTAACATAAGTGTTTTTCCATCTCCAATTCTTCAGATGCTTCCATCTCAAATAACTTTCTTGACTTCAAACTGTTAGGATTGGTGCCCTTAAATCCTATTGTTAGATGCTATGTATAATATTAAGTGTGACATTGTGTTTGACATTATGTATGACTTAATATTATGTTTAATAAATTTGTTTTATTATTATCTGAAATAATGGTAACATGAATATTCGGACATTATCATATAGTCCATGAGATGCATATTATGTGATTTATGTGAATAGTCACAGAAGATATAAATCACAAGTTCTTTGTAAACTCAGAAGTATAGTTCGTAGTCGGTGATGAAATTGGGCATTTCATCTGCGAAGACTATAACATATCAACTACGATGATTTGTCTTGATCATGGAAGTGGAGACTTCTAGTTGATGTGTTAATATGTTTTAAAAGTTAAGACATATTGAACTGGACCGCCATGAGATTTATTATTTGCCTAAGGACTGTCAAATGAATAATAAATCTCATGACTTGTATTTGCATGAACTCTTAATCCTGAGAGAATAATGGACCTGATCATAAGATGTAGGTTGCTTTGATATATCAGGAGTGAGATCTATATTAATGGTCAAAACCTCAGTATGTTGGGCAGCCACATTAAGTGTTGATGGAACATGTATTCTCAAGATGGAATTCATAGTCTCTTACTGGAGATATAAAATATTCCCTTGAGATAAGTTTAATGAGTTTGTTATTCAGAGAGTTAGGCCTAACCACTTTAGTAAGACTAAAGTATATATATTTATGGAATTGGATTTCATAAATATATAATGAATAACATTAAGGATTAAACCGGGTACTCAAGGATCAAGATGTAGTAATTTACAAAGTGGCAGTCTATATTAATAACTTTGTATTACTACGAATATTTTATGAAGGGGTTGCATGTATAATAAAGTCTTGGGATATAATATATAGATAAGACCTAGAGTGCAACTATATTTATATAGTGGTATTAAATATAGTTAATGGTAACTTTGGACTTGTCAAGAGTTGACAGAAAAGCCCAAGGCCCATTGGAGCTAGTGTCTTATTGGTCCCTTTTGGTCCCACTCCAAGCCACACACTTAAGCCCAATTGGTAAAGCCCAAAAGGCTAGCCCAATTAGATATATTGGTTAGAAACAAAGGGAAAAATGTACAGAAAATTTTTGGTAAGAAAAACACCATTGTAGTGGTGTGGAAGTGGGTTTTTTGATACTCACTAGATATCCCTTTGTTACCAATTTGAGAGACCACACATCTTGGGCGATTAGTGGAATTGGAGTGAAGATTAAGAGTATTCCCAAGTGCTTCAATCTTCGGTTTTGAAACTCATCGCTTCAAGGTACGATCTCTTGTTCTCATAATTCTGAAATTTACTTTACACATGTTATCAATATTGAATGAAGTAGATCCGTTCAAAACTTACTTTTCCGCTGCGCACTCATTTAATTCCATCACAAACATGCTTTTCCCACTGCAAAAAATAAGGGCTATAGTCGCGTTTCTAAAACGCGACTATAGACCCTAAAATTGCAACTATAGGCCCATTTGGTCTATAGCTGCATTTTCTATAGCCGCGCTTACACACACACATATATACATAAGGGTCGGCAGCGCAAGAGGCACAAGGATCGGCGGTGAAAGAGAGTAGGAAGGGTTGAGCTATGGCCGGCGACAGATGAAGGGCTTCGTCGGCAGCGGCACTTGAGTGGATCGACATCACGTGGAAGCCACGGGCTTCGTCGGCGGCGGCGGCATGCGATGGCAGATAGTGAGAGAGAGTGAGAGAGACTAAGAGAGTGAGAGATTGACAATAGATAAGTCTAGTTCTTTTTTCAATTTTTTATTTTCTTTTTCTTTTTTTTTTTTTACTGTTTTATTTTATTTTTCTTAAGCTGGCAAGATCTATAGCCGCATTTAAAAATGCGGCTATAAATCCTCCATTAAAAGAATGCCATGAACATATAGCTGCGTTTTAAAAATGCGACTATAGGTTACATCTATAGCCTCATTTATTAAAAATGCAGCTACAGATAAGCTATAGCCGTGTTTTTTAAACATAGCTACAGATCATCTTTTAAAAAAAAAAAAAAAAAAAATCAAATGAACATATAGCCGCGTTTCCTAAAAACGTAACTATAAGCCCTATCCAAAAAACGCAGCTATAGCTTGTGTTTTTTGTAATGTCCATGTATATGAAGATTTTTTTTTCCTGCTTTAGACTCCAAAAAAAGCACAAGAGGAAATACCTTGGTTTGAGTACTTGATATATCAAGGAATGATTATTATGCATGAGCCTACATCTCAATTCGGCAAGAAAATTAAGCTTGAAAGCATTTTAATCTAGAAAACTCATTCTTTCAGAAATTTGTGAATCACACAGTCAATTCCATTTAATCCTTCTCTTTTCGTTATCCCCACCAGAAGTTACTTATCCTTTAATTTTTAAATCTTTACATGGTGTAAGCGGGAGCTTAAAATCACTCATCGTGTATAGTGGAACAAATTATGCCATTGATTTAATAAGGATCTCTCTACTAGTTTTTGACAATAGTCTCTTCTTCCACCCTTGAATATTTTTTCAAACTCTTTCTTTAATCCATATATTAGTCAATATATTAATACAGCTCAAGGCCATCAATAAAATCACTATAAAAAAAATAAAAAAAAATAAAAAATAAAAATAAAAAAAAAAACTGTATTTTCTTACTTTATTCAAACCATCTAAATTAAAAACTGAAATTCAAATTCTTTTCTTTAAATAGTTCATCCAAATAAATTGCATTCCTAATGATACGGTTGGGATGTTAACTTGCAGGTGGAAGGTGGAACTATCTTTGAATATTAATTATTGTAAAACTTGCGTTCCCTTTTTTTTTTTCCTTTTCTTTTCATGGTAATCTTTGTGTTTTTCCACTCTAATCGAATTATACTCCAAATAATTTCTGTAGTCTTTTCCCATGTTTGCCGCTTATTGACCAAAGCATTAGGTTCAACATTCGGCTTTCAAGAAACAAATAGATTAGTGAAACTAAGAAACTCGATGAAGTTAAGTAAAAAACCAGACCTCATGAAGTTTTATTATTCTTTGGACTGTACTCTGTACATATGTTATGCTTCTAGAGTGATGCATCAAACATGTTTAACCTGTGGCTGCTGTAATGAATTTCCATTTTTTGTTTTACATGCTGCTTTAATGACTTGAAGTCTATTGCATTAATTATATAGATTTTCCATCTAAATGATGTAGCTCATACTAATCCATTTATTTTCCAAAACTTGATTCTCAAAAAAAAAAAAAAAAAAGATGAAGATATTAATCCATTTATTTTTAGCAAAATTAGGTCCTCCAGAATCACTGCCTTGTGCTTCTGTATAGTCTTAAACGCCTATGTTGTATATCAAATTAAATTCCGACAACTTAGTCCATGGAACTAGTGATGTGTCATCTATCAAACAAAATCACCATCCATATAGAATAATTTTTTCATATGTTGGAGCAATTAGTATGCTGCTTGGTCTAATACAGTTCCAAAAGGTGGTCCAGGTTTTGAAAAAGAAAGATGCTCATTGATAATACTACTATATGATGCTGAACTTCATCAAAGCTCCACTTATATTATATGATCATTGTTGTGCATCCATGTTAATGGTCTAAATTGGTCAATCCATGGATAAGATCGAGGGGGCTTTTACCCTCTAGTATGAGAGCAAAGTGCAAGTGGTCAAACCTTGGGTCCTATTTATAAAGGGCATGTTTACCTGTCTGCATCTAGCTAGTACTTGGATTTGTAAAGGCTACAAATTTCAGTTAATTGGTTTTTGAGCAATATAAGCATTGTACCATGAAAGTGGATATTGTCCCAACATTTCTGAGATTCTGTTGTGTGCTTCATGTTGGCTTTGAATGTGCAACAAAGCTAGAGGTAAATCCACATTTAAAATAAAGGTTACATTTATTCTGGTTGCATTCCATCAATTAATGTTAAGAAGAGTGATATTAATTGAGATAGTTACTAAAGAAAAAGTGTAACATTTCAAACAAGAAACATCAACCATAATTCGAGAGTGAGAAGTGTTCATTATTGCAGCATTGCTGTTTTTTAATGAATTATATCAAAGTTGAAATGCTACCTAATTTAAATGGTAATATCTATTATTATATTAGGACTAATGCCACATCAACAATATTTTTACAACAAATTCATAACAAATCCTAAATGGCTAGTTGTTATTGGTTTTAATTTGGCCCACCACTATCATCACTTTTTAACTCTCTAGTAATAGCTTACCACTTAGAATTTGTTATGAAATTTTTGTAGATGTAGCATTACTTTGTATTAGAGGAAGGAAAATGTTAAAGATGCAAAAGGAAAATGTTAAAGATGCAACTATTAATTTTACTTCAAATGCTTACAAACAAAAATAGTAATAAGTTTCTTAATTATTTTTATTATTCTATGTTTTAAAGTTGTTACATTAGTTTATAAAACCTATGCAGTAAATAAAATTTATAATAATAATTCATAACAAGAAAAAATGTTTGTTACAAAAAAAAAAAAAAAAAAAAAAAAAAAAAAAAAAAAAAGAGCATTGCAATAACATTAGAGTCATTGCAATAGTTGATGATGTGCTGCAATAAAATTTAAGGTAATAAGTTTGTACAACAAAAATTTGTTACAATAAACTCTAAATATTTTAATGACAACTTTAATACAATGAGATATATATATATATATATATATATACACATATATATATTGTTACAATAAACAATTTAATGTTCCGAACATCTTGTAGCAATAGGTTATTACTTCACGAATCTTATTACAATAGATTGTAAATTAACAAAAATAATTCGAGTTAAGTTATTACAACGATATATTCATTGTAATAAATATTTTTTCATATTTGTCATTGCAATAAGTTGTAAAATAATTGATATGATGTTATTCCAATAATATCTTCACTTCATATTTGTCATTATAATAGATTGTAAAATAATTGGTAACAAATTATTGCAATGATATCTTCATTGCAATAAAATATCTTTTTGAAATCTTCGTCGTAATATATTGCAAAAATAATTAGTATCAAGTTATTGCAATGACTTCTTCATTTAAAGTTATTGCAATAAATTTTCCTAATGTAATAAAGTATTAAAATTATATTGCAACAGATAATTATAAATTATTGCAATTAATTATTGTTAATGCAATAATTTACCACTTTCAATTTACGATTGCAAGAACTTTTAACTTATAAATGTGATATTGTGTCTAATACTACTACACTAATTTTGTTGTATTAACAATTGAAGTAATAGACTTATTTTGGTATAATGAAAAAACTTTACTTCAAATCTAAGTCACGGTTTCTATTATTTCTCTTTATTATTTAATCTGTTGTCTCTATTCTTCTCTCCCTTTTCCCGCTGATTTCTAAACTCTTCAGAACTTTGATTTTTCTCTCTGCTAACGCAATGGCTTCTGCGTCTTTTTATTTTCATTCACCTTCTTCTTTTTCATCATAGCCATCTCAGGATTATGACATTTTTCATAGTTTCAAATGATACCCGTTATAATTTCAGAGACCATCTATACACTCCCTTGCATAAAAAGAGAATTAGGACCTTTAGAAATAGGGAAAATCCATTGTCTTTCATTTGAAGTGTTCAGCTTCCCATATGAACATGAAGAAGAACAAAGACATTTTTGTGCTCAAAAGCTTCTATCTTAGGTCTCTTTCATAAGCTTCTATTGTAGCATTATTTATTGTGGAGCGCATGAAAGAGACTAAGATAGAAGCTTCTACCGAAGCTTCTGAGTGCACGGATGTCTTTGTTCTACTTCATGTTCATATGAGAAGCTTTTAAACTCTTCTAATGAAAGTCAATGGATTTTTCACGTCTCTAAATGTCCTAATTCCTTTTTGATGCAATGGAGTGTATAAATGGTCTTTGAAATTAGAGCAGGTGCCCTTTGAAACTAAGAAAAATGTCATAATCCTGTGATGAAGAAGAAGAAGAAGAGGAACAAGGAGATTGGAAATAAGAAGATGCGGAAGCCATTGTGTTAGTGGAGGTAAATCAAAGTTCTGAAGGGTTCAAAAATTAGAGGAGATAGGGAGAGAATAATAGAGAAAAAGATTAAATAATATAGAGAAAGTCTAGAAACTGTGACTTTGATTTAAAGTAAAGTTTTTTCGCTACACCAAAATAAGTTTGTTACTTCAAATATTAATACAACAAAATTAGTATAGTAGTATTAGACACAATATCACATCTACAAATTAAAAGTTGTTGCAATAGTAACTTTGATTTGAAGTAAAGTTTTTTCGCTACACCAAAATAAGTTTGTTACATCAAATATTAATACAACAAAATTAGTATAGTAGTATTAGACACAATATCACATCTACAAATTAAAAGTTGTTGCAATAGTAACTTAAAAGTGGAAAATTATTGCATTAATAATAATTAGTTGCAATAATTTATAATTATCAGTTACAATAGCTGATTTAATACCTTACTACATTAGGAAAGTTTATTGCAATAACTTAAAATGGCGAAATCATTACAATAATTTGATACCAATTATTTTTACAATCTATTAATATGAATGTTTCAAATTGATATTTTATTGTAATGAAAATATCATAGTAAAAATTTGATATTAATTATTTTCTAATCTATTGCAACAACAAACATGAAGCAAAGATATCATTGTAATAACTTAGTATCAATTATTTTAAAACCTATTAAAATGATAAATACGAAACAATTATTTATTATAAGGAATAAATCGTTGCAACAACTTAACTCGAATTATTTTTGTTAATTATTTACAATCTATTGCAAAAAGATCTGTGAAATAATAGTCTATTGCTACAAGATATTCAAAACATTAAATTGTTTATTGCAACAACATATATTTCATTGTATCAAAGTTGTCATTATAATATTTAGAGTTTATTATAACAATTTTTTTGTTGCATAAACCTATTACCTTAAATTTTATTAAAACACAATGCATCAACTATTGCAATAAATCTGATGTTATTGCAACAGTTTTTTTGTTGTTGTATTAAAAAATTATTCTTTGGGAAATCTTTGTTAAGAGTCTTGAGAGAGTCTAGAAACCGGAACCATGACTTTGATTTGAAAAGTGATTTACTCACAAAAAATACTAAATTATAAATTACACTATATTTTTGGCATATTTCAAATTTAATAATCTAGCTTTAATTTTTTTTCACTTCAATATACTTTAATAATTATTTATTGTCAATTTAATCATTCCATCCAACTCTTGTTATCTAGGGTAGTAGGGTTGATATTAAGTACCTAAAATTATTTTCAATTTAATTTTAATATTTTTTTTTAATTTATAAAAACATATTTTGGGTTTTTTTTAATAAAAATAAAATTTTCATCAAATTAAAGGAAGGATACAAAGAAAGATAATGTTACACCATCTAATAACTTGTTATTAGATTTATATTTTAAAAATCTCACCGTTTAATTACATACTTTATATGTTCTTAACATGTATACCAATTTTCATACCAATCAGATATTATTTATCATTTTTTCCATAACTCATCTTTTATGTATGATTTTAAACTACAAAATAAACTTAAATTTAAATAATTGATTGATGACATGATTTTTTATTTTTTATTATCTTGAAATTTTGCAAGTATAGAGAATACACGAAAATAATGTGATCTAACAGTGAATTTGTTAATATATATATATATATATATATATATATATATTGCAATATAAAGAATCTTATGAGTTTTAAAAACCTCGTCCAAAAGAAAGAGAAGAAAAAAAAAAAAAGAAACAAACCTAAAAAGGCTAGAATTACGGATCTAATGGACAACAAAGTCAAGGTGGTTAAAGACAATTCATCTTGATGAAAAGTAAATTAGAAGGACTATCATCATGTCATCGACAAGTTTCATTCAGTTGGTTGATCGTGCAGTTTAGTCTTTACAGGACATATTGTAATTTAGGATCTCATAGATGCTTGAAGCCATTTAAATTTCATTAAGTAAAGGAGGTTAGCTAGTGACTTTCCATAGTGAGAGTTAGTTTTAATGAAAAAAGCAATAGTATGTAGTGAAGTTGGTGCCAGCACCCCAAACTTTACCAGCAAACCGATTCAATGTTCTATAATTTGTTAATTGTTATCTATGACGAAGTTGTTTTTTCCACTTCCATGATAATTATGTTTTCTCCATGCTCTTTTATTCTATTATTGTTGGAGTTTTTAAACAAACAAAAACAAGAAGAAAAGAAAAAGAAAGAAGAAGATTGAAAGCAAAAATATAATGGTTGAAAATTTTATTTTAAATCAAGTTAACAGCCAAATAACAGGGGAAAATGGGCCAATGCCCTTTTTGCACAAATTATACAGTGTTTTGCTCCATTTCCCAAACTAATTAGAGAAATACTCATCTTTTGAAACTCGATTTTCTAAAAATCAAGTTTCAATTTAAAACTCGATTTCTGAACAATCGAGTTATTACAAACTGAAAATTTAAAATAAATAAATAAAAAAATTACTGGAACTCGAGCTCCATGAACTCGATTTCCATGCAATTTTTTAAAACCCTATAGTGGCGTTTTAAAACATACAAGTTTTTTTTTTTTTTTTTTTTTTTTTTTTTTTAATTCTAATCGCTCAATAGGGAGCCCTATAGTGTTCTAAAACATGCAAGTTTTTTTCTTAGGTTTAATCACTCCATAGGGAGCCCTATAGTGGCATTTTAAATACCTATAGTGGCGTTTTTTTATGGAACTCGAGCTCCATGAACTCGAGTTCCATGCATTTTTTTTTTTTTTTAATTTTACCTATAGCTGTGTTTCAGGGAGGCCTATAATGGCATTTTTAATACCTATAGTGGCGTTTTTTAGGGAACTCAAGCTCTATGAACTCGAGTTCCATGCATTTTTTTTTTTTTTAAGTTTGATCGCCCCATACTCGATTTTCTACAAATCGAGTTTTACATTGAAACTCGATTTTGAGAAAATCGAGTTACAAAAGAGCAGCATTTTCCTAATTAGTTTAGGAAATAGGACAAAACGCTGTATAATTTGTGTGAAAAGGGCATTTGCCCATTTTGGCCCCAAATAACATGAGTAAAAGAAAAAATGTTCAAAATTAACTAGGTTTGATTACGTAAACCATTTAGAGAAGCTTAGCTGACTTGTGAGATGTATATCTAATAAATGTCACTTCATGTACCTACACAGTATGGTAGTCGCATGTATGCATCTGCCCCCTGTACGCACGTAGTGTCTAAAGCAATATAAATAGCTTTGATTTAGTAATTAAAAAGGTTTACTTGACCTGCTTGAAGTATACATTTTTAACTCTCTCTTTTTTTTTTTTTCCTTTTCCTTTGCTTGTCAATGTAAGAAATCAATACTATTGGTCACTGAGGGTGAGTGATCGTCTGGCAGTATAAATGCTTTTTTATTTTTCTTTTTTTGAAGAACGAAATTGTAGGGTGCAAAGTAACTTTAGACCATTATTAGATTAATTTTACATTGGAATTATAATCAACTTGTTAAATTAGCTAATTATGTAATTCAGTTATTACCGGTAAATAATCGCAGATTAACAATCAACATATATGTAAAGATAATAATAAAGTAAACAACACAAGCGTATGGTGATAAAGTGGAAATCCTAATTAGGGATGCATTCACCAAAAAATAAAAATAAAAACCCTAATCTGAGGTTTCCCAAACTCCCCAAAAATAAATAAATATATAGTAGAATTAAAGTTTACAACTTGAACAAACCCTCAATCCTAGACTCTACTCCTTAAAAAATTTATTGAAATAGCCTACAGTCAGCTGCAAGCTATTTTTACTCTTCTATTCTAAGTACCACATTGAAGGTTTGATCTCCACGAACATCATCTGTGATTCTAATTACTGTCATCTGCGCTTTCGCTTTGATCACCAAACTGAAACTTCGTCTTCAAATATATATGCTTTCGACACAAATGGGTTGGTGAAATTAGGTTAGGGTTTTTCTTTTGTAGTTCTTGGCACAATTCTTTTAAACCTCTTCAAAGCTCTTTTTAAGTCGATCTAAGTGCCCTTTTATAGTTATGCATATATGTAGGGCACGAATTCCAAGTCATCAGTCAAGTTAATTAATTAAATTATAATAAAGGAATCTCGTATCTTGATGGAGCTAGCCTTAGTGGAGAGTAAGTTAAGAGGCCTGCTTTAATCTTTCGAGACTCAATTGAAGGTGAGTCAAGATTCTAGACACTTCCTTCTCTTGAATACTATTGATTTGATGATTACAACTCATACAAGGTACATGTCATGACATTTGCCGATGCTAAATCTAACATCAGGCATTGATTCTCAATGGATAGATGATGTTATGGCCACGTCTAGACTAGATCTTCTACGGAATAGCACCTTGGTCTCTTAGAATTTTTTTTTTTTTTTTTTTTTTAAATTAGGAAAAATAAAGAATTAATATTCTTTTAAAGATAAGGAAGCTTGATCACCTTAACCTAACTGAAAAAAATTTCAGATCCTTGATTTACAATTTTTGGTCCTTTGCTGCAAAGAATATTCTTCCAATGAAAGAAACTAAAATTTAGAACGGGTAGGGGCCGAGGGGGTCCTTCACACGTGTAGCTGAGCCTGTCGGAGAGTAATTGGCAAGAGAATTCGATGTGATTGTGATTGTGATTGTGGTGTCAAGAGTGTGTGGTGGAGTGTTTGAATATTTCTGTTCCCTATTTCTCTTGCTTATCGATTAAGAGATGTTGATGTAACTCTTAACATGGCTCGTAGATAAGATTTCTCTTCTCAACTTCAACTATGCTTGATTTTAGAATGATAAGACTTATAATAGAGCTATATCTTGTCAAGTGGTGGTAGTTGTCTTAATTTGTAGGTATCATAAAGACAACTAACCATTAATTTGTTTGTATTACAAGCTTTACACAACAAAGACACAATGAAAATGGTTCTCAAAAAAAAAAAAAAAAAATTGATAATTGTCTTTGTACGTGGATGAAGTGCATGTTGGGTGAAACAATGCAAGTCTCTCCGTCTCTTGTTTCGTGGTGTGATCTAATGTTGTAGCGTGTTCGAGTTTATTTTATTATTATTATTATTATTATGTTCATTCGGGGTCCAGCGAATAAGATATTTTATATTTCATTTGAAATGTAGAGAATAATCCATTTCATAATTAAAATTTTATTTTTTAAATCTGATAATAATATATAGAATGTTGTATCTTTTAAAATATAAAATGATATTCATGGCGGGGTTAAAAATTATATATAGCATGATGAAGCCAAACTTCTTGCTTGAGCTGAAATATAGTATCAATAAATTGGTCAAGATACATGTGCATTTTCTAATATTTTTTGAAAGCCTTTTAATTTTCTAAAATTAGAGTACGTCTTGTAACTCATAAATATACTATATAAGAGTAAAGAAAACTTATCAACTTTCTAAACTGGGTACATAATAGTTGTAAGAAAACTTAATTAACTTTCTAAACTCTAATGGGTCTAATTTGCTCTAAACAAGTAAAAAAATATACAAAAAAAAAAGAAGAAGAAGAAAATAGTTAATGATTCTCTTTCCTTGATTATTCAGAACAGAAGATATGATTCCTATACACAAAGAAAACTTAAAATATGACAAAATGAACCTTTAATAAAAAAATGACATTAATTTTGTTAAAAAAAAACTGTCTTTTTTATGGGTTATCTAAGCCATTATTTTTTGTTTTTTTTTTTCACCCAAAGGCTACCGATTCAGCTGTTTCTTCTTCTTCTTTTCCTTTCTTTCTTTCTTTCTTTTTTTTTTTTTTTTTTTTTTTTTTTGGAGTGTTATTGAATTAGCTCAATAATGTTTTGGAGGGCTAACTTAAGTTTTTAACGTCCAAACATTAAATATTGTTAAAAACATATATAGAAAAATAAAATAAAATAAAAATCAAAGTTTTGGGAGGCCATGACATAACATGGCTCCATTAATATATTTTTGTTGATAATTCAATAATTGAGGGGAGGAGGGATATTGAATTATGGATATCTCTGTTGGAGGCATCAAAAAATAGTTAGTTGAGCTACAAGATTTTTGGCAACTTTATCATTAAATGATATATCGCTAAATACATCTTTAACTTTATGATGTTTAAAAAAAAAAAAAAAAAAAAAAAAAAAAACTTTACGATGTTTAATACGAATCAAGTAAAACAAAACTTCAAAAATTTATCAGCATCAACTACGAACTTCCAATGGCCCAAGAGATTATTAGAATACAGATATCATCTAGTTAGGTGGGCAGTCGCCCTAGACTGCTGTCTTTAATGAAAGAGATAGAGAGGGGATTATGTGCACGCCTTTGAATGTTTGTGTTATGATAATATTATTACGTGATCACTTGATTTAGGATGGTAGTCAATTTGGTTTTCTATTTACTAATCTTTAGAGGAAAGTGGACAAATATATATATATCTATATATATATATATATATATATATATATTATATATAGACACACATCTGTGTGTGTTTTCCTGAAATCCAAAAAGTACTCTTACTAATAAGTGAAACCCAAAAACTATATATGAATATAAAAAGATTCAGTAAGGATAAATGACAATACTCTCTGTTGAGGTTTTCAATTATTATACTCACTTCTCCTTTAATTTAGATAATACACTTACCTCTTTTAAAATGTAAATTATTCACACTGACCTTCTCTAGAATCTAGATGACTAAAAACAATTTCCAAAAAATTCCAAATTTCTATTTTACTATTCACTTAAACTCATGGTTTTGAAACCCAAATTGTTCAAAGAATTAAAAAAGAAAAAATTCAAAATTTTTGAAATCGGACTGAGGTTTAATTGAGATCAAACTATGACAAAATAAAATTTTTTAATTTAGTTACAAAAAATAAATATAATAGTTTGTGACATAAAGACACAACTAGCTGACTTGCCTTAATAGTTAGAATGCCAAACAACATTAGAGCATGGGGTGCTAGCTTCTTTTTTTCTTTTTTCTTTTTTCTTTTTTCAATCATGCAGGAAAAGTCAATGTAAGTAAATTGCATTATAGGGGAGATGAGTGTAATAAATAAAAAAATAAAAATAAAAAACCTTAGGAGGTGTCAAAGCAATTTTCCCAGTTCAAATGGTCAAGAGTTTTGTAATTCAACTAATATTTTTTAGTATTTCAAATAATTATAAACATCTAGAGTTTAAATTATCTGTCCCTAACTATTGATATATGTATTTAAAAAGAGAAAAGAAAAGAAAAAAACAAACAAACGCTATTATTAAATTAAGAAGGGGACAAGAAATCTCTTCTTTAATTATCATAAGATCTTTTTTTTTTTTGAGAAACCACCCTCGGAACAGAGGGGAATTATCATAAGATCTTAAGTGAGAAGACCACTTCTTGCTTTAATTTTCCACCTAATCTCAGTAACATGATAGCGCCACATTTTGCAAGTGTCTCATTTTCCAAATGGTGTTTTGAGGTGTTTCTTAATTGAAAGGCAATATCAAAGGCTGACAATATTTTAAAGGAAATATGGTATGGACTAAGGCAGTCTAACTCAATAAATAGACAGACCAACTGATTCACAGTTAGTGGCAAAAGCCCCAAAATTTGATGTTTCATTGATAAGACTTGTGTGAAACTGCTGTCATCCTTTCACAGCCCTTGTTAGTGTGAGATTACTATGATAATTGTCATTATAACAAGATTTCAGTTACTTTTACATCTTAATTTTAGGAGACTTTGTTTTTATATTATGATTAATATGATATTATGTTGTACACATCAGCTGGATCTGGACCCACCATTAAGTGGGCTCCATCAGTGGATCTTCTTTGTTCTTGGTAAGAAATTAAGACAATCACGATTTACCCATAATTTAATATAAACAAAACATGTGATGTGATAGCATAGCTGAGGGTCATTATGTGCCTTACTTTCACATGGCTTGCTACACCTACTTGTTTGATCCCAATAGTCAATAGAGATGGTCTATTAATTCAACTGCAAGTGGGTCAAAGATGTTGTCATTTTGAAAGATCACAACCATCCAAGTTCTAAAAATTTTAGAGGGCCATGTTAAATAACAGTAGGAAATGGCAATCATAAGCACCTATCTATATGTGCACATCTTTTGAACATGGCTAGTTGTTGTTTTACAACTCTCAAATGACAAAAATTTTACGCCATATGTACACTTTCACAGTACTAAATGTTTATATTTTACAAGTGATATGAAATAGTGTGAAATCTGTCCGATGTAAAACAATCACAACCCTATAACATAGAGTCCCAAAACACATCCACACAAAATTAAAAACCCAACCTCAAATTCAAATTAATTTGAATCCCATGTTATATTTATTAATTTTAGAATTTTGAAATTGACATGTGCAAAGGTATTTAAGGATAGTATTTAATTTAACGCCATACACCCTTTATGGTATGAGTGTGAAATGAAATCTTAAACGGAAAAGACCACTGAGAAATTGATTCCAAAATTAAAGAACGTTACATGCTTTTACTTGTGGAGTACTAACTTCTCAACTAAGCACAACAAAAATTCAGGGAATAGAGAGATGGAATGAATTGTGTATCAGAAGACTATCAGTATCACAAAGCAACTTTCAAATTTCAAAGTTCTCAAGTCCCAACCAAACCCATGGACTAGTTCACTAGTTAATTTCCAAGTAAAAGAATTGCAAAACCAAAGCTAACAAAAAAGTCTCCTTCTGTGACCAAAAAGCATTTACAAAAGTTGAAACTAAAAGATAAGAATGAAAAATGAAAAATCACATCTAAATCAATCAAGAAAAAGACAGTAAGTAAAGTATTAGACTCCAAAAGAAAAAAAGACAGAAACATGAACTAATACTTTTAGAGCTTAAGAGACAAGTCAAGCTTCTGCAACTCATCTTGTTTAGTCTTCAAATTCAAATGAGCAGCAACACTTGTGCTACTACTATCCCACCACAAGCCTCCTTGAACGCTATCGAATCGTGCAATCCCGACACCATTGGTAGCCGATCCTGCATGAAAATTCTCCTGTACAAGCCTCCCAATTGCTGGTTGTTGATCAATTGGTTGTCTAGACCAACCATTTTGTCCATAGAGATAAGAAGAAGAAGTAGAACCAAAGGTTGATATTGGCTGTTGATAATGATAAGACGGCTTATGAATCCTAGAGTGCACCCTTATCCCAAGTGACCTATTAATATTGAAAGAGCCATGCAAAGGTAGAGAAGCCATGCTGCTAGGGTATCGGTTTCCAAAAGCTGATGATGATAAAGAAGTTATTTTCTGACCTCTTTTCGCAAGTGTTCTCTCTCTTTTATGCGCATTTTGATGGCCTCCAAGTGCCTGTGAGCTATAGAATTTTCTTTGGCAATAATTGCATGAGAAAACCCGGGGCTCAGTTTCATTACCTTGAGGAGGAGGAGGAGGAGGAGGAGGAGAGTCCGATGAGTTTGCATCAAAGGAATCGATGAGGTTGAGTTCTGGGTTCGACCCTTTATGGGAATCCTTGCTAGAAAGACTTAGATCCAATACAAGATCAGGATTTGAGTCTGCATGCTGGTGTTTTTGATGATCTTCTTGCTGATCTTTTGGGCTTTCCGATGAGGGTTTTTGTTTTAGGCATATTGGTGTACTCTCTGAAACAGAAAAGATGGTTGAAGTTTCAGTTTCAGAAGGACTTGGAAGGTCCATTGGGAGAGAAAAAATGATGTAAGTCTGAGATGAGAATTTTCTCTTGTGGGTGATGAAGTTTTTTTGGGTTTACTAGCAAGGAAGATGAAATATTTATTGTTGTAGCAATAAATGCCTCTCTGTGCTGTGTGGAAGAATGTATCACTCTTTTACAGTTACAAGGTCTTAATATAGGAACACTTAGAGAATAAGACTTTCTGCGTGTGTGGGTTTGAGAGAGAGAGAGGGAAAATGGTTTTTATGTGTGTGTGTGTGTGTGTGTTAAAATTTAAAAAGCTTTTTGATTGACTCACATGAGGAACACCCATGTACTACCACTTTCTCTTGCATATATACCCCATTCAATGCTTTTTCTAATTTTCTTTATTTGTCTTTCCACTCTTGTCTCTTTACATTTCTTGTCTTTATGGGTTTACACTTTTTTGGGGGTATAGTGATGGATAGTATAACTTACGACAGACAGACCAAATATCCAAGATAAGTTAATCTGCTTTTGTGGACTCCAGAATTATGTAGGGATGTAGAATGGACTTGTCTTAGAAAAGGTATGGTGTTGTAAAGTTCTAAACAGGGCTGGAGGATTTGCAATATCTTCACGGAAACATTTCTGTCCTTATCCTGCATAATGGTTTATCCATCACATAATCAATGACTTCTCCTAATTGTCCCTAATTTTGCAGCGTATTACACTCTTTTTTTTAATTATATATAAATACGATAAAACTCAAATCAATCAAGTTGGCTTCATGATCATTACTTTTTATTATCAAACTAAAACGTTAACTAGTTTATTTTTCCTTATGCGAGATTTGAATTCAAGTTGCTTGTTTAACAATAAGAGAATTTATCAATTAAGTTAGCTAGAATCCACATGTTGTGTTACACTTAAATGCTATTTACATGCAAAATTAAGTAAGAAAATGAGGGTGACTGTTTTGAGTCATCTCTTCCACAACCACATTATGAAAATTTTTAATTTCATGTGAAAGTTTTAGTAAATTAGACGATCATGTTTCATCTTTAAATTGAATTTAAGAACCATGCATTAGGTGCAATATCAAGAGTGTATATCAGCATGGCAATAGCAATAATGATAAAAATATGATTGTCAAAGACTGTTCATTGAAGGTTTAGGATCATCTTGTTAGAGCATTCGCACTGGCACTACCATATGTCATATGTTGGCAAATTTTACCATCAAAGCACAAAAACCAAGCTGCATCCGATCTGCTAATTGTAAATTTTTTTACAATACTGCTATAGTATCATCCTTATATGTAAGATGGCACTGTAGCAGCTTGTATATATTTTTTACTAATTTATTCTCTTTCCCCCAGTTGTCTCCCACTTTGTCTCTCCATCTCCCACATCTCTCTCTCATTTCTCTGCCTCTTCCACGTAAAATTCTCTCTCATTTTCTCTGGTTCTCTCTTTGTAGCCCACCACGCTCTCGTTATTACTGTTACCGCTACCGGCGAGGGGCTTGAGGTAGAGGTTGGAGAGCGAGCCAATGGCGTTGCGGACGGCGGAGTCGGAGTCCTTGAGGCGCTTGATGACGTGGCCAATGATTTTGGTGAGGTGAGCGGAGGAGGAGTCCAGGTGGGCGGCGCAGGTGAAGGCGAGGAGGTGGAGGGAGTCCTTGCAGATAGAGGGTTTTAGATCGGAGGAAACGGCATCATAGAGGGAAGTCAGGATTTTTTGCTTCAGCTCCACCATTGCTAGGTGGGTTGATATGGAGGGAGATCTTGTGTTTTGCTCTGTGGCTTTTGGATTGGATTTGGGTTCTTGTTGCTACTGTTGGGATGAAATTTTTGAGAGAAGAGAGAGAGAGAGTTGTTGTTGTTAAAAATACAATAGTCACATTCCAATCTCTCTCTCTTTCTTTATTTCTCATATATACAAAAATACAATTAGTTTCTTTGAGATCGGCGTGGAGATCGGCATAGAGATCGGCGTTTGGTGGGTTTGGTGGTGGTGGCATGGTGGCCGGTTTCTGGGTTTGGTTCTTGCTATGGGTTTCTTGGTGGTTCTTGATGTGGGTGTCCATCTGGATATGGGGTGGTGGGTTTTGATTTGGGTTTGATTTTGTCCTTTGATTCTCACCATGGTTGTGACTGGTGTTTGGATTGGGGCTGTGACTGGTGGTGATTGTTTGTAGTGGCAGGGCTGGTGTTTGTTGTGACTGGTGTTTGGATTGGGGTTGTGACTGGTGGTGATTGTTTGTGTTGGCGAGGCTGGTGTTTGTTGTGACTGGTGTTTGGATTGGCGCTGTGACTGATTCTCACGTTGGTGGTGATTGTTTGTTTGGTTGTTGGGAAAGTGAGGAAGAGGCAGGGAAAGAAATTAGAGAGAGATTGATAATTTATTTATTATTTTATTGTATAATTTATATTATTTTAATTTATTAAATTGTAAAATAAAAGTTGGGATATTTGATGTATTGTAAAATGGTATGGTATAGTAGATAAAGCAGTTATTGAGATATTAAAATAGAATAGTCTGAAAATACCTCATGCGAATGCTCTTAGAATTATTTGAAGTGGAGTATTTTAAGCTTGTTTACTATCAAATGGATGGAATCAACAATTATATGTGCACCATAGTCATGACACATCCAATTACCTCTATGCTCTTTAGAGGCATTCAGGTCTTGATCACAACAATGTATTTGAACTTTAATCTGCTGCAATTAGAACCCCCAAAAAGAGGAATCACAACATGACACTTAAGTGAAGGGGGGCACTTTGTCACATAATTTCTGTTTACAGGATAAAAGCTAGAGATTCGAATCCAATTTGTCCTTAGACCACAAATTGCAAGAGATATTGATATTCAAATATTCAAGTCAGTATTCTGAAATCTAAGTCAACATTTTATTATTGATATTGCCAAAATCAGTCTTTGGTTTGGTCTTACTTTTTTTATTTATGATAGGCCACAAACTGAATGACCCTTTGTGATTAAACCAATTAATTAATTAGCCAAGTTATTAATTAATCAATTTATCATGCAATTGCGTAGCAGCACAAACAAATCACTAAATAACTAAATATGCAGCGGAAATTAAATAACACGATGATTTGTTCACGAATGGGGAAAATCCTAACGGCAAAAACCCCACCGGGTGATTTTCAAGTCACCACTCCCGAAACTCCACTATTATTAAATCAAGCGGTTACAAGTAAAGGAATCCCAAGTACCTTACCAACCTACAGTTGAACCCTTACCCCAATACCCAATTGGACTTGATTTGTAGTGACAATTTCCACCTTTAATGCACGGCTCCCAAGTACGTGACTAACCAGATGCGCGGATCCCAGTACACGACTTCAAACACCAACTTAGAATGAGAGGTTAGTTGCAAAGTTCTTCAGCTCATCATACACGATGAAGATCAGGAAGATGCTTGGTCACAAAACCCTTTGGTGCAAATACACAGCAACTTCTTTAGAGAAGATGAATTAGGTCAAGAACTTCGTCTTTGATCACAATTTGCTTGAACAAGGATTGCTCAATGCTTTTGCAACTTGTGTCTATTATAACGGCTCTTAAAACAATCCTTTTATATGTTTAAGATTAGAAGAAAAGAATGCCCAAAAACATATTCACGGATTCCAAGAAATCAGATTAGAAAATCTGACTTTTTAAATCTCGACAGATAACAGGTGTCGAGGAGCTATCGAGCAGGTGTCGAGCTTTAATGATTTTGCACTTCAGCTTGTTTTTCTTGGACAGACTTGATGACTTCAACGCTTGATCTTGAAACCTTATTTCTTGAAGTATTAAAAACACCTAGAACTACTCAATTACAAGTAGAGTGTGTTTTGTCAAAAGATTAGCCAATTTACATAAATAAGTATGACAAATGTTCTTAACATATGAACCACATATGTCCTAACAATTTAGTTGTTTGGTCTTCTATATTTTCAAATGCATTAAATGTTCCTATTCTAATTTTATACTACTATAATACTATTATTCTATATAGTGTCCCTTATGTGGTAATCTCTTTATCATCACGCCAAGACAACAATTAATTTTCTATGTTGGTGGGGTTTGAATCTCATACTTCTTATTCAACGATAAGAAATTTTACCAGTTAAATTAATTGAAACCCGCCTTTTTCAACATTAAACCATATAAAATAAATGGCTTTATAAGATACAAATAACATTCACATTCAAAAGAAAACTATCTTTATCTTTTATAGGTAGATAAAATTTATTAAAGGCTTGTACACACCCAAGATGTGGCCAGCGGACCAGACAATCGTTGGGCTTACAATCTACTTATATTATGGGTTTGAAGTTCACCTACTGTGGGTAGTCCTAAGTCCTGAGACTGTTATGTGCACTCTCTTACTCTCTTCACTCTCCTTTTTCACTCAATTCTCCCTTTTCTCTCAATTCTCCCTTTTCTCTCAATTCTCCCTTTTCTCTCAATTCTCCACTTTCTCTCAATTCTCCACTTTCTCTCAATTCTCCACTTTCTCTCAATTCTCCAACCTCCTTTCCATATGTTGTTCTTGTATTTATAGCTTCTCTATAATGGGGTGGTCATCATCACATTTTAGTAAGTGCTATTAGAGGTCCAATGTGATCAGCGGTAAGTGGGCGGTTTGGTGATGGTGGCCTTGGAACTTGGTTCTTTCCTGGACGAACGACACAGCAGCTTCGATCCTCGGAGAATTGCCGAGGAAGTGAGAACCATAACCTCGGCCCACTCCGAATTTCATAGTGCACGGGATAGGTTCTCGGCACGGCCCTCTTTGGGTTCACTGGATAAACGATATGTATGATCATGGGCCGGGCCATGCGGAACATTTGGGCCAGGGCCCAAATGTTGCTCCCAGACAAAGGGGCCCAACAAGTAGGCATGGGAGTTGGGTGCCGTACAATAGCCCCCCCTTGATTCATGCTCGGCGCTCGGCGTGAATCAAGGAACTTCTTCAGGATGCAGACCGTGGGTGCTCGGGGATTTGACGCCTGGGATCTCTCAGAGCGCCATTAATTCTGTTGCCTAAAAAGGTGTGTCAATGCTGGCTGTCTGGATAAACTGTCATTATTGCCTGACGCTTCGTGAACCGAGGCGGCGCAGGCCTTAGGAGGCGCGGGAATCGGAACGGTTTGATAATTAATCTTCTCAACGGCTAATTAATTGCTGCATTCCTCCCAGCGGTAGCCTATATATAAACTCTGGCTTGCACCATTTTGTCACTTTTTGCTCTCGTTTTCCTGTGATTCCCTCTCTGCCGAGCACTCATCCGAGCATTCATATCTCAGCCCAGAATCTTCTTTCACCTTTAGAGCCCAAGTAAGTTCTTCACACCCCTCTCCTTCTTTCCTTCACATTTTCATTCGTTATCCACCTAGAATCTTTAGGATGGGGTACTCGTATCTATTAGATACTGCAGCGGCCTTGGTCACTTTTAGGCAGGCCTTTGAGGTTCCTGAGGATGTCGAGATATCCTATTGTCAGGAGAGCGAAATGGCTCTTCACAGAGGGGGAAATACTGTCTTTTTCCCCCTAATGTCCATTTTAGAGGGTGGGGTGAGGTTTCCCATTGATCCTCTTTTAGTCAACACACTTAGGTACTACGGTCTCTGCCCCGACCAGCTCCCTCCTAACTTTTTTCGGGTGGTGAGTTGTGTGAGGCGTTTGAACCAACTTTTTGATTTGCACTTAGACCACCATGATATAAACCACATGTACAGTTTATGTGGGACAAAGAAAACCAACTATTATTTGAGAGTGAGGGATATGAGGGTACGGCTTATTTCTTGCCTGCCTGACTCGAACCGAAATTCTGCCGGGGAGTTTGTCAGGGTGCGCGGCAACTGGTTTGCCGGTGGTTTCCCCTGCCCCCTCACCAGGCGTGAAGTTGGTTCGTTCTACTCATTTGTCTTGTTCCCATTCTGCTTTTTATTATGATGCCCGTACAATTGTTTTTGTCTGTGAGCCCTTCTAATCGATGCTAACAATTATCCGTGTTGATATGTGCAGACGGCCGAGTATTCATCCCGGACCTCAGGGTTGTGCACGTGCGCGATTTGAACTTCGTGCTGCGGTCCGAAATTTTCGTGCACAACGACGGGCAACTCCGAGCGTCCCATTTGATCCTCGGCGTTCAACCAGTTTATACCACCTGGCAAGCCTTCGGCCAGGCTTTATTGGTAGATAGCCCCCTCTTATCCTATATCGACGTTCGGCATCCAAGCTTTCTACCTGCAAAGTTTTCAGTAGGAGAAGCCCGCGAGCTCGGACCGCGTTATATTTGCTCCGACGAACGCCAACCGCTCCGTGACGAGTCTGCCGAGCGTGTGTCCCGGGCACGCCGAGAGCGCGCACACGAGCAGATCGAACCGGAGGCGGCCGCTCAACCAGAAGGCCAAATTGTTCAAGGGACTCCTCCACAAGACGTTGAAGAGGTAGTTGCCGAGCCCGAGCCAGTTCAAAGAGTGGAGATGGTGACTCGAAGGACAATGACCATCAACCGATTCATCTCCGGGGCCGGACAGGCAACCGAGCAACAACAACCCCAAGGGGGCGGACGAACCCCTCCTCCTCCTCCGCCGGTAGCACGGCAAAGAAAAAGGCAGAAAACTACAGCCGAGCAAACTGTAATCATTCCTCCCACCGCAACAGCGAAGACTCCTCCCCGGCCATCCAGTGGCATAGTGATCCGAGAGCCCGTGACCCAAACGGGGACGAACGTGGCATCTTCCTCCCGTGGTGTACCCGCCTGGCAGCCCTCGTACATGCTGGACGGCAAGCTCCTTCCATCGGACGCCAGCGTTCATCTGTGGGCCAAGGGGGCAGGCGGCCACGTCGCCCAGTCTTTAGCACGGGGCTTGCTGCTCCCGGAGGATGTGCGGGCCTTCGAGGAGGGTACGGACGAGTCTATGGCACGGAGACTGCAGTGGCACACTGTCGCGGTCAGTGAACTTAACCTGCTCTTCGTTGTTCCTTTCCTTACATTTTTGTTTCTAATTAACTGGGACGGGGCTTCCCGCCCATTTTTCATTACAGGCCGCGCAACTGGCGTGCATTTTGGACAGACGCATCAGCGACCTTGCCGAGGATGCCGGCCGAGAAAGAGCTCTGAAGGATGTGGCCGATGTCAATGCCAAGGAAAAGGCCATAGTTGCCGCGGCGGCGGAGAAGAAGGCTGCGGCTGCCGAAAAAGCTAAGGCGGAGGCCGAGAATAGATATGCGGAGCTGCAGAGGAGCATGGGGGACATTGAGCTGAGGCTAGCGGAAGCCGAGAGCCTAGGGACCGCTCGTGAGAAGGAACTGGCTGAAGTCCGAGCGTCCCTTGAGGCCAGTGAGAACAAATGGTATAACGAGGGTTTTGCCGATGCTGAAAACTCGGCGGAACCGGTCATAAGGGAGGCTCAAAAGCTCGGCTTCCAGGAGGGCTGGATGGCTGCCTTACAGGCCATGGGGGTCCCCGAGGACTCACCTTTGAGGAACGTCGCGCAAATTCCGTTCCCAGTTTCTTCCCCAATACGAGAAGCTACCCTAGGACCCCTTGACGAGGAGGAGACAACCAGTCTGAGGGAACTAGTGGAGCAGATTGACGCTCATGCGGAGCTGGAAGAAACCGAGGTGGCCAGCCAACTACGCACTGGTGATCAGCTCGTCCATGACCCCGTGCAGGCCGAAGCCCCCGTTCAAACCGCCGACTCATCTGCCTGAGGAAGAAAAAGTTTGCGTTTCCTTTGACGATTTCTTTAGCTAGCTTAGTACTTATTTTAACTTTCTTTTGAATGATTTGCCTACGTCACCGGGTTGTGGTGACTGAACAATTTTCAACCTCGTTTTGTTTTATTTATTGTTGAACAGTGCTTCTCTTTGGTTTATTTTATCTGTTATTATCTTCTTGAAGTTATGAATTGGTATGGCGTTTTGGTAGACGGGGAATTTTTGGCTTTAACACAATTGGTCGGTTGAATTCCAACCGGGGTTTCCTCCCTGGGTAGTCTTAGGATTTCTATTTGCATGTGCTCAAGCAGACTTTGTCCCTTAGGAAAAAATTCTGAGGTCTCTTCCTGATTAACAATACAAATCAAGCTCGGCAACGGGCCTGCCCTTGGATAGATTTTAGTGCTTCGACTTGCTTGGTAATGACTAATTTTCTCGGCAGCAGGCCTCTGACCTTAGAGTGCGTTTAAAGTTTTTACCTTTTCGGCAATAATGGATTAGTCCGGCGGCAAGCTTCTGTCCTTTAGGACAAATTTTAAGGTTTTCACCTGCTCGGCAATAATGTGTTAGCCTGGCAGCAGGTTTCTGTCCTTAGGGAAAATTTTAAGGTTTTCACCTGCTCGGCAATAATGTGTTAGCCTGGCAGCAGGTTTCTGTCCTTAGGGAAAATTTTAAGGTTTTCACCCGCTCGGCAATAATGTGTTAGCCTGGCAGCAGGTTTCTGTCCTTAGGGAAAATTTTAAGGTTTTCACCCGCTCGGCAATAACGTGTTAGCCAGGCAGCAGGTTTCTGTCCTTAGGAAAAATTTTAAGGTTTTCACCCGCTCGGCAATAACGTGTTAGCCTGGCAGCAGGTTTCTGTCCTTAGGAAAAATTTTAAGGTTTTCACCTGCTCGGCAATAATGTGTTAGCCTGGCAGCAGGTTTCTGTCCTTAGGGAAAATTTAAGGTTTTCATCTGCTCGGCGGAAGCGTTTTGGTTGACAGGAATAATTCCGATTTGAGAATTCGACCATAGCTGTACATATATATACGTGTTACAATTTGCATCATCCGAATAATTACAACAGTTCGCATTGCTTCAAGGCCTTGAAAACGATCAGTTAGTAGTAAAATTTTTTCAAGTTGTTGGCATTCCATGGTCGGGGCAGCGGTCTTTCGTCCAGCTCTTCCAAGAAATAGGCCCCCGAGCCGGCGATAGCTGTAACCCTGTACGGCCCTTCCCAGTTTTGTGCTAACTTGCCGGAGTTTGTATCTCGCATGTTTCCCACCGCCTTCCTTAATACCAAGTCCCCGGCGTCAAATTCTCTTGCCCTTATGCCGCGATTATACCTTTGGGCGAGTTTATGCTGATACTCGGCGAGCCGTATGGCTGAAGCTTCTCGGTATTCTTCTAACTTGTCCAAATGCTTGATCAGTAGGCCGTCGTTCGTACCAGGATTGAACCCATGCACTCGTCCGCTGCACAGACTTATCTCAGTTGGAATTACTGCTTCGGCACCGTAGGTGAGGGAAAATGGTGTTTCCCCTGTCGATCTTCTGGGTGTTGTTCGGTAGGCCCACAGGACGCTCGGCAGCTCCTCGGCCCAATTCCCCTTTGCGCCTTCCAATCTTTTCTTCAGACCATTAACGATCACCTTATTCACCGCTTCGGCCTGGCCATTGCTTTGCGGGTACGCCGGAGTGGAATACCGGTTCCTGATGCCGAGGTCTCTGCAGAAGTCACGGAAAACCCTGCTGCAAAACTGCAGGCCGTTATCAGAGATGAGCGTGTTTGGTACACCGAATCTTGTAATTATATTCTTCCATACAAACTTCTTTATGTCCACATCTCGGATATTAGCTAGAGGTTCAGCTTCCGCCCATTTGGTGAAGTAGTCCACGGCTACCACGACGAATCGCCGATTTCCAGTTGCTCGGGGGAAAGGCCCGAGTAAGTCCAGCCCCCACTGTGAGAACGGCCATGGGCTACTAACTGGGTTGAGGCAGCCAGCTAGTTGGTGGATCAGGGGCGCGTGCTTCTGACACTGCTCGCATCTGCGGGCATACTCGGCGGCGTCTCTCTGCATCTTGGGCCACCAAAACCCCTGAGTCATTGCCCGGTGTGCCAAAGATCTCCCGCCAACGTGACTGCCGCACACTCCATTGTGAAGCTCTTCTAACAGTTCTTCTACCTTCGCCGGGTGTAGACATAAAAGATACGGCCCCCCATATGATCTCCTGTACAGCTTTTTCTCCGGCGACAGCCAGTATCTAGGGGCCATTCTACGGATCTTAGTTGCCTCTTTTTCATCGGTCGGGAGCTTATCATCGGCTAGATATGTCACGATAGGATCCATCCAACTTTGCCCGAGCATCGTAACCGATGCAACCACTGCCCCCGAGCTGCATGAGTTAATGTTAGCCGAGATGCTTGGCTCTGGGATCAGTTCCACCCTAACAAGCCGAGGTATACCTTCCGCTATGGACGAGGCTAAGGTGGCGAGGGAATCGGCGTGCTTATTTTGGGACCGAGCCACTTGTATCAGTCTCACGGTGCCAATGTCTGACATAGCCCCTGCCTCCTTGAGCCTCTGGACTTCTACTTGCACGGCTTCTGCGTGCTCCTTTGCAATCCTTCTCGGTCTTTGCCTCTTGGGAGTGATCGAGGGATCCACGTTAAGTTTGTGGGTGATAAACTCGGGGTCAACCCCGGGCACTTCATATGGACTCCATGCAAAAACATCTATGTTCTGAATCAGGCACAACAGTACTTCTACCCTCTCCTCGAGCGACATACTCGCCCCTACTTGAAAACGTTTATCGTCATCTGGCAGGATCTTCACCGTTACCAGTTCCTCGGCTCCTTCTGCCCCCACTCCTTCTCGGGGCTTCTGTAATTGCTATAGCAGGGGTTCCTCGGCGGCCTCCTTATGTTCGGCGTGTCGGGCTTGAAGATCCGTTGCCGCGATAAGGCATTGCCTTGCCATCCTCTGACATCCCCGAACCACGGCGACGCCCTGCTCGGTATGGAACTTGATCTTTACGTGCAAAGTGGAGGGGACGGCGCCCATGGCGTGAATCCATGGCCTTCCCAGTATCGCCGTGTACGGGGAGAAGGAGTTCACTACTATAAACGATACGAGGACCTCTTTACCTTCCATACACACAGGTAGGGATATCTGTCCCTCAGGGACCACAGTTCTTCCATCAAACGAAACAAGTGGCGTAGCATACTCTATTAAATCCTGACTTTCTAATCCGAGCCCCTTAAACAAGTCTGGATACATTACGTCGGCCCCGCTACCTTGATCTATCATTATTCGTTTAACCAGAAAACCGCCTATCCGTGCCGTGACCACCAGTGCATCGTCGTGTGGTTGTACTGTTCCCTCTAAGTCTTGTTCGTCAAAGGTAAGCACTTCTCGGACATGCTTGGCCTTCTTCTTCGGGGGCTTAGCCTCCGGTTGACTCGTTACTGGTACCACGGTCAACACCCCCGCTTTTGTAACCAAGGGGCCCCGCGTAGGGACAAGGATCATCTCTATCACTCCAATTGGTGGCGGAAGGGGGTTTCCCCTCTGTTGAGCGGTCGCGTTGGTTCCCCGGACGTCATCGTCGACCATAAACTCCTTCAAATGCCCTGCCCTTGCTAATTGTGCTAAGTGGTCCTTTAACACCCGACACTGCTCAGTCGTGTGGCCCTTGTCCTTGTGATAGGTGCAGTACAGATTCTGGTTTCTCCGAGCGGGATCGCCCCCCATCTTGTTCGGCCATCTGAAGTAGGGCTCATTCTTGATTCGTTCCAGAATTCGATGTACCGGCTCCTTGAATATCAAACTAACTTCCCCAGTCTGCCAAAACGGCTCATGAATCTTGAAGTCCTTCCGAGGTCTCGGTTGGAATCCCCCCTGCCGAGAACGGCTCACTGCCGGGGCCTTCCCTTTGCTCTGCAACCGATCTTCCTCCAGGCGCTTATACTCCTCAATGCGTCTCATGAGCTGTCTCATGTCCTCGGGTGGCTTCTTTGTCAGTGAATCGCGCAGCTCGGATTCCTCGGGGAGTCCCATTCTGAAGGTGCTTGCCGCAATCTTCTCGTTTCCTCCACCTATTTCGTTATAGAGTTCCCAGTACCGGCTAGCATAACTGCGGAGGGTTTCCCCCACTTTCATCTTCATAGATAGTAAGGCGTCCACGGGTTGTGGTACTCGGCTGCACGTCACGAACCGTACACCAAATTCTTGGATTAGCTCGGCGAAACTATGAATGGAACCCTTTCGCAATCCGTTGAACCACCGAAGAGCGGTCGGCCCCAAGCTAGAGGGGAATACCCTGCACATGAGCGCGTCATTGTGTGAATGGAGGGACATCATGCGGATGTAATGACTGACGTGTTCCACCGGATCCGATCTTCCATCATAGGTATTGAATGGCGGGCGGGTGAACCTACTCGGCATTGCTGCACTTTCGATGTTGTCCGAGAACGGTGACCGTGCTGCCCTTCGCAATGCGCGGCTCATCACATCCATCGCGGCATTATAAGGTTTCTGCCTATCAGGCGAATCAGATCCTTGGTCCGCGTATCCCCATGACCGCGAACGGTCTCTTCGATGGAATGCTTCCCGCGAATGCGAACGGTCCCGGTTGTCATAGTGCTCCTGGGAATGGGAACGCCCCCTGCGGTGGCGAGGCCCGAGTTGGTTGGACCCTGTATCGTTGCGGTCTTCCCCCAATTCCGCCCTCCTGTTTCGGCGTCTGACTCCCGCCTCTAACTCCAATTCCCTCACTTGCCTGCGTAACTGTTCCAATTCCTCGTCTCGGTCGTTGCGCCGTCTTCGCCCTGATTCATGTGATACTTGTTGCTGTGTCTGGTATGACCCCTCCCCGAGGCCTGATCTCTCTTCCCGCTCGTCGTTCCTATCTTCATGCCTTTTCTGCCTCCTCTCTCTCTAGGATGACCCCCGAGATTGCCCTGCCGAGCGGCTTTCGGCCTCGTTCTCATGACTCCTCCTCGACATTAGGCTGCACGTGAGTCCCAGTTGAACTACGGCTATGCAGGGAATTCCCACAGACGGCGCCAATTGTACGCACCCAAGATGTGGCCAGCGGACCAGACAATCGTTGGGCTTACAATCTACTTATATTATGGGTTTGAAGTTCACCTACTGTGGGTAGTCCTAAGTCCTGAGACTGTTATGTGCACTCTCTTACTCTCTTCACTCTCCTTTTTCACTCAATTCTCCCTTTTCTCTCAATTCTCCCTTTTCTCTCAATTCTCCCTTTTCTCTCAATTCTCCACTTTCTCTCAATTCTCCACTTTCTCTCAATTCTCCACTTTCTCTCAATTCTCCAACCTCCTTTCCATATGTTGTTCTTGTATTTATAGCTTCTCTATAATGGGGTGGTCATCATCACATTTTAGTAAGTGCTATTAGAGGTCCAATGTGATCAGCGGTAAGTGGGCGGTTTGGTGATGGTGGCCTTGGAACTTGGTTCTTTCCTGGACGAACGACACAGCAGCTTCGATCCTCGGAGAATTGCCGAGGAAGTGAGAACCATAACCTCGGCCCACTCCGAATTTCATAGTGCACGGGATAGGTTCTCGGCACGGCCCTCTTTGGGTTAACTGGATAAACGATATGTATGATCATGGGCCGGGCCATGCGGAACATTTGGGCCAGGGCCCAAATGTTGCTCCCAGACAAAGGGGCCCAACAAGTAGGCATGGGAGTTGGGTGCCGTACAAGGCTAACTTTACATTTTATCACACTCTTATCTATTTACCCAACTCCTAATAATAACATTACAATTTTAAATTAATAACTTGCTTGCAACCTGTGTTTAGGCATGAAAACATTAAATAGTGGTGATGATAAGACAGATTTACCTAGATGAGTGAGATGGCCATCTTGGCTTTCGTGTCAAATATTATGAATAAGCCACTTGACACCAAGAAAAATAAATTAAACACATAGTGCAAAATTACAACAATTAGAAGCTAATTTGAATTCAATTTTTATTTTTATTTTGCTTCAACTTTAATATAATATGTATAATATGACAAAATAGAGGTACACAAAAATCAACCTCCTTAATTTAACCCTTGTCCTCAAGGATAAGCTAAGATCATTACTGATGGTGATCTGAAACCTTTGAGTGGGATTTCAAAGTCACAAGTAAGATGGCTTGTGTTAGTGTAAATCCAAGAAGAGAATGAGTCTATGGATTCGGAACTTGCACGTGGTCGTATCAGTAAGTTACTACATGAGGTAGCAATAGATTTAGGGTTAAATCTAATTGTAAAAACTTCAATTCTCTTATAGTGGATTTGTTTTACCTTGAGAATAGTTATGTCAAATCCTCTCTAGATTTTTACCTCGAAACGGTTCATTTCATCGGTTTTTCTAGGTCATCATATCGGGGTGTTATTTACTTTTCCACATTTGTGCATGATATGATATATGCTTGTTTAACCTAGATCTGAATAATAAACCTAAGTAATTACTTGGTTAACATATTAGGTTAAACAATATGGTTTAAGGGGTCTAAATGAACAAACAATTTTGTAACCAAGTGCTTCTTGATCTTCATTATTGATGAAGTGAAGAACTTTGCAGCTAACAATATCTGTTCAAGTTGCTGGAGTTAGTCACGTACTGAGATCTATGCAAAGGAGTTAGTCACAGATTGGAGATTTGTGCATTAAAGGAAAGAATGCTACTATAAGATCAAGTCCAATTGGGAATTGAAGTGAAAGTTCAACTGTAGGTTGGTATTTTGGGATAGGCCAGGATAGATGTAAGATTCTTTATACTTGTAACCGCTTGATTGTTGATTAGTGGATTCTTGAGAGTGGTGACCTTTCTGATCTTTATTATTGATGAAGTGAAGAACTTTGCAGCTAATAATATCTGTTCAAGTTGCTGGAGTTACTCATGTGTTGAGATCTATGCAAAGAAGTTAGTTACAAATTGGAGATTTGTGCATTAAAGGAAAGAATGCTACTATAAGATCAAGTCCAATTTGGAATTGAAGTGAAAGTTCAACTATAGGTTGGTATTTTGGGATAGGCCGGGATAGATGTAAGATTCTTTATACTTGTAACCGCTTGATTGTTGATTAGTAGATTATTGGGAGTGGTGATCTTAAAATCACCTAGTGGGGTTTTTGCCCTGTGAGAGGTTTTCCCTATTTATCAACAAATCACCGTGTTAATTTATTTTTTGTTGCATTTAATTTAATTGGTGATTTGTTAGTGCCTTCACGATTAGTATACAATTAAATCTAATTATTGGATAATTGTATTAATTAACTAGGGTCAAGCTATCTTAACCCAACACCCTTAGCACCACCATTGATTTAAGTTAAAAAAAATTAAAAATTAAAAATTAAAAAAAATTAAAAAAAAAAAAACCCACGAAATCTTTCGGGAAAAATTACAAGTGGAAGTTGCATAACACCTCAAGGTGTGTGTATGTTTTTTTTTTTTTTTTTTTTTTTGATTGAGAAGAATAATACCTCCAGGTTAGTTAATAGCATTGAGGGCAATCTTGAATGAGGTTTTTCTTATTTATCCATATTGATTAGTCGAGAATTTTAGCTAAAACTACTTTCTTACTTTATTATTATTTGTTAATTCTCTCTTTTGTATATTTGTTATGCATCTTGATTTTAAATTGCTATTACTTATCCTCAATAAGGCATCTGCCTTCAACTAATAAGTAATAGTAACGCAATAATCTTACGAACCATGTTATTTATTATGTACTTATCCACCGTGAGGCATCTGTCTACAACTATTAGTTAATTAAATACATATCATAGGTATACCAATATCTGTTAGTCGGTCCCAAGAAGATATGAAGGAATGGTGAGAGTTTCCAATCTGACCAATATATATGGTATGCAACTGTCCACTTAGCTAAGAATGAAAAGGATCTACGAAAGTACATATCGAAATTCGAAGTCAGTAATTTTTAGTTTGCTATAATACATATCATCATCTTTCAAAGGAAGAAAGAGGAACTGTCTAACAAGATCCATACTTCATAGAACATGGCATATGATAGATAAATATGAGAGCAAAAATGAAAAATCACAAATATTGGTACGTAGAATAAACATTCTACATCAAGGGAACAATAATTGGTTTTAGGAATGAGATAGATCACAAGAGCTTTTTAATGGGCATTACCAGTCAGTTTGGTGGAAGGGAGAGTAGAGAGGAGTAGAGTAATGATCTTCCAATTTATGTTATATCAAATTCAAATTGAAAAAAATTTATAATTGTTCTAACTGCATCAGGGGTGCTAAGACACACTAGATGATTTTTTAGCATACCAAATATCAAAGAGAGGCCTTCATTCAGTGCTAAAACACATCAATGAGCATTCTCTCTCTTAAAAATTTTAAATTATTTCTCACTTCTCTCACTTAGCTAATTTATATTATTTTAATGGATTGAGTGGAAAATAAGAGACCAAATATAAGGTAAATTGTAAAATGGCTTTCTAAAATAGATAAAGTAGCTAGCATTTTGAATTGTTAAATGAGATTTTTTTAAGCACCATGAATATGAATGCTAAATGACCTACATTGAAATACCAATGAAAAAAAAGGCTTTAATATCAATAAATTAGCTTTAGATTTAGGGCAAATTACAACTTACCTACTTGTGGTTTGGCCGAAATTTAAGTTGCCTACCTAGAGTTTGAAATTTGATACTTTACCCACTTGAGATTTGACCAAAATTTAAATTGCCTACATGTGGAGCAATTTAAATTCATTTTTGATCTTATTTGATTTTGTATTTTTATGTTTTTTGTATTTTTGGAGGAGAGAGACATAAAAGTGGAGCAAAATTACATATTTAGCTATGTTTTTAACAAAGATATGTTACAAAGCTCTAACTAAACTAATCTTAAGTAATTAAAGTTTTGAATTTCAAACTGCAAGTAGGCAACTTAAATTTCAGTCAAATCATAGGTGGGTAAATTGTAATTTGTTCTCAGATTTATAAACAAAAGTCAAATAAAAAGTAAGGTTGGTTGTATAGTAAACAAATAATAAATTGTTCATAGGATAATTAAGATGTTCCAATAGCCAAACTAATCTTAACCAACTTGTGGCTGGTCAAGATTGTGATCAAGTTAAAGATTAGTATAATTTAATTGAATAAGAATATCTCAATGGCCAAACTAGTCAAGATCCAAGTAGTTTGTTGAACACAATCACAAATTAGACAAGGAAGAAGTTTCTTTAACTAGTTATCATCCCGTTACTTAAGGAGAAGAAAGATTGTAGACAAGGAATAATATGAAGTGTTAGGATGAGCTTAAAGATGTTGAGAGAGAGAGAGAGAGAGAGAGAGAGAGAGAGAGAGAGAGAGAGAGAGAGAGAGAGAGAGAGAGAGAGAGAGAGAGAGAGAGAGAGAGAGAGAGAGAGAGAGTCCCTGATGCAACAACTATGTTCTACCAACGCTTGATTGTAGTTCTTGCTTCGGTAGATTCTTGTGTAATTAGAAAATACAAAACCTCTCAGATCTCACAAAGAGAAACACACAAGTCTTCAAAACGTGGCTATGGTTTCCCTTTTATATGTGGAGAAGTTTAAATGAAACCCTAAACATTTTCGCGAGCTTAGGCTTGTTTAAAAATTCTACAGAAAAACTAGACCTACAATCAATCAAGCCTAATTCTCAATCGGTCAAGCAAGGTAGAACCATACTTTCTTTTTCTGTAATCAGCTAGACTTGAATCTTGAAACAACCACTTTTAAGCATTGCCTAAAGATCTAGACTAGACTAGACATGTTTTGTTCTCAGTTTGCCAACACAATGAAAACATGATTCTAAACATTTAAACATAACTCTTTAGAACCTAACAAAAACCTTATGGCGTACAAATGCAGTAGCTTCTCCCAGAGAAAAATAATCTATTTTTCTCTATATCCATGTGTGACAGCTCTTAAAATAAGCCTTATATATGTCTAGAGTTGTGAGAAAAGAAACTATAAACAAATATATAAGCTTGGGCCAAATTTTAGATCTGGAAAACTGAAAATCGTAATTTTTCGATAAATCGAGCTTCTATTGAGCTATCTGTTGAGCTTCTCATTTAGTCTCGATAGCATTATCTATCGAGCTATCTGTCGAGACTTAATTAAACAACTTTTCTTTACTCGTTTTTTGGATCAATCTTCATGTCTTTAATATGAGGAGTTTTATATATATATATATATATATATATATTATGATCAATAGTTTTACAATAATTTAAATAAGTTGTACCTCAGTTTATTTTTCAACAAGATCTCTTGCAAATTTATTTAGGATTTTCTCGATCAAATATTACAAAAGTTGTTTTGTCAGTTGCATTTGAAACTTCAATTTGAATCATGTATCTAAAGTAGTTTGCAATTGTATATATAGTAGTTGTAGATGAATATATTATAAATATATGGAGAGTATGTAGTTAATGTGAGTGCCTCTAACCTTGGGATAGGAGACTTGTTTTTGTTTCACTTTTTTGCACACCAAAATGATCCAGATTGTAGTTTGACCTTCCTTCCACAAAGCACGCACAAAATGTAATACCAAACCATTGTTATATCAATGTTGCTTATTGTTGCAATACCCTAGCAATTCACATCTTACAATTAATTTTGAAGTTAATATGTATTATTTCTTAATGTAAATAATATGATGTGTTATTACTTTTTCATGTAAATGATGAGTATAATTTGAAATGATTAACAAACCTGTTTCATAGGATCTTATTCAATGCATTTTATCTCTATTATTGTTTTTATATTATTTAAAGATAAATCCTCCTATGAATTTTTTTTTTAATGTATTTTTGGTATTTCTGGTATAGGATCATGTTTTTTACCATTCCTATCATTGAATTTTTTTAAAGAAAATATTATGTAAATGGCATTTTGTGAGATATTATATGCTATTTATTAGACCTTTTTTGTCACTATAAATTTTAGAAATATGCACTTGTCAATTATTTCAGCAACATCAAGAATCTCAAGATTTATATATAAATTTCTGTTGCACTAGTTGATGACAAAGAAAATTTGCCAACATAAATTGCATAGAATGTTATTAATAGACAAAAGCGTATTGAATTGAAATTGAGAAAAAGAAAGACATGATTTCATGAGAATGAAATTTTCTAAAAGTATCATCTATACGTGGAGGAGGAGGAAGAGAGTTTGTAAATGGGTAAGAGTTTTGGTTTTGATTTACACGTGGGAAGGGTTAGACTTAGGCAATTTTGTAGAGAATAAAATTTGGTCTAATTGTCAAGAGCAATCCATATTTTATATAACAGTAAAAATAAGTTACTACAATCTATTGAGTAATGGTAAAAAAGACTTAATAAAAAGAAGTATATATATATATATATATATATATAGAATTGATGAGGAGAGTCTATTTGCCCCTACACGAGGAAACCCACTCAAAAAATAAATCACATTATTATAAGTTCCACTTTTTTACTCTTTTTTTTTTTTCTTTAGTGTACTGTTCTATATATTCTTTTTAATGAACATAAAGGATACTGTTTTATGTATTTCTATAAATCAACAAAGAAAACAGGATTAGGTTCTGAGATTAGTGATATTATAAAAAAGCTCATTCTTCTTTTTGTTTTTCAATAAATTTACGATTCAAAAAATATATAAAAGTAAAGTAAGAATATTCACATTAGGCTCTTTAAAATAAGAGTTTTAGTTCTTCTAAAAAAAATTAAGAGTTTTAGTCAAATTGGCCAGCTTCGTAGATAAATATCATAAAAATAAACCCCACATTCAGTTGTGCATCACTATTAAAAAATATAGAAAACTTTATGACGTTAAATAACAATGTCAAGCCTTTTAGCTTTTATATGGTGATTGGTGACTTAGAGCATTTATATCGTGCAAAAATTTATGTTTATTTTAGTATAAGAACGTTTTTTTTTTTTTTTTTTTTTTTTTACATATTCACTTTTTAAAACAATTCACATTTGATTGTCTATTTTATACTACATTTCATTAAAATATCAATTTTTATTGATTTTTAAAATTGTTTCTCTTTCTTTACACACAACAATCACCGTCCACTCTCTTCCTTCATTCTTAAGATACTTAAAGAAAGAATAAACAATTAAATACAAAATGAATAGTGTCAATGTAAATTTACATGGTTACTATAGCAAACTTGTAAATTTACATAATTATATACAGACTGATGCGGGTCATTTTAAAGCAAAATTGTATAACTTCTACACATTTTTCTACGGACTGATGTGAATACTCTTACTATCCATTTGCACAAGAGAGTAAAAAGGGTCAAGTTTTCTGTTTCAGACTTTAGCTTCATGTAGGGTTTTTATAATGGTAGACTGTAATATTTTGGTGGGCAAACCTCTAATGCCTTTTCAGTAAAAATCACTAAGCAAGTCCAATTGCTTCCACTTCAACTTTAAAGTACACCAATTAAGCTTTTTCTACATTATCCCCACAACACAAAAGCAACAAATCAATAGACATAGTGATGTTAATTTACTGAGCGGCTATGGTAGTTGTTAGGGATTTTAGATGGGAGAGGACTACTAATGTGACTATCTCTAACTCTTTTAATGAGTCCCAACTTGTGTGTTTTACCAACTGAAGTTTGCAATGTCCGTTTGTTTGTTTGTTTGTTTGTTTGTTTTTTTTTTTTTTAATGAGGTGAGGTATTACAATATTATAAAGTCAACAAAAAGTCAACTATGCTTCGGTTTTATATTATATATAGATAGAATAAACACCCATTTTTTTATTCCCCCCCCCCCCCCCCCCTCCCCCCCCTTCTCTCTATCACTCTCATCTCAAACCCCCTTAACATCCACCTCATCGTTGCATCACATCAGAATTTGCCCTCACTAAGTCACCATTAATGAAGCAAGGAGAGCAGAATTAGATGTTGGCTTGGTGATGGAGTTGAAGTTAGAGCAGCATAAAAACCTCAACTGTTCCCTTTGGAGCACCAAGTAAGGATCCTCTCTCTCTCTCTCTCTCTCTCTCTCTCAAAGGACAAATAATTTTCTTTTTCTTTTTTTAAAGGAAAATTCAATTTTTTAATTAAAGTATTTATTTAACGATTTTCCCTTAATTTTGATGACAATAATATGGTAGAATATAATACAATTGGAAATATTGAATTTAAACTATGTATTACCAAACCACACGGAGCCAAGACAACGTCCCTGCCCCTTCATAGTGCGGTGTTGTGAGAAAGTTTAGGGGGCTGACTCCTATGATATGTTGCCAAAAACCAACCCCCAAACTGCCCACACGACACCAAGCTAGAACACCCCTGTATGAAGGGTGTATTACCAAAAAGTGTGCGTATATATATATAAAAGAAAAGAATGAGTTTTGAAGATGCAATTTAGCCAAAAAGGTAGAAAATCATATCCACTACAACAAAATGTATTTTTGGCGACAAAAATTAGTGAGAAAAATTTTTTCGTCGCCAAAAAGTAATATACAGTGACGAAATATGGATTTCATCGCCAATAATTAAAAAAATAATAACATTTGACTACGAAAATCAAGATAAAAATATACAAATTAATCCTTTTAATTGAAGATAAAAATATACAAAATAAGATAAAGTTATTGTTGTAAGGTTCATGTGTTTTGGTATTGTCAAATCATGCCAAATTATGTTTTTTTTTTTTTTAATTTTTTATTGAGTTTTAATGTGTCTTAAAATTGTAATTGAAAATCAAGTTGAAGACGCAAAATTTGCTCAAGAAAAACTCAAGTAAATACATTTTTAGCATGTGCCTCAGTAGCAATCTCGATACCTTCTCAATCTATTGGGATCCTCCTTGATACCTCCTAAATCTATCAAGACCCTTCTAGGCAACCTTCTGTTTCCTTGATAGCTAGCTAGATTCCTCCTCGATCTATCTAGCTTAGCATTTTAGCAAAAATCAGCAATGCAAGAAAAAAACCCATAACTTTTTTGTTTGAAGCCTGAATTGAGACCCTTTTGAGCCAGTATTTAAAGGACATTATAAGTCATCTATTAGAAGGATTTTTAGAGAGAGAATCACTTCATTTTGTGTAGCTAGGGCTTTTGTAACTAAGTTTTCTCAATTTCACCATATCGAAGAGTTTCAAAGTAAATTTGAAGTTCATTTGATGAAGAAGCTGAAGTCATAGCAACTACCATAGACTTGCTATTGTGAAGAAACCTTCAAGAAGTTATTGGAATCAATCAGAGGTTCTAGTTGTGATTACAGGTGTGTCATTTGTCAAAGCATTCATATATTGAACAGCTTAAAGGTTTTGATATGGTAGAATATTTCTACAATAAATTCATCTATTGGGATTGTAAAGTCCAAGGACAAAAGTTTCAACAAACATTAGCAATGCGAAAAAACCCATAACTTTTCTGTTTGAAGCTCGAGACCATTTTGAACCAATATTTAAAGGACATTATAAGTCATCTATTAATAGAAGGATTTTTAGAGAAAGAATCACTATTTTGTGCAGCTAGGGCTTTTGTAACTAAGTTTTCCCAATTTCACCATATCAAAGAGTTTCAAAGTAAATCTAAAGTTCATTTGATGAAGAAGCTGAAGTCATAGCAACTACCATAGACTTGATGTTGTGAAGAAAACCTTCAAGAAGTTCTTGGATTTAGTCGAAGGTTCTAGTTGTGATTGCAGGTGTGTCACTTGTCAAAGCGTTCATATATTGAAGAGCTCAGAGGTTTTGATATGGTAGAAAGTTTCTACTATAAATTCATCTATTGGGATTGTAAAGTCCTAGAACAAAAGTTTCAACAAAAATCAATAATGCGAAAAAAAACCCATAACTTTTCTGTTTGAAGCCTGAATTGAGACTCTTTTGAACCAATATTTAAAGGACATTATAAGTCATCTATTAGAAGGATTTTTAGAGAGAAAATCACTTCGTTTTCTGTAGCTAGGGCTTTTATAATTAAGTTTTCTCAATTTCACCATATCGAAGAGCTTCAAAGTAAATCTAAAATTTATTTGATGAAGAAGCTGAAGTCATAGCAACTATCATAGACTTGTAGTTGTGAAAAAAATCTTCAAGAAGCTCTTAGATTCAGTCGGAGGTTCTAGTTGTGATTGCAGGTGTGTCATTTGTCAAAGCATTCGTATATTGAAGAGCTCAAAGGTTTTAATACTGATAGGCCACAAACTGAATGACCCCTTGTGATTTAAACTAATTAATTAATTTAGCCAAGTTATTAATTAATCAATTTAACATGCAAATACGTGGCAGCACAAACAAATCACCGAATAACAAAATATGCAGCGGAAAATAAATAACACGGTGATTTGTTCACGAATGGGGAAAACCCTAACGGCAAAAACCCCACCGGGTGATTTTCAGGTCACCACTCCCGAAACTCCACTATTATCAAATCAAGCGGTTACAAATAAGGAATCCCAAGTACCTTACCAACCTACAGTTGAACCCTTACCCCAATACCCAATTGGACTTGATCTGTAGCGACAGTTCCCCCTTTTTATGCACGGCTCCCAAGTACGTGACTAACCAGATGCGCGGATCCCAGTACGCGACTTCAATCACCAACTTTAGAATGAGAGGTTGGCTCAATGCACAATACACAGCAACTTCTTGAAGAAGATGATCTAGGTTAAGAACTTCGTCTTAGAGCACAATTTGCTTGAACAAGGATTGCTCAATGCTTATGCAACTTGTGTCTATGTTGACGGCTCTTAAAACACTCCTTAAATATGTTTAGGGTTAGAAGAAAAGAAGGCCCAAAAACACATTCACGGATCCCAAGAAAATCATATTAGAATTCTGACTTTTTAAGTCTCGACAGCTAGCAGGTGTCGAGGTAGGTGTCGAGCAGGTGTCGAGCTTTAAAACTTCTGCACTTCAACTTGCTTTTTCTTGGACAGACTTGATGACTTCAACACTTGATCTTGAAACATAGTTTCTTGAAGTATTAAAAACACCTAGAACTACCCAATTACAAGTAGAGTGCGTTTTGTCAAAGGATTAGCCAATTTACATAAAATATGACATATGTTCCTAACACGTAAACACATATGTCCTAACAATCTCCCCCTTTGGCAATCCGTGACAAAACCACAACAAACAAATGAACATATGAGAGAAGTCATAAATCACTCAACTCATATTCACTTGTTACATACAATAAAATCTATCCTAACACAAACTCTTGAAGAACTTTGCAAAAAGAGAGTTTATGGCAAGTAGACTTTGACAACCTGTATTTCTGAAACACTTATAAACAAAACTCATCAAGGCATCTTGTGTGAAACAGAAATAATTAGATTGCATACAAATATAAAGAACATGTGTATAAAGAAAGAAAAGAAACAACACATGAAGAGATAGGTGAATAAGAAAAACATACATCCACATATATAGAAAGATAAGTACAATGTATGTAGACCAATGTATCTATAAAGAAGAAAAAGAAAAAGATACATCTAAAGCCTCACTACATCCCTCAAAAAGTATGAACACTCCCCTAACAAAATGTCCTATACTAACTCTCCCCCTAAGATGACTACTCTCATAATCCTAAAACTACTCCCCCTTTTTGTCACGAGTGACAAAGGGTAGAGTGTCATGTAGACATCTCATCAGTAGAGCTAGCATCTCCATCATCATCTGAAGCATCATCGTCATCACTATCATCATCATCATCCTCAGCATCAGACTCGGAAGCAACTGGAGGAGGTGGTGGAGAAGCCTCAGATGCAAAACCACCCATGGTCGCCTGCCGTCGTGCAATACGACCAACACGAACGTTCACCTGATACAACTCAGTAGTGAGTGTATCAAGGCGAGCATCCATGCGCTGCAGCTGCGCCATAATATCTCCAAGGGATACATCGCTGGAGGAAGGAAGAGAAGTCGATGTAGATGGAGCAGATCTGGATGGAGCCGAACGGGAGGGCGGAGTGGAATCCGGCTGTCTTGCCCTGAACTGTGCCTGGCTACGTTTTACGGTAGCGGCATCTATGGCAGAGATGTGTGTGAAGTGGTCGGAGACAGGGAAAGGGATGGAAAAATGGCGTAGAATCCTCGTGATAGCGGAAGGAAAGATGAGCTTATCACGGGACGCCGCATCTAGATGAACATCTATGATAGAGAAAATAAAATGAGAGGGAAAATCTATAGTGAGATGCTCAAGTAGAGAAAGCAAGAAACGAGCACGAGGCTCTGTGATAGAGTTATAATGGGAGAGAGGATGAAGTACAAATGTCATCACCATGTTAAGGAATCTAGGACCTTTAGCAAAAGGTCGACATGATGTGTACATATGCTCACCCCACTCAGAAGGGCGCTCACAGAAAGCAGAAATGAGCTCATCCCTGGACACAGTCCTCAGTCGCTCACAAGTAGGATAGTCAGGAAACTCTATCCTAGGAACATGAAGCACATCCGCAACTAGCTGCGGTGTGACAGCAATGCGCGTACCTCGAACGCGAGTGAAAAAGAGAGGTACTGAACGATCAATCCCGTGCATGTTGGAGTAAAACTCCTGAATCAGCACGAGAGGACAAGTGACCGGGACGTCACACAGTGACTCCCATCCCCTACTGTGAATGACAGAGGGAAGGTCAGTGTCGGCGAAGTCCGCCAGAACAACGTGGCGTTCCGAATGAACACCTCGTTTAGAGAAGTTCTCAGTAAATGCCTTGTAGGCATCTCCATCACGGAACCGAAGATTATGAGGAGCAGGATCAGAAGAGGAAGAAGCTCCAGAACGCAGAGGGTTCCGAGCCGGAGTAGATTTACGTTTAGGTGCCATAGATGCAACTAACGTAAAAGAAAAAGAAAAGAGATAGAGAGGGAGACAATCAGAAAAGTCCCAAACAGTTCAAATATGACAATAATGAACAAAATGGACGTATGCATGGGAATGCATGATCATGTGACATGCTAAACAATAAAAACATCATGGGCTCAGCCCAATCCAATCCTAACAGCACACATTCAAGAATCACACAACTAAATGCATGAAAATATCATTCTAATGCACATGGAATGCAATGCATGACATTCTAAATACTTTTTATTGAAAAACCAACCCAAAATTTCAATAAAAACTCAATGATTTTGAAAAACCCAAAGTTTTCAAAGAAAAACCCAAAACCTAAGTTTTAAAACATGATATGCATGAAAAACAAAGGAAAACTAGATCATACCAAGTGATTTGATGCAAGAAAGGCTGAAAAATCACTTGAGAACGAGATTGGATTGAAGAAAACAGCTCTGGAAGTTGAACCGCCTCGGACAGATCGAAGAGAGATCGAGAAATGAAGGAGAAATCGCGATCGAAACTTTTATAGGATCTCCAGTAAATCTCGACAACAGAGGTCTCGAGAGGTATCGAGATGCTGTCGAGGAAGGTATCGAGAGAAAATGCCTTCGACAGCTGAGGTATCGAGGAGGTATCGAGGTACCAAACAGCTCAACCATCATCAGAAGCTCGATCGATCGAAGAGGTGTCGAGAAGGTATCGACCAGACAGAGAGAATATCGATCGATCGACCAGGTATCGAGGAAGTGTCGAGATTGCGATAAGAAAAAGCTTTGGAGGCTCGACAGCTGACCAGGTATCGAGGAGGTATCGAGAAGGTGTCGAGCCAGCAATGAAATGCAGTTTTTCGAGAATTGAAAAACACAGACATGAATGCAATCAAGACATGCACCTCAACCATGATCCAATCAACATATAATTCTCTCAAAAAATCATCTCTCAATGAAAATTTAAGCACATGGATCTCCCAAAACACACACACACACTAAACAAGTCTAACAAATTTTATATTTCAAAAATAAGTCATGACAGTTTAGTGAGCATACAAAAGCACATGTAAAACCTTTGTGATGGCTAAATCACATTGTACCTGCACATGTATCAAAAGTAGCAAAGAATATTGCGTGTTGTGTGTGAAAAACATCGCAAGATTGCATAAGTGTATACATGTTATGACGATCTGAGATATGAGAAAGTAACTTTGACTCACACACAATCATAACTGTTTGATGGGGACTATCACCTTTGAGGTACATCATATAACTCCCACATCTCCTAGAATACACGCTTGCAACCATATTAAAGCATTTTAATCTTTTTGCTTTTTATTTCTTTGCATATTTTCTTTTTAAGCATATCATACATGGGCTTATGAGAAAGAAAAGAAATACCCATTGATATTTTGACATTTCAATTTTGCTATGCCTAAGCACACAAATGTCATTGACATCACACTTTTGCTATGCCGAAGCATACAGATGTCATTAATGATTGGCGGGCAACAGTGGTGAGATGGTTATTAATGCCTTTCTCTTAGGATTTTCTAGTCCTACCCGTCAAAAAGAGTGATATGAGTGTTAAGTCTAAGAAATAACCTAATCTTACTCATCACAAACATGAGCCACAAAGCTCACTTGCTTAGTTGTGCATAAAGATGCTCATCTAAGCTACAAGAGATACAAAGTTTAGAGAACTTTGTTTCATTGGCCATCTAAGGTACACAAGTACCAAAGTACACAAAACACACACTGTTTTTGTATTTTTCAATTTTTTTTTATTTTTATATCAAAAACAAAATAAACAAAACTGAAAGTAAACACACAAAAACATGTTAACAAACAAAACAATGCATAAAACTAGACTAACTCAATTAAAAATGCAAAACACACATGCAATGCAACAAATAAGAAGAATAAGAAGGGAAAAGAAAGTGATGAAATCACTTAGAGTCCTTTTTCTTCCACTCCTTGGAAGAGCCTTTCCTTTGTTTGAAACCTTGAACCGGCGGTGAGGGGGAAGAATTGAAACCGTTCAAGTTCGAAAGGAACATGATGGCTTTCAGAAGATCTCCAAGAGGAGCAAGAGAGGATTGAAGCTGACTTTGGCTTCCAGATGCTGTCATACTATTGCTCTGTTGGGTGGCTAGCCACTTGTAGCAATTAGGTCGAGTATGACCAGCAGCTCCACAATGATAACAGAGATGCTGCTTCTTTTGTTTAGGCTTTTGAGAGTTAGCCTTCTTGTCCTTAGGAAGTTTAGCATCTTTCTTTTCTAACTTAGGGGGTGCTCCTAAGATAGATTTACCCTTGTCTATGTTCTCACTAGCTAATTCATTTTTAACATCAATATTCTCAACTTTAACATTATTAGCAGGAGGAACAAAAACAGTAGAACTAGTAGAAGCAGAGTTAGAGATAGAAAGACCATACCCTAAACCTGTTCGATCTGAAGCAGATTTCTGGTTGCTGAGCATCTCATCAAGTTTTGCACTTGAAGTCCTCTCCAGTTGAGCTCTGACTTGAGACAGCTCTGCTTCAAGCTTCTTGGTCTTCTCAGCCAGGAAGTTATTCTCAAACCTCAGTGCACCAATAGTTTGATTAGCCTCATCAAACTTTGTGGACAATTCTTCTCTGTCGAGTTCCACATCACTGAGCTTCTTGGTGGCCAGCCTGTATAGCTTCTCATGCTTTTCAGAAAGCTTGTAAAGCTTCTCATAGGCTGAATGGATATCATCTTTGTCATCCATCTTTTCACTTTCAGTGTCCACCAATTCTTCTTCTTCTTCTTCAACAATTCCATCAGTAGAATTGACTGAAGCAGTGAAAGCATTTAGGATTCCGTCATCCTCATTATCGGAATCATCTTCAGGCTCAGTGTCACTAAGGGTTGCAGCTAGAGCCTTACTCTTCCCAATGCTCTTCAGATAAGTAGGACACTCATTCTTCATGTGTCCAAACCCGTGACACCCAAAACACTTTGGTCCTGCAGGAACAGTGTACTGACCGCCATCCTTGGCATCCTTCCTTCCTTTGTCTTGGCTCTTGAACTGTGAAGAACCGGATTGCCTTCGGTCTTTGTCGAAGCTCCTCCCATTGGCATTCTTCATAAACTTCTTAAACTGCCTTGTAATGTAGGACTTCATCTTGGAATCTTCATCATCGGAAGATTCATCAGTATCACTGCTCTTCGCCTTCAGGGCCATGCTCTTGCCCTTGCTTGACTTGCCTATCCTTGATAACCCTAGCTCATAGGTCTGCAAGTTCCCAACCAGCTCAGTCAAAGGAATTTTATCAATGTCCTTTGATTCTTCAATTGCCGTAATCTTGGCATGAAATCTCTCAGGTAGAGATCTGAGCACCTTCCTTACAACCTTGGGTTCAGGGATGGTTTCCCCAAGATTGAAGGCTGAGTTCACTATGTCTTTCAGCTTGGCATAGAACTCATCGAACGACTCATCCTCCTCCATTTTAATTTCTTCAAAGCTAGTAGTGAGCCTCTGTAGCTTTGAATCCTTGACAGCCTTTGTTCCTTCATAGGTTGTCTGGAGGATGGTCCACGCCTCCTTGGCAGTTTCTGTTGAGGATATCTTCTTGAACTCCTCATTGGTGACAGCGCTAAATAGAGCATTCAACGCTCTGCTGTTGAAGTTCGCCGCCTTGATCTTGGCTTCATCCCAATCAGCCGGCGCTTCTTTTGGCTTTGTCCAGCCAATCTCCACAGCTTGCCACACCTTCTCATCTAAGGACTGCAAAAAAGCTCTCATGCGTACTTTCCAGTAGGCATAGTTAGTTCCATCAAATAAAGGAGGTATAATAAGAGATTGTCCTCTATCCATGACAAACAGGGGTCAATGGATCAATCACAGCAAAGATTAATAAATAATCAGAGTGTGCCTGCTCTGATACCACTTGATAGGCCACAAACTGAATGACCCCTTGTGATTTAAACTAATTAATTAATTTAGCCAAGTTATTAATTAATCAATTTAACATGCAAATACGTGGCAGCACAAACAAATCACCGAATAACAAAATATGCAGCGGAAAATAAATAACACGGTGATTTGTTCACGAATGGGGAAAACCCTAACGGCAAAAACCCCACCGGGTGATTTTCAGGTCACCACTCCCGAAACTCCACTATTATCAAATCAAGCGGTTACAAATAAGGAATCCCAAGTACCTTACCAACCTACAGTTGAACCCTTACCCCAATACCCAATTGGACTTGATCTGTAGCGACAGTTCCCCCTTTTTATGCACGGCTCCCAAGTACATGACTAACCAGATGCGCGGATCCCAGTACGCGACTTCAATCACCAACTTTAGAATGAGAGGTTGGCTGCAGAGTTCTTCAGATCATCCTATGCATGAAGATCAGGAAGATGCTTGGTCACAAAACCCTAAGGTGCACAATACACAGCAACTTCTTGAAGAAGATGATCTAGGTTAAGAACTTCTTCTTAGAGCACAATTTGCTTGAACAAGGATTGCTCAATGCTTATGCAACTTGTGTCTATGTTGACGGCTCTTAAAACACTCCTTAAATATGTTTAGGGTTAGAAGAAAAGAAGGCCCAAAAACACATTCACGGATCCCAAGAAAATCAGATTAGAATTCTGACTTTTTAAGTCTCGACAGCTAGCAGGTGTCGAGGTAGGTGTCGAGCAGGTGTCGAGCTTTAAAACTTCTGCACTTCAACTTGCTTTTTCTTGGACAGACTTGATGACTTCAACACTTGATCTTGAAACATAGTTTCTTGAAGTATTAAAAACACCTAGAACTACCCAATTACAAGTAGAGTGCGTTTTGTCAAAGGATTAGCCAATTTACATAAAATATGACATATGTTCCTAACACGTAAACACATATGTCCTAACAAATACAATAGAAGGTTTCTACTGTAAATTCATCTATTGGGATTGTAAAATCCAAGGACAAAAGTTTTGTACTAGATCTTAAATTTTTCTTTACTATAGTAGATTGTCTTTTGGGAAGGTTTTTCCCCATGATTTTTAATATGAAACTAATTTGTTTCATTAGCTTTCGTGGGTCACCATATCTTATGTTATTTACTATTCTATTATGCATGATATTGATGTCTGTTTATTTAATCAAGGACTATTCATTATAGAATAGTAAATAACATAATAAACATCTAAATAAACTCATACGCTTACATCTAAAACTCACTAAAAAGATGTGCTCTTAATCACTAAGATCTCATTGTTGATTCTTCTCAACAACACACACACACACTCAAAAAAAAAAAAAAAAAAAAAAAAAAAAAAAAAAAAAGATCTCATTGTTGATATTCCATGTAAAAATAAATAAACATCTAAAAAAACATAAATTTGCTATAATAAGTAAGATAAGTATATATTGTTAGCCACAATATTTTTTTTAATTTTAAAAACAATATAAATCAGGAACTAACAATTAAAAAAAGTAGTACATATATAATTAAATAATTGAATGAAGTAACATTTATAGTAAAAAGATCACATATGGCATACCCTGGTTACTCATGGATTTGATTGAATGAACATATCATTAATTTTGCCAATGAAATTTTGCTTTAAGCCAAACCATGTAAATACAATAAGACTTTAAAAAACATGGTATGCATCTAACTAAAAGTTTATGTAGTCCTCTCTTGTTTCTACCATATGGTATACCAAAATTATATTTGCATCATAGATTATATGTCAAATTTTTTTTTGCTAGAATCCTATAAATTGTTTAAATTTTCAGAAAGGACAAATGCTATCAGAATTTTTAAACGTAGTATCTCAATTGTTTGTCAATATCTAAACTTATGGTCATCTATATGCTTATGATGGACCTACAACTTTCATGCATTTGTTTATAAAAAAAATTATTAAAAAAAAAAAAACCTGCAATTCGAAGGCATCACAAACAGTTTGGTCCAACTTGTTATGAATTTCCTAATCGGCTGTAGGAGCATATCAAAAGTCATAGCAACAAATTGGTATTCATACCTAGTACTATAGCATCACTAACAACTCAAAATTTAATATGAATATAGTTGAATGCAATATGACTATTAGTGACTATGTCATCGCATACCATTATTTGACATTTTCTGTAACACACCAAGAAAAGTACTTGTCATCTTAGAAGACAATCTTTCCAATGTGTAGCCCATTGGTAAAATTTAATACTATCTTCAATTTGGGGAATCCTAATATACCACTCAAAATGAGAGAGAGAGAGAGAGAGAGAGAGAGAGAAAAGTTTTGAAATAGGAAAAGAAAATAGAGTAGTGGGACTATTGAGGTTAAACTGTACATTTCCTTTTTTTTTTTTCTTTTAGAATGATTGCATATTTTCCTTGACTGTATATCTCCATTAGTTTACACAAGAGGGCTGAATTAAGACTTGAAAAATAAGTAGGAATGTTGGTTTTGTCATATAGGATTACTGAATCCTAACTGCAAACTATTGTTTTCAAAGAAACTGAAGAGTGTCTGTAGTCTAAAGGAAAGCTTATACGGAGAAAGAATGCTTCTAAGTGAGTCGGGATCTTGACTTTCAAGTTTCATCTACACGTTGGGGGGGGGGGGGGGGGGGTTGTGGAGAAAGCGAATTTGTAAGTGAGTTAGAGTCTTGGCTTTCATCTACACATGGGAAATGATAAAGTTTGGGTCATAATATGTAAGGGAGTAAATTGGTTTGGGCTTTTCATAAGGTTTGGTCTGATTTGGTCTAATTTTCTATAACGGCTCATCATTTAGATAATAGTAAAAAAACATTGACGTGATATTTTGGATAACAATAAAAAAAAATTTAAAGAAAAGATATTAAAAAAAAGGCTAAATGCAAAATTAGAGCGTCATATGGCAGGACTTCATGCACTTCAGCATGAGGTCTCTGCTTATATATATATATATATATATATATGATTGATTATTCTTATTATGGGATGGCTCAGTACAATGTCTCCGATTAGTAGAAAACGTTTATAGTGTCAGCAAAAGATTATTAATCGAACTCTATTCGAAGAATACAACATAGTTCAGCTTGAACATCGTCAAAAGCATGATATTGACGGCTTTCATCTAGAGACAGCCAATCCTGATTTAGGTTTTCATTCTCCACTAATGTATTGTGTTAATTCTAACCCTAGCTTTATGTCCCATGTCAAAATTTATCAATCATTTCAATAATTTGATCAAATTCCGAAAACACCCTCCCACATTATATGAATAGTCTCTTTATGATAGAATTTTAATCTATGACATCACCTTCATATATAATGTTGCTATTTATCTTCAAGTTAAGATACCAAATAGATTTTTGATGTAGGCGATGTTCAAATCTCAAATTTTTTATTCGATAATAAGAGATTTTACCAATTAGGACAACTAAGTCTAATACTCAGGCGAGTATTCTCTCTCTTTGTGTGACAAGAGGACATTATTCACATTCACATATATGGTGTGACAACTAGTTGATTTAAGTGACATATAGTTGAATTTGGCATTGTAAATGTTAGGTAAGCCTCCACACTTTTGAAAAAGCCTATCACATCGTTGTATATAAGCTTAGGAATCTGTTAGACTATAGTCAATATCTAATCATCAATTATACAAGCCGGAAAAATTATGAAAGTGTCTATAGGATCTTTCTTCAACACCCTTTTAAAATCTTTCACGTTGCCTTAGGAAGTAATTCTTTGACATTTGATAGGTGAGTGAGAACTATCTTTCAAGATCACATAAAAGCCTCTTTGCTTGTGCTTCCTAGGGCTATTTTTCTTGACAAGAAAGGAAAATGACAAGCGAAAAGCAACTTGTGTCGGCCTCAGATTTAGAAAGTCTTAAGGTGGAAGGTAGTAAATATATATAGATAAAATACTGTATCGAACAGACCTTATATTAGAAAATAGAAACTACGTACTATTTCTGCTCATCCATTGAAATGTGCGACCTTCCAAGGGTTAACACGGCTGGTTACATTTAAAGATAATACCGAATTTTTTTTTTTGGTGATAAATTAAATAGATAACGTAATTTGACATCGGATTGAAGAAAATTTTAGGTTACTTCTAGTTTTACGGTTTCAGAAAATTAATTAATAATTACTGACCAAAAACAAAAACTGTGAATTTTTCCCACTATTTAATATATATTTTTAACTAATAGATTAAAGGTTAAAATTAGATTAGCATGGTGCATGCAAAAAAAAAAATAAAAAATTGTATCATAAAGTAATCTCTAACTAATTAATAGGCATATGTAATCTAACCATTTATTTTTAACATTAATCCAAGATACTGATAGCAGATTCACTAATTTACTATGATAAAACTCTTTATTAATATAATACTAGGTGGATCTATAAAATCATTTTATCTACTATGTTTTCCCGTAAGCAGAAAAGAAGCACATTACAAGAACAGATACAATCTTACCTAATTCATTCGTGATAATTAATCGTTATGTTTATTCTATTGATAAAGAAATCAAATCAAAATTACCATTTTAAGATGAATAGCAGAAACTTAAAATTAAGATCGAACATTCATACTAATAGAATCCAACTCAAAGTACGTACATTTAGATTTAGGCTTTAGTACAAGTTACATAGAGAGTGGAGAGTCACCAAAAGCTTGTCACACTCACTAAGGAAAACCGTCTTACTACGAACTAATGGTCCATGGCATTCTCAACGTGACTCAGCTCCCTTGAGAGTTTATGTAATCTTTGATAGTTTAATTTGTTGGCAATTGAATTTGGGACAATTGTTTTAATATCTTATTCCCTTAGGATAGAATTTCAGCAACCCAAAAAATTGTCTCCTCAACCATCTAGGAATAGATATATGGACTTCTACAAAACTGTCTACTTTTGCACAAACCACCATATGAAGGATTCCTAAAATTTCAAAACTTGAATCTGGAATATGAACTACAATGTGGTCCTTGATTGACTATTCTCACCTAACGTGTGATTCTTCATTGTCAAATAATGAAGCACCCATGTTTGAACCTTATATTTTGATAGTTAATTTGATACCGTGCATGTTGGTGGAAGCGTGAAAAAAATATATATACATACATATATATATATATATATATATATATATATGTGCGCGCGCACGCATGCGCACAAAAGTTTAAGAAATTAGAAGACATTGCGCGTGCACAGGCACACACAAAAGATAAACCTTGATCTCGCATCTAGCAATTTGTTGAATCTTGAAGAGGATGAAAGAAAATGATTAACCAACTTCACAATAATATGTACATGATTGCATGTCAAAAATCAAATTCCCTAGCTGTTTGATAAATTTCCCATGATACATAATCCAATATATAATTTGTTGTTAGATGCATACTGCTGCCATGGTACTATTCTACATGTGAGTCATCTTGCTCTGAATTTCAGATGGTACACAAGCCAGGAACTACCAAATATATTAAACACCCTTGCCAATAGTGTTAGATATATGTTTGATTGTATTCTCAGAAAATAGGTTTTAGAAAATGTTTCCAAAGTGAAGAAAGAAAACTTATAAATAAAATGTTTCCAATTATTTTCTTTTCCCTAAGCTGAAAAAACTATTTCAGGAAAGACTATTATGATGTTTTTGAAAAAAACTGTCCTTTGAATTACAATTTGTTAAAAACTGAACATATAAATATAAAACTCCCTTAAAAAAAAATAGAACTATATATAGAAGTGTTTTAAACAAGTCCATATAGGGTTTCAATATTTGAATTAAAATCATGTATGGAAAATTTTATGAGATGAGGAAATAAACCAAACAAAAAAATTTAGGACAATAGTTCCAAAAAGAATAAAAATATATAAACTGTCACGCCATTATAATTTCTTCTGATATGTAATCGATGATCAGCACGACTTGGTCTATACTTTACATAGTCACATGTTAGAAAAATAAAGAAAAGGACATCTTCAATAAATCAAATATATAACTTTAGACAAAAGTAAACCTAAGGTTGCCTTTTCCTTCTCTTCCACTACATGAAACTTAAATTTATCACGGCATTATAATTTTAATATACAATAACTTCTTTACATTGTATTGTAGATTTGTACGTAGGTTGTAGGCGTAAATTAATGAGATCTTAACAAAATCTAAATTTTATATATAAAATAATTAATAGCTTTTAAAACTACCCTTCCACATATTTATTCGATGAACACTGTGCTATATATATAGGTGGTACGTAGGGGAAACAAGAGATTTGGGTAAGACAAGTCGGATGATGATGAATGACTTAGTCACAACTTGTGTGTTTGAGAGAGAGAGAGAGAGATTTTACAAGGATGAAAAAAAAAATTAAAAGAACATTTTTGATAGTTATAAGAAAGAAAGAGGAAAATAAAATTTAAGTTTCGAAATAGGCCGCGGAAACATATGAGAATGAATGAACCGGAATTTGAGCCGATGTGAAACAGGAAGATTATTCAGTTTACTGAATAACTCAAAATATTTTAATCCTTTCTATTAGAATTGGAACAAATTAACAACTTTAGGTGATCAACTCTTCTTATTTTGACAAAATATTTTAATAAAAGCATTAATGTAGTCTGCTGTCTTGTCTGTTTTGTCGAACAATTGTTTTTACGGAGTTGCTTTTAAGAATCAATTAATCAAAATCTTTTAAAATATTTTCAGTATAATCTTAGTTTATGTTAGGTTCTAAGGATTTAGGATCTAAATATATTAGAACTTCAATGTATAATGTTAGCAAACTATGATCAAAACTTAGAGTCTAGAATTAGGCTACTCAAAGTGTATTTATGTGCAAAGTGGGAATTGAGTGTACTGCAGGATTTATTATGTAAATCTACAAGGTTCGATCAATCGAAAATTAGTCGATCGATCGAAACTCATACAAATTGTTTTTCTGCAGATTTTTCCAACTCAACCCAAGCCCATATGACTGTAAGGTTTTATGTTTTGCCTTAAATATAAAAAGAAAACCCTAGCCACGTTTTATTGTTGTTGTTTATGTTGTGTGTATGAATTTCTTGTGAGATCTTGAGGTGTTTGTCTTCATACATACTTAGGGTTATCAAGATCAAGATTGATATCGAGAGCTTGGTGATCGTTTCAGTTGCTACATAAAGAGCTTAAAGAAAAACACAAGTGGGAATACTTGTGGTTGCTGTGAATCCAAGAAAGAAGTAGCCCGTGGACTCAGAGCTGTCACGTGGTCGTGGTAGTAAGTTTTCTACTCGATGTAGCAATAGGATGTTAGTGGTCTAAGTCGCTATTGTAAAACTTTAATTCTTTCATAGTGAATCTGTTTTACCTTAAGGATAGTTAGGTAAAATCCTCCCCAGGTTTTTTATCGGTTTGGTTTTCCTGAGTTATCATATCGTTGTGTTATTTATTTTTTCGCACTATTTCAATGATATGATTTACTTGTGTTAACTTAGATCTAAATAATTTACCTAAGTTAATCACTTGGCTAAATAGCTAAGTTAATCTGTTTGTATTTAAGGGGTTTAAAAATGTACAGTTTATCTTCAAATTTGGGAGTCAATAATAAAACTTAAAAGAAATTAAAATTCAGCTTATAATGGTCAAGCTAAGAGCCAAGTAGTTTAATTAGCACATTCCTATACAAAAAATGCATAGGGGTTCTCGGGAGGAAATGATTCAAGTTATAAAATTAGCAATATATTGTAAATATTTCCAAAAAAAAAAACTCTTGTAGACATATTGCTTTCTTTTGCTTTCCTATGTTTTAAAGCAAAGCAAGCATTTTGCTGTAGAATGAGCCAAAAGAGAGTGTATATATATATATATACACACACACACACGAAAGCTTTTATTCTAAAGCATGGTTTTAAAAACATTTTGAAAAATTAAGTAATTAACAACTGGGCCTGGCTACCCAAAAAAAAAAAACCATTATTTTTTACATTCTAAAGAAGACTTTTTCCCTAATCTAGTCGAGGGCTGCATTAACTGATTTTTTTTTTTTTTTTTTTTTTTTAAGAGCGATAATTGGAAAAGAAGAAAACATAAAAACTTGAAAAAGTATTTGAAAAGAACATGTTTAAGATGGAAGACTTATAAAATTTGGGGTTTTTTTTTTTTTTTTAATAAGAATTCATCATTGCCTAACGGTTTTTTTTTTTTTTTTTTTTGTTCAATCATTGCCTAACGTTATCTGTATCTTTATGGGAGATTGATGCATGAAACTGGCCTGCATAATCTAATGATGATAATTAACAATTTAATAATGAAATAATTAACACAAACATATACTCCAATAGAGAATAGCAAAGACCAAAATATAAACTATCACTTGTATCAAAAAGTTTAAACTCTAAGAAATAATAAATATAATTATTTAACTATTATTCTACTACTCATCTATATGTGTGGGTTTTGTCTTTCCATTAATAAGTGTGGCTCAATTCATGTGATTTTTAATTTTTTAAAAAGAGGTAGAATGAGGATGTGTTTCAAGACGAGACCGCCTCATACTATATCAAACTTTGAAAATTTACAGAAAAATAAAGGAAATAATAGAAAAATATAATGTAAGAGATTAACATAATTCGATTACTAATAGGGATATTTTATCCATAAATTTAATACCCCTGAAACATCACACAAAAAAGGTCGACGGCACCCACATACCCGTCAGCTTCACAGAAACCAATGGAAGACTTAGGCCGACGACACCAAATGTGACAACCCCACAATGAAACTCGACGGGCACCTCTGTAAGCCAACGGAAAACCATCGAACAAGTTAAGGGCCTGACGAGGAGGAGAAGCCGACAGATCCAGTATGGCCTGACAAGGAGGAAATATCTTGCACCCCACAAGGAAAGGATCCCGCAAAATACGGGTAATAATGAGGATCTTCCCTACAAGGAAAGGCCTTCTCCACCAAAAAATGAATGTCAGCTCTACACTACTATAAAAATCCTAAAACCCTCACAAACCAAGGTACACATAATTTACCCTAACTCTGACACTCTGGAGTTGTGAAAGTTCTCTAACTTAACCTTTGGAGGGTATTTGGCCAGTACCATACTAGTACTCTCTACAAGGTCTTCTTTGTTTCTATTTCGCAGGTTCTGTTTAGAGCACATAAGGACCGTGCGGCTCACTAACGATTTCTGACATCATCAGTTGGCACCGTTTGTGGGAAAGTACGAAAATAGTAATAGCCATATTACCACTTCCCAGACAAAGAATTGTATGGTACTCACTCGCTCAATGGTAACCAATAACTATACCGAAGAAGAACCATGAACTACTGCCCTTGAAAGGTAGGTACAGACCCTAGTTGCGGATGTGGAACGCCTTACTAAATAGAATCAAGACCTGGAGGAACAGCTGTGCCAAAGGGATGCTAGGCCCAACAGTCATAGAGAAAAGTAAGAGGGCACCAGTGCCGAAAGGAGGGACCAAGAAGAATTAGAAGGCAGTAATGCTCCGAGCAGACCAGAGCGACAAGATACTAGCCATCCATCTGTAACAAAAACAACACCACCACATATAGTTGCGGAGATGCAAATGATGAAGGAGTGGATGGACTTCATGATGAACGCCCTCAAAGGACGGGTGTCAAGCGACCTCGACAAGTTAGTCCACTAGACGGACTCACCTTTTACAGAACTCGTCACTTTGTTCCCCTTTCCACCGAAGTCCTGTATGCTGCAAGTAAAAGCCTACGACGGGTCAAAAGATCCCTTCAATCACCTGGAGTCATTCAAAACCCTTATGCATCTACAAGGCGTGGCAGACGAGATCATGTGTCGAGCCTTCTCGACTACGCTAAAGGGTCCTGCAAGGGTATGGTTCAACAGGCACCCAACTTCATCAATACCTTCAAGGAGCTAAGCGCGCAGTTTGCTTTGCACTTTATCGGGGGGCACAAGTATAAGAAAAATGGATTGTGGAAGGGGAAGTTTTTGTTCTGTTTATACAAAAATGACCTGAAGACCATGTCAGATGCGCTTTGTCGGGCTACTATGTGCATGAACGTTGAAGATGTGTTACTAGCTCGAGAGGAGAAACCCAGGAAAAGGGAAAGGCAAGAAGATACACGACAGGACAAGGGGTGGAAGACGACCAAGGCCAAAGATCGACGGGAGGATAGGCGCTCGAAGCCCCCCGTTGGAAGATTTGCGAACTTCACCCCGCTGACTGCCCCTATCGATCAGGTCCTAATGCAGATCAAGAATGATGCAGCCTTGACGTGGCCCGGCAAGTTGAAGGGAGATCCCAATAAGAGGTCCAAGGATAAATATTGCTGTTTTCATTGGGACCACGGCTATAACACATCTGAGTGTTATGATTTGAAGCAAAAAATTGAAGCCTTTATTAAACAGGGGAAACTGCAACAATTCGTCAACAAAGAAAGGGCAAATCCACCATAGGAACAGGTTGCTAGAAGGGATAACGAGCACCCCAGGCCACCTATAAGGGATATAAGGATGACTGAAGGGGGCACCGCGGCTCTTGGTTCATCCAAGAAGGCCCGCAAGACTTACCTTGGGATGGTTCAGAACGTCCAGCTGACAGGTTTAGTCCTAAAGATGGCACGGGTCGACAAACCTATAATTGGATTCTCGGAAGAAGATGCTCGACGTCTCCACCACCCACACGATGATGCATTTTTTTTAGTATTCGGGTAGGGGACTACAACATTCACCAAGTCCTAGTTGATAATGGAAACTCTGATGAAATCCTCTACTACCTGGCATTCTAACAGATGAGAATCAAGAGAGAGCGACTTATACCAACCAAAGCGCCGCTTGTTGGGTTCAGAGGAACGAAGGTATACCCCCTTGGCGCAGTCACATTGCCCATGATGTTTGGTGACTACCCTCAACAAAGTACTAAGGATGTTACATTCATTGTTGTCGATTGCCCATCTGCTTACAATGCCATACTAGGCCGACCTACTCTCAACTCATGGAAGGCCGTGACTTCAACCTATCACCTGATGATCAAATTCCTCACCGAATATGGAGTAGGAAAGGTACGTGGGGACCAAGTGGCAACACACGAGTGCTACATAGCAATGTTGAAGAAGGATGACCACTTACAAACCATGAGCATTGAAGAACAGAGGTTTGTCACAGAGCCTGTTGAAGGATTGGAGGAGATACTTCTCTATAACTCTAAGCCCGAGCGAACGACTAGGATTGACACCCTCGCCAATCCTTCAGTTTGTTAAGCACTCACAACTTTCCTAAAAGAAAACTAAGACGTCTTTGCTTGGGGTCATGAAGTATACCTGGGATTGACCCCTCAGTCATGGTGTACAGGTTCAATGTGTCACCCTCTTTTCCCCCTATTCGTCAAAGGAAGCGAGTATTCGCCCCAGAACGAGACCAGGCTATAGCAAAAGAAGTCCGCAAATTGCAAGACACAAAATTCATCAGGGAAGTGTACTACCTCGACTGGCTGGCCAATGTAGTGATGGTTAAAAAAGCCAACGGGAACTGGAGGATGAGTATAGACTTCACAGACTTGAACAAGGCATGCCCCAAGGATAGCTACCCCCTCCCACGAGTTGACATCCTGGTACACTCGACAGCAAGACACCAGTTATTAATCTTCATGGATGCATTTTTCGGTTACAATCAGATCAAATTGGACGAAGCTGATCAAGAGAAAACTTTGTTCGTCACCAGTCAAGGCCTTTTCGACTATAAGGTGATGTTGTTCGGTCTCAAGAACACGGGAGCAACTTATCAGAGGCTTATGAACAAAATGTTTGCGCATCAAATCAGAAGAAATGTCCAAGTTTACGTAGATGACATGCTAGTAAATGCCAAAGGGAGAACGATCATTTAGACGACCTCAAGGAAAACTTTGACACCCTCTACTCTTACAACATGAAGCTCAATCTAAGCAAATGCGCATTTGGGGTGACAGCTAGAAAATTCTTAGGGTTCATGGTGTCTCAAAGAGGTATCGAGATCAACCCATACAAGATCTAAGCCATAATGGAGATGGCACCACCAAAGAATGTAAAAGAAGTACAATGCCTCAACAGTAAGGTAGCTGCGCTGAACCAGCTCGTTTCAAGGGCGATGGACAAGTGTTTACCTTTCTTTCGCATGCTGAAGATGTCCTTCGAGTGGACAGCCAAATGCCAACAAGCTTTTAATGATCTAAAAGCATACGTCTCTTCCCCACCATTGCTAAGTCCCTCCTAACTAAGGGAAGAGTTATTTCTCTATCTAGCCATCTCCCTAGCTGCCATCAGTGCGGCCTTAGTCAGAGAAGAAGACAGGGTGCAAAAGCACGTGTACTACACCAGCCGAGCACTCAGAGGTGCAGAAGAGAGGTACCCACCGATGGAAAAGCTCACCTTCACTTTAATTACCGTGGCCTATAAACTGAAACCATACTTCCAAGCCCATACTGTGGTCATTCTAACGGACAAGCTTCTATGGCGAGCGACGAGAAACCCTAAAGTGGCTGGACGGATAGTGCTATGGGCAATAGAATTAAGCGAGTTTGATGTACAATACCGCCTGCATACTGCCATAAAGGGACAGGTGGTCACTAACTTCATTGCGGAATTCACCAACATGGAAGACCAGGGGGCAGAAAAGCATACCCAATGGAGTATTCACATGGACAGATCGTCTAACAGACAGGCTGATGGAGCAGGTATAGTGCTTCGTTCTTCAGAAGGGACGAGATCAAGTGTATGGTTCGTCTCGATTTCCCTACGACCAATAATGAAGCAGAATATAAGGCCCTAGTGGCAGGATTGGATCTTGCCAAAGCTACGGGGGCCACAAGTGTGGTTATGTACTGCGATTCTCAAGTGGTCACAAGTTAGGTAAACGGTGACCACGAATGCAAAGAGGAAAAAACGAAGAAATACCTGGAGAAAATAAGGAAACAAATGGGCAAGTTTCAGGCCAAGTTTGTTCAAATCCCCAGGGAAGAGAACGAGCGAGCAGACCGTCTTGCCAAAGTCGCATCAGCAGAACACATGCTCATCCCCAGTAAGCTACTTTCTTTTGTTCAGCTCTTACCTTTGATAAATGGCGTCGGTGTGCAGGAAATAGACCCAAGAAGCAACTGGACCACACCGATAATTTTTTATTTGAAAGACGGTACACTACCTGACAGTAAGGAAGCCACAAGAAAGCTGAAGGTTCAGGCAGCACGATTCATTTTGATAAAAGATGTCTTGTACAAAAGAGGCTTCTCCCGCCCATACCTAAGATGCTTGGGCTCCGAGGAAGCAGACTATGTCATGAGTGAAGTCCATGAGGGGATCTATGGGAACCATTTTCGGTCACGGTCGTTGGTGCACAAGCTGATTTAGGCTGGATACTATTGGCTTACCATGCAGAAGGATGTCTAAGCCTATGTCAAAGCCTATGACAAATGTCTAACGTTTGGCCACGTTATCAAATAACCAGCAAAAGAGCTCACTTTAATGACGACCCCATGACCTTTCGCTCAATGGGGATTAGACATCATGGGCCCATTCCCAATAGCGATGAGATAGCTAAAGTTCTTAGTGGTCGGCATAGATTACTTTACCAAATGGGTGGAAGCTGAAGCCCTGGCCACCATCACAGAGAAGACATACGAAGTTTCGTCTAGAGGAACATCATCTGCAGGTGCAGGATCCCTAAAATCTTGGTCTCAGATAATGAAAAACAATTCGACAACAACTCATTCAGAGATTTTCGCTCACAACTAGGAATCAAGAATCACTACTCCTCACTCGTCCACCCTCAGGCCAACGGACAAGTTGAGGTTACCAACCGATCCTTGCTCAAGATCATCAAGACTAAGCTCAAGGGGGCAAAGGATATATGGCTAGAAGAGTTGCCAAGCATACTATGGGTGTACAGGACGATAGTGAGGACACCAACAGGAGAAACGCCATTTCGACTAGCGTACGGAAGCGAGGCCATCATCCCTGCTGAGGTCGGACTCATAAGCTACAGAGTAGGAAACCATGACGAAAGCAGGAACGATGAAGCTATGCGCTTACAGCTTGATTTGGTGGATGAGGTCAGAGCAATGGCCGAACAAAGATTAGCGCGGTACCAGAACCTCATGGCCAAGCACTACAACTCAAGAGTTAGACATAGAGACTTCCAGGTTGGAGATCTCATATTGAGAAAAGTGACAAGTGCTACAAGAGATCCCTTCTAGGGAAAGCTAGGACCTAATTGGGAAGGACCCTACAAGATCGCTTCATGGCAAAGGAAAGGAACCTACCACCTGGATATGCTAGATGAACAAAAGTTGCACCACTCATGGAACACGGAGCACCTGAAGAAATACTATCAGTAAACAAAGGCACGATGAACAACACTCCTCATTTCCAGTTTACTTCCTTTTAGTTAATTTTTACTATCTATAGTACTTTTTAAGCCCAAAGGGCAGGTTTTTATTATTTCAAGAACAATTTTTTACTTATGCACGCATTTATCGTAATAAGAGGAGTTATTCAGATATGACCTGTGTATGTATATGTCTCTACAAAACTACATTTATGACTAAGTCCACTAGTGGACGAGTTCATCCCATGAGAATGCCTTGAAATTATTAAGTCCATAAATGGACAAGTTCATCCCATGGGGATGCCTTGAAATTATTGTTCACAAGTGGACGAGTTCATTATTAAATCCACCAGTGGACAAGTTCATTATTAGGTCCACAAGTGGACGAGTTCATCCCATAGGAATGCCTTGAAATTATTAAGTCCACAAGTGGACGAATTCATTATTAAATCCACCAGTGGACAAGTTCATTATTAGGTCCATAAATGGACGAGTTCATCCCATGGGGATGCCTTGAAATTATTAAGTCCATAAGTGGATGACTTCATCATTAAGTCCACAATTGGACAAGTTCGTCCCATGTGGATGCATTGAGATTATGAAGTCCACAAGTGGACAAGTTCATCATTAAGTCCCTAAGTGGACGAATTCACTAAGTCTACAAGTGGACGAGTTCATTACTACGTCCACAAGTGGGCACACTTAAAAATTATTAAGTCCATAAGAGGACGCACACCACGTCCCCAAGCAGACGAGTTCATTACAATGTCCATAAGTAGACAAATTTGTTACTAAGACCATGAATGGACAGAGATATACCGATGAATGAATTTATTACTAAGTCCATAGGTAAACAAAGATATTAAGTCTTTAAGTAGATGAGTTTTACTCCTTAGAGGACAGATTCATATCCATGGACGTTGTAAAATTATTAAGTAGTTGACGGGTTCATATCCAAAATACGCCAAGTCCCTTAGTGATGAGCACACCTAAGTGGATGGGTGTATCCTAACATGTATGATGAACTCAAGGCGGATAGACGTACGCATACCTTAAAATAAGAAATTAACACATAACAAGAGCATACTAAAAGTGACGAGTGTAAAATGTCAAACAGACGCCATAAATAAAAGAAGTGCTTACAACAAAGCCCAAAAACAAAAAGGGCACTTAACATCGTCTGAAAATAAGATAGGATACAAAAAAAGTTTAAAAAAATTAAAACTATACTGAAAGGTTCTGGGTGTCCTGGGAGGAAGGGTTTTCAACATCTGAGGCAGAAGGGATTTCAACATTTTTTGAATAAGGGTCATCAACAGACGAAGCCAAGGGAGCAACGGGTCCTTCGACAGTAGGTTGAGCAAGAACCACACCATCATCTTTTGTATCCCGCTCTAACTAAGTAGAGTCATCGAACTCCTCACTGATGGTGTCGCCACCTACAGGGGTCATCGACAGCGGGTCATCCATGGTGACTTTAGAGAAATCCAGGTTTGGGTAGACGGACCTGACCTACTTTAGGCAATCCTCAAACCTGTCACCATAATAGACCGCACATGCATTAATAAAAGGTTGGGAAGCCTTGAACTCTACTATGGCATTAGCCCTAGCCGTCTCTACCTACTCACAAAAGGTCGTCAGCTCCATCTCCAGGTTCAGCTTGGCCTCTTACACCTTCTCTCGGAAACGGGCTTCCTCTTTCAACTTCTCAGTTAAGGTCGTCACCTCCTTGTTAAGAGTATGGAGGGCCCCCTTGTACTGCTCCTGCTCATTGGTCAGGATCTCATTACGTTTTCGAAGTCGGCTGATCACCCTTTCCTAAGCGACACTCCTATCTTGAAGCGCCTTCATACGCACCAGCGCCTAAAAGCAAGACAACCATCAACCAATAAACAACATAGTAAAAGAAAGTTTGAAAAAAAGGGACGTACCCTAGAAAGGTCAAAAAGACCTGATGCCCTCAATTCTTCTGTCGTCTGCACAGCACAATGGTCTAAGTCCGTCTCCTTGATGATTAAGTCAACCATCTCAACGGCATGTTCCTTATACATAAGAAGACGACGAACGGTCCTATAGGTGATAAGACTAGTCGCCGTCATTAAACCCTTACTAGCCCTATGGCTAGGTTTAGGAGGCGACGACTTCTTTATTTGTCACCCACAGGGATGACCGTCCCTTTCTTTAGTGGACAGTCATCCTTCCCTTCATTCTTCCTTTTGGACGATCCCTTGCCAATGCCCTTAGGAGCCGATGTTGACGCCCCCTCCTTCTCCTTCTGCTTACGCGCTGCGGCCGACACCCTTACCAAGGCTCTTTGCCTCGTTGCCTCCATTTCTGCAAAGGATAAGAGACGGATGTTAGATAAGCAGACAAAAAGATGACAACGGAAAGGATGAAGCAAAGGAGTAAGAACTTATGCCGACAGGAGTATGTGTTTAGTCTACAAGCTGGAGGCATCATCACAAGACCACCACAATAAGCATGCAATGTGTCAAGGGTGATCAGGTCCCTGCACTTCCTTTTGTCAAAAAGGATCTCAAGCACCTGATGAATGAAAGCCTCCTGCTCGCTAGTTATATAAAGATGCATGCTAGCTGAAAAAGAAAAGAAGCAGATGACGTTAAACACTTGAACAAAATGAATAGAGGAAAAATAAGAATGCAGACAGTACTAAACCTAAATCCTTGACAATGCCCCAAGTATTGTCAAAGCCATGAGGCATCGTCAACCATTCTTCTCGACGACATACCCAGTTCTAGGGGTGTGCAAAAATCCGACGAACCGAAAAAATCGGCCGAAACCGACTGAATCGTTGCCAAAATTTCAAATCGGCCGAAACCAACTGAACCATTGCCAAAATTTCAGTTCGGTTTCGGTTTTTAATTTTTAAAAATTGAAAATTTCGGTTTGATTTCGATTTCAAGTTTGAATACACCAAACCGAACATATTATAATATATTTTAGATAACATTTTTAATATAAAGTCTGTATATATTTGCAATTTGGGCCTCCGTTAGTTATTATTTTTAAAAAAAACAAGTGGGCCTCTAGTTTGTACATTAGTGGGGGCTCTAGCCCTTTCGTTTTATTTTAAAACATTAGGCCCATTTAGGCATTTATATATATATATATATATATATATTGTGATCAGATCAGATCAAATCCAGCCTCTTCATTCTATGATTATTTCTATTTAAACATTGTTATTTAAAAGTTAAAACCCATTAGATTAACTAATTACGATTAAACTAAGTAAATTCCTATTAAACTAATTAAACTATAAAAATAAAAGTTAGAAAACGCTAACCTACATACCTACACAGCCACACTTTTTACTCTCACTCTCCCTCTCACAAACAGCAACACACACCACTCTCCAGTACCTTTCTCTCACGGTCTCTACCTCTGTCGCCGCCTCCCCATAGTCCCTTTATCATGCTGCTTCAGTGATTCTTCTTTGTTCTTTTTTTCTTTTCTTTTTTCTTCTACTTTTTTTTTTTTTTTTTTTGTTTACTACTTGCTTGGTGCTTGGTGTTTGGTGGTGAGAAAACGTGGGAAAGCAAAGGAAATATATATATATATATATATATATTCTTATTTTGGTATTTTTTTGATTATATACATGATTTTGAGTTTTTTTTTTTTTTTTTTTTGCTTGGTGTTTGGGTATTGAGAAAATGTGGGAAAGTAAAGAGAAATAGGCCTTTTTTTTTTTTGGTCTTTGATTTGTTTGGTTCAAGAAATTGGAAGCAACCGAAAACCGACTGTGGACGACTAAATTTCTCGGTTCGAAATGTGTCAAACAAGTAAAATAGTTTCACAAATACGAATTTGTATTGATGATTGTGTGGTACAATTCTCTGTGATTACAAAAGTGTGATTCTCTGATTCGATCTCCTTACAAGATTTGTTGATTGGAATTGTGATAATGTAATTTTGACTTGAACACAAAATATTCTTCAATTTGGCTGAAGGATGGATCGAAGACCCTTGAAACGGAATCACAATGAATCTCTGGCTATGAGCTTGTTAGAAATTCTTTGTTCTTCATGTTCTTCGTGTTCTTGGTGTGTTCTTCGTCTTCGAAGGCTTGTGGTAGAAGTTCTTCGGTGCTTTAGAGGCTTGAATCCGTAGAGCTTCGCTGATTTGTGATTTGTTGAGGTTTCTAGAGGCTTTTGAGCTTGATTCCAGTGAACTTTGATATCTAGGAATATGATTTGGATGATTCCTATTTGAATGTTCTTTGTATTTGAAGGTTTGTGGTGGAAGTTCTTCGGTGCTTTAGAGGCTTAAATCCGTAGAGTTTCGCTGATTTGTGATTTGTTGAGGTTTCTGGAGGCTTTTGAGCTTGATTCCAGTGAACTTTGATGTCTAGGAATATGATTTGGATGATTCCTATTTGAATGTTCTTCGTATTTGAAGGTTTGTGGTGGAAGTTCTTCGGTACTTTAGAGGCTTGAATCCGTAGAGCTTCGCTGATTTGTGGTTTGTTGATGTTTTCGGACACTTTTGGCTTGATTCCCGCAAACTTTTTGATCTAGGCAGATAGTTTGGATGATTCTGCTTCGAATGTTCTTCGATTTTGGGGTTGAAGTTCTTGAAGTTCTTGGAGGCTTCGAGGCTTGATTCCTGTAGAGCTTCTCTACTTCTGTGCTTCAGATAGCTTGATGTCCTCTCTCCAGCCTCCTTCAAATGCCTTAGGAAGGCTTCTATTTATAGGAATTTAGAAGTGGATGAGCGACACGTGACGGAGTCTTATTGGTGACACATGTCACAGCCTGATTGGTTCGCCTATGTCATCGCTTACACGCGCTAGATTGATTAAGTTATCGCTTACACGTGCAAGGCTGCTTGTGTCATCACTTACACGTGCGCCGATGTGTGATTGTTTTTTTTGCATGACACTTGGCAAATTTTCATTGGCTTCTGAATAGTGATAGTAAAACCTAGCAGCAATACGTGGCACTTTGTAATTGACTGTATTTTATGGACTTGGTAGTGTGACGTGTCAGCTTGTGATAGGTCGAGAATTTTCCCTCTCTACAAATGCCCCATCGAGACTTGTTCACGCACACAGTTTTAGAGTGTGGTATGAGAATGAGTTTCGAAAACAGATTTTTACACTTGGTTCTTCAAATGAAGTAATTAAAGGTGGTGGAGCTTTTAGCAGGATGAAATAATTTTCGAGGAGTAGACCCACCCATATGAGAGGTTTTGTTGAAACCGAAAAGAGGTCAGCGAGTATTTGAATGTACTTGCATGACCAAGCCTTCTCAGTAGAGGTTAAGTTGAAGTAACTTCAGAAGAGTGTTTTTGGATCGTTGGCGGCGATCACAGGGTGTAGAAGATGGGGAAGACGCGAGGATGGTGGCTAGGTACAACATGCAGAGTCATGGGGCTAGCCTCGTGTTTTTAAGAACCGCTGGTGAAGTTATCTCAGAAGAGTATACTTCGAATTACGGCGAAGCCATGTGGGAAAGTGGTTGTGTGCGCATGCGTCATCGTTTTACTCAGGTTAAGTTGAGGTAATTTCAGAAGCTTATGGATTCTGGGGATGATGGTGTTGGTGGTGAAGAAGACGGGGATGAAGTAAAGCGAATGGGTGAAACACACACCACCATGGTGCTGGCCCTGTATGTTGTATGGGGTCTGACAGTAAGTCATTGAATGTGCGTGTGTAATGGGACCAAACTGACAGACATTAAGTTGAAGTAATTTCAGAAGAGTACCTTCTGAAATACTTCAAGCTAGCTGTAAGTTGGAATAATTCCAGAAAATTTGTTTTGAGGTACCAGTAATGATGACCTTTGAGTCCCGTAGTGGTGAGGACATGGAATAAGGCTCTGGTAACCATTTACTGGCTCCAAAGGCTGAACTCTGATGAGCTGGTGCCTTGAAGGTTGTCTCAAATATTGGATGGAAGACAATTTGTAGGATACCCCAACACTTCTTACCATTTTCATTTACTGCTACTTGTTGGAAAAGCACAGAAAAATGAAAGATGAAGCTAACTTGTGATTATGGTCTTAGAAACCAGCCAAGTTGCTGTTTGTTTCGAACCACTGCTTCTGCTGGAAGACCAAACAATTGGAGAGAGACTACAGGAGACCTGAGGTTAGGAATAGGAGTCTCTGCTGGACTTAGACTTCCTGGCCAACCAAATCCACGGAAGCATGGAAGGACGACACAGGCCTTGTTATGACTAATTTTATAGGCAAAGGCGGTCGTTAAGTGGAGAAACAAAATTTGTTTGGATCTCAAAACTACAATGATGTTATGAAGAGGGTTTCTACCGAACCATGAGAGGGTTGATTTCGAACTGATTATGAAGCAATATTGGCTGCTAAGTGTTGAGAATGATGAAGCCATAGTGGGAAATGGCTGTGAGAAGGAGGACTTGAAAATTTGAAAGAAGCAAATCTTCATTTCATGACTCAGTGTGTTTTTCTGGATGAGTTCTTGATGAATTCGGCCCTTCTATTTATAGTGGAGAGACGAAGAATGGTAGGTGGATAGTTGAGAATGGCGGATGTGAATTTTTGGTGAGACTGGTGGATGAGAATGGTAGGTTGGAGACCGGTAGGGAACGAGAATGGTAGGTGAGAGAGATGAAGAATGGTAGGTGGGAATGTTTGGCACCGAAAGGGGAATGGTGGGTTGGACGGGTGACCCAATGTGATTTCAAGTTCAAGACACACTTGTGAGAGTTCATCTATACTTTTGAAAGGGAAGCCTTGATGAAGTCTGGAGAATAACCTTGAGGGGATCCAAACTAAATGGAAGAATCTCAAATTTTGATATTGAGAGATTTAATTTTGGACATTGTCAGTACTTCGGAGATGTGAGTTAGATTGGTGATTTCTAAGTTACGAAAAACTACGCAAGACAAGATTGGATGAGGCTTGAATCCGTAGAGCTTCGCTGATTTTTGGTTTGTTGATGTTTTCGAATACTTTTGGCTTGATTCCCGCAAACTTTTTGATCTAGGCAGATAGTTTGGATGATTCTGCTTCGAATGTTCTTCGATTTTGGGGTTGAAGTTCTTGAAGTTCTTGGAGGCTTCGAGGCTTGATTCCTGTAGAGCTTCTCTACTTCTGTGCTTCAGATAGCTTGATGTCCTCTCTCCAGCCTCCTTCAAATGCCTTAAGAAGGCTTCTATTTATAGGAATTTGGAGGTGGATGAGCGACACGTGGCGGAGTCTGCTTGGTGACACATGTCACAGCCTGATTGGTTCGCCTATGTCATCGCTTACACGCGCTAGATTGATTAAGTTATCGCTTACACGTGCAAGGCTGCTTGTGTAATCGCTTACATGTGCACCGATGCATGATTGTTTTTTTGCATGACACTTGGCAAATTTCCATTGGCTTCTTAGTAGTGATAGTAAAACCTAGCAGCAATACGTGACACTTTGTAATTGACTGTATTTTTTGGACTTGGTAGTGTGACGTGTCAACTTGTGATAGGTTGAGAATTTTCCCTCTCTACACCGACCTAACCGAATCGATTGAAATCCAGTCAGTTCGGTGTCGATGTTCCTCCCTTTCAGTTTGGTGTCAATGCCAAATTTGGTAAAATCGAAAATTTTGGTTCAATGGAAAAATCGCACTTCAAACCGACTGAACCGAACTGATTACACCCCTACCCAATTCGTCCCTTGAACGAAGAAATATCTACTCTTCTAATTTCTTTTAGAGTCGGGCATGTCCAACACCAACCTAAGCGACTCCTTCCTCACTGTAAAATGATATATCCCCTTAAACGAGGAGATATGCTGGGGTCTGTAACGCCAAAAGACCTCGTCCAGGGTCAGCTAACAGTTCCCCCTACTAAGACAACCCCAAAGGATTTCAATCCCTATGAATATCCTCCAAGCATTGAGAGCTACTTAACTGACAGATAGAAGTAGGAAAGTGGCCAATTGACGGTGTAATGCCGTCAATGGGCTTTTCAACCTTGTCGCGAACATGGTGTCATACATGCTGACGTCTGCGGTCTTCCCAGAGAAACACTTTTCAAACTTTCCGAGCAGACAGATTGGAATGTTATCAAGGATTTGATAACAGTCCCATAAGGTCTTGAAGATATTGGTCATCATTGTTGGCTTAATGTTGTTAACCGTCCATATAGCGGGAAGGATGAAGGGACGGGTGTGACCATCCCCAGAGCTTCCTAAACTTCCTTCCTCAGAAGCTCTTCCATCACCCTCATCCTCGCCCCAGTCACCTTCTCCCTCGTACTCCTCTTCATTCTCTCCTTTTTCTTCATCACCTTATCCCTCGTACTCCTCTTCATTCTCCCCCTCTCCCTTGTCATATTCATCATCTTCCTCTACTCCCTTTCCACCGAAATCTTCTTTGTCATCAGAAGAATGTGCAAATGGTTCCCTCTCTAACGACCAGGATGAGCCCTCCTTGAGCCCATGACTTGACGGGCAGACTTCGTCGAAGCCTACTCCCTCACGGACTGAGACGATTGTTCACTTGTCACTTTTTTTATCTCCTGACATCTATTCACCTACAAGCGATGGAGGTATTCTAAGAACCTAATCGACGGGTCTCTCTATAGAAGTAATGACCAACTAGAAAAACAGAAATAGAAAAGGAATGAAAAAGAGAAGAGGACTTACAAGGCTAATAGACGATTCCATAGAGGTGACAGGATCAGCAAGTTGACGGCAGCGAAAATAACGAAATGACAGCTCTCTTTCTTTTAAGATTTGCAAAGATAAAATAATGAAAAATGAGTAGAGATGTGAACTATTTATAGAGTGAAGAGGCGTGACAAATGAAGCGACGCTTTTGATTGGAAACAAGGCCAACCAGCGAGTGCCACATGTCGCCTGGCATTGAAGCTTAAGGTTGCCTACACCATTTAATGACACACTCCAATAAAACACCTAATTAATGGTAAAAAATACTCTAGTACTCTGTGGCCCGTCAGCCAAAGCTAACGGTACCACAGAGTAGGGGGTAGCTGATAGGGGTATTTTAGCCATAAATTTAATACCCCCAAAGCATCGCATAAAAAGGGTCGACGGCACCCACATACTTGTCAGCTTCACGAAAACCAACAGAAGACTTAGGCTGATGACACCAAATGTGACGACCCCACAATGAAACTCGACGGGCACCTCTGTAAGTTGACGAGAAACCATCGGATGAGTTAAGGGCCGGACGGGGAGGATAGGCCGACGAATCCAGCATGGCCTTGCTTGACCCCCATAGATATCTATACAAGGAAATATCTTGCATTTCATGATTAACGCTAATCAAGAGAGTCCCCACAAGGAAAGGATCCCGCAAAATACGGGTATTAATGAGGATCTTCCCTACAAGGAAAGACCTTCCCTGCCAAGAAACGAATGTCAGCTTTACACTACTATAAAAATCTCAAAACCCTCACAAACCAAGGTATGCATAATTTTCCCCAGCTCTAGCACTCTAGAGTTGCGAAAATTCTCTAACTTAACCTTCGAAGGGTATTTGGCTGATACCGCAGCGGTACTCTCTGCAAGGTTTTCTTTGTTTCTGCTTCATAGGTTCTGTCTAGAGCACGTGAAGACCATGCATCTCACAGACGATTTTTGGCATCATCAATTACTAAGCCCTATGTCTACAGCAATAAAAGCCAAATAGCTACATCTTTCATTGTCTTTTCTTAATAGTACATATAATAGATGGACAAAGTTTAGTTACAAAATTGGTTGTAACCTAAGGCTACAATCTTACTCAATAAAATAAATATTACTACATATTTTCAAAATCTAATCGTTGAATTATATATTCTTTACGCCCTTAATACACATATATATTTTGTGTCAATCAGTTATTATTTATTATATGATCTAAAAGCTTATATTTTATGCATAATTTTAAACTACAAAAATTTACAATTTAAACAATTTATTTATTGATGACATGACTATTAGTCATTAATTTTCTAGAAATTTTACAAATATAGAGGATATAAGAAGAAGATGAAATTCAATAGTGGATTTGTCAAAATTCATCTCTAATAAAAAATATATATATTAAGTAAGACCAACTTTGTAGCTAAACTTTATCCATAATAGAATCCATATTTATAATGAACAAAATTTTGCTATAAACCTGATTGTAGCCAATGACTATAACTCCTATTAAAAAAATTAATATGACTACAAGTTATTTATTATTCGATTCATAAACTTATTTTTTATGTGTAATTTTATATTACAAAAACTTGAAATATTAATTTAAACATTTGATTGATAATATAACTATTGATTTTTAATCTTCTAAAAATTTTGCAAGTATGAAAGATAAAGGAAGAAAACATAATCCATTGGCAGATTTGTCAAAATTAACATCTAATAAAAAGATATTAAGTGAAGTTATAACCATTGATTACAACAAAGTTTGTAGCCAAATTTTATCCATTTGTAATTGAGATTACACACATAAGTCAATAATAATTTGATTTTTTTTTTTTTTGAAATATAATGGTTTGAATTTAAATTGCATATTAATTGCTTCAATTATCAATCATTTTCTCTAACAATTACTCCTTTGATTTATTAATCAATCCTATGATTTAATCTCACAATCAATGTCTTGATTTGTCTTCGATCACATGAAAAGTAATAAATTATACTTTCCATTTTTTTTAAGAAAAATACCAAGACTTGCATTTAAATTAAGGAGCTGGAAAATAAGCAAATACAGTAGAATCAACATTTGGTACAACAGACTCCATCTAGCTAGACTAACAATGGAAAAGACAATCTTGCTCTCTGGGCTAAGGCATGTGCAACTACATTACCTTGCCTCACAATATGAGAGAAAGAGAAACTACTTAGGGAGCTAACACAAACAAGAGTATCTCTGACTAGATGACCAAAAGAATATAGCAACATATCTCCTTTTTGAAGCGCTCTAGTGCCTATTTCTGAGTCGCCTTCGAAATGTGACTGGTGCAAGCCCACTTCTTGAACAAAAGCTGATGCACACATAGCCGCTAACATCTCCAAAATCTCTGTACGTTTTTAGACCCCTTAAAACGCTAGTTGTTTAACCTAGTTATTTAGCCAAGTGATTACTTAGATAAATTATTCAAATCTAGGTTAACACAAGTAAATCATATCAAGTAAACAATGTGGAAAATAAAGAATACAATGATATAATAACCTAGGAAAACCAAACCAGTAAAAAACCTATGGAGGATTTAACCTAGTTATCCTCAAGGTAAGACAGATCCACTATGAAAGAATTGAAGTTTTACAATAGCGACTTAAACCACTAACATCCTATTGCTACCTCGAGTAGAAAACTTACTACAACGACCACGTAACAGCTCCGAGTCCACGGACTACTTCTTTCTTTGATCCACAGCAACCACAAGTACTCCCACTTGTGTTTTCTTTAAGCTCTTTGAAATAGCAACTGAAGCGATCGCCAACCTCTCGACATCAATCTTGATCTTGATAACCCTAAGTATGTATGAAGGCAAACACCTCTAGATCTCACAAGAGATTCACACACACAGCATATCAACAACCTCTAAAACGTGGCTAAGGTTTTTCCTTTTATACTTAAGGCAAAACATAAAAATCTACACGTCATATGGGCTTGGGTTGAGTTGGAAAATTCTGCAAAAAAAACAATCTACACGAGCTTCGATCGATCAAGACTAATTTTCGATTGATCGAGCCTTGCAGAAATTGAATAGTAATTTTCTGCAAATACTCGATTCCAACTTTACACATAAACACACTTTGAGCAGCCTAAATCTAGACTAAATGTTTTTATTATGGTTTGCCAACATTACACATTGAAGTTCTAATACATTAAGATTCTAAAGTTTTAGAACCTAACAATCTCAACTAAAGAAGGTTTTTAAATTTTTCCGAACAAAGCTACCATTACCTGGCCAACTAAATTCTGAATCAGAACCCCAATTCTTGCTTTGTCACTCTCACCAACCATGGCCCCATCAAAATTTGTCTTGAAATCACCCGGTTTTGGAGGCACCCAAGTTCTCTTCATGGTATTTACTACTGCTCGTGGAGTAGGGGTGGCAAAATAAGCCCAAACTCACCCACTCTAATTTAACTCAAACCCACCCAATTATTATTTGGGTTAAATGGGAATCAACCTAATTAGACCCAGTAATTATTGGGTTTTAACTAAAAACCCATTGAGGCCCATTTAACCCAAAAAAAAAAATTAACCTAAATTCAACCCAGCCCTTCCCATCCAAAATAAAAATAAAAAACCCAGCCCTACCCCTCTTTCAGCTTCTCTAATCGTTTCACTAGGTTTTCCCATTTTAAAATTTTCTTTCATTTTCTCAGCCTCCAATTGTGTATTCAGATTCCTAAACCCACCTAAGCAAACCAACCCAACAAAACCCACTTGCGCGCGTGGGAGTAGGATTTCACACGTGAAGGGGGAAGAATCTCCGAACTAAGATTGCGACGAAAGAGTCGCCATGTGGGACCGAAATAAGCTAAGCTGATATTGTGTTGGTTGCTAGATATGACCGCGTTTGTTGGTAGAGGAGTTTGGTGGTCAGTGAAAACGGCACCGTTTTGGACAAGAGCTTTATGAGCAAGAGAGCGGTCGGCAACGAAGATAGCCAAGTGAAAGCCTATGGTGATGATGGGTCCGTACTTGGCATGGAGTTTGCGGATGATGTGTTCAAGTTCAGAGAAGGGTTTGTGGAGCCATAGGAAGTTGCCAATGATGGGAATGGTGTAGGGTCCAGGAGGGAGCTTATTGTTTTTAGAGACTTTGTTGTTGGTGGTGAGGTTGAGGAGAGATTTAAAAAGGGCTGAGATGCAAAGAGAGATAACGATGATGAAGCAAGTCTCCATGTTTAATAAGCATGTGTGTGGCTCTTTAGTGGGAGGTTGAGTCTAGGAGTCTGACTTTCACTTCCACTTCTATTTCTTAGGGAGTGTTTGGTTGCTGAGAAAATTAGAGTTTTGTTTTTCCAGCATTTTCTTAGCAATTAAATGCGGAGGGAAGATAGGTTGCAGAAAATGAGCAGAGGGGTTTAAATTTGTTGGATTTTGGATTATTTTATTTAGTGGATGGTGGCAAAAAAAAATTTTTTTTTATAGATTTGTTGAAATTTTCCAACCTCACTTTTTGAACCAGAGAAGGATAAGGGGTGGAGCCGTGAGATTTGAGCTTTTCACTTTAGGGGCATTTTGGTAATTTTGATAATTGGGTAATTGGGTAGGTTGGGGTTTACCCATAATAATTGGGTTGGGTTGGGTTTAGGTTAGAAACAATTAGTTAAATGAGTTTTAATAGGTAAATGAGTTTTATATACTCAACCCAATTATGCCCACCCCAAATCCACCCATTTAACACCCCTACCATGGAGATAAAATCTTGGAGATAGCTGTGAACTGAATCCTTTAGAGCATTCACAGCAGTGGTGCTAAATAGCTATATTGCTATTTTTTAGCACCACTGCACACAAAAAAAAGCTCACAGCAGTGGAGCTATAAGCAAAATTTTTTGCTGCTCCGCTACAGTGCACATGTAAAAATAAATGTGCACTGTAGCTCACAGGTAAAAAAAAAATATATTTTTTTATTTCACTTCTCTCACTTCTCCCATTAAATAAACTTTTCTCTCTCTCTCTCTCTCTCTCTCTCTCTCTCTCTCTCTCTCTCTCTCTAGCTTCTCTTCTTTCTTTCTTTCTTCCTCAATTTTTTTTTCTCTCTAGCTCACCGGACAGTCCCTCATCTCCCTCATCCCTCCGCTCGCCGGCCAGCTCCCTCATCGCCGGCCTATTCCGCCGATCTATTCCGCCGGCCTGTTCCGCCTTCCATTCAACACCTCACTCACTCAACACCTCTTCCACCTCACTCACTCAACAGCTCGCCGGCCAGCTCCCTCTCTCTAGCTCGCCAATCTGTTCCGCCGGTCAGCTCCCTCATCCCTCATCACCGGCTAGCTCTCTTTGCTGTGATTGAGGTTTTTTTTTTTATGTATTTTCATATGGATTTGGTGGCTGTGGTGGTGGTGGTGGTTGATTTTGGCTATGGTAGTGGTGGTGGATGATTTTGGCTTTGATAGTGGGTTTTGTGTATTTTGGCTTTGGCAGTAGCTTGTTCCTCGGTTTTGTTTTTGTTTTTGTTTTTTTTTTTTCTATTTTGTGTTGTGGTTGCCAAAGTAAAGTGGTGGTTGTGGCCGGTGGCCAGTGGTGGTGGTAGTGGTGGTGATTATGGTTGTGGTGGGTGCTGCAGATGTATTTTTAGTCGGTAGGATATATTATTTTATTGTAAGGGATATATTATTTTATTGTGATGTTTATATTATTTTATTGTGATGTTTATATTATTTTATTGTGTTGAAAGCTAAAATAGATCCACTACTGCAGCATATGTGTAGGTAAAATAGATAAAGTGACTTTTTGTGTAGCTAAATAGCTAAAATTTTAGATTCACTGCTGTGAATGCTCTTATATTGCAAACCGGTAATGTTTTTTCCTTCAATCTGGTCTTATTTATGTGAGACCATAAAAACCATGTAGTTGAAGTAAAGATCTCTGGAACTCATGGATTTGATAAAATTCTACCCACCAAGTCCAAAAAAGTATCCCGTGAAGTCTCAAAGTCGTTACCCAACCAAAGTCAGCACTCCACACTGTTTTGATCGATTGCCTCACATCCCCACAACGCATGTAATATGTCCTCTTGATGCCGAACACACAGATGACACGAAGAATCTGAGAGAATTTTCTTTTCACCAAATTAACTTTTATTGGTAAGCTATCTGTGCAAACCCTCCATAGAAACTGTTTTACCTTCCAAGGAACTTTGAGCTTCCATATACCAGACCAAAAACCATTTTCCTTCTCTGATTTTGAACCTGACATCCCTCCTAGCATCTTCACAGAGTAGCCTATAATCGGACTTTACCGAATATACTCCATTTCTCTCCATAGGCCAAAGAAGAAAATCGGACTGAGCAATTACACATAGAGGAATGGACTTTATATACGTTGGGCTTCAAAGCGAAAAAAAATGAGCATCAATAATCTGAGTATTCCACCACCCTGAATCAACATCAATAAGGTCAACTACACAAATTAATCTCGCAGCCAAGATCAGATGAGGAAGATGAGATTTTTCCACCTGAATTTCCAGGTAGCCAGCTATCTTTGAAGACCCAAATAGACCTCCCATCTCCCACCCTCCATTTAGCACCCAAAACTATTACCCGCCTCGCCTTTAAAATACTTTTCCTTGCATAAGAGCCCGAAGATTGTTTTGCATCAAAGTTATTACCTGTTGGAAAGTATTTTGATTTAAAGAGACGATAGAATAATGAATCCGTATAATGAATAATTCTCCATACTTGTTTTGTCAACATAGTGTCATTAAACTTGTTTAGCTCCTTGAAACCCAAACTTCCACCTTTTTTTGGCTTGCACAGGGTCTCCCAGTTTTTCGAATGTATTTTCCTTCGTTCCCCCGTTAGTCCCACCAAAATTTCCTGATCAACATCTCAATATCCTAGCATAGACCCAAAAGAAGTTTAAAACACCCCATGGCAAAGGTTGGAATAGCCTGAACAACAGCCTTAATAAAACCTCGTTTCTCACTTGTGATAAGAGCTTCTCCTTCTATCCTTCTAATTTGCCCCATACCCTATCCTTTATATAATACAAACTAGCTTTTTTTATTTTTCCCAACCACCGCTAGCAGCCCCAAATACTTCTTGTATTGTTTAATCTCTGGCACACCAAGAAGATCTTAATAGAATTTTTCACCAACTTGCTTACTGATTTTTCGAAGAAGAGAGTAGTCTTGTCGGTGTTTATTTGTTGCCCCGAAGCATTTTTATATACTTGAAGAATACTTTGAATAGTTTAGATGTCTCCCATTGTGCTCGGCAAAATAGTAGATTGTCATCTACAAAAAAAAAATATATAATAATAATAAAAAATAATAATAATAAATTGGACCATCTCTACAAAGAGAGAAGCCTTGAATTTTTCCTTCATTCACTACATGTTGAATCAAGCTATTCAGTCCTTAAAAGCATAACAAAAATAGATAGGGAGATTAATGGTCCCCTTATCTCAAATCCCTTGAGGAGACAATATGACCTCTCGGTTCACCATTAACCAATATAGAGAAAGAGACTGAACTAATGCATTCATAAATCCTACCAATCCATCTCAAGTGAAACCCCATTTTGTCCATAATTTTTAAGCAAAAACTTTCATTCCACCCTATCATACGTCTTACTCATGTATCATAAAACCCACTTTACCAAACTTTTTTGTTTTCATGTGATGTAAAGTTTTAGTGGCAACTAATATATTATCTGAGATGACCTTATCAGATTGAAAGGAACTTTAAAACTTAGAAATAATCAGAGGTAAAAAAAAAAAAAATTCAACCTATTTACAAATCACTTTTGGAATAAGTTTGTATAAAATATTACAAAGAGCTATAGGTCTAAACTCAAAACCTTTTTCAAGCCTTTTTACTTTGGGAATGAGTGTAAAGAAGGTGTGGTTCAAACTTGAAAGAATTTTGTCCAAGTTTAGACAGGAGAGTACTGCATCTGTAACCTTATCACCAATACTAGGCCAATAGTTCTAATAAAAAATTGGAGGCATTCCATCCAGCCATAGAACTTTTAAGGGAGCCATATGCTTAAGACCCTCCTCTGCTTCAGCCCGTGTAAACTCCCCCACAACCATATTGTTCATATCATCTATTACTACCTTAGAAGAATGAATAGTTACCTCTTCAATCTATCTCATGTTTGATGATGTAAATAGGGTCTGGTAATAGTTTTCCAGCGGTTTTGCCACTTTATCATCACCATAACACATAACCCCACTTGAATCTTGCAACCCCAAAATCCTGTTTCTTTTATATCTCTATGAGGCTTTATTATGGAAGTAGCTAGTGTTTTAATCTCCCTACTTCAGCCAGTGAGTTTTTAAGTATTGATTTCACATCTTCTCTTCTTTCATCAATAGATCCAAGAGCTCACATTTCAGTCTCACCATCAACTCTACACTGCTTCTACTTAAGGCTGCCTCTTCTCAGCCAACTCCTTAGTAATAATCCCAAAACATTTTCTACTCCACCATTGAAGCTTATTTTGACACACACCAAATTTCTTCATCACCTTATTCATCTGTGCACCCTTCATATTACCACTCCAAGTCGAAGCAATAACCTCATGGCATCCAACCTCCTCCAACCAAATCTGTTCAAACCTCCAAGGTTTATTTTGCTTCATAGATACCCCACAAGGTTGAATAATTATAGGCTTATGATTTGAAGAGCCACACTCCATCGGAATAACCTTCGTAGCTGGAGAACAATCACAACACTTCATAGTTCCCACTGCTCTATCCAATCTTTTCCACACTGAAATGCCATTTGCAAAGTTTCTAAACCACGTAAATTTACTCCCCACAAAACCCAAGTCCATGAGACCACATTCATCCAAAACATCTCAAAAAATTTTCATCTATGTATAAGGTCTTAACCACCCTCCTTGTTTTTCATGAGTCTTCTCAATCTCATTAAAATCACTTGCACATAATCACAGTACAGAGAAACATTGATGTAAATCCCTTAAAAGATCCCATGACTCCATTCTCAAGTGAGTCTCCGAAGCCCCATAAAAACTTGTAAATCTCAAAGTATCCTCCTTCCCTTTATTGATTAAAGCATCAATATGATTTGAAGAAGACGATTCAACATCCCTTTTCCTAAAAAAGGCCAATCCACCTCCCCTCGTAATCTTTGAAACCCCAAAATAATCTCCATCTACAATTTATCACGAATATTAGCTAGCCTTGCCTTATCTATCCATGTTTCGATTAAAAACACTGCTACGGGATCTTGTGCCTAGACTAAATCCCCTAGCTCCTAAACTGTCTATCAATTCTCGAGCTCATGATAGTTCCAACAGAGAATACTCATTGTGTCTAGCGGGGCTGAGAACCAACCTCCACCAATATTTGAAACCAGCCGTTTTTTAGCAGGTAACTTTAGGTGGTTATTTTTTGGGAGATGACTCATCCAAACTTACCTGCTAAAATAACCACTTATTTTGTGGAGGTAGTTTATTTGGGGTCAGCTCATTTGAATTTGAATCATGAATAACATTTATCTCAGCATTTAACTCTCCCTCAAATTCGTCAATTTCCATAACTGGGTTCTCCTCCTCCGGAGAAGCCTTCTCACGATTCTCAGCCACCATGGTTGGGGTGGCCACTTACACCCTCCTAGCTTCCTTCCCAGTTGAAGCCAACCTATTAAAGTACCCCAGAACAAAGATCACATTTTGATTGGAAGGTAGATAGGGAGGGGCTCTTAGGCTCAAGTTGATTTTTTTTTTTTTTTCTTCTTTTAGAATTCCTCTACTCTGAATCCATAGTCGGCAATCCTTATCTCCATGATTCAGGCGACCACAACAATAATAGAGGTTTGGCAAACGTTCATACTTAAAAAGACGCCCAAGTCTTTACTCTCACTCGAATAAAACTTCCACCTTCTTCATTTTCGACTCCAATTGCTTGAATAACCTCACCAATCGTCTCACATATACCTTCGGCCACATACATAGTCATGAATCGTAAAGGAATGTCATAAGCACAACCAAATGCTTATCAAAACTCCAGGGCTCGCTAAGCAAAATTTGGTTTACATCATGTTCGTCATCGAAAACGAAGAGAGCTTTATGATCATTTAGATTATGAATCTTAAAACCATCGTTACATCTCTACAACTATTTGAAAATTCTTCCCACTACATCCATATTCAAAGCACGAATAGTAAGAAATTTTGTCACTACGATAAACTCATTTGTTCTCCGAGCCAATGGCAGCGCCATGTATAGGTCAGGGTGTTCCCAGGAATACCCTGACCTGAAAAAAATTAAAAAAAATTATATTTAATCCATATTAGGAACACCCTCAATCACAAAATTAGAAACACCCTCAAATTTTAAAAAATAAAAATAAAAATTATCTGTTCTACTTTCAAGCCAAAAAAAAAAAAAAAAAAAACCCAAAAAAAAATTTTTTTGAACTAAAATCTGAACAAAAAAAAAAAAAAAAAAAAAAAAACAAAACAAAATTATAACAGAGCCAAGCCCACTGCCCACAACAAACCCAACATAACACGGAGGTAGCAAACCCATGGATTCTTACCCAAAAAAAAATTTAAAAAAAAAAAAAACCAATACAGAGCAAATCAGGAATCAAACCACAGTCACGTCGTTGGCAGAGAAAACCAAAACCCCAATACAGTCTATACAGATCAAAAGCAAACCAAACCCCATTACCCAATACTGCAATACAGAGGTGTTTATCAAAAAAAAAAAAAAAAAAAAAAACCCAATATAGAGCAAACCAAACCCCAGAGCAAACCAAACCCACGGTGAGACGGTCATGTCACTCGCAGGCACAGCTCACTCCGTCACTCGTCGTCCTCATCTAGTCGTCGTCACTCGTCGCTTGCCCCTCGTCGTCGCTCGTCACTTGCGGCTTGCTCCTCGTCACAGATCGTAGATCGCAGCTCGCAGATCGATCTCGGCTGCTTCGGTCAATGCTCGGCCTCAAGGTATTTCTCTCTGACTCTCTCTATCTCTCAGTCTCTCTCTCTCTCTCTCTCTCTCTCTCTCTCTCTCTCTCTCTTTTAGATGAAAAATATGAAATGAAAAATATAAATATCTGATGTCTCTCTCTCTCTTTAATTTATTCTAGTCTAAGTTGTCTAATAGTATCTCTCTCTCTTTTGAACTGTAAGACTCTGATTGGCTACCGAATCTTTACTCTTTTTTTTTTTTTTTGAACCAATCTTTACTCTTTAACTTTATTTTGCTTTTTGCCTGTTGTTTTGCTTTGTCTTATCCGTTGGTGTTGGCCAGTGTGTGTTGGTGTTGGCCAGATATTGATTGTCTTTTAGTGCAATGTATATTGTGATTGTGAAATTTTCTAATTGGCAGATTGTGATTGGGGGGCGGCTTGTGCTTGTCTGTTGAGTGGGGTAGGGGTAGATGGGCTGATGGGCAATGGGCACATGGGGCCGGGTAGTAAATAATAATTAAAGCAGTGTAATGTGCTACACATTACACTGCTTTAATTATTATGCTGCACATGGATGTATAATGTTTGGCTTTTCTAGTGTAATGTGCACAAGGGATTAAATAATATAACAAATTAAAGTAATATAGTTTATTGTTACGCTAAACAATAATAATTAAAGCAGTATAATTAACCAATACATTATAAAAGACAAATAAATTAAATTATGTTAGGCTAAATAATAATTAATAATTTTATAATTAACAAAACAATAATATAATAAATTATAGTTTATAAAAGACAAACAAATTAATTAAACAACTAAACAACAATAATTAATAATTTTATTAATATTTCAAATAAACTTATAGTTTATTGTTTATTTTTTGCTAGAATTATGGACAAATATTTGATAAGAAAACCACGTGCCCAAGATTCAGCTCTTGCGCAAGATTTATCTTCGTCTTCTAAGCGAATTCGTGTTAACCTTAACTTAGAGAATCTTCCTTCAGATCCTGGGTTACGAGAAAAAATATCATCTTATCATCCTAATCATCATGATGAAATAAGAAGATATTATTTAACAAAAGGCCCTTATCAACCTGTTTTACACAGTGATGATTACCCTATATCATATTTTTCTGGAAAGCCCCGTCGATTTATATCCAAATGGTATAAAAATAGATACTGGTTGGAATATAGTATAGAAAAGGATGCAGTATTTTGTTTTTATTGCTACTTATTTGGGCAAGATGGTGGTAAGCAAGGAGGATGTGACACTTTTGTAACGAAGGGATTCAAACTTTGGAATCAGAAAGATAAGTTAAATTCCCATGTTGGAGGAGTTAATAGTGCTCATAACCAAGTTATCCAGAAGAGTGAATATCTATTGAAGGAAAAGCAACACATTCAAAGTGTTTTTGTTAAGCAATCAAATCAAGATAAATTGGAATATCAGGTTCAATTAAATGCAATAGTTGATTGCATAAGATTCCTTTTATGCCGAGGATTAGCTTTTCGTGGTCACGATGAATCTCAAGGTTCAAGTGATAAAGGAAATTTCCTTGAGCTTGTACAATTTTTGGGGGATCACAATGAATCTATCAATGAAGTGTTGCAAAAAGCTTTGAAAAATTGCAAGCTTACCCACCCTGATATTCAAAAAGACATTGTGAATGCAATTGCATGTGAAACATCCAAAGCCATCATCAAGGATCTTGACAATGGGTTCTTTTCAATATTAGTTGATGAGTCACGTGATATCTCAGTGAAAGAACAAATGGCCCTCGTTCTTCGTTATGTGAACAAAGAAGGAATTATTATAGAGCGATTCTTTGGTATTGTACATGTAGCAAGTACTACCGCTTTGTCACTCAAACATGCTATTAATGTTTACTTTGTGAACATAATTTGAGTTTATCGAACCTATGTGGGCAAGGTTATGACGGGGCTAGTAATATGCAAGGTGATATCAATGATCTCAAAACTTTAATTTTGAAAGAGAACAAGTTAGCATTTTATGTCCATTGTTTTGCTCATCAACTTCAATTGACACTTGTTGCTGTTGCTAAAAATCACATTAACATTGCTGAATTTTTTTATGTGGTTAGTAATTTAGTAACTGTTGTTGGAGGCTCCTATAAGAGACAAGATGCTCTTTGAGATACACAATTTGCCAAAATTAAAGAAGATTTAGAGAATGGTGTACGTAGAAGTGGGCAAGGTTTGAATCAAGAGACAAATCTTAAACGTCCTGGGGATATACGTTGTGGATCATATTATGGGACTATTCTCAACTTGATTTTGATGTTCTCTGCTGTTGTTGATGTATTAGAGATTATTGAAGAAGATGGTCTCTCCGACCAAAAAGTTGAAGCTCGATCTATTATAAGGTCAATTCTCTCTTTTGAATTCGTCTTTGCTCTACACTTGATGAAAATATTTTAGGGATTACAAATAAGTTGTCAATAGCATTACAAAAAAAAAATCAAGATATAATAAATGCTATAGATCTTGTTAAAGTGTCTAAGCAACGGTTACAAATGATGAGAGATGATGGATGGGTATCTTTATTGGTTGAAGTATCTTTATTTTGTACCTCACATGATATTCCTATCTTGGACATGGAAGCGATATTTGTAGTTAGTGGGAGGCCGCGACGCAACACCCAACAAAATTCAAATTTACATCATTATCGTGTTGAGCTATTCTACACAATCATAGATATGCAACTTCAAGAGCTTAACAACCGCTTTTCTGAGGCGAATACTAGTTTGCTACTTTGTATGGCTTACTTGAATCCAAGTAATTCATTTGTGGCTTTCGATAAGGAAAAGTTGATACGTCTAGCTAAGTTCTATCCCTCTGATTTTCTTGGGACAGATATTTTGGCACTTGACTCTCAACTGCAGAATTACATTTTTGATATGCGCAGTAATAACTTCTTTTTAGAGCTTCAAGGAGTTAGTGAACTTGCTGAAAAGTTAGTGAGCACAAGGAACACGAGACTTATCCATTAGTCTACTTGCTTGTAAAGCTAGCTTTGACCCTTCCAGTTGCTACTGCAACAGTAGAAAGAAGTTTTTCAGTAATGAAATATGTAAAGAATGAACTGCGCAATTAAATGGGAGGTCAATGGATGAATGATTGCTTGGTTGTGTATATTGAAAAAGATGTAGCTTGTAGCATTGATAATGAGACTATTATGCAACGATTTCAAAATATGAAAACTCGTAGAAGGCAATTGTAAATTTTATGTATTTGCGTATTTTTTGATTGTTGTTGTTGTCAATATATAAAATTTTCTTTTTATTAGATTGTGTAATTTATGTTTGTTGAGGAACACCCTGAAAAAATTTTTTGGAGTCGCCACTGCTCCGAGCCTTTAGGAGAACAAAATCCCAAGTCTTCCCTTTCAGAAAGAGAGGGCTTACTCCAAGATTTAGATAGGTCTTCAATAACCTCGAAAGAATACTCAAAAAGTTAACGTAAATTTGTTTTCCAAAGAGAAAGAAACCACTAGGTCTATAGGCATACTTGGTACCCAAGAGGAAGTAGCATTGTTTTGACATTTAAATATGCAGGTTGGTCCGGTGAAACCTTAATATCTAAACCTAACTGACCCAAGACTCACCTAAACATCAACTCCAACAGTTTGGCTTCATGGTCCCTTTAGGATGGCTTCATTTGATTCCAATGACCTTGAATTTCGGATCAAGTAAGATGGGAATTGAAGGCACTAATCTCACATCATTTTATTTATGACTCCATGACAAATTAACAAAACGAAGGCAACAAAGTAGTACTTTTGTTTGTCATCAAGGAATCCATATTATTGTTCACTATTTTTTATGTAAATTCCGGTTGACTAAACAACCGACGGCTAGTTAATTTCTTACGATACATGATATCACCCAATTATCAACATTGATAAAGAGATAATATTAATAATAATAAAATGCATATCAAATATTGCTTTGAAACAAAGAAGATGATAGTAATTATGTGTGCTCTCTCATGTTGACTATTTTTGACTGGGAGCCAATACCTTTCTGGCAAACATTTATTACCAGGTTTGAGCTGAGCATGTTAATAAAAATATTTTAAAATGTCTCCAAACAAAAGAAGAGAAATGAGTAAGACAAAGTTTACCACTTTCTTCAATGTGTTCAACATAGCTAGCGGGAGAAAAATAATCACAGAGAAAGTATGAACTTACACCCCAAGTAATTACCCCCCCCCCCCCCCCCCCCCCTTACAACAATTAAGATTAAATTCTCCACATGAGAAGAACTGGACAATGTCATGATGCTACAAGCTTACAACCACTCTGGACAACTTTATCCAAACTTTTTGTTAGAAAAGAAGCAAAATTATTATTATATATTAGGAGTGTCAAATGGGTGAGTTTGTGGTGGGTATAATTGAGTTGAGTATATAAAACTCATTTACCCATTATTATTCATTTAACTAATTACTTCTAACCCAAACCCAATCCAAACTTTTTGTTAGAAAAGAAGAAAAACTAATATTATATATTAGGCGTGTCAAATGGGTGAGTTTATAGTAGGCATAATTGGGCTGGGGACATAAAACTCCTTTACCTATTATTACCTATTTAAATAATTACTTCTAACCTAAACCCAACCCAACTCAATTATCATGGGTAAACCCCAACCCACCCAATTACCCAACAATCAAAAATACCAAAATGCCCTTAAACCTTGAGGATAAAATTATCAAAATACCCCCCATAAACCTAAAAAAATTACTAAAATACCTCTAAAACCTGAAAAAAAAAAAATGACCAAAATACACCCGAAACCTAAAAATTACCAAAATACCCTGAAAACCTAAAATTTACCAAAATACCTTATAAACCTAATAAAATGACCGAAATACCCCTAAAACCTATAAAATGATGAAAATACCCCTTGAAACCTAAAAATTACAAAAATAGCCCCTAAAAATAAAAATGACTAAAATACTCCCCCCCCAAACCTGAAAATTACCAAAATACCCCCCTAAACCTTAAAATGACCTAAATACCCCTGAAATCTAAAAAAATTATCAAAATACCCCTAAAACCTAAAAATTACCAAAATACCCCTTAAACCAAAAAAATGACCGAAATACCCTTAAAACCTAAAAAAAATGACCAAAAGACCTCGAAACCTAAAAAATTATTGAAATACCCCCAAAACTTTAAAAAAAATACCAAAATACCTCCAAAACATAGAAAATTAATAAAATAGCCCCAAAATGTAAAAATTAACAAAATACCCCTAAAACCTTTAAAAAATTACCAAAATTCCCTTAAAACCTACAAAATGACCAAAGTACTCTTAAAACCTTTAATTTGATAAAAAAAAAAATACCCTTGAAACATCCAAAATACCCCTAAAACCTAAAAAATTACCAAAATTCCCTCGAAACCTACAAAATGACCAAAATACTCTTAGAACCTTTAATTTGAAGAAAATACCCTCGAAACATCCAAAATACCCCCAAACCTCTATTTTGGTAAATTTAGAGGTTTCGGGTGTATTTGGTCATCTGAGAGGTTTAGGTGTATTTTTGTCAATTTTAAAGGTTTCGAGAGTATTTTGGTTGCTTTTGAGTTTTAGAGCTATTTTGGTCGTTTTAGAGGTTTTAGGGTATTTTTGGTAATTTTAAAGGTTTCAAGTTATTTTTGTTTATTTTAGAAGTTTTGGATGTATTTTGGTCATTTTAAAGGTTTAGGGGTATTTTGGTCATTTTATAGTTTTGAGGGTATTGCGATCTTTTTTAAGTTTCGATGATATTTTGGTCATTTTTTAGGTTTATGGGGTATTTTTTTCATTTTTAGGTTTCGGGGATATTTCAGTCATTTTTAGGTTTGTGGGGTATTTTGGTAAATTTTAGTGGTTTTTGAGCATATTTAGTGATTTTTGGTCATTTTAGAGGTTTCGTGGGTATTTTACTCATTTTAGAGATTTTAGGGATATTTTGGTAATTTTTAGTGGTTTTTAAGCAGATTTGATAATTTTAGATATTTTGGGGTTATTTTGGTCTTTGTAGAGGTTTCATAGGTATTTTGCTCACTTCAGTTTCAAATCAATTTCTATGGGAACTAAAAACATGGTTTAGCACGCTTCTAGCTCATGTATATACTTCTTCTCCTGACTCAAAAAAAATTATTCCAGGAAAAAATTCTGTTTATATTAATCAACATGAAAGAATAATGAAAACATCAGTGCAGCTCGCTTGCATTATATCATGTAATAGAGATGGTTCAATTTCCAATTTCTCTCGAAAAATAGATAAGGAACTAAACATAAAAGGCACGCATAATGTCTATGTAATGGAGATGGTTCAGTTATGAAACAAGAAGCTTAGGACAAACAAAATCTACCGAATGTAGCTCCATCAATTCTTGAAGACATTTACTTAGCAGTACTGTTTTTATGCAGGCTTTACTTGTAAAAAACACTTAACAGTCATAGATTATTGACAAATAAGACCAAAAATATTATGAAACATTGCACTAGACATAAAAATTTGCCAAACAAGATTTATTCTCGATGGTAATCTAATCAATTAAAAACCAGCATAATTATATTAACATACATCATTCAAACATTCAATATAGCTGCTCTAGATTCTACCATCACAAAAATTCCATAATTTCTACATCTTCACACCTCATCAAATGATTTCAAAGAAAAAGATTGCAATTTTCCCACATACCCCTTTTATGTTAACACATCACTCCCATAATATTAGATTATTTTCTCATAGCTACCTGCAAACTCAAAAATGAAACATGTCATTTTATGGGATTTAATATCAAGAAAATAGAGTTCATGCTTTTACCCATAAATTCCACTTTTGATACCAAACTTTAAAACCCTAATAATATTTATATCACACAAATACAACATAACTTCATATTTCCCTTTCAAAATAAAAAACCACAATACAAAAATCCTAAATAATTTTCAAGATGAAATAATAAATTAAAAATTAAAACTCTAAATAATATCACATTTGATAATAAGAAAAACGCAAACACAATAGGAAAACCAAGTAATTTTAGCAAGTAAGATATTATTTTTCTGATTTTCAACCACAAACACAACTACACAAGTTCACAATACAAAATCCTAAATATTTTTGCAATAAGAGAAACGAAACCAAAAAAAAAAAAAAAGTAAAAAGATAAAGGATAAAGGGAAATAACCAAGTCGGGGCGTGAAAGAGGGAGGAGCAATGTGTGGCGTCGATGGCAAGGAGGAGTTAAGCTGACTCGATGGCTGAGATTGAGTGTGAAAGTGAGAGTGAGAGTGCGGTTGTGTGAGTGTGAAGAGTGAGGGGTAGGCAGATAAAGAAGTGAGAATAGGGTTTGAGAGAAAAAGATATTTATACTAGGAACTTAGGGTTTTTAAAAAAATTATATATTAATATATATACGGGTCGGGTTCAAGTCGATTATGCCTAATACCTGGACCGGACCCAAACTCGCTTCGGGTTTTTTAATGAAAACCTAAACCCAAACCTATTGTTTAATGGGCCGGGTAAAACCCGACCCATTAGGGTCAGGTTGGGTACATTTTGTCATCCCTATTTTAGAGGTTTCATGAGCATTTTGCTCATTTTAGAGATATCAAGGGTATTTTGGTCATTTTAGAAATTTTGGGATATTTTTGGTCATTTGGAGTGTATTTTAATTATTTTGTTGGTGCCAAGGGTATTTTGCTCCTTTTAGTGGTTTTGGAGTATTTTAGAGTTCGGTGATTTGTAGAAATTATACTTGGGTCGTAATTGGGTCTAATTGAGTACCCAGCTAAACCCCAATTAACATAAGTGTTACTTGGGTTTAATTAAGTTAATATCAATTTAACCAAATTAATAATTAGGTGGGTTTTGGTCTTTTATTTAAGTGGATGGATTTGGGTGGATAAATGAGTTTGAGTTGATTTTGTCATTTCTATTATATATTAATGAATGCTATAAACCTTTTTGAGCATCTCCACAAGTCATCCCCAATAAATATATATATATACCCCAATTAAACAAAAATGGAACACCAAATCTCATTGTACTAACCCGTTAACATCTCTTCGTTCTTTTGGGGAAATGAAATCGAAGTCGAAGAAAGTACAGCTTCTCTCTCTCCACTAATTAACACGTCCATCCATTAATGTAACTATACACAAAGGATGAGTCCAAACGTGATCCCTCGTGCACAAATCAACCTCAACTAAGAAGCTATATATGTCAACAAGAGATGTAATTTGTCGTTACATGTTGATGAAATGAGTTGGGATGGCGACAAGTGGCCGACAATTAGATGGAGAAGTTGATGTATGTAACCCTTAAATTGCTCTCATAGTGCGTCCTATGCCTATAGACTATGCATCATTGTCAATGTATAACATAATAATAATCAAATCAAAGTAAGCCCCTTGAGATAAGCATCATTTCTTTTTTGTTGGCATAAATTAATGATACACAAAAAGAGTTATTGATGGATGAAGAATACATGGCATTGGCTTTGAGTGCACTTGCTTTTCGAATGTAGTATTTGCTAGTCCATTTCAAAGAATAGCCATTATGATTCCTTTTGTTGTATTTTGGCTTGCTTTGTCCAATCACATTGGACCCAAATCAATTGTTAGATTTTTTATGTCTGTCTATCTTGTTAAATGTGTGTTTGATAGTAGTTTGGAGAGAGTTATAGACTTACTTTCCCCACCCACAGAGAAATATCTAAGGATATGGATTACTACTCAAAGAGGTCAAATTACATTTTTCTCTTTGCTTCAAAAGTCACAGCAGAATTCATAATCTCTCTCTCTCTCTCTCTCTCTCCCCCCCCCCCCCCCCCCCCCAGGTTTGGTTCCTCTCCAATATTGTTTCAAAAGTAATGGACTATTGAGACATCATATGGGTTGAATAATCATAATTTGAAAATCTCTGGCCAGATTTTGTAACTCAATTGGCATCTGAACTTTTTTAAACAATCAATTGTGACTAAACTAATGCAATACCCTAATGTTTATGTCCTCACTTTCCAAATTTCAACAATATATTAAGTTTTCGGTCCTACCTTTTCAATATTTGACAATAATTTACCAGCTTTTAGTAAAATTCATGTTATAAACAACACGATTACTACTACAACTAGTAGTGATTAAAATGATAATAATGATAGTAAGGAGGAAATATCTGTACAATTGATCAACTGAGACAATGGAAACATGCATAGCTTGGTCTGAATTATTCTACAAACTACACTCAACAAAGAAATCCCCTTGTAAAATTGTACACAGATGTAGATTCCATTTTTCACTTCTTCTGTACAACAAAAGAGACTCTCAAGTTATTCATAGAAAGCTTCGAGTTAAAATTCAGAAAGGCAACTGCTGGGAATTTACTAAGGATCAATTCAAGGGAGGAAACCAGACAATTAGTTTCACATGCAACCCTAGTATTCGCTCCATCGCTATTAAAATTTATCATTCAGTCAAATTCCTTAACAAATTTTTCTCACATTAATAATGTTGATGCATGCTAGGTTTCATACTGATGAATTGATACTAGAAGTTACAGTATACTCCTAGTCCTAGATAAAGAAACAAAATGTAGACTCTTAATTTGGCAAACCTTTATTATAGAGACGTTTTGGTAATCGGAAATTGTTTTTCAATTGATTTGCTAGCTTATAACTCATTGACTTGTCAAACAAAATTGCTAATCTCTTTTATTTTGATAGACAACTAAAAAGATTTATTGAAAAAGAAAGGAGTACATCAACTAGGGTGTGCCTGCTCCTGGAAAATAACATTAGAAAACTCAGCAGGAGTAGCACCAAGAGCAAAACATCCCCCAAATATATTACATTTAGACCAAGAAGCTAAAATATGTGCCGCTCTATTTGCTTCTCTAGGGGACCGTGATGGGGTACCACGTATATGTCTCATGAGAGTCCTACTGCTGCCCAACCTTTGAGAGTTCTTATTGTTTATTCTTATCTTTTCTACTAGTTATCTTATCTTTATTTGAGTAGTCCTAGTTATCTAGGTATCCTATCTCTATTTAAATATTTGAATAATTATCTAGTAATATTATCTAGTCATCTTAGGAGATTGTCGTTCTTTGAATAAATGTTTATGGCATTAGGCCAGGTGTTGAAGAATTTGCTATTGTACTGTGGTTTGTCTTCCACCCAAAGGGAGTCTTTTATCAATTTCCATCTCTATTCCGATCAACTTGGTATCAGAGCATGGCCACCAACAAGGACCAAATTGAGAAATTAGAGAGTGAAATGCAAAAGCTGAAAGAGAGCATGCAAAAGAAGTCCCAATCTCTTGGTTCATCCATGCATGAAACTAAAAAGATGTTGTCCAAATCCCGTGACAAATCAGATTCTCTCTCAACCCCAAAATCAGATGAGCAAGGGACCTCATCACACACTAGAGAGAAATCAGATCTGTCAACTGGATTCAAAACTACAACACAATCAATCACAACCCACCAAGCTGGATTTTCCAAAGTCCTAGGGTGATGATCCAACAGTTTGGCTTGACCGTATAATGCAATATTTTGACTATTAAGGGACATCTGAAGTGAACCAATGGTGGCAATGGATGAAGGTGTATCGCGAGGAGAAGATAGTCAATTGGGAAAATTTTAAAAAGGAGTTGCTAGTTCGATTTGGGCCAACTGAGGTGGAGGATTTTGACAAGGCTTTGTCTTGAATATGTCAAAGTGGGAAACTTAGGGAGTACCAATGGGAGTTTGAAAGACTTGCTAATCGGGTCGATGGTTGGCCTCAAAAGGCATTGGTGGGAGCATTCATGGGTGGACTGCAGGATGACATTGCTTTAGAAATTCGGATATTCAAACCAAAAACACTCTTAGAGGCTATTGAGTTAGCTAGAATTAGGGATGAAAGTGTGGATAGACAATGACAACAAAACAAGGCAAATCAACCACAAACAAATGCGGCAAACTTGTCAGTAAAGAGTGCCAATCCAACCAACAGACCTGGACCAATGAGTCAAACAAACGAAACTGAAAGTACCAAAAATATTTCTTGGGAGGAAATGCAACAGCGGAGGGAGAAAGGGCTATACTTCAATTGCAATGAGAAGTTCACACCATGACATCATTGTGCAACTTCACAAGCCTTTGTCATTGAAGTTTGTCCACATCGAGAATTCTTAGAAGGTGGTGGAGATGCAACTTGGGATGATGAACCTTATGGACAAGGTTTAACTTCAAGGAGGGCCAAATGATGGAGTACCACGTAAATGTCTCATGAGAGTCTTGATGCTGCCCAACTTTTGAGAGTCCTTATTGTTTATTTTTATCTTTTCTACCAGTTATCTTATCTTTATTTGAGTAGTCCTAGTTATCTAGGTATCTTATCTCTATTGAATATTTGAATAATTATCTAGTAATATTATCCAGTTATCTTAGGAGATTGTTGCTCTTTAAATAAACGTTTATAGCATTAGACCAGGTGTGGAAGAATTTGCTATTGTACTGTAGTCTGTAGTTTGTCTTCCACCCAAAGGAAGTCTTTTATCAATTTCCATCCTATTAGACCAACTAAACTGGATATGGGGAATACGGAATGCCAACTTGAGTTTCTGAAGTTAAGATTGATATTCTCCAAAGAATGGTTCGTAAAAAGACTTGAGAGCATCAATCATCACTTTTGCATCACTTTCAATTGTGACCTTGATATTATGGATTACAATATGTTGGGTTGCCCAATTTATTTCTTCTGCTTCAGCTTGGTTAGGAAGATTGGTTTCTACTCGTTTGGATAAAGCAAAAACTAATTCCCACACCACACACAACCCCAACACACACCCCCCCCCCCCCCCCCCCCCCCCCCCCAATCTCTGGCAACTAAGGGGATATAAGAATAATTTGGGCCGAATGCAGTATCACTGTCAAATTTTATAGTGTCTTGCTCAAAGGTGGCCAATTTACAAGATTGGAAGGTCGCACTTCCATTGAAATTTCCCGAAGACTTAAGTAGTGGTCTTGTAGTTGTTTACTTCTGACTAAGGATCTCTCCAAGTTGACTTGAGCATGCTTGAATACTACAGAATTCCTTACTTCTCTTACACAATCAACTACCATAGCTACAAAAATGAGTAATTTATCTCTCTCTTTCTAGTCCCCAAAACTACGATTCAATGGAGAAGGCACCCAATCAACTAACTGACTAGCTGATGTTAGTGGTAACTCGTTTGGCTTAAAACCCCAGTCATTATTGAACCATAAGACTTTGACCATATGACATGAAACAAATAAAAGCAGAACCATTTCTGGAGCATCACCGCACAAAGCGCACACTGGATCAATGCTTGGGCTGAACGTCGAGATTTTTTTTCTTTAGTTGGAAGGGTATCAGCAGCCACCCTCCATAGCATCATTCTGAGTTTTTCATGAATTTTAAACTTCCAAATTCTCTATTGATTGACATTTAGCTCATACACACACACATTATTGAATGTTCAATTAGTGTGTAAAACACTAATGATTGTTTAGACCCCCAATTTCAAAAAGCCTACACAAGCTTATACCCAAACAATAGATGTGCAGAATAACAGGTACAAGCAGTGACCCAAACAAATAAACAACTCTACACCATAATTAACCACAACACAGCAACAATTAAAAGGTAAGAGAAAGGATTAGAGAGATGCAAACGCAAAGATAACACCGGCACGTGTTATCGAAGAAGAAACCGAAGAACTCGGCGAAAAACCTCTCCACCGCCCTCCAAGCGGTAAAATGATCCACTAAAAAACAATGTTGGGATACACGAATAACAATAGACCTTCCAAGCCTAATCTACCTAATGCACCTAAGCCCTCCAAGCTTCTTGCTCCAATAGGGTTAAGCCTAACCATGTCTTCTTTAACTTCCCGGATCACGCAATAAGCCCATTGCATCAACCAAGTAAATTAGTCATCTCCGAACTGCTTCCCAAGCACCAAAATACCTCCTCATTGATATGGGTATGGTGAGATAAGGATTTGGCAAATGTACCTCTCAAGGATATGTCAATGGAGAGGGTGAGAGTAAAGGAATTTGGAGAATCAAATGTCTAAGATTGTGGATGAGTCAATCTTGGTTTTTCTTTAGGGTTTCTCACTCAAAATTCTCTCTGGAAGCTCTCTACATTTCGTGGGTATAAGGGTATATATAGTAGTGTACGTGTGGAATGCAAAAAGTCATTTTTCTGCATACAGGGCATTCTGGCAACTCAGTCTCGCGAGTGGGATGAGTCACAAGTTTAAGTCGCAAGATAACTGCCTGGCTAGACTATACTTTTTGTCCTGTAGTGCTCCAGCGGTCGTGACCCTTCAGCTTCCTACATGCTTCACACGTGGCATTTTGACAAGTTGCCAGTCATGAGTCAGTCACGAGATCCAATCGCGAGACTCCTTTGAATGCACACAACTTGAGTTTTCTTCACACTTTCTCACACACAACCCTTACATAATTCCCACCTAAATACAGGATATCTATTTGCTAAAATACAAGCAAATTTGGCATGGAATAAAGCCAACACATAATTGAATAAATTCAACCTTACAATCTCCCCATTTGGCTATTTTGTGACAAAACCCTAAAACAGACTCTAGACTTAAAATGTGAATTGAGAACAATTGCCAAAACTCACTTACACCTAACTCTAGATACTGTGAAGCTCTTAAACCATACGGACTAGTATTCCTGAAAACAATAACACAAGACAATCATTGTAAGCAGAAATCTTGAAATGCATATGAAGCAAGCACAATGCGATCAAGCAATGAGAAATATAACAATAGAGCATAGCCTAACCAAACATGAACAATCACTAGAAATAGTGATCACAATGATCATTCACACAAGGAATGAATATCCGGACATGCAAGCTAATAAGCTCAATGCAAAGTATCGTTTGCATGTCCAACACTCAACTGATACAAAAACACTAAGGTAGATGCATCAAGGATACAAGATTCAACAAGGGCACAAGAGTAAAGTATTAAAGATAATAAAAGTACAAATAAGCTACAAAGCAAAGGTACATAATTAAGCATAGTTTAAATAGCTAAAAACATCCAAGCATTCATAACACACCATGTCCAAATATTTTAAAACCAAGTACTAAAGTTATAGAGTACTTAAAAACCAAACCAAAGTATTAATATAAGTGCTATGAAAACCTATAATAGAAACAAAAACCAAACTTAATCCATAAAAGCTATAAAAACTTATAAAAGTTCTCCCCCTTAAGGTAAGGCTCCCCCTCAAGAGCTACTCCATCTACTCTCCCCTTTTGACCGGAATGGCCAAAGGTCTAAGGCTGGTCAGTGAAGCTATCAAACTTGGCTGCAAGTAAGTTGATCTGTTCTTGAATAGTAGTCAGCCTGTTGGAGTGCTCATTTTGGACTTCTCGCAAGCCATCAATCCTCTCAAGTTTGATCTGAAAAGCATCTAGGGGCACTATTGAAGATGAGGCTCTGCTCCTTTTACCATGACTTTGTGAAGTTAAGGGTTGTCCTTCCACTTCAGTCTCGGTGTCCATAGGCTCTCCTTGTGATAGATCACCCTCCTCTTCATCACCTAGAAGACAAACTTTGATCCTTGCAATTGTTAGAGCATTAATAACTGAAGGAGTAGACATGAGGCTAATGTCTTGGGGAATTTCCACACCTTTTACACGAAAGAGCCTCATAAGTAGACTAAGGAGGATAAGCTTTGCCCTTGAAGTTGTCCTTGTTTCATCGGCAATGATGGAGAATGCATAAGCACTAATTTCAATGTAGGTATTTTCCCAAAGCTCCATGAGAAAGATGGCTCTAGCATTGCTGATGGTGGTCATCCTCTTCACTGGGTAAAGATTGAACATCATGATGTATGTAAGACATCGCGAATCCGGTGGAAAAGCAGTTGTGTTAAGGCATCTTCCTTCTCTAACACCACCAACATGGGATTGAACCGTCTCTATAGAGAGCATTCTATCCTTGAAGGGAGTGAAATCATGTTCTAGATCCTCAAAGCCAAGAACATCATCAATGTCCTCCACTTCAATGGTGAACTCACGGCCTCTAATCCAACAGTCTATTTCATCCTCTTGTAGAATGGCATTGGCATAGAATTCTCAAATCAATGGTTCACAAACCCCAGGGACATCACCAAGAAGCTTTTCCCAACCTCTATCTTGAAAACAGCTTGGGATAAAGTAGTCCTTCAAATCAACAAGGTCCACAAATCACTCTTGGATGATTAGAGCCTTCTCAAAGTATTGATTGTATCTCTCAAAGTGATGAGTGGAGTGAAATCGGGTATTGTCCATTTTCTTCCTCTTGTCAGCACGTTGTGCAATGGTTTTCTTCTTCAGAGTCATCTATAAAAACAGAGTAGCAAGCACCACAAAACAGAGTACAAAATATGATAACAAACTTGATTAGTAACCAGTTAATACCAACACAATGGACATTGAATTACAACCCTAAAAACATAAATTTAAAGAGTGATTCAACTAAAATTGATATGGGAAGACATAAATCATCAATACATGATAGAATCATGACATTAAGCACTCAAACATGTCAAAGTGTGTGTGTGTGTGTGCATCAAATGCAAAAGTGTGCAAACTAGGGCAAAGTGTAAACACACATAATCATATGATGTTTCAGGATCAAAGAAACATGATTATCCCTACAATCCTTGTACTCCATAGAATCTAAAGAGACGCACATAAACATCTAAGAGACATTTTATCATGAACATGATATGCACAACACAACACAAAACATAATATAATGCATGAAAAATGAAGCATAAACATGTAAAACATGTGGAATAGGCATTATACTAACAAAACCAACAAAACCCATACATCAAACTCAACAAAACATCAACAAAACCATATTCAAACATCATATTTTCAAATCTCAACATAAACACTAAATCCAAGAAATCTAGGTCTAGAAACATGAAATACTTTGGAAATAAGAGAAAACTCATACCTTTTCTTGAGGATTTATGAAGGATTGATGAAGAAAATGGAGGTTTTGTGAGTGAGAATTGAGGTTTTGGAAGAGGGAGAGGCAGACAAGACAAAGTGTGTGCACGTGATGTGAGGGAAAACTGAAAAGTTTTTAAAAACTATCATGGATTTAACCCTATTTGTGCAAAACACGCAATTTTCACGACTAGAATGAGTTACGAGCAAGTTGCCAAAATCCCTTGACAAAATTTTTAAAAAATTATCTAAGTGTTTTTTACGAATAGGAAGTCCACTCGCGAGAAAGCCGCGAAGGGAGTCGCGAATCATTCTGAGTAAGCTTGCGACTGGAGTTTCCACTCACAACTAAGTCGCCAAACTAAGTCGCGAAAATGCCAAAAACCCAGAAATTTTGAAATTTTTCTAAGTATTTTTTGCGACTGGGGGACAGACTTGCTAGAGAGTTGCGAGAGCTTCTAAGTAAGCTCACGACAGGCGTGACCAGCGAGAATGAGTCGCCAAAACAAAGTTACACAGTTTATGGATTTTTTGAAATTTTTCAAAACAAAAACACTTTCCAAAAAAAATTAAAAATACTCAAAAATCTTTTTATCTTTAATCAACATATGATTAAGTATGTGCAACACATTTAATCAAGTACAATCACACAAATGAATAAGGCTTTCATTGAACATAGACATGTGTGATGTTTGTGGGTACCAAAAATGAGATAGTCCTTAGTCTAATGAGAAACTTCAATGATCAATTCAACCAAGATATACACAATTAGCACTAGGAAGAGCGGTCAATCTCAATTATAGAAGTATGCATATATGATCTCCCACAAAACTTGATTACATAACTTTGAAGCTTTTCATTTGGCTTCTTATATTTCATAACATTTGATCATTTTGGAACAATACATCTCATTTTGAGATCGATGCCTGAAATTTTTGATATTTCAATTTGATGAATAAGCCTTTGGCTTTTGGGCATCGTACAATTTTATTATAAGTCGCTTTCCCTTTTTCCTAGTCAAATACTAGTGTGTGAGACGGCTTTTGCAGCTCATTATCTATTTTCGAGATTTAACATTGGTTGAGCTCTTTAAGCAAAAAAAATTATAAAAAAGTGGGAAGATATATAGGCACAAGTCTATGCAAGTCTTAAGATCAACAAAACCATTGGTTAATCATTCATGACAAGTTTGAAGATCTATTTACAACAATCACATAGATGTCAAGATCTTTCCCACAATGATATGAGTTCATAGAGAAGAAGCTACGCTCGTAAATACACAAAGTCATTTGTACGAATATACAAGGCAAAACATGCGTGTGACAAAACATAATAATGCCAATCAAACTTTTTGAATTTTCTACTTTTCATGTGTTTTTGGATTTTTGACACAAAAGCAAGTAAAGATTGATCAAAAAAATCAAAGCTATTAAAAAAAAAAAAAAGGTAAAAACATGCTAGAATGAAAAATAAGCAAACAACCAAACATAGTCACAACATATAGAAAGAATTGATGCATAGACATGCTTTAATGCTTATGCATGTGTACCCTTCTTCATCCACACGGCACGTGCATTTGGGGTGATATCCATAGAGGATTGGGTACTTGAGTTGCAATTCTCAAACCTTAGAGTGAAGTTCGCCAAACAAGAAGTGATGGTGTCTATCATCTTAATCACATCACCAATATCAGAATCAACTTCTCACCCTTTTGATTGCTTGAGGTTCCCCTTGCCATTTCTTTATCCTCTTGGCCTTTGAAAGCTGGCATTCTTCAATGCTTGAAGCTTGTGGCAACTAGGTCTAGTGTGTCCCTAGATTCCACAATGGTGGCAAAAGTGTTAAGTTTGTGGTTCTCTTTGTGACTTCAGAAGAGATTTTCCTTTGGCCTTGGGTTTAGCCACTAATGGGTTTGGAGGTTGTGTCAAAAACCTTTGAGCACTCACATTTGGCTTCTTCTCAAACTTCACTTTCTCAACAGTTGGGGTTGCTACCATTGGTTCCTTTGCTTTAACAAACTTCATCTCCTTTGCTTTATCAGAAAAAGACTTTTGATGTGCAAGTACTTGATCTTGGAATAGGCTTTGGCTAGTTCTCCATTCAGCGTCTCAACTTCACATTTAGTCTCCTTGTACCGCACTGGAAGACTTTTGTAATCTTGCTCGACTCTCTTCATTTTCTTAATGGCTGTTTTGGCCACTCTTGCATATTCTCTGGTCTTCTCAAGGAGAGAATTATATGATTCTTGCAATCCCTTTTCTTCTTCATCTTCATCATCATCGGATTCCTCTCCAATCCCCATTAACTCCACTTCGGTGTGCTCACCGAGCTCTTCCACTAGGGCATTCAAATCTTCTGAAAAGTCTACGAGTGTAATGGTTATAAATGCGGAGTAATTTCCTTCTCCGTCACAACTTTCTTCCGAGTTTGAATTAGAGCTGTCCGAGTCACTAAGGGTAATGGCAAAGACTTTGCCTTTTGCCTTTAAATAAGTGGGGCATTCCCTCTTCACATGCCCATGCCCTTTGTACTCATAGCACGTGACCACTTGAGATGGAGAAGAATCTGTGGAGTTTTTCTTCTTGAAGTCTTTCTTATCCTTCTTGAAATTTGAAAATTTCCCCTTTCAAAAGACTTCCCATCCCTCTTGAATTTTAGGAACTTACGAAAGTTCTTAGCAAGGTACGTCACGTCCTTTTCAACTTCATCCTCATTCGAGGAGTCTTGAGCTTCCACTCTCTCATTGATTGTCTTTAGAGCAAGAGATTTGCTCTTTCTTTGTGATAGTAGAGATAGCTCATAAGTTTGAAGAGAACCAATGAGTTCTTGAATTTTAATCTCATCAAGGTCTTTGCTCTCTTCGATGGCAGTAACCTTTGCACGGAAGCTCTCTAGTAATGATTGTAAAATCTTCCTCACGATCTTGGAGTCCTCCGTCTTTTCTCGCAAGTTGCCTTTCCCAATCACCACTTCATTTAGCTTCCCATAAAATGAGCTAAATGACTCGTCTTCACTCATCTTCAGCTCCTCGAAGCATATGGTAAGCATTTGCTACTTGGTGTCCTTCATCTTTTTGGTTCCCTCATAGGTTGTCTCCAAAATTTGCCACGCCTCCTTGGCAATTGTAACATAAGAGATCCTGTGAAATTCATCAGGAGAAACACACAGAAAATAGCATTTTAAGCCTTGCTATTAGCATTCGCTGCCGCAAGGACTGCCTTATCCCATGTGGATTTGGCAGCCTCCGACCTAGTCCATCCTATCTCAACAGCGTCTCAAACGCTCTCATCAATAGAACAAATTAATGCCCTCATACAGACTTTCCAAAATGTATAATTGCTCCCATCAAAGTATGGAGGAGCATTAAGCGATTGAGATCTATCCATCTCAAAAGGGTCTAGGATCACACTTAGGTAATGAAACCACAGTAAGTGCACCTGCTCTAATACCAATTGAATGTTCAATTAGTGTGTAAAATACTAATGAATGTTTAGACCCCCAATTTCAAAAAGCTTACACAAGTTTATACCTAAACAATAGATGTGCAGAATAATAGGTACAAGCAGTGACCCAAACAAATAAACAACTCTACACCATAATTAACCACAACACAGCAGTAATTAAAAGGTAAGAGATAAGGTTAGAGAGATGCAAATGCAAAGATAACACCGACACGTGTTATCGAAGAGGAAACCAAAGAACTCAGCGAAAAACCTCTCCTCCGCCCTCCAAGAGGTAAAATGATCCACTAAAGAGTAAAGTTGGGATACACGAATAGTAATAGACCCTCCAAGCCTAATCTACCCAATGCACCTAAGCCCTCCAAGCTTCTTGCTCCAATAGGGTTAAGCCTAACCGTGTCTTCTTTAGCTTCCCGAATCGCGCAATAAGCCCATTACATCAACCAAGTAAATTGGTCATCTCCGAACTGCTTCCCAAGCACCAAAATACCTCCTCACTGATATGGGTATGATGAGATAAGGATTTGGCAAATGTACCTCTCAAGGATATGTCAATGGAGAGGGTAAGAGTGGAGGAATTTAGAGAGTCTCAAATGTCTAAGATTGTGGATGAGTCAATCTTGGTTTTTCTCTAAGGTTTCTCACTCAAAATTCTCTCCGGAAGCTCTCTACATTTCGTGCGTATAATGGTATATATAGTAGTGTACGTGTGGAATGCGAAAAGTCATTTTTCTGCATAACAGGGCATTCTAGCGACTCAGTCTCGCAAGTAGCATAAGTCACGAGTTTGAATCGCGAGATAACTGCCTAGCCAGACTATACTTTTTGTCTTGTAGTACTTCAGCTGTCGTGACCCTTCAGCTTCCTGCATGCTTCAAACATGTGGCATTTTGGCGAGTTGCCAGTTGCGAGACTCCTTTGAATGCACAACTTGAGTTTTCTTCACACTCTCTCACACACAACCCTTACATAATTCCCACCTAAAAACAGGGTATCTAATTGCTAAAATACAAGCAAATTTGGTACGGAATAAAACCAACACATGATTGAATAAATTCAACCTTACAATTATAAAAGAGGATAGGCTGGTTCACTTTGAGAGAATTTTTTTTATGATCAGACTTAATAATGTCTTATGTAAAATAAAATAAAATCCAACTTTCCCATTGATGATTTGATTAACAATTTTTAAATCAATTCCATTCCAACTGTACCTATGGAGTTTGCCTTAAAATAATGGGCACACAATTATTCTGGCTCATTTAACATACCAAGAAATAGCAATTCAATAAAGATTGGACATAACAAAACTATACATTTATAAATTCTCAAGCAAGCTAAAAGTAGAACCAAAGAAAGGGAAGTTCCAAATCCTTTGCCTTTAAGTTCTCAAATTTTAAAATCTACTCTAATCATCTAATGTCTTGGAAATTTGCAGATGAACCCAACCAAAGAACCAATGAATGGGATCTCCAAACCCCCTCCTCCATTTGTAAGAGAGGAGAAAGCTTGATTAGCAACAATAGCAAGAAACCATAAGAAATGAGTGGGTTTTGCTTGCACTGAACTAATTGATGAACAAGACTCACTGAAGCCGAAGCACCTGTTGCAAGCATAAAGCAGCTGATCCGATCTAAATGTCATCCAAACATTGCATAACCACTCCCTACCTCCTCATTGGTCTATTGAGCACATCCTTAAGACGGGATCTTTTTTGGATTCTTTTGATAGCTGATTTGTAATTCATTCTTTTTTATAAGCTAATTGGTTTGTAATTCTCGATAAGATCCCCATCTATCTATTCCATCCATCCTAGACTTTTGTTTTTAGCCCATGGATTAGAGATTGTGGTAATTCTCTTGTTGTGTTGTTTACATTTTTTTTTTTTTCTTTTCTTTTTCTTTGTGGTTTTATTGAAAGTATTTAAAAAAACAAAAAAACAAAAAAAAAAAAAAACACAAAAAAAAAAAACAAAAAACAAAAGCCTCATTTTACCATATTTGATGAACTGAGTTTTTTGGAGAGAAGAAAAAAAAAAGCTAAATTTCAAAACTTACACTCTAAGTTTCACTACTTTTCATTTCAGTCCTCTAAGTTTGTCATTTGTCATTTAAGATCTCTAAGTTTCAAAATACTCAAATTTAAACTTCTGTTATCTCGTCATCCACTTCTGTCATTAAATTACCAAAACTACGTCGTTTTGCCCTTAAATAAAAGTTTGATTTTGATTTTATTATTTATTTCCTAAAAAACATTAATTAAAAAATCTAAAAATTAAAAACAAAAACCTAATCAGTAAATCCACCCTGCCTGTAAAATTTAATAAATAAATAAATAAAACCCACCCCCATTCCCAATCTTTTGCTAGTTAGAATTCATTAAGCACTATAAGATAGTAACATATTTAAGAATTCAGTTCCATTAAAGGTTTGACCTTTGCTATCCCTTCACCAACGGCTTTCTTGTAGATAATGTCAGTGGAGTGAAACTTGATGAAGTGAAAATTGTCAATCCTTGAAGGTGCATCCAAATGGAGCTGAAACCTTGCCAGTGTCCCTGCAAATATGGAAAGATGGCTCCCTCAAGGTGTTCACCAGTGTTGTGCCTGCCACAACATCTCCGATGCCAAAGTCAATACAGAGGAACCTTTAGAATATTAGAATAGCCATGAGTGATTTTAGGTGTGTCTATGTACCTGTTCTGTAGTTGATCGAGGTGTATATATATTGCCTTGTGGTTCCTAGCCGTTGGTGGCTTTAATTGTGGCTTTGGTGCCCTTTTTGTAACGCCTCAAGGCTCATGAATAATGGTTTTGATGAGGCTCCAATGGTCTACCAACTGTTTAGTAACTACCCAAGGCAATGAACGTTCTTATTAATGGTTCTTCTGTGCTCATCCGTGTTGCACTGAGGTGGACGAGTATGTTAATGAGATCGTCCAAGGGAATTGGGTTCGTCAGTCCCATCAGCTGCCCCCCGGGTTTTGTGGTCGTCATGACATGTCATGACAATCATCAAAAGACGAAAGGTTTCCTGATCAGACATGGCCCTTGGGATGTCACTCCAAATTTAATGCATAGTGGCAGCACTACACATATTGTGGCCATATGGCGTGTTCTGACCAGTGGAATAAATGCTCCAATTTGTGTAACTCTTGGGGTTTCCCGCTGAATTTCAGTTTTTTGTGCCTTGGTTTTTAAACTTCCCCTTTTTTACTTTCCCTTCACTTTCTCCAACTTCCAATCATTGTTCTGAGCTTCTTCTTCTCTGACTTTCTTCTTTGCGATTTTCTTCGCGCCAGTGCATTATATGGCTGAGTTCTCTGTGCTTCCTTTTGAGGTATGCTTCCTTCCTTCTTTCTGCTTCCTCTTTCTTTTCGGTGTAAATGTAGACTGTGTTAAGTTTCTAATTTTCTCTCCTTTTTGTGTTTGTTTTCTATTTTCGGGGGTTTTTAGTATTCATCTCTATCCCTCTATTTTCTTTTTGGTTTTCATGGTTAGTAGCTTTGAGCTTAGGGTAGTGTGCCCCTCGGTTTCCTTTTTGTTTGCTCGTTTGGGGGCTTCCTTGGGTATTTCTCGTGCTTTTCTCCCCTCGGTTGGGATTTTTTTTTTTTAAGGGCAGTGGTTTAGGTGTTGCATTGGGTGAGTTATTTCCTTTGCTTAGTCATTCGATCAATTGGTTTGAAGGTTTGGTGGGTGAGAGGGAAAGAATGTTGGAGGTTAGATCTAGTGAGCTCGAGATTGGGTTGTCTTCTAACCACAATCTGGTGGAAGGGGATACCTCCATCTCTACCGCCCGAGAGGTTAGGGCTTTTCATGCCTTTGAAGAGGTGTGTGGTTTGGACGATGACACACTTTCTAGGTTTAGAGGTAGATTCTAGTTCCCATATAGAGTTAGGGTTCATCTACCCCGTGAAAAGGAGCAGGCTTGCCACTTCTTCCCTGGGGAGGTATGCTTCTACGAGGTTGCCTTCCTGTGTGGACTTAGGTTCCCTATTCACCCATTTATTATAGAGCTTTTGTTTCATTTTGGTATTGCTCCCGGGCAACTTATGCCCAATTCGTGGAGGACAGTGGTCAGCTTTATGGGGACATGGCTGGCTGCTACGGATGAAGATATGATTATAGTGGACGAGCTCGTCTACTTGTATCGTTTGAAGGAATCTAAGGAGAGTAGGTACTATGAGCTGGTGCCTTGGGACAGGAGGACTAGGATCGTTCGGGACCTGCCTTCATCCTTCAGATATTGGAAGTCCCGGTTGTTGTTTATGTCCTGGGATGACTGGGAGACTCCCTCTAACGAGGTCTAGGGTGATCTCCCACCATTACTCCGTCGATGGAGTACCCCCAACTTAGGTGCGTCATGATTTCTTCCAGTCCCTTGATTTTCTTCGTGTTTATTTTGTCGTTACTAACTCCTTTGTCCATTATCTTGTGTAATCAAGAGATGGCCCAAGCTTAAAAGCCGGTACAAGAAGCTCGTGGAAAAGGCCATCGAGTACGTGAGAACGATCAAGGATTTTGACGATCTGGTTGACCCGCGAACTCTTACATTTTATTGCCTTGGTCCCGAACCATCTTCCTTCGTTCTGCGAAATATTGAGGTTGAGCAAAAAAAGAGTAAGTGTTAGGCTCGTCCCTGTTGATTCTTTTGCCCTTTTTCTTTTTTTCTTTTTTCTTTTTTCTTTTTTAAGTGTTTTCCTCATGTAGGAATGACAACTAAGTTTAATAAAGATATGTATGCGAAAATGAGACCGAAGAAGGGCGAGCCACTGTCCAATCTTGGCAAGAGGACAATACGCATTACAAGGAAGGGCCCCCCCGTTACTCCAGCTGTCCCCGGTACCGAGGTAACGAGGACAACTTCTCTGGCCACTTCTGTCGAGGAGATCCCTACTCCTACTTCCAAAAGGCCATGCTTGGCAGATAAAGGGAAGGAGAAAGCTAACTCCCGTGCATCCAATATCTAGGACAATGCTGAACTTGCAGTGGAAAGGGTGCACGAGGTCGTCACTGCTAAGGACCTGAAGGTTTTCTCGAGCATGCCTTCCAACGAGATGGTGGCTCATCATGTCCACAGACTTGTTCAGGTAAAGTATTTGTGCAATTTCAGTTCCTCTCTCCTCCTTTTTTTTTTTTTTTTTTTGTCATCTTGAAGGCTCCAATTTTCTTTTCAAGTGTTGAGGGAGAGTATTCACATCACAGCGGAGTACCTCACTCAGGAAGCCAATGTCGCGTCTGTGAAGTCCAGGATGGAAGCTCTGGAGGCGGAGAATTCCAAATTGAAGAAAGACTTAATTGTCTCCATGGATACGGTCAATACCCTTAAGGAAAAAGTCAAGACCTTGGGTGACGACCTTAGAGCCGAGTGGCAGCTAACTCTGGAAAAAGATGAACAACTTATAGCTGCCAAGGAGAAACTCAAAGCTATTGCTGCTATAGCCTTTGAGGCTTTCTAACAAACTGATGAGTACAACACAGTGCTCCTCAATTGGTAATTTAAGGGTTTTGGCTCCTGAGAAGGTACTTTGTCAAGCATCCCACTGGAGTAGATCTACAGAACTTGGACTTGGAAGAGGTGGACAAGAAGATGGCCGTGGATGAAGCCTCCTAGTCCTTAGCTCCTGAGGAAGATGCTCTTGAGAGTGCTCCCGCTGGTGACGATGCCAACAATGCCTGAACCTATCTTTTTTCCTTTGTGATCTTTATCTCTTTTTTTTTTTTTTTTTGTAAGTGCCCCATGTGTTTTTGGGCCTTTTAAGTCTATTTTGAGAATAATATTTTCATTCTAATTTGAGAACAATCTTGCCCTGTTTTTATGGGTTTTTTATTACAACGATGACACTGTTCTGGTTGCCCGTTGATTTTGGGCTTTCACTTGTATTTGTAATTCTATACTTACTTGCTTGTTTGTGTTTTTGTCTCTGTGTGATCCTTGCTTTCGTTGTCCATTTAGTTGCTTCATTTGCATTGGTACATTGTACTTAGTTAAATTTTCTGTTGTGATCTGCCCTTTTGAAGGAGGGCTAACTCGTCTGTAACTTGTACTCGTCTAGGTGGAGAATTGACCTGTACTTCGTTAGTAACTTATATCCGTCTAGGCGGAACCTTGCTACTTAGCCGTTTTTAGGACTTATACCCGTTTAAGGGACCTTGTCGTCTTTGGCTTCGTCAGTAACTTACATCCGTCTAGGCAGAATCTTGTTACTTAGCCATTTTTATGACTTACACCCATTTAAAGGATCTTGTTATCTTTGGCTTCGTCTGTAACTTACATCCGTCTAGCCGGAATCTTGTTACTTAGCCATTTTTTTAACTTACACCCATTTAAGGGATCTTGTCATCTTCTTTTTTTTTCTTTTTTTCTTTTTTTTTTATGTTTACTTGCATTACGTCATTGACTGAATAGTTCTTTTATTGCTTTCAAAAATGAATACAATTACCTGTTACATCTAGTGGTGGCACTTCTTCAAGTGCTCAATGTTCCATGGTCGTGGGAGTCTCTGCCCGTCTAAGGTTTCCAAGTGATAACTACCTTGTCTGGAGTAATGGACGATTCGGTAGGGTCCTTCCCAGGTTGGGCCGAGCTTCCCTTGGGCAAGATCTTTGGTCGCCGGGGTCACTTTACGTAGGACAAGGTCCCCTATGTCAAGTCGTCTGAGCTTTACTCTTTTGTTGTAGTAATCAGCCACCTTCTGCTGATACTTCGTCATCTTGTCAGCGGCTCCGTCTTTGACTTCATCCAGGTTGACTCTTAGCTGATCGTCATTGCTGTCCTCGTGGAACACTTCTCATCTGATATTGCTTATTCCTACTTCGACCGAGATTACTGTCTCAGTGCCGTAAGTGAGTCTGAAGGGGGTTTCTTATGTTGGAGTTCTTGCTGTAGTCCTGTAAGCCCACAAGACATTGGGTAATTCTTCAGGCCAGGCCCCCTTAGCTTTGTCCAGCTTTGCTTTGATGATCTTAAGTAGTGTCCGATTAGTCACCCCCATCTGTCTGTTTGCTTGTGAATGTCCTAGGGATGAGAACTGGTTCTTGATCCCTAGACCTGAGAAAAAATTCTTGAAGTTCTGACTGTTGAACTATCACCCATTATCTGATATGATCGTCCGTGGAATCCCAAACCTGCAAATTATGTTCTTCCACACAAAACTCTGGATTTTCGCTTCGGTGATGGTTTCTAATGCCTCCACTTCAACCCATTTCGTGAAGTAATCAATAGTGACTAGTAGGAATTTTACCTATCCTTTACCTTAGGGCAATGGGCCGATGATGTCGATTCCCCATTGTGCAAATGGCCAGGGGGAGGCTATCATCATCAGTTTCTCGGCTGGAAGGCGCTGGACATTCCCAACCTTTAGCACTTGTCGCACTTCTTGATGAGCTCCCTCGCGTCTACTTGCATAGTAGGTCAGAAGTAACCTATTCTGACGACTTTACTTACCGAGGATCTGAGGCCTGCATGGCCTCCGCATACCCCTTCATGAATCTCTTCCAGAATATACTTGGCCTCCTCTTCATCTATGCACTTCAGGTAGGGCATGGAAAAGCCCTTTTAGTATAGGGTGTCATTCAGGATCGTGAATCTGGCTGCTCTCTTCCTGACCTTCTTGGCCTCCTCGACGTTTTGTGAGAGATGGTCGTCTTGTAGGAATGATATGATCGAGGTCATCCAACTACTTGTGCTCTGGATTGCAAATTTAGGGATTTCTTCAATGCTAGGGTGTTTCTGGACTTCCATATCCAAGCCCATGCTTGTTGATCCTTCTACTGACGATGCTAGCTTTGCGATTTCATTTGTTACCATGTTTTGGCTCCTGGGAATCTGCATGAACTCTACCTTATCAAACTTTTATGTCAAATGCTTCCTCAACCTGAGGTATTTTTGCATTCTTTCCTCCTTTGCTTCATACTCCTCATTTATTTACCCTATTACCAGCTTAGAATTGCTCTAGAGGAGCAAGTTTTTAGCTCCTAGTGCTTTTTTGACCCTTAGCCCCATCAATACTCCTTCGTACTCGACTTCATTATTGGTGGCCGGGAATTTTAGTTGAACTCCATATTTAAGCGTTTCTCCGTCTGGGGTGGTTATAACGACCCCTATTCCCCCCTTTTTTGGGCGGACGAACCATTGGTCTGTATCGTCCACCACTTTATCTCATCGGTGAGGTCGTCCTCGTTTGGAAGTGTGAACTCGGCGATGAAGTTTACCAGAGCCTGTGCCTTAATGGCTATCCGGGGGTGGTACTCGATGTCGAACTAGCTAAGCTCGATTGCCCATTGGACCATTCTCCCTGCTACCTCGGGCTTGTTCATGGACTTCTTGATGAGTTGGTCCGTCATTACTAGGATGGGTTTGCCTGAAAGTAAGGTCGCAACTTGCGCGAAGCTACTATTAATGCAAATGCAATCTTTTCAATCCTTGGGTACTTGGCTTCTGCACCTTGAAATGCTTGGTTGACGTAGTAAACTGGGAGCTGTTTCTTTTCTTCTTCTCGAATCAAGGCTGCACTCACAACTGTTGCTGATACTGTCAGATATAAATATAGGTTTTCTCCTTCCTTGGACGAACTTAGGAGGGGCGGATTGCTCAAGTAATGCTTCCTTGCATTCGTTAGTCCAGGCAAAAGTTTGCTTTAATGTCTTAAAGAAGGGCAAGCATTTGTCCATCACTTTAGAGCCGAACCTATTGAGTGCCACTATCCTTCCCGTGAGCTTTTGGACATCTTTGACTGTCTTTGGAGATGCCATATCGAATATGGCTCGCATTTTCTCCGGGTTTGCTTCTATCCCCCTTTGGGACACCATGAATCCCAAGAACTTCCCCAAGGCTACTCCAAACGCACACTTACCGCGGTTCAACTTCATCTGGTATTGTCTAAGTGTGGCAAATGTTTCTTTGAGGTCGTCTAGATGGGCAAGTTCTTCTATACTCTTGACGAGCATGTCATCCACATATACCTCCATATTTCTCCTGATCTACTTGCTGAACATTTTATTCACTAACCTCTAGTACATTGCTCCTACATTCTTCAGTCCGAAGGGCATTACCCTATAACAATAGAGCCCTTGGCTCGTGATGAAGACAGTTTTCTCCTAGTCCTCTTCAGCCATCTTTATCTGGTTGTATCTTGAGAAGGCATCCATGAATGTCAGTAGCTTATGTCCTGCTGTAGAATCCACTAGCTGTTCTATCCTTGGCAGAAGGAAACTATTTTTTGGGTAAGCTTTGTTCAGGTCCGTGAAGTCCACGCACATCCTCCATTTCCCATTCACTTTCTTCACTAGGACGACATTAGCGAGCCACTCTGGATAGTAAACTTCTCGAATAAAGCCTACTGATAGCAATTTGTTAACCTCGTCCGTAATTGCTTGATTCTGTTCAGGAGCGAAGACCCGTCGTCTCTGCTAAACGAGTTTCTTTTCGGGGTTCACATTTAGCTTGTGTTCAATGACTCTTGGGGATATGCCAGGCATGTCCTCGTGACTCCATGCAAAGATATCCCAGTTCTCTTTTAGGAGCTGGATAAGTCTCTTCCTCATCTCGGGACTCAATGTCGTCCCTATCCTGGTATTCTTTGCTGTTTCTCCCTCGACCAACTCTACTGTCTCCAAGGCTTCCACTTTCTCTTCTTCCTTCACCTTGATCATCTATGTATGGTTTTTTTTGGCAGCTAGCACGGCCTGGTAACATTCCCTGGTTAGTACTTGATCTCCTCTCACCTTGCCCACACCATTCTCTATTAGGAACTTTACCTTCAAGCAATAGGTAGACGTGGCTACTTTCCAACGGTTAAGCGTGGGTCTCCCGATAATCACATTGTAAGATGAAGGGCAATCTACCACCAAAAAGTCCAACTGACAAGTTAACTACCTCAAGTGAGTTCCCTCTATAACCGTTAGCGTCACTATGCCTTTAGGATACACCATGTCTCCACTGAAACTAACGAAAGGAGAATCAAATGGGCACAGCCTTCCTAGATCTAGCTTCAACTGCTAGAAAGCGGAGAGGTAGATGATGTCTGCCGAGCTACCATTATTTACGAGGATTCTTTTGGTATTGAATCCTTCTATCACGAGCATTATAACCAAAGGATTGTCATGAGGCTGCTTCACCCCCCCTAGCATCTTCTTCTGAGAAATACATATCCTGATCCATACATCTTTGCTTAAATAGAGGCATCCTGTGGACGCTGTTCACCTGCCTCTGATACGCTTTCTTAAGGGATTTGAATGACCCCTTGTGGATGGGCCACTTGTGATCGTCTTTATCTACCCGATAACACTTAACGGGTGCTGGGACGTATGATCCTCGTCACTGGGTGAAAATTCATGCTGGTTCTTGTTGTCGCCTCTGAATCTGCTAGATTTCCCCTTTTTCACATACTTCTGCAGTTTTCCTTTTTGTATAAGCTCTTCTATCTACTTCTTTAGGTCCCTACAATCCTCTATGTAGTGGTCGTGATCCTTATGGAACTGGCAGGACTTCTTATTGCCACGGACGTTGGGGGATGAATACAATGGCCTTGGCCATTTGAGGTAGTGCTCATCTTTAATCTACGCCAAAATTTTATCAACAGGCATAACTAAAGGAGTGAATTTTACCATTCGAGGAGATTTTTCGTCTTTCCTTTATTTTTCGTCTTTCCTTTTACTCCCATCATTAGTTCGACAATTTGGACACTCCCTTTTTTGTCCTCTACGATCGTCCTCCTTCCTTCCCTTATCTCCCAGCTTTTTCACGTCCTTTATAGCGGCTAACGCATCTTCAGCGTTCATGTACTTCTGTGCCTTCAGAAGCATCTCTGCCATCATTTTAGGAGGATTTTTTGCGAGTGAAACCATGAACTTTCTAGACTTCAACCCCGCTTTAAAGGTTGTCAACTACACCTTGTCATCAGCTTCGTCCACCTCTAAGGTCTCTAGAGTAAAGCGTTTCACGTACAACCTCAGGGTTTCTTTCTCCCTTTGTCTAATAGTGAGTAAGTAGTCTGCTGGCCTCTTAGGGTGTTGACCCCAGAAGAAATGGCGCAAAAAGGCGTTGCTCAACTGTTCGAAGCTATCTATGGACAATGTTGGTAACTTTGTAAACCACTCCCTTGCAGCTTCTTTGAGAATGGTGGGGAAGGAACGACACAGTATTTCGTCAAGAGGCTGTTGAAGGCCTAATGTCGTCTTAAAGGTGTTGAGGTGGTCCTGGGATTCCTTAAGTCTGTCAAATAACTCAAGCTGAGGCATCTGAAATTTTGACGGTACAGGGCATTCCAAAACTGCCATGGTGAAGGGCAAGTCTATTGCCCTGACCATTCTATCCAGGCTTCGGTCTGTTTTCCCTTTAATGGTGTTCCTCAGCTCGTCCATCTCCTTTCTCATCTCCCGAAGAAGATCTGAGTTTTGCTCATTTGGGGTAGCTAGTCCTCGACAATTGCTCCTCTTATGGCTATTTCCCTCATCCTCTTAATTGGCTTTAGACCAATTCTCCTCCTGTTAAAGTCGTAGCCTTATTTCCTGATTCTGTCTAGTGAGTTCTTCAACGCTAACCACAAGAGCCTGGACTTGCAGAGCTAATGTCACAGAATCCTGGTTGGACTACATCTGAACGTAGAAATAGATTGGGAACTACGCTTTCAAGCTTAAGCACGAAAATGTCGTCCCCACAGACAGCGCCAAACTGATGAAGTGAAAATTGTCAGTCCTTGTAGGTGCGTTCAGATGGAGCTGAATTCTTGCCAGTGTCCCAGCAAATATGGAAAGATGGCCCCCTCAAAGTGGTCTCCGATGTGGTGCCTGCCACAACATCTCCAATGCCAAAGTCAGTACAGAGGAACCTTTAGAATATTAGAATAGCTATGAGTGATTTTAGGTGTGTCGATGTACCTATTCTGTAGCTGATCGAGGTGTATATATATTGCCTTGTGGTTCCTAGCTGTTGGTGGCTTTAATTGTGGCTTTAGTGCCCTTTTTGTAACACCTCAAGGCTCATGCATAAGGGTTTTGATGAGGTTCCAACAGTCTAACAACCGTTTAGTAACTGCCCAAGGCATTGAACATTCTTATTAATGGTTCTCCTATGCTCATCCATGTTGCACCGAGGTGGACGAATATGTTTGATGAGATCGTCCAGGGGAATTGGGTTCGTCAATCCCATCAAAACTCATTGCCAGACTCATCATCACAAGCAAGTTTCTAGACAATTTCGTGAGTGGGAACTTCACCATGGATCCTATGGCAACTGTCGTTTATGGAGGAGTTATATAAATCAATCTCAATCTCCTTCTCCCTCTCAATCTCGATCTACTTCTCACTCTTCTTCTCTCAATTTTCGGGTTAGGGTGTGATTTTAGGGGTGAGTTTTTTTTTTTTTTTTTTTTTTTTTTTTTTTTTTTTTTTTTTTTTTTTTTTTTTTTTACATGGAGGGTGGGATTACCAAATAGGTTTTTGTTTTTAATTTCTGGATTTTTTTTAATTGATGTTTTTAGGAAATAAATAATAAAATTAAAATTAAATTTTTAATTAAAGGCAAAATGACGTAGTTTTGATAATTTAACAGACAAGAGTGGATGGCAAGGCAACAGAAGTCTAAATTGGGATGTTTTGAAACTTAGAGGACTTAAATGACAAATGGCAAACTTAGAAGACTGAAATGAAAGATAGTAAAACTTAGAGGGTGAGTTTTGAAATTTAGCCCCCAAAAAAAAAAAAAAAATCAAGTTTATAACAATACAATATTACAATTATTATCATTAAAACTTAGATGACTTCCGTTTGAGAGTACTGTTGCCTTATACATGCTCAATCCATAGTCCATTATCTTTTTTTAATAAATCGATAACTAGGCGTGGAATGATTTGAACTTTGATGTTTCTATTAAAAATACCAAGATATGTTGGTTGAGGTACAAGACTCTAACAAGTTCCTTATCACTGCCTGAATATTATCTAAACTGCAGTATAAATCTTAAATGATAAAGCTTAATCGTAAGAAAAGTTCCATGTTCTGGAGGAGGCTGTCTCCATTATTAAACCTTTGTAGAAGTTATCTGCCACTGACACATGATCTCCATGGTAATATGACAACAATCTCAATTTAAAATGATATTATGTTACATACTTTCTATAGCATTTGCCAATATTCCAAGTCTAGTACCAGCAACATCAATTTTATTTTAGCTTCAAACTCGTAATGCAGGGGATTGTAGCCTGTCTAAGCTGCAGAGTTTGAACTTTACCATTCATTGCATGCTGTTACTGAGAGAATATAATGCACTATCCACAAAAAGAATGTCACCGTCAAAAACATAATACGGCCTCTTTACCCTGATAAAAAATATCAAAATAAGTATACAACATTTTCACAAACGTCGACCTGAAAATCAAATATACATCCTCACTTGGTCAACCAGTAGATAAAAATGACAAACGTGCACACGGATGCAACGAGTGAAAGTATAATTGTATCCATAGACTTTTTCCTCTTTATTGCTGAGAGAATGGTATTAACCTGCACAATCATGTCAACGTAGTATGTCAATCAACCAATCAAGTTCAAACAGTTCAATTTTTTCCTTTGTTCTTTGTTGTATGTGATGTTGATCAGAAGCTGATGGAGAAATTGAACATCACATGGAAATGAAATTATCCCAAAATGTTACTCATTGTCCCTCAAATGTATAATCCAGTTATATTATAGATTTGTGAAATAAGTTTTTTATTTACTTCCCCTGCACATGATAAAAGCTTCCAGTCTCCAAGTCATTTATTAAGATTTAAGATCCATAGTGCAGGTTTTATTTTTTTGCAATTACCCGATCCCATGCATATTAACTTATTATTCATGGTTCATTGCACTACCTAAAGCACAACAATTAAATTTCATGAGCCCCCTAGACCTCCTAGATGAGTTTTATGATTTTATTTCATGAATAGAAAATAATAGAGTATCAATAACCACATCAGGAAAATCTTTATACCGTTGGGAGGCGGCCGCTAACGTTGCTGAGCTTTGAATTGATGCCACCAAAAGTTGAGCGTTGGAGGACAAGTGCACCAAGTGTTGCTTGAGCATGTGAAATCACAGAATCCATCTGCAACATGATAAGAAGAGCAGGTAAAGTCCTTTTCTTTTCTTCTCTCTTTTTTTTCTTTTTTTTTTTTTTTGGGGGTGGGGGGGGGGGGGGGGGGGGGGGTAGAGAGTTCCATTTTTGTAAAAATTAACAGATCTTGATATCTGTTAATTATCATAAATAAATAAAAGATTCTATTAAGAAAGCTTCCTAAACAAGTTGAATACATAATCCACATAGAAAGAAACACATGAAAATGGATAGACAATCATCCTTGAGCATAGAAAACTGCTATAGATATTACCAAAGTACTCCCATTTCTGTTTTCTAGGAATGGCAAGGGTTCCATCTATTCTTTCCAAATAGAAATCCAAATCAATTCGTCACCAGCAGGGACGTCACCTCACTTCTGCCAAATGGGGTGGGTTTTTCCCAACCTAATGAAGGGACAGGTTGGAAAATTAGTAACCTGAGGACAAGGTGGGTTTTCCCGAACTGATGAAGGGACCAGTTATATTTACATAAATACCCTTAGGGTTTTGTTTTCCCTCCTATGTATATAGGTAAACACAGCTAGATTTTTTTGTAGGAAACACATCAGTCAGAGTCACATTTACAGTGTCACTAATAATTTCATAAGAAGTACTTGAGTGCAGTGTAATGTTTATAGAAGTGACCTCCACTCAACTCAGAAAAGACTGGAAAACATTGTATCCTACCTACTTGGTTTTTATAAATATTTCTTCACTGTCCAACTGTAAATACGGTCATATCCACTATTTAATAACAGGCTATCATGACATATTCCGCTGCCTCAACCTACTTCGTATATTTGCACTCCATTTTTCCCGGCAGAAAATATTTTCATTGGGAAACAGAAGACACTTTCTCGGAAATGAATTGTTTGGTTTTGACTCTAAAAATGATTACAAAAACATTTTCTGTCATTTAGCTCACTATTTTATGTAGGTGGTGGTAGCACTTGAGGTGGTTTGGCTTTGATGGTGGCACCATGGCAGTATGATAAGAGCACAATGTGGGTTGGTGTTCTTAAGGAGATTAAAGTGGAATCTTGATATGGAAAGATGGGAATTGAGGGTTTTGAGGACCTTGGGGTTTCAGGTATGGCTTGGGATTGAGATGAAATTGGAGTTTGATGTTAAGATTGTGGTAGGTTAAAGACTAGGGTTAGAGATTAGGACCCTTAGAGTTTCAGGTAGGACATGTATTTGTGTGATATGAGTGAATGGTGAGGTAATCCTTAGGAGAAAGGAACTAGGATGTGATGATTATGCAATTAGGGTTTTGGAATGCAAGTAGGAGGTTGATGGAGGATGGATTCTAAGAATGGATGAATGAATAAGGTAAGTGATGGTAACTTCTTCACGAGAGTTACCTTCTCCAATTGAGACTACTTTGAGAAAGCCTCTATCTCCAAGCAAGACTAGTCACAAGTTTAAGCACACAAAAAAGTATTCTTCATTCCATGATCCTTTTAAACAAGAGTTACAAGCACCTATATACACATAATTTGCCTTATTTTTATTGGCCTACATGGCTCAATATTATTGGCTTACTAATTTAACATATGCTCACAAGAATTTACACATGATTAATGTGATAAATGTGCTTCTCAACCTATTCTATATCCTAGTAACTAACTAACCTAATCATGTGCAACTCTTGCAATCACATCCATCTGAGCTCTTGCCTGCCAAATCATGAGCATAAGAGAGAGCTGCCAACAGCAGTTCTGTATCATTCTGCCAAGGGAGTACTAATCAGCAATCTATTCAGTGAGGGAGGTAGTGATTGGCTCCCTTGGAGCAGCAATCAGGACTTCCCCTAATTTTATGGTATTTTCTTCTTCTTTTTTTATTTCTTGTGCGTTCCTAACACAGTAATGGAGGTGGTCGTGGTGGCACTGGCAATAATGGTTGTAGCGGCAACATTTGTGGCAGTGGAGACTGCACAAAAGAATACAAGGGGTGAGGACACAAAGGAATGGTCCGCCACTCTTGGGTTATTTTCTGCTGACTTTGAAAATATATATTCTGTTGATGAAGGTTTTCCACCACATCAAACACCAAAAAAGGTGAAAAGCATTCTCTGAAAACAACCATTGAATCAAACAGAGGCTTAACTGAAATTATATATTAGTCCTCCGCCAGCTTCATATAGCTAGCACAACAATTCAACTGACACTTGACATCTAGAGTAGTTGTTCCATTATAACAAAATTTCCTACCATCACACTAGGTGGGGCACCAAATCTCTCTTCATCTCTATTTACAACAGAGAATGGGAAAAATGTAAATACACTCCTAAAACTTTGAGCCTTTAACCTTTTCTAATCACACCCTCTTTTAAGTTTTAAATTGTTTTAACCTTGCCACCCATGCTTCAATATTTGTTTACACCCCTTCTGTCCACTATATACCATTTACAATTGCTAACAGAATTTTGACACGACATTCTTGATGTTTCAATGAGTGTATGACACAACTTGAGAAAATTGTTTTATACAATTATCTTTTGTATCAAGAATAATTCAATATATGATTTTATTCTTAAATAGTTATTTTAGATACAAAAGATAATTCTATGTGTAGAATTTCTTTTTTTTTTCAATCACATGTCGTGTTCATTGATATATAAGCTACCTAAACACTTTCTCTAGCAATTTGCTAAAGGCATATGAATAAAAGGGCAACATTAAATCATTTTAAAGTACAGGGAATATGATTTAAGCAATTGAAAACTGAGCGGTGTCATTAGAAATGAGTTGGAAGGGAATCCTTACATTGTACCCTATAAATAATGGAAGAAAGTTAGTACACTTTCTCAAATCTTTGACACTTTTTCCCTCTACAAAGATGAGTGACCCACGGAAACAATGGTTAATTTCCACCCATCTCAAATTATCTAAACCTAATCCCTGTAAAAAATAGTAAAAGCTCAACCTGTATCTATGAAATTCAATGAACAATTTGATCTTGATTCCAAGTGTCCAAATCCTAAGGTTTCTACCACATTCCTTTTTAAAATTCTCTTTTGAGTTCATACTAGAAATTAAAAATTAGGTAAGTTCCCAAACAATAATCAATCCATTTATGCATCATTGATAAGTTCCCTTCATCTATTTAAACTAAATGCCAATGTAACTCTAAGTTTCTAAACCACCCCAACCCCCTTTTGCCTAGGCACAAAAAAATATCCAAGATTATTAGTCTTCTAGTGGGCTCTAATGATTGTTGTTTCCCTTGGAAAAGCATTTGGAAGCAAAGGATCCTTTCTCAAGTGGCTTTCTTTGTTTGGACTGCTGCTTTGGGGAAATGCTTGACGATTGACAATTTACGAAAAAGGAAAGTTTGGATATTGGATTGGTGTTATATGTGCAAGTGTAATGGTGAATCATTGTCTGGTTGCTATGGATTTGTGGTATATGGTTTTGGGTTTATTTGGAGTAAGTTGGGTTATGCCTAAGTCAGTTGTAGGGCTCCTTGCTTCCTCACCAGGCCGGTTTGGTCGTCATCAAAATAGCCATATATGGATAATTGTTCCCCATTGTTTAATGTGATGTCTTTAGAGGGAAAGATACAATAGGTGTTTTGAAGATTCTAAGAGATCCATTCCTGACCTCAAGTTATTTTTCTTTATAAGTCTGCCTAGCGAAACCAATCATTCTCTTCAATCTTTGATTTTCTTGATTCTTGTAATTTTTGTATTTGACCCCTGTACACTCCCCACGTACTAGGGGTGTCCCTTTTTTATATCAATAAATCTTATTACTTATAAAAATAAAAAATAAAACTCCAAGGACAATTTGCAAGAAGATGCAAGCCACTAACAGCGAAAAGTTACAACCTACAATACCAAGAAGAAACACACATCAAGAGAGACAGCTATCATCCATCTCACAAACTATATATTTCATCAAGATTTATATGAAAATGAATCAAATTTAAAATCTTCATTGGGCTTCAATAAGTCTAAGCTTACAAGGTTCACCAAATCAAGATCATTGCTTTAGTAAAAATTGTCAAGCAGATGTCACTTACAAGAACTAATGTATAATATAGGCAAGAATGAAACCAAGTACACTATTTGAATCCACCCAAGGTTATCATCCATATATGTGTGTGTGGGTGTGCACGCAAGCGTGTATGCATGGATGGGTGTGAAAATTAATCAAATTTAAAATCTTCATTGGCTTCAATAAGTCTAAGGTTGCAAGGTCCTCCAGATCAAGATCGATGTTGTAAAATTTGTCTAGAAAACGCTAAAGAATGGATATAGGAATGAAATTAAGAAACTATTTGAATCCACCCAAGGAAAAGAAATAAAAACCTTTATAGGTACCCAAAGAGTATATGAAAATACTATGATAATGTACTCATGCAGTACCCATCATAGCAGGTAATTAGAACCACATAGCACAGGCAATCCAAATTCATTGTAAAACCCATGTCAGTGTTAGGTCCCTAGTAATTGGCCATAATTTCTTTCCAAGGAAGTTGGTTTATTCCTTCCAAAGATACTAACCATTAATAGGGGGAGAGAAGAGGAGAGGGTTCTTTTATGCGAATGTGTGTCTGTTGGGGTGAAGGGGAGGAGGGCGCATTTTAGGCAAATTAGAGGGTTGTGTCCCTCAAAGCCTCTTTCTTCAATTCCCTCAAATTAGAGGAATTTGAAGGGAAGAATAATTGTTGAACAAATTTTTTTATGCACTTCCCTTTTAACCCTTAAAATTTATTATCTTTTAACAATTTATAAAGAAACTCTTATCAATTATCTCACTTTATTATCACTAATCTTATTATAATCCCCTCCCCTGATCCTCTCCTCTCCCTCCAAACTCCCACACAGTCTTAGTAGAGCCTACATAACATCCACTCCAAATGTTAGTGATGACTCTTTAACAATTGATACTGTAATTTATTCTTCCTCTTATCACGAGGACACCAACACCACCATTACAAGTGTGGATATGTTGTAAAGTGCCATGGCATACCCGAATCCGGCAGACAGTTAATTATGGTCTATTTGAATACAGCTTATTTTGCTGAAAAATGAAAACACTGTAGCAAAATAATTTTTAAATATGTGAATAGTGTCGTGGAACCCATTTTTAATATTTTTTTTCTGAATAAAGTGATTGTGGGTCCCGTGAACAGTGCTCTTGTCTCCTGAAACAGTGAAACGCATGCAAAAAAAAAAAAAAAAAAAAAAAAAAAAAAAAAAGAAAAAGATAAGGAAAACGTGAAACGCAGAAACGCTGGACGCAGACTCAGTTCCCAAACGCACACTTAGTCTCATGTCACACAAAATAAGCAGTACAGGTAAGTGATAAACAGAGCTTGTGAAATAGGTCATTTCCAAAAAAAGAAAAAGAAATAGTGTATCATTTAGAGTTTGAACTGTTGTACCCTTCTCTTTAGTCATTCTTCAGCACATTAAATAAAGTACAAGGTTTATTTTACATTTTCATATAAATTCTCTTAGTCTTGTAGCTCACTTGGTTAGCACCTCCTGGTGTTTTCAATAGACATCCAGGGTTCAAATCCCCCACCCCCAGCTATTGAATTATTAAAATAATAATAATATACAAAAGAAAAAAAGATGACTTCTCTTAGCCTTTATGTGCCACTATAATAGAGAGAGAGAGAGAGAGAGGTTTGAATATTGATGATTGCAAATCTCAGAAGCATGTAAACTTAAAAGGGCAGAAGTACTCATGTCTGACACATCAGACATGGATATGGCTCAGACACAACCAGACACATGTTTGATACGTGTCCATGAATTAAACGATAAAATAAGTAAGATAATTGGCAACACAATACGATACAGCCAGGACACAGCTAAGGTCAAAATAAAATCTTCTCGATAATAAATGGGGTTCTAAATGAAAATTTTGTTGATGTTATTTTATGGATTTTTTTTTTTTTTTTTTTTTTTTTTTTTTTTTGATGAACTTATTTTATGGATTTTTTTTCATAGTGTATTGAAGATATTTAATAAAACTAAACATAAATATAGTCACTTTTGAATATGTGCTTATTTTCTAACCATTATTGCTTGAATATTGGTTTTATATATATAAACTTTTTGGTGCTTACTGTTATATTTGAAATTTTAAAAAAAAAATTAATACAATATCATTAGGGATTCTTTTTTGCTTTTCAATGTTACTTTTTGATGTCTATGAATGTTAAACATTGAAGCTATACTATATTTTGTTGCTTTTAAATTCTTTTATCCTTGCTAAATTTTTTTGATAATTTGATAGTTGGGGGAGGGAGGATTTGAACCTGGATTGTCTCCATTGGAAACACTAAGAGGAGCCAACCAATTGAGGTACAAGGCACTTAGTGTTTTTATGCTTGCTAATTATTTATAACAAACCTAAAATTGACATATACCTAATAACATATACAAATTAATTAGTGTATCACTCCTGTATCACCATATCCATATCATATCATGTACATTTCCCATGTTCATATTGAAGCATCCGAAGAACAAACACAAACACAAAGAAATACAAAATTAATTCAAAAGTAAAGTAGCAGGCATATTAATTCAGGGACTCATCCGCGCATACATAAGGTGCAACAAGAAGGTCTAAAATAAACAGAAGAATATGAGGGAACCACCAGCCTCCTTGCCAGACCTCTTCTGATGTCAAGAGCAGTTTTAAAAGTGCACTTTGACCAAAGCAAAGATAATTTAATGAAGCACACCTCAGGAATGCTTTTCTAGTGCTTTTTTAAAAAAGCACAAAGCATGCCTAGGCTTGTTTCTTTTTTTCTTTTTCTTTTTCTTTTTCTTTTTTTTGGCTAAAAAATGTCATTAAATTTATCCGTTCAATATTGGACTAAATCACTTGGACCATCAATTTATTGAACAAATACTATTCTTTCTTTTTTTTGAAGGAATACAAATACTATTCTTATGGCACTGTGCTACACGGAAAATTTTTTATTTACATATCAAAAGACACAAACAAGGATAATTTATTATTTTTGTGCTTTTTGGTCTTTTCCTTTCAGATATACTTTGATTTAACCATATGTTTCATTATAATCATAGCTATTACATTTATATATTTTTATAAAATACATAAGAATTACGTAAAATGTTATGTTTAACTTTATATGATTAGGTAATTATCATATTGTCCATTGATTGTTGTTTTCAAATTTACTACATAAAAATTTTTAGAAGTTGAAATAATTTTTGTAAAGGTACATGATATCTTCTAAAATCACATAATTCCAGAACTCCACCAAATTAGAGAAGAATTACCACTTAATGCAGCCATCGAATCATACATAGAAAAAAAGAATATCATTTTAAATTCCAAAGGCGATCATTCATTCCTTTAACATGCAGATGTTGCATAAGAATGTCATTTGTAAAATCAGACCTTACAAACTTCGTGTAGTTGCACATTCACTTGAGCTAATAGGCAACATATAGGCCTATTTTAAGGTTATCAACCTTTTTTTTATTATATATGTTATGAATCTTGCAATTAGAAATTATTACACATTATATTTGAAAAATGCGTGCTTCAATCAGGTGCAGTTTGTGTTTTACACCATGCACCTAGGCTCCAAAAGGTCTGCATGCTTGACCCTTTAACCAACAATGGTCAAGAGAAAAAAAGAGGCACCATTGTGCTAAACATACTTGTCCCGTAATTCGACACAGAGACACACACACACAAGAAGAAGAAGAAGAAGAGGTACTATTGTACTCAACATACCTGTCCTGTACTTCGACTAATAGATGCATTCTCTTTTAGGAGGGCTTGCTCTGCAGAACCAACACCCTCTTCTAAGTCTAATCTTGTCCGATCAAATTCTCTAAAATCCTCAAGGAGTGAAGCATGTTCTTGCTTAGCCCTGAGGCTGGAGCGGAGACGATAAAACTCCTGCACTTCAATCATGTCTAACAAGAAATTGGTGTCTGATAGTTCCAATCTTAGTAACCAATACAACTTATAGAAATAATAATTTTTTTAATAAGTCAACTTACAGAAATAAGAATGCAAAACTGACAAAGACCATTACACCAAAAATAAAACGAAAAAAATGACGATATAGAATAGCTGCATCAGAATCATTGCATTTTTAAAGATGTCCGTGGCTCAGTTAAAAGTAATCTTTCATTAGATAATTATTCGAATGATCTTGTATCTTGGGTCTTGGTGAAAGTCATTCCATCGTAAGATTTCATCGAGTCCCTTTTCATTTTGTTTGTAATTCTATTTTTTGTAATTCTTTAGGCTATCTTTTGTATACATAATGTGTGTATAAGATATTTCCTTTTTATTACTTATCCCCAAAAAAATCTGGTCCCTGAAGCTGGAGGTCAAAGCTCAAAATCTGATACAAAAATCTTCTATAAAAAAACTTCAGGATGAAATTTAAGAAGGTGCAAATGGTCATCCATATTCCATAGTTCAAAAATTCAAAACAAAGAATTTCTGAGTTCTTCTCTTTCTTCTTTCATTCCTGGAATTGTTGTATGCAACTAATGTTAGAACATATGAAGAGGATAGGATGACATGAGTGGCTCCTAAAACAAACAAATTCACAGTAGGTCATATTACAATGTGTTGAGGAAAGTAGGCAAGGATAGTCTTTTCCCTAGCAGGGCATCTGGCAAGTGAAAGATTATGAGTTTATGACAATTGACAACTTATGGAAGAGAAATATAACCATAGTAGATTGGTGTTGTTTGTGTAAAAACACTGGTGAGACTGAATTATTGGCTCCTACTTTCTAGTAACAGATCTTTGGTTTTTTTGTTTACTCTCTTTTTGGTGTCATGTAAGTAATGCCTTACCTGTAATAAATTTATCATCTTGCTAGAGAGGTTGATTTAAGAAACACAAGAATGCTATGATCTGGAATGCTGTGCCATTGGCTCTTATGTGGTGTATTTGGCTTGAATGAAATTCTCCAACATTTGAAAGGTGAGAAATTGCAGTTCAAGACATCAAGTTTCTGTTTCTTAGAATGCTATCAAAGGATAGCTGCAACAAATTATTTTCCTTTTTTTCTATGTTGAATTATGTAAAGTTGTAAACTTTAGATGTTAGCATATTTCTGTTTATCATATATACGTCTTATGTATTACATTGGGTCACCCTTTTGTGCTCTTTTAATACATATTTATTGCTTTTTATATTAAATAAATGCCTAAGAGAATCCTCTTTTATTGTTAATTTTGGTGAGGAGGGAAGCTTTAAAGCCCTCTATTTACTCCCTGAACTGAATCAAAAGAAAGCACTTAAAAGATAAAATAAAAAGAGAGATAATAACAGATCTTTGTTATTTGCATTGATTCTACAAAAAACAAAAAACAAAAAGAAAAGGGGGCAGAGGAGCAAGAGAGTTCATGAGACATGGGCAGCATAGGCCGAACATGCTTGTATGCCTCTTTGAAGCAAGGCAACAAATCTTCAACACCCATTACTCAAGAGCAGAAGTCCCATACTATGAAGTGTGATTCAAATTCATTATGCACAATGCTGCTAAACATTAATTAAGAAGCCACAATACCTGAGTGAGATCTTGAAGAATCTCTTGATGCCTAGTCAAGGTATGAGAAACCATTTCTGATCCCCCTGATGACACCCAAGCTTGCATCTGTGAATTTACTTGCTGGAGCTGTTTTAATAGGCGGTCTATCCCTGATTCAAGATCATTCTCTGAAGTATCATTTTTCGTAGTGACCTTTGTAGAAACCACTCTACGGTATGAGTTCATCTGCTCATCCAATTGAGCTTCAAGTTTCCGAGCCTGCCATCATAGATATATATAAATTATTTATCAAAGGAAATATATTTTCTAGCTAGCAAGAAGTAAGAAAAGAAAATGTATGCAAAAACAATCCATTATGAATGCCCTTTTTAAGACATGCAAAGATATTAAATGCCATAAACTGTTGGAATGATGCGGTCGGACTATCTAACACCAAATCTAATATACTAAATTACTATTGTTCAGGTACAAAATGATATAAGAGCTATATCATTACACGAACACTCAGCCAAAGAGGTTTTGAGACATGAAATTCCACCAACAAATTCAAAATCTATATATTGATCTACCTTCTTTTCTAAGATTTGGGACATTGTTGTCCACATATATATTTACATGCTTAATTACTGTAAAATTAGAATTAGTGAACCAATCTAGGTCAATGAAAGGGCATCTTTTCGCAAGCCTTTCATATGTTTGATAAGTTGATAACAAAAAAATGTCCATCCCTCCATGGAGCAAAAATTCCAAGCTTCCAGGAAACTTGTGGCAAAAAATAAAGGAATGGAAACAATCCTGAAGAAGGTTCGTCATGATGGATATGCAACAAGTCTATACAATAGGTGTGGCTTCTTAGTAAAAACATTGTTCATGAATCAGTTACTCATGCTTTATGGCTCAATTTTCTTACAAGAGTGAAGAGTTCGGCCAATCTATCCACCAACCACCCTCTTTCTAAACATTTGGCTGGAATTCAGCCATGTTGTCTTGATGCTCTTTGATGAAGAGCACCTAAGGCCAAAGAAAAGAAGGCCCATTAGTCCATTTTGTCTAGCATGTAGCTATCACAAGACTAGTCTTTTATTTCACTAACTCTGTGTCATGTTTTACTTATTATTATGTAAGGTCATGTGACTAGGATGTGATTTTTAATGAAATTAGATGGTTAAAAGAAAAAATTCTCAACTCTAAAGGGATTTCAAAGAGGAGGAAACAATAGACATAACATCCAACAAGAAATCTGGCATAGCATCCAATATGCATAAATCAATTAAGCACTTGTCTTGTCAACTTCTATATTGAATCATTGATTTGACACTTATCTCAAATAATTGTGCACATTTTCATAAAAATAGATTTACTAGGAGGCCCAGCTACCTCAAATTAGTTAGAAATCTTGTTTTAGTTTAACTCTTTGGCTCAGTATGGGTGGTTTCTGAAGTTTTTTTATTGAATCTAAGTTGTTTCAGTTAGTGTTTGAGGAAGGAGGGAATTTTTTCTCCCTTCAGATTTTTGAACGAGGAAAATACTACATGCAATCAGTGTTTATGGGCAAGAATGCAGCTCTTTGGTTAATGCGGAACCTGGAGCACATCATGATTGGGGTCAATCCAAAGCAATTTTTCACACTCAGGGAATTGCTTACACTTTGCAATAGGGGTCCAACTCGTTTGGTCAGTATTTATCAATAACAGAGCTTAAGGTAAGCAAGTTGCGGAAATCTATCATTATCCCTGCCGGAAAGTTACAACAAGGTTGGAAGGCTTTTGGGATTTTTAGAAGAATGTTGGAACCTTCCCAATATGCGTTGGGTGGACTGAAATTTGTACCGTACAAGTGGAAGCAGCCAGAGTATTGATCTTCCCAATCCTTTGTAGAAACTTTCAAAGCCCCAGTGCAAGCAATTTTGAAGCACGATCAGCAATCTTTCATCAGAGAAAAGGTTAAGAATAGCGTCATGGAGAATATATCGGAGCCTCTGAGAGACAAACCTCGCACATAGGTATTAGTTTTCGAAGCTCAGGCCGGAAGTTTTCCCCCGCCAGCCGTGAGTGGTGTTAAGGGTGGAGAAGGGGGGTATTAATGGCAAGAATAATATTGAAGCAAAAATCTCGGAAGGCAACTATATCAGATTTCCTTTGAAGTTCAATTCTAATTCAAAAAATCCTGATTTTGGAAAAGTGTGTGATATTAGGAGGTCATGTTGGTTAGGAAGAAAGTTGATTGTGGCTGTGAATGAAAATGGAAAGTGGCAAGTATCATGGGATATGGTTAAGTGTGGTGAGTAAGCTGGCAAATGGGTAGCATGGGAGAGTTATAATGCACAGCATGAAAAAGTGGGGCTGGGCCACTTTGATCAGAAAGCCCACATTCCTCTGTTAGGCAGTAAAGAAACAACTTTGGGCCTAGGTTTGTCAAGCCCACGTAGAGTTGAGGCTAGCGAGTGCTCTGGTAAGGACCCAACTGCTCTGGATTCTTCTAACCTAAAGTGCCCTGCTAACCCGAGTTCAGATACGAGGGACTTAATTGCTACGGAGCAACACAAGATCTCGATGGTCTCACCTAAGCCATCGGGGAAGCTTGTGATGGTGCCGAAGGTGTCATTGGCCACGATCTCACCCATGACAGCGACGGAAGTGGCAAGCAATGGTGGTCAGCGAAGCCCAATACAACATGCCCAGCCACACACCGTGCCGATCGCGCTAGAGGTGGTTGCCTAGGCATCCCATGTACTGTTATCGGCAATCAATGCTCCAATGGGGTCGACGATGGTGCCATTGGTGTCCTCGGCCACGGTTTCATCCGTTACGGTGTCAGAAGAGATGAGCGATGATGGATTTGGTGGTCAAAGAAGCTTGTTCAAGCTTACCCAACTTCCACCATGCCGGTCCAGCCAGTGGTTGTGGCCCAAGCATCCCTCGAACCGATATCAGTTTCCAATGCTCCGATAAGGTCAACAGTAGTAAATGGGACATCTCAGGTGGCGATGGAAGATGGGGATGAAGATTTTGGGGGTTCGAAAGGATCAGCCACTACTAACGATGATTCTAATCTTGAGGGGGTTCATCTACTTGGCCCAACAATTATGGAACTGGTTGGAGACTTGGATAAGTCTTGGGGTAATTCCAAAGAATGGATGCGACAATTGCGTGATGGACGGCAGTTAGTGCTTCCTCTGTCACTGTATCGATCTCCAAATTACATGTCAGTCTGCTCAGGCATGGAGGGTGAGTTCGTACCAGGTATTAGTTCTATTGTCAATGAAGGGCAGAGGGTCAGTTGGGCAGATGAGGGTGAGGGGCTAGTAGATTCTTTGTCTATGATTTCTAGGTCAAAGAATGAGATTTGGGAATTTGATGAAAGGTTGATGACTTGGGAGAGAGGTGGTGAGCCTTTAGTTGTGGTATCTTTGGCCACTGAAGGTCCTCTGGAGTTTGTATCTAGTCCTGTGAAGGAGCTTGGATGGTAGGAGAGTGTTAATAACAGTCAACTATCACAATGGTCAACCAATCGGATAAAGGCTTTTAAGAAATCTGTGGGGACTTCTTTGGAAGGTTTTGAGGAGAAAATTACAGGATTGTTATTAGCTATAGAGACCAGAGAAAAATAAAATACAAAAAAAAAAATAATAATAACACAAAACACAAAACAAAACAAAAAAACAAAAAAACAAAAAACAAAAAAACAAAACAAAAAACAAAAAACCAGAAACGTGGTAGGTGATCAGACGAAGTTGGTCAAGCCAAGGCAAAATGGTCAGCAAAAGTTGAAAAATTTACTGTCATCTTTGAATGTTAAGTATGGTTCAAATAAATTAAGGAGTGCAAGTATGGAGCGGTTTGTTGTGCCTCATCAATGAGTTTGAAGATTATTTCTTAGAATGTTAAAAGGTTGAATGAGCAGGAAAAAAGGCTCAGTGTTAGAAATTTGATTAGGAAATGGAGGCCAGATGTTGTCTGTCTTCAAGAAACCAAAATGGAGTTGATAAATAGAGTTGTGGTTCGCAGTTTGTGGGGTGGTCAACATGTTGACTGGTCTTATTTAGGCTCTTATGGAGCATCTGGAGGGGTGTTATTGATGTGGGATACACGAGTTGAGAATAAAATGGAAGAAGCAACGAAGAGATTTTCGGTTTCTTGTAAATTTACAAGTGTGGAAGATCAGTTTATATGGGCGTTTACTGGTGTGTAGGGTCCTAATTTACAACGAGACAGGAGGTTTTTATGGGAGAAACTCTATGGTTTGAATGGCTGGTGGAGTGTTTCATGGTGTGTGGATGGTGATTTTAATGTGGTTAGGTTTCCTTCCAAACGATTGGGCAGTTTTCCAATTTTATTTTGGAGCAGGGCCTCATTGATCTCCCATTGCAAATGGGAGCTTTTACTAGGTCAAATTCTCGAGAAGTTGCTTCAAAGGCTAGGTTGGATAGATTCTTGTACTCTACAGATTGGGAGGACAAGTTTCCAACGGTTTCTCAAACACGGATGTTTAGGTTGTGCTCAGACCATTTTCCTATTGTCCTTGAGGGTGGATCTTTTCAGAGAGGGAGTAGGCCGTTTAGATTTGAGAATATGTAGCTTAAGGATGAGGGTTTTGTGGATAAGGTACGGTCATGGTGGGAATCCTATCAGTTCCAAGGTGCTCCAAGTTTTGTTCTGGCCGATAAACTAAAACTTTTGAAAGATGATTTGAAAAGATGGAATGTGGAGGTCTTTGGTCATGTTGAAGATCGGGTTAAATAATTGTGGAAGGACCTAAGTGCTCTAGAGAATATTGAGGATAGTTGGGGCCTTTTAGTGGAGGAAAAGTTAGAATTGGGAAGAGTTAGTGATGAGTTAAAAAAAGCTACTTAGTTGGAAGAAATTTGTTGGAGGTAGAAATCTAGAGTTCTTTGCATTAGGGAAGGCGACAGAAATACTAAATTCTTCCATCGTATAGCTAATTCTCACATCGTATAGCTAATTCTCACAAGAGGTATAATTCCATTGATAGGCCTATGGTGGATGGGAAAGTGTCTTCAAACCCAGCAACTATAGCAGATTGTATCTCTCGGTTTTATAGGCAGATTTATCGTGAGGATGTGACACGTGATCATAAGCTTTCTCAATGTCTAGCTTACAAATAACCCCCAGAATCTTACTCTTCATACGACTATCAACACACTCATTGGCAATAAGAACTGAATCAAGAATCTGTCTACCTCCCACAAAACTATTCTGAGACTCAGAAATTAGTTGATCTAAAACCAACTTCAAACGATTTGCCAAAACCTTAGACAAGATCTTGTACAAGCTCCCCACCAAGCTAATAAGCCTGAAATCTCGAATATTGGAAGCATCATTCTTCTTAGGAATTAATGCTATGAAAGTAGCGTTCAAAGATTTCTCAAACTTACTATAAAGATAGAACTCCTCAAAAACTGCTAAAACATCTTTTTTCACCACTCTTCAACAATGGTGAAAAAAAGCCATAGAAAAACCATCTGGACCTGGAGCTTTATCTCTAGCCAACTCATTGACAGCTAGAAGAATCTCCTCCTTTTCAAACCTCCTTTCAAGCCAACCCCTCTCCGACCCGTCTATCTGATCGAACTCCAAACCTTCCGCGAAAGGCCTTCACTCCTCTGACTCCTGATACAAATTTTTATAAAATTGTACCACTTGAGCAGCCACTTCAGACTCCTCCTCATAAATCACCCCATCCACCTCCAAAATACTTAGATGGTTAAACCTTCTACGGGAATTAGCCACTTTATGGAAGAATTTAGTATTATTATCTCCTTCCTTAATTCATAACATTCTTGATTTCTGTCTTCACGAGATTTCTTCCAAAGAGAGAAGATTCTCAACTTCAGATCTCACCACAACTCTCTCACAAGTCTCTGCATCAGAGAGACCATAAGGTGGTGTATTTGGAGAGAGTGAAATTGGTGAACTTTTGAGGACATGGACAAATCCAATGACCAGTTACTCGCTTTGTTTAGTGGTTCTCTTTTTGATTGGTTTAGGGGTTGGGGACTCACCTCTAGTGATTCTCTCCCTATGTTCCTTAATTCTCTCCTTTGTATTTAGTTCTTTGTTGGTTTTTGTTTGTTTTGTTGTTTTTCCTGTTTGTTTCCTTCTTTGTACTCTTTGCTTTGCCTTTTGTTTTTCTTGAGGCAGCTTCTTGAATATACGTTTTTCTTACTTATCAAAAAAAAGAGGATGTGACACATAGACCTGTCTTAGATAATGTGGACTTTTCTAGTATCTCGGTAGAAGATGCAAGATAGGCCTTTCGAGGAGAAAGAGGTGTTTGGGGTGATTCATGATTTTAATGGTGATAAGGCTCCTGGCCTAGATGGCTTTTCCATGGCATTCTTCCAGTCTTGCTGGTGTGTTCTGAAAACAGAAATTATAGCTGTGTTTCACACTTCATACTCAGGCAATGTTTAAAAAGAGTCTTAATGCTTCGTTCCTTGCCCTTATTCCCAAGAAGGTCGAGGCTGTGGAGATAAAGGATTTTCGGTCAATAAGCTTAGTTGGTGGGATGTATAAGATTATTTTTAAGGTGTTGGCTAATCGATTTCGTAGGGTGGCTCATGGTCTTATTTCAGATTCACAGAATGCCTTTGTGAAGGGTAGACAAATTTTGGACTCCGTTCTAATTGCTTCTGAATGCATTGATAGTAGATTGAAGTCATGAATTCCAAGGGTGTTGTATAAGTTGGATGTGAAGAAGGCGTATGATCATGTGAGCCGGGATTTTTTAATGTATATGCTTCAGCGCTGTGGGTTTTCAGAGAAATGAAGAAAATGGATAATGTACTGCATTTCAACTGTAAAATTTTCCATTCTGCTCGATGGTAGTCCATCTGATTTCTTTGGAAGTTCTAGGGGGATTCGGCAAGGGGACCCATTATCTCCGCTGCTTTTTGATATTGTTATGGAGGCGTTGAGTCGTATGTTAGATGTGGCTGCTGCCGCTAGGCAATTTTTAGGTTTTTATGTGGGTAGTACGGCTGGTACATCGTTTTTCAAACTTGAAGCTATTTTTCTTTAGAACTTTAATGGATTGGTTGGCTGCATTGCAGAACCAATCATTTTCATCTTTTCTTGATTTCCTAGATTCTTGTAATTTTTGTTCTTGATTGTTTGACCCCTTGTACACTCCCTGTGTACTAGGGTGCTCCCCTTTTTAATATCAATAAACTTATTACTTATCAAAAATCTTCTATTTGAAGATGACACTCTTATATTTTGTGATGCTAAACCTACTCAAATTGCTAATTTGAGAGTGATTCTTGCTAGATTTGGGGAGGCATCAGGGTTAAGTATTAATTTGGAAAAATTTGAGTTGGTACCTATTGGTGTGGTGAGCAATTTGGAGGCTCTGGTGGGACTACTGGGATGTGAACAGTCTTCTCTTCCTTTGAAATATTTGGGCCTTCCGTTAGGTGCTAAGTTTAAGGACTTATTTACCTGGAATCTTATCTTAGAGAAGATTGAGCGGAGATTAGCAGGTTGGATTTTATCATTCTTTCTACCCTCCTACTCTTGTACCCTTCCCCTGGAAAATGATATGGTAATCGAAGGTTCCTCCAAGGGTAGCTTTCTTTGCTTGGTCTGCTTCTTTAGGTAAGATCTTAACAATAGACAACCTTCATAAAAAACGTGTGCTTGTGCTTGATTGGTGCTATTTGTGTAAGAGATGTGGGGAGTCAGTAGATCACCTTCTGCTTCATTGCCCCATAGCTTGGGAGTTGTGGTCTTTAGTTTTCTGTTTGTTTGGTATTCACTAGGTTATGCCTCATACAGTTACTGAGTTGTTTGAGTCTTGGCAAGGAAAGTTTGGGCGACATCATAACAGATGTGTGGAGAATAGTGCCTCATTGTTTGATCTGGTGAATTTGGCATGAAAGAAATGCTAGAAACTTTGAGAGTTGCGAACATTCTATGCTAGAGATTAAGTCTTTTTTCTTGCACACTCTATTTGATTGGAGTGTGGTCTTTTCTCATTTTTCTTGTTCTTCCCTTCCTGCTTTTCTTGATCGTTCTAATATAGGTTTCTAATTTGTGCCCCTATAGTACATCCCCAATATACTCGGCTTGGCACTTCTTTTACTATTAATAATATTTTTTACATTACTTATCAAAAGAAAATTGTTATATGTAAAATGAATGGTTACGATTTTGGGGTTACTAAAGGCTAGGATTCTAGGGTAAATAGCATTTTACTTGTTATATGTAAAATAAATAGCATTTTGAGTTTTTTCCCCCCTTAATTAGTTGTATTGATGAAAAGAATCTACATCAATTATATTGGAAGTATACACGAAGTATTCCTAAAAATTAGAAAGAAAGATATTTACAAACAAAAAGAAAGAAAATCAATGAATTCTACAACTAAATTCATCTCGCTAGTACCCAACACACAGCTCAACACATGAGACCATTCAAGTGATGATCTTATGAAAAAGACTTCAGCCAAACAACAAAGGCTTATACATTTTGAAAAGTTCAATAATTCCTCTCTCCACAATGTCCATAAAAGGCACATATGGAGTTAAATTCCAAACAAAGGAAGTGTTTACCAGAAAAATTCCTCCTTCCACATAATAAATCACACTCTTGGTAAAACCCCAATGAATCCCAAGTACAGAGAAAACGGAAGACCATTTCATACGCTATGTCACAATGCAAAAAAAAATGGTCCATGGTCTCAACACTTCCTACACATGCAACACCAAATCACCAACCTACCATAGTAATTACCCTCCTCATGGCCAATGAGCTCTAGCTCAACTAGAGCTCCTTCCCTTCTAAATGCTAGGCAGAGGATGAGCAAGTGAGGTCATGGGTTCAAGACCCACTAGGTGTGTGTGTAATTTACCAATAAATAAAAAATAAAAAAATTAATTACCATCCTCATGAGATTATGACATGTTAAAATCTTCCCCACGTAGTTGTCTACACAAAGAAGGCAACTCTTTTTGGAGCCTTAGTGCACCAAACACTATTCCAAGGCCAAGTCACATCATTAGGGCCTCTCAATGCCTTCATAGTAAGAGGGAAAACTAAACTTAACATTGCCATTTGACCTCCATCTCATGCAATTAGAGCCCTCTCTACTAGGGATATTGGACTATGAAGTATCAAACAATGAATCCAACAATTCCATTTTCCAATCATTAAAATTTTGAATAAACCTAATGTTCCATGATCATGGCCTCCATTTTGGCTATCTAAATCAGAGTTAACTGAGGCCTCTTTATCAGCAGCAGTTGAGTACAGCTTTGGGTATATCCATTTCAAAGTTTGGTGACTTATCATGCCAAAATCTCACATGATTAACATCCTCCCACTTCATATTGCACATAGCCTCTTTTGAGCTGTTGTAGTAGTCTTTTCTTATCTTTATGAAATTTTAGATCTGAATATTCCCTGAGCTCTGTGAACCTAAAAAGTAAAAATTGACATTTTATTGTTCCAAGTTCAATTGATTATCTTCACTTTACTATAATCTTGTTTTGCCACTCAAATTTCTTCTTAAATCCCTTTTTAAGTGTCAATTTGCTTTAAAGTAAGCATCTTTTTCCTAGTTCATATTAAACTGATACTAGATCTATACTTGTTTTGTCACTCAAATTTCTTCTTAAACCCCTTTTTTAAGTAGTCTTTTCTTACCTTTAGAATGTGGTATTTATTATTTACAAGATCCTATCAAGACTGGGAGTTGGAATTCCTGCAGTCCTTCATCACCCATTTATATTCGGTAAAGATTGAGGGGGCTGGTGAGGATCACTTAAGATGGCCCCTGATTACAGGTGGAATTTATTGAGGTAAAATCTTATTATAGAGATCTGTCTCCTAGGGGACCTCATTCTTTTCCTTGGAATCGTATATGGAAGGCACAAAGGTCCCAACAAAGGTAGTCTCCTTGTGTGGACAGCCTCTAAGGGAAGAATCCTTTTTTACATATATATATATATATATATATATAAGTAATGAGAAAACTTTTATTAAAATAAAAGGCCACCCAAGTACACTGGGAATGTACTACAGGGGCAAAATCAAGAGTCCAAATTACAATAATCAATTAAAACAGGAAGAGAAATACAAGAAATAACAGGCAAAACTAGACTCCACTCAAGGAGAGTAAGGAAGAAAAGAGACTTAATCTGAAGAATAGACAGTTCACAATCCTCAAAGCATCTAGCATTTTGTTTCTGTCAAATACACCAACACAGACAATGTGGCACAAACCTCCAGAGGACGACTTACCCGGCCAGCAATTGAACATCTCAATAACCTTATGCGGCATAACCCAATGAATACCAAACAAACCAAAAACCATGGACCATAGATTCCCCACACCTTTTGCACAGCACATATAATTGCTAAAATTGGTCTCTTCTGAAAGATTGTCTGTAGTGAGGATCCTATCTAAGGAAGAAGACCAAGAACAAAAAAACGCTACTAGGGGCAAGCATGGCATGTGTAAGCAAAGCGATGAATATGTATATGTAGATCACTTGTTACTCGATTGCATATGAATGATATTTGGTGTATGGTGTTTGGGTGACGCGTTTTGGCCTTGATGGGATGGAGTGTTGGACAGTGGATATTTGGGGTGCTCTACATTTATGTATTTTTATATATGTGGAGAGAAGATGAGAGAGCGTAATGTAATAATCGTCCTCCCTCAGAAGTCAGATCTGATCTGATCAGATGGCTCTTCTGTTCTACTTCTTTTTTGCTAGAATTCCAACAACACTTGCTGTGTATACTGGATGTTTCTCAATTAAATTACTGCTTCCACTAAAGAAATGCATTTCCTAAGTTGTGTGATAAAGATTGCTTTTAAATCCATACACCAATTATTATTCCCAACTCTACCTCTGAGTCTACTGCACAAACAAAATATAAATATAAATATAAATATGCATGCATCAATCTCAGCAAATTATTATTATTATTATTATTATTATTAATTACATACAAATTTCTTTTCAAACACTAACACAAATCCGTTTATCAACCAAACTGATCTATCTCAAACAACGGAATTCTCATCCCGATTCCCAGACTTTTCTCCGCAAACAAACAGAAATCAAAGGAGGGGATGAATAAGAATAAGAATAAGAACCTGTTTTCGAAGGGCGTCCCATGAGCTCGGCACTTCCATCGTTCTTCAAACAATCTGGAACTTCCTCGTTCAGAGAGATTTGGAATTGCTTTCTTTTTTTTACGGGCGTGTTTGTTTGTTTGGCGACGAGGACAGATCGTCTACTTTCCTGCCTCAACGGCAATTTGGCCAACTCGTTTTGGGCCTAATATTTTATTATTTATTATTCTGGCTTATTGCCAAATTGCGATTGCGTGCTCTTTAATTCATTTCAGGAAGAGCGCGTGATTGGGATTGGGTGTGATTCTTATCTTTTCAGCTTTGCTCACGTACGCTTCTTTGTTGTTGTACTTTTCTATGCTCCAATGCCCTTTCATTTCATCTCAAAGCGTAATGTGTGATGCGTCCAACTAGTTTTGGTGCAGCTGTCCAACACAACCGAGAACCCAACCCACCTGAAGGACCAGCCCCGACCCAAGCCGAAACTGAACTGGCCTTCAAAACCCGATTCTAGCTAGTTGAGTCTCGGTTTCTCTCCTTCAAAATCTGATCAAATCAACCCAACCAATTACCTAAACAAGCTCTGGCTAAATCTCGCTAGATCCTGCAAAATCTCAGCCAAATTTGGTGAAAACTTTGCGCGAAACAGACTTGACCCATTGGTGTTGGTGATCGAAGGCAGGTACCTTCGCTTGCCACCTAGTGTGGGTGAGTAGGGTTCGGGTTGAATCCAAAACCGAACCGACCCAACGTATGGACACTCCTAAGTTTTGGAATGCAATGTACAATAAAATTATGAATCCACAGCTAACAGCTTCATTTGTGTTAAGCATTAAGATTAATTTCTTTTACAACACTGAATCATTTTAATTTTGAGAGTTTGTCTCCAAACTCAATAGGTAAAATCATTTCCATTCAAACCAAAACATTTTACATGATAATATTTTCAGAGTTTGGTTTGACATAAAATTTTTAATTGAAATGAAACACTAAAACTAATGCCTCCTAGCCACCATCGATGGCTCCAGCCACCAACTTGACTGCCTAGTTCACCATTTCAACTGCCAAACCCTCCAAATTAGTGACCTTTACCAATAGATGGGGGGAGAGCCATTATATGTGTTTTGTAAAATATTTTACCAAATTTTAATTGGTTACTAATTTTTACAAATGGAAAATATTTCAAGTTGACCGTGTTCTACATAGTAAAATACTAAAAATATTTTCAAAACATTTTATAACGAAACAAACGGAGCATAACTTTATTATTTGGTAATTAAAATATATTTTTTATAAAATAAACTCTTAGGACATATGTGGTTCAAATGTTAAGAACATATGTCATATTTTTATGTAATTGGCTAATCCTTAGACAAAACACACTTTACTTGTATTTGGATAGATTTAAGTTGTGTTGAAATACTTCAAGAAACCATGTTTCAAGATCAAGTATTAAAGCCTTCAAGTCTGTTCAAGAAAATAAGCTGAAAGTGCAGATTCATTAAAGCTCGACAGCTGGCTCGACAGCTGTATCTATCGAGCTTCAGTAAGCTATTCAAGTCCGTAGCTCGACACCTGCTCGATAGCTTCTCGATAGCTTCTATCTGTCGGGGTTTATAAAATTAGAATTTTTGATCTGATTTCTTGGGATCCGTGAATGTGTCTTTGGGCCTTCTTTTCTCCTAACCCTAGACATATAAAAGGATTGTTTTAAGAGCCGTCAAAGAATTCGCAAGTTGCACAAGTATTAAGCAAAATCTGTTCAAGCAAATTGTGACCGAAGACGAAGTTCTTAACCTAGTTCATCTCTTCTGAAAAAGTTGCTGTGTATGTGCACCTTTGGGTTTTGTGACCAAGCATCTTCTTGATCTTCATCATGTGTATGAACTGAAGAACTTTGCAGCCAACCTTTCTTTCTAGTTGGTGATTGAAGTCGCATACTGGGATCCGCGCAAACTGGTTAGTCACGTACTTGGGAGCCGTGCATCAAAAGGGGGAACTGTCACTACATAACAAGTCCAATTGTGTATTGGGGTAAGGGTTCAACTGCAGGTTGGTAAGGTACTTGGGATTCCTTTACTTGTAACCGCTTGTTGTGATAATAATGGAGTTTCGGGAGTGGTGACCTGAAAATCACCCAGTGGGATTTTTGCCGTTAGGGTTTTCCCCATTCGTAAACAAATCACCGTGTTATTTATTTTCCGCTGCATATTTAGTTTATTGGTGATTTGTTTGTGCTGCCACGCAATTGCATGTTAATTAACTTAATTAATAAACTTGATTAAATTAATTGGTTAATTAATCACAAAGGGTCAATACGCTTTTTGGCCTATCAAGTGGTATCAAAGCAGGAACACTCTGATTAGGATTTAATCTTTGTTGTATTTTGATCCATTGACCCCTGTTTGTCATGGATATAGGACAGTCGTTAATTATACCTCCTTTATTTGATGAGACTAACTATGTATACTGGAAAGTACGCATGAGAACTTTTTTGCAGTCTTTAGATGAAAAGGTATGGCAAGCTGTTGAGATTGGCTGGACTAAGCCAAAGGAAGCGCCGTCCGATTGGGATGATGCAAAGATCAAGGCGGCTAACTTCAACAGCAGGGTATTGAATGCGTTGTTCAGTGTAGTCACCAATGAGGAATTTAAGAAGATATCCTCAATTAAAACTGCTAAAGAGGCTTGGACCATTCTCCAAACAACCTATGAGGGAACTAAGGCTGTCAAAGATTCAAAACTTCAAAGGCTCTCTACAAGCTTTGAAGAAATAAAAATGAAGGAGGATGAGTTGCTCGATGAGTTCTATGCCAAGCTCAAGGACATAGTGAACTCAGCCTTCAATCTTGGATGAGTTGCTCGATGAGTTCTATGCCAAGCTCAAGGACATAGTGAACTCAGCCTTCAATCTTGGAGAAACCATTCCTGAACCCAAGATTGTGAGGAAAGTGCTCAGATCTCTACCCGAGAGATTCCATGCAAAGATTACAGCAATAGAGAAATCAAAGGACATCGACAAGATTCCTTTGACTGAGCTGGTTGGAAACTTGCAGACCTACGAGCTAGGGTTGACTAGAATCGGTAAGTCGGGTAAAGGAAAAAGCATGGCACTGAAGGCCAAGAGTAGTGAAACTGATGAGTCTTCAGATGATGAAGATTCCAAGATGAAATCCTACATCACCAGGCAGTTCAAGAAATTCATGAAGAATGCCAGTGGAAAGGGCTTTGACAAAGACCGCAGGCAATCCAGTTCTTCTCAGTTTAAGAGCCAAGACAAAGGGAAGAAGGATGCAAAGGAAGGTGGTCAGTACACTGTTCCCGCAGGACCTAAGTGTTTTGGGTGTCATGGGTTCGGACACATGAAAAATGAGTGTCCTACATATCTCAAGAGCATTGGGAAGAGCAAGGCACTTGCTGCAACCTTGAGTGACACTGAGCCTGAAGACGATTCCGATAGTGAGGATGATGGAATCTTAAATGCCTTCACTGCTACAGTCAATCCTACTGAAGGGATTATTGATGAAGTGGAAGAAGAAGAAGAATTGGTGGACTCTAAGTGTGAGAAGATGGATGATCAAGATGATATCCATTCAGCTTATGAGAAACTATACAAGCTGTCTGAGAAACACGAGAAACTCTATAGGCTGACTACCAAGAAGCTCAGTGATGTGGAACTTAACCGTGAAGAGTTGTCCACAAAGTTTGATAAGGCAAATCAATCTATTGGAGCGCTAAGGATCGAAAACAATTTTTGGCTAAAAAGACCAAGAAGCTTGAGGCGGAGCTATTTCAGGTTAGAGCTCAGTTGGAGAGGATCTCGAGTGCAAAGCTTGATGAGATGCTCAGCATTCAAAAATCTGCTTCAAATCGAATAGGTTTAGGGTATGATCTTTCTTCCTCTAATATTGCTTTCACTAGTGCTACTGTTTTTGTTCCTCCTGTTAATATTGTTAAAATTGGGAACAATGATGTTAAAACTGAATTAGCTAGTGAGAACTTAGATAAGGGTAAATCTATCCTAGGAGCACCCCCTAAGCTAGATAAGAAAGATGCTAAAAACCCTAGAGCTAAGAAGGTTAACTCTCAAAAACCCAAATAGAAGAAGCAGCATCTCTGTCATCATTGTGGTGTTGCCAGTCATACTCGACCAAATTACTATAAGTGGTTAGCCATTCAACAAAGCAACAGCATGATAGCTTCTAGAAGCCAAAATCAGCTTCAATCCTCTCTTGCTCCTCTTGGAGATCTTCTGAAAGCCCTCATGTTCCTTTCGAACTTGAACGGGTTCAATTCTTCCCCTTCGCCGCCGGTTCAAGGTTTCAACCAAAGGAAAGGTTCTTCCAAGGTGTGGAAGAAAAAGGACTCTAAGTGATTAAATCACTTTCTTCTATCTTCTTGTTTTTTTTGTTTGTTGCATTACTAGTGTGTTTTGCTTTTATTTTGAGTCAGTCTGGTTTTTGCTTTGCATTGATAACATGTTTTTGTTTGTTTCTTTTCAGTTTTTGTTTATTTTTTTTTTGATAAAAATTAAAAAAAATTGAAAAATCAGAAAAATACAAAAACAGTATGTGTTTTATGTACATTGGTATCTGTGTACCTTGGATAGCCATTGAAACAAAGTTTTCTAAACTTTGTATCATTTGTAACTTAGATGAACATCTCTATGCACAACTAAGCAAGTGAGCTTTGTGGCTCTTATTTGTGATGAGTAAGATTAAGTTATCTCTTAGACTTGATACACATATCACTCTTTTTGACGGGTAGGACTAAAAAATCCTAAGAGAAATGCATAAATAACCATCTTGTTGGGATTTATACCCTAAAATTCAATTTATTGGCATGTCATAAATAATTAAATTGTTTAGTTATATGAGACATTTATAAATGAACCAATGTGACATTATTTTAGTCCATGAGATGCATAGTATGTGATTTATGTAAAAAGTTATAGAAAGATATAAATCACAAGTTCTTTGTAAACTCAGAATTTTAGTTCGTAGTCGGTGATAAAATTGGGCGTTTCATCTGCGAAGACTATAACATATCAACTACGATGATTTGTCTTGATCATGGAAGTGGAGATTTCTAGTTGGTATGTTGATATGTTTTAAGAGTTAAGACATATTGAACTGGACCACTGTGACATTTATTATTCTCCTAATGACTATTAAATGAATAATAAATCTCACGACTTCTATTTACATCAACTCTAAATCCTAAGAGAATAATGGACCTGATCATGAGATGTAGGTTGCTTTGATATATCAGGAGTGAGATCTATTAGTTATGGTCAAAACCTCAGTATGTTGGGCAGCCTCATTTAATGTTGATGGAACATATATTTTCAAGATGGAATTCATAATCTCTTAATGGAGATATAAAATATTCCCTTGAGATAAATTTAATGGGTTTGGTTATTCAAAGTGTTGGGCCCAACCACTTTAGTAAAGAGTTACTAAAGTATATATATTTGTGAAATTGGATTTCATAAATATATATTGAATAACATAAAAGATTAAACCGGGTACTCAAGGATTAAGATGTAGTAATCTACAAAGTGGCAGTCAACATTTCATGACTTTGTATTACTACGAATATTTTAATGAAGGGGTTGCATGTACAATAAAGTCCTGGGATATAATTTATTGATAAGGCCTAGAGTGCAACTATATTTATATAGTGGTATTAAATATAGTTAATGGTAACTTTGGACTTGTCAAGAGTTGACAGAAAAGCCCAAGGCCCATTGGAGCTAGTGTCTTATTGGTTCCTTTTGGTCCCACTCCAAGCCACACACTTAAGCCCAATTAGAAAGGCCCAAAAGGCCAACCAAATTAGATAATTGGTTAGATACAAAAGGGAAAAACGCTCAGAATATTTGAAGAGCGGAACATCATTGTGAAATTGTGTGTATGTGAGTTTTTGTCACTCTCTAATCACCCTTTTGTTACCGATTGAAAGACCACACATCTTGGGCATCAAGTGGAATTGGAGTGAAGATTAAAAGTCTTCTCAAGAATGTTTGATCTTCGATTTTGAATTTCACCACACCAAGGTACGCTTTCTTGTTCTCAAATTCTGAAACTTACATAGTGTATGTTATCAATTGCGAATGAAGTAGATCCGTTAATTTTTTTCACTGCGTACATCTATTTTTCCAACAAATGGTATCAGAGCGGTCTTCAATTTCGAATTGTATAAAATGTTTTGTGAGTTTTAGAATTAGAGATGATAGTTTCATATTGTTAGAAGATTATATTTTTAATTTTCTGCATGTTGTTGAAATTATGATTTGATGAAAACTGAAATTGGTGTTATGATGTTGTTTAAATTTAAATTTAAGTACGTTAATTTGAATCTTAAGGCTATAGCATCAATAGATTTCAGTTTTGACATCAATCTCTGTCTGTAATGTTCATATGATGCATGTTTGTTCTAGAAAAACCGTAGAAAACTGCCTTGGAAAATTTCTGAAAATTTGTGTTTCACGAGTTTCGATCGATCGAAAATCACTTTCGATCGATCGAGTGAAACAGTGATCAGACCTTTTAAATAGATTGATTTTCGATTGATAGTCGATCGATCAAATTTGTTTTTCGATTGATCGAGAGGCAATCGAGTATCAATCGAAGGAGTCAGGTGGTCAAGTTCGAATTTTTTAATTTTTTCGATCGATCGAGGGACACATTCGATCGATCGAAAGAAGAAAAATCAGAATTTTTTCTAAGTGTTTTCAAGTTTTTTTTTTAAGAGCAAGGTTATGTGTGATTAGATTACACATGGTTCTAACTAAAAGACCTAATGAGATCAAAGGTATTAGTTAAATAGAACTCTTAGTCCTAAATAGTTTAGGACTTGTCTTTTAATAAACATTCTAATGAGATTAGAATTGTTGTATGATTAAAAGTCTTTAACTTCATTTATTTTAATTAGAAGTTTTAATGAGATTAAAGCTTAATTAAAAGGTATGTAGTTTCTAATGAGACTAGAATGCTTAATCAAATAAGTTAAGAATAGAGTTCTATATAACTAATTTTTGATTCATTAGTGTTTAAGGAATCCTAAATAGTTTAGGACTTCCATTTTAGTTAGTGATTCTAATAAGATTAGAGTCTTCAACAAGTGCAAGGTTATTAGTTGTGATGGGATCACAATTACTTATAAGAAAAACCCAAATAATGAGTGGGAGTTCTTGAAATAACCATTTTGTTAAGTTTATTGTAATGTGAGTAGATACCTCGTCTTGACTTCGAGTCTTGCATTCCATGCAGAGGGTATTTACTTCACGGATTACAAGGTTAAACTTCTTTGTGATTGCGCGAATGTTCGTTACGCTATTATGACGTGACTTAGTTACATCACATTGAATTTAAACAATTAAACACATTTAATGTGTAGGGTTAAAATTGTAATTAGATCACAATGATTTCAACACAATCCACTTGTTTTAAAATTTCTAATGGGAGAAAGATACAATGGTTGGATCTCACGGCTTCCATTATCGGTTCATAGTGGTGTGGGGTAAACATCTCGTCTTGGCCTCGAGCCTTGCATTCCATGCGGAGGATGTTTATTTCATGATACTACAAGATTGAATTTCTTGGTTTATAGTGGTTTGATCAAACACCTTGTCTTAGCTTCGAGCTTTGCATTCCATGCGGAGGGTGTTTTTATCATGGTACTAAAAAATAAGCCTGTTAAAGGGATGAAATGTGGCTACACATGATTCTAGACAATGGTGTACACTAGACTAAGTTTAATAGTATCCTCTATGCTGAGTTCTTGCTATTATTATTTAGAGGCCAAAGGAAGAACGGCAAATTATTTTTGTTTGGTAAGAGTTACCATGATAGCATTAATAATGAGAATAATTCTCGCCTGATCATAGTGATTGGTATTACCTCGCTTCCGAGGAATATTAATTGCAGGATTAGGTTATCGTTGCACCTAATATAGTATGTTTTTCGGGTTCCATACTATATGGTTATGGATGCAAAATATAATGTCCCTGTAATTAATATTCCTCGGAAGCGAGGTCATACCAATCACTATGATCAGGCGAGAATTATTCTCATTATTAATGCTATCATGGTAACTCTTACCAAACAAAAATAATTTGCCGTTCTTCCTTTGGCCTCTAAATAATAATAGCAAGAACTCAGCATAGAGGATATTATTAAACTTAGTCTAGTGTACACCGTTGTCTAGAATCATGTGTAGCCACATTTCATCCCGTTAACAAGCTTATTTTGTAGTACCATGATAAAAACACCCTCCGCATGGAATGCAAAGCTCGAAGCTAAGATAAGGTGTTTGATCAAACCACTATAAACCAGGAAATTCAATCTTGTAGTACCATGAAATAAACATCTTTCGCATGGAATGCAAGGCTCGAGGCCAAGACGAGATGTTTACCCCACACCACTATGAACCGATAATGGAGGCCATGAGATCCAACCCTTGTATCTCTTTAGGTTGTCGTTGCACCTATTATAGTATGTTTTTCGGGTTCCATACTATATGGTTATGAATGCAAAATATAATGTCCCTGTAATTAAGTTCATGGTCTCAATATAAAGTTGTCATAAATTTTGTCCTCTAGCTACTATTTTAGTTGAATCATATTAACTAAGAAATAATTTTGGACATGGTGCTTAAAGGAGCTGAAGTACATATTTATGTTTCGATTCAGCATTGTCATAATTTCCTATACATGATGCATTTATGGAAGATAGTTTATGATATGATCATAGTCTCCATTGAAATGCTAGTATGTTATATTGGCTTCTATCTCATTTGTGCTACAGCATGAGATGCAAGAGTTAGTACTAGACTTAGACTTTATATCAAGTTTAAATGAGATGTTTGGTATGAATCATATTGAGTGCTAAGAAAAGTTTAAGGAGTTCCAATTCTATATCATTTTATGAAAATATTTTATTTTTAAAATGAATTGGAATTCTTGGATATAGAGATTAAATGTTAATCTCATATGGATATGATCCACAAGTCCTTGTTAGAATCATTTGATCAATTCAGATTGTTTTGAAAATAAATTTTTTTTATATTATCTGAATTGATGAATGAGTTCTATGCAACGGAAGACATCCTAAAAGCTAAGGCTAGAATCAATATGATTTAATTCAAATTCTTAGCCTAAATCGAAAGGTAGGTAAGGGTGATAAGAAGAAGAATTTTAATACCAAACAGTTTGACAAGCAAGTTGCCCTAGTAGTTGCCAAAAGGAAATTAGACTTAAAAGTATGACCAAAAGAAAGTGTTTCTGGTTTGGTTAAACTAAGCTTTGTCCATGATTGTTTTCTAGATGGAAATTTACATGTTTTACTTTTTAAAGAGAAAGTTTCCATCCTTTGGTATTGTATGTTTTGGCATTTATGTCTAGATCTTATTAATCTAAATGGTATTCAAGATTGGTGAAAGATGGGCTTTTAGAACCATTATTTTGTAATATTCCCAATCTATGAATTCTATTTAGAGGATAATATGATCTAGGACTCCTTTATTGTAAAGGAATATAGTATTAATGACTTCTTTAAGTCAATGCATACATGAAGGAGGAATAAGACTCTTTTAGAAATAGTAAAGTACATGATAAGTATTTCCATTTGCTTATTTCTTTTGGAAATATACTCTAATAATTACTATACATTTTCTAAAATTGATTTCAAAAGTTTGTTCCTATGACATTTGTCAAATTGTGGATTGGGTGAAAACCTAGTATATAATACTTCCACTTTTAGAGATGTCTGGCACTTGTGCTAGAAAGGAAGTCTGACAAATTGAAATCAAAAGGTAGAAAAATGTGTGATTATAATAAGTATCCAAAAGGATTTGTAGAAGATTGTTTTGGTAGTCATAAAGATTACAAGATGTTTGTAATGTACAAATACAAAGTTCTTAATGATGACTATGTGAATAATCTTAAAGAATTATTCTAGAAGAGAAGTCAGAATTTTTTATAAGACAACTATAAGATACACCACAAGGCATTATTCTATATATATAGCTAGTACACTGGTACAATATCGTAGTGGGAGGATTGTAAATTCATACTTTTGGGATAAACTTTTGAAGTCATTTTACAAAGATATGAATTTGATCCTCGGTCCTACGTAGAGGTAATAGATGATATGAATATGAATTATTGGATCAAGGTTATGTGAATAGAATTAGATTCTATTTAAAGTCTAGAACTTGTAGAGGCGCCTATTGGCATTGAGCCTATTGTTTTCAAATAGGTCTACAAGAAATTGAGATTGATAGATTTGAAGGTGCAAACCTTCAAAGTCAAGACTAGTGGCGAAAAGATTTATTCAGAAAGAAATGGTTCAATTATGAAAAAAAAATTTCACCTATAGTCAAGTTTGACTCTATCTAGATTCTCTTATCCATTATATTTTATTTGGATGAAATATGGCAATGGATATCAAAAAAGCTTCTTTTAGTAGCAATCTTGAGGAAGACATCTATATGATGTTCCTAGACTTGTACATAGCAAAGAACCAATATTGTTTAGTATGCAAGTTGCTTAAATTCCATTTATGGACTAAAGCAAGCATATGAATCATAAAATATCATTTTTGATCAAGAAATCAAATTGTTTGATTTTGATCAAGTATTAAAAGACCTTATGTGTGTAAAGCTATATAGAATAATAAATCTCATTATGTATATTGATGACATTCTAATCATTTAGGATGATGTAGAGTTATTGTCATCAATAGAGTTTTGGTTGTCTAATCCAGTTTGATATAAAGTACTTGGGAAAGATTAGTCACATTTTAAGGATTATAACTTTGTTAAAATTCAAAAATTAGGATGTTGGGTCTATCTCAAACTGTTTAAATAGATTAGATTCTAGCCAAGTATAACATGTAATACTTCAAGAAATGATTCTTTCCTTTTAAGTTTGAAGTTCCTTTATATAGGACTACGGTCCTCAGACATATAAAAGGAAGAGTATATCAAGACGGTTCCTCATATCAAATCGATAGGAAGCCTTTATACTATGCTAAATACTGTGCTAAATATCTATTTTGTGGTGGACATGGTAAACAAATATCAATTGAATCAAAGATCACTTAATTTAGTGGGAGTAAAGCACATACTCATATATCTTAGAACAATGAGGGATTATATGTTTGTCCACAAAAGTGCAGTTTTTATAGTTACTGGATGTACAAATACTGACTTGTAGTTTGATTGTGATTCATGAAGTTGGACTTCAAGATATGTGTTCATCCTAGGTGGTGAAGATACACATTAAGCTTAAGTATTATCTCATTAGAGAGATATGAGTACTTAAGAAGTAGTAGTCGAAAAGATAATTTATGCAATAAATCTGGTTGAAACTTGTTTCCAAACCTTGCCTTAGAGTGACTATGAATTACTCTAAAGGGAGATAAGTGTCGGATATGTAGTAAATTGTCTTTGAGGGCAAGTGGGAGATTGTTGGGATTTATGCCCTAAAATCCAATTTATTGGCATGTCATAAATAATTAAATTGTTTAGTTATATGAGACTATTTATAAATGAACCAATGTGACATTATCTTAGTCCATGAAATACATAGTATGTGATTTATGTGAAAAGTCACAGAAAGATATAAATCACAAGTTCTTTGTAAACTCAGAATTTTAGTTCGTAGTCGGTGATGAAATTGGGCGTTTCATCTACGAAGACTATAACATATCAACTATGATGATTTGTCTTGATCATGGAAGTGGAGACTTCTAGTTGGTATGTTGATATGTTTTAAGAGTTAAGACATATTGAACTGGACCGCTGTGAGATTTATTATTCTCCTAATGACGGTCAAATAAATAATAAATCACACGACTTCTATTTACATCAACTCTAAATCCTGAGAGAATAATGGACCTGATCATGAGATGTAGGTTACTTTGATATATCAGGAGTGAAATCTATTAGTTACGGTCAAAACCTCAGTATGTTGGGCAGCCGCATTTAATGTTGATGGAACATATATTCTCAAAATAGAATTCATAATCTCTTAACGGAGATATAAAATATTCTCTTGAGATAAGTTTAATGGGTTTGGTTATTTAGAGTGTTAGGCCCAACCACTTTAGTAAAGAGTTACTAAAGTATATATATTTGTGAAATTGGATTTCATAAATATATACTGAATAACATAAAGGATTAAACCGGATACTCAAGGATTAAGATGTAGTAATCTACAAAATGGTAGTTAACATTTCATGATTTTGTATTACTACGAATATTTTAATGAAGGGGTTGCATGTACAATAAAATCTTGGGATATAATTTATTGATAAAGCCTAGAGTGCAACTATATTTATATAGTGGTATTAAATATAGTTAATGGTAACTTTGGACTTGTCAAGAGTTGACAGAAAAGCCAAGGCCCATTGGAGCTAGTGTCTTATTGGTCCCTTTTGGTCCCACTCCAAGCCACACACTTAAGCCTAATTGGAAAGGCCCAAAAGGCCAGCCCAATTAAATAATTTGTTAGATATAAAAGGGAAAAACGTTCAGAATATTTGAAGAGAGAAACATCATTGTGAAATGGTGTGTATGTGAGTTTTTGTCACTCTCTAATCACCCTTTTGTTACCGATTGAGAGACCACACATCTTGGGCATCAAGTAGAATTGAAGTGAAGATTAAAAGTCTTCCCAAGAATGTTTGATCTTCGATTTTGAATTTCACCACACCAAGGTACGCTTTCTTGTTCTCAAATTCTGAAACTTACATAGTGCATGTTATCAATTGCGAATGAAGTAGATCCGTTAATTTTTTCCGCTGCGTACATCTATTTTTCCAACACATCTTACCACTGTTGCCCGCCAATCATGAATGACACCCGAATGCTTCGGCATAGCAAAAGTGCAGTGTCAATGACATTTGTGTGCTTCGGCATAGCAAAATTGGAATGTCAAATATCAATGGGTATTTCTTTTCTCTCTCTTTTATGCCCATGCATGATATGCTTAAAAAGAAAATATGCAAAGAAAATAAAAAGCGAAAAGATTAAAAATGCTTTAAATATAATTGTAAGGTATATTCTAGGAGATATGGGAGTTATAGGATGTACCTCGAAATTGATAGTCTCCATCAAACAGTTATGATTGTGTGTGAGTTAAAGTGATTTTCTCATATCTCAAATTGTCATAACATATGTACACTTATGCAATCTTGCGATATTTTTCACACACAACACGCAAGATTCTTTACTACTCTTGATACATGTGCAGGTACAATGTGATTTAGCAATCACTAGATTTACATGTGTTAATGTATACTCACTAAACTGTCTTGACTTATTTTTGAAATATAAAATTGGTTAGACTTGTTTAGTGTGTGTGTGTGTTTTTGGAGATCCATGTGCTTAAAATTTTTTCATTGAGAGATGATCTTAAGAGCCTATTGTGTTGATTGGATCATTTTTGAGTTGCATGTTTGATTGCATTCATGTCCATGTTTTTCACTTCTTGAAAAACTGTTTTTAAAAGCTGGCTCGACACCTCCTCGACACCTCCTCGATACCTAGCTATCTGTCGAGCTTCTCAAGCTTTTTCTTATCGCAATCTCGACACATTCTCGACACCTGGTGGATCGATCGAGAAATCTCCTGTCTCCTCGATAGCTTCTCGATACCTTGTCGATTGATCGAACTTCTATTCTGGATTCTGGTGTTTATTCCTTGATACCTCCTCGACACCTGTTTCTGTCGTCAACCATTATTCTCGGCACCTTCTCGACAGATGTCTCGATACCTGTATCTGTCGAGATTTACTGAGGATCTATATATACTCCTCGTGCGATCCGGTTCTCATTTCCCTTGATCTCTCTCGATCTGTTCGCACCTGTTCACCTCCCAAACTCATTTTTCTCACTCCAAACCTTCAACCCACGTGATTTTCGGCCCTTCCTTGCTTCAAATCACTTGGTATGATCTCTTTTCTTCTCATATATTATGCATTTCATGTTTTTGAATCTTTGGTTTTGGGATTTTTGAAAAATTTTGGGGTTTTTCAAAATTGATGACTTTCTAGTAATTTTGGGATGGGTTTTCATTTAAATGTGTTGAAAATCTCATGCATTGCATCACATTTGCATTGTAAAGGTATTTTCATGCATTTAGATGTGTGTAATATGTGTGTGTGCTGGTAGGATTGGATTGGGTTGAGCCCATGATGAAATTTCTTTTGCATGTCAAATGTTCATGCATTCCCCATGCATACGTACTTCATTTTCAATATATCTTGATATATTTGAAATGCTTTGGGACTTTTCTGATTGTCTCTTTCTCCCACTCTCTCACTATAACTCTATCACAAAGCCTTGTGCTTAATTTTTGCTCTCTTTGTTAAAGCACCTCACTATAGATTTTCCTTCACATTTTATTCTCTCCATCATAGATATGTTTAGGGATACGGCTACCCATGATAAGCTCATCTTTCCTTCTGCTATCACGAGGATCCTATGCCATTTTACTGTTCCTTTTCCCTCCTTTGATCACTTCTCTGTCATGTGTGCCATAGATGCCACTACCGTAAAACGTAGTGAGGCTTAGTTTAGGTCATGACAGGAGTCAGCAGCTCCTCCCTCCGATTCGACTCCATCTCGTTCAGCACCTTCTCGATCTGCTCCATCTACATCTACTCCCTCCTCTTCTTTGGGCAATGTATCTTTTGGAGACATCATGGTGCAACTACAGCGCATGAATGCTCGCCTTGATATGCTCTCTACTGCGTTGTATTAGGTGAACATTCGTGTTGGTCGTATTGCACGCCGTCAGGCGACCATGGTTGGTTTTGCTCTTAAGGCTACTCCTTCACCACCTCCTCTAGTAACTTCTGATTCTGATGCTGAGGATGATGATGATGATGGTGATGATGATAACGCTTCGAATGATGATAATGGAGATGCTAGCTCTTCTGATGAGATGTCTGCTTGACATTTTACCCTTTGTCACTCGTGACAAAAAGGGGGAGTAATTTTGGGATATGAGAGTAGTCATCTTAGGGGGAGAGTTAGTATAGGCCATTTTTGATAGGGGGAGTGTTGATACTTGAGGGATGTAGTGAGGATATGATGTATCTTGTCTTTTCTTTCTTATATAGATACATTGCTCTTGTACATTTGGTCTTGTGATCACTTCTGACATATATTGTACTTGTTTCTTTCTATATGTGGATGTATGTTGTTTCTTTCACCTACCTCTTACATGTGTTGTTTCTTTTCTTTCTTTATACAAATGTTTCTTTACTTGTATGCAATCTATTATTTCTGTTTCACACAAAGATGCCTTGATGAGTTTTGTTTAAAGTGTTTCAGAAATACAGGTTGTCAAAGTCTACTTGCCATAAACTCTCTTCTTGCAAAGTTTTTCAAGAGTTTGTGTTAGGATAGATTTTATTGCATTAAACAAGTGAATATGAGTTGAGTGATTTATGACTTCTCTCATATAATCATTTGTTAGTTGTGGTTTTGTCACGGATTGCCAAAGGGGGAGATTGTTTGGACATATGTGGTTCACATGTTAAGAACATATGTCATACTTTTATGTAATTGGCTAATCCTTAGACAAAACGCACTTTACTTGTATTTGGGTAGATTTAAGTTATGTTGAAATACTTCAAGAAACCATGTTTCAAGATCAAGTATTGAAGCCTTCAAGTCTGTTCAAGAAAACAAGCTAAAAGTGCAGATTCATTAAAACTCGACAGCTAGCTTGATAGCTGTATCTATCGAGCTTCAGTAAGCTGTTCAAGTCCGTAGCTCGACACCGACTCGATAGCTTCTATCTGTCGGGGTTTATAAAATCAGAATTTCTGATCTGATTTCTTGGGATCCGTGAATGTGTCTTTGGGCCTTCTTTTCTCCTAACCCTCGACATATAAAATGATTGTTTTAAGAGTCGTCAAAGAGTTTGCAAGTTGCACAAGCATTGAGCAAAATCTGTTCAAGCAAATTGTGACCGAAGACGAAGTTCTTAGCCTAGTTCATCTCTTCTGAAGAAGTTCCTGTGTATATGCACTTTTGGGTTTTGTGACCAAGCATCTTCTTAATCTTCATCATGTGTATGAACTGAAGAATTTTGCAGCCAACTTTTCTTTCTAGTTGATGATTGAAGTCGCGTACTGAGATCCGCGCAAACTGGTTAGTCACGTACTTGGGAGCTGTGCATCAAAAGGGGGAACTGTCACTATAGAACAAGTCCAATTGGGTATTGGGGTAAGGGTTCAACTGTAAGTTGGTAGGGTACTTGGGATTCCTTTATTTGTAATCGCTTGTTGTGATAATAGTGGAGTTTCAGGAGTGGTGACCTGAAAATCACTCGGTGGGGTTTTTGCCGTTAGGGTTTTTCCCGTTCGTAAACAAATCACCGTGTTATTTATTTTCCGCTGCATATTTAGTTTATTGGTGATTTGTTTATGCTGCCATGCAATTGCATGTTAATTAACTTAATTAATAAACTTTGTTAATTAATCATAAAGGGTCAATAGGCTTTTTGGCCTATCATAAATAAACAAACAAACAAACAAACAAATATAGTAACTAGTAAGACATATGGTAGGACACGTAATTATTGGTAAGCAAGAACCTACTCAACCTTAACCAACCCGATTCAACCTAAAAATTTAATATAAATCAAAATTTATTATATTAAAAATGTAATATAATCATAATTTTTTTAGTTTTAGATAGCTCTACTAATAATAAAAAGTCTTAAATGTTTACAAATAGCGTTATAGAAAACAAATTTAGAAAACATAATGACAGTGAATGCAAAAAACAACATTAATATATGTGGGGGATCAAAACTCAAACACTATAGCTGACTACAATGACTAAGTAACTGACTTGCACAATTTATTTATCAGAAAAACAAGGTAAAATTTCCACAATGGGAGATCTAAACAACTGATTAAGAAGAAATGAAGGCTGATAAGATTATCCTTTGATATACAGATTGCTCTCCCGAGATACAAAGAGTGGCATAGAAAGCTAAAAAAATCTTGTCTCTCTTCAACTTAAGCAATTCTCTCCCTCTTTCTCTCTCTCTCTCTCTCTTCCCTAGACTTTTCTCTTAATATCTATTAACCACCTCTCTATTGCACCCTCCTCCCCTTTTATAGGCATTTTTTGTTCTCTTATCTCCCTAGCTAACTTGCTTTCAGCTGGATTTTTGAGATACTTGTCACATCACCCCTCTGTTCTATCCCCTTTTCATCATGAAATAGGACTTTTAGGGCTGATTGCACAGTTTAGACTGACCTATATGCATTTAATGTGGAAGAGATTAGGTAGAAAACCTCTCATTAATACGGAGGTGACTGCCGCTATGATTCTTATCCTTTCAGGGTGTTTCCCGAGGCGAATCTGATGAAGGTGGCATCTCAGATCAAAAATGGAATCGGTTGCCCACGGTCCCTTTCATATCTGCCTAAGGACTAGCTATGCTTGTTACCTCAGATAAGAGTTTCGGTATTGGTGGCTAACTCGGATCTCCAAAAGATTTGTTCTGAGGAGCTACCCTTTATTCTTCAGGTGCTCTTGCTCCAACCCACATTGCTGGGCCTAGCCCATCTCTTAAAGTATGACCTTCTAGGCCTTTGGGCCTCAGCCCAAAATCAAGTTCACCACCCCCCCCCCCCAAAAAAATATAAATAGTAGTTTAAAAAGGCATGCTAACTAATGAAGTAATAGAGAATATGATTTTGGATAGAAAAAAAAAATTGACAAAAAATAATACATTTGGTCAATCTTGAATTCCTGGCATATATATTGAGAATCCTAACTCTTTTCTTTCTTTTTTTTTTCTTTTTTTTTTTTTTTGATATCATTCATAAGAAACAAGATAACAATACAAAATTGTTAGGTCAACCCAATAGTGGTGGATTGGCATCCTAGATACTAGATCAGCTAAAACAAAAAGGGCAGGGATTTGCTGCGAACTTGGTTTGCAGTAGCTCCTGCAAACTAAGCACGTGTCAGTCTAAGATATTGACACTTGTCCAAGATTATTTTAAATGAAACTTCTGTTAACTCACTTAACCCTAATGTCTCTCACTTTTCTCACGCGCTCTCTCTCTCTCTATCACAGGTAGCAAACCAAATAAACCCACAACAAAATCCTTTTCTCTCTCTCTCTCTCTCTCTCTCTCTCTCATGGTATTTCAAACTTCAAAACAAAAATCAATCTCTCACTCTCTAGCCTCAAAGCCCTCATCGGCGCCACCACATGCTCCGGTGGCCAAATCTTTTCTCTTTATCACAAACCAAAGACACCCAAAGAAAAATCCCTCAAACATCAACGAGCTTCTTAGATTACCCACCATTTAACCCATCAAAAAACCACCACCACCACCACATGCTCCAGCCACCAAATCCACCTAAACGTGTCTCTGTCAACCCCACCGATCCACCCCATATATCTGCAGTTCCACCAATTCACCCTTTTCCTTCTCTACCTGTTTCGCCCCCTTCCCTCTCTCACTCCACCAATGCCAATGTAGATGCCACCCCCAACCCTTTTATCTCTCCTTGCCAAGCCTATCCCACACCCACCTCTTCACTACCAAGGACCACCACTCTCACTGCCCCTTCTTTTCACGGCATTCTCCCTAACGGTGACAAAGACAACATTTTTTAATTCTGTATATTGTTGTTGTTGTTGTTGTTGTTCACCATGGCAGACTTTTTGTTTTTTAAGAATTATAAGCAACTGCCGGATTTTTGTTGGGTTTATTAAAATTATTTAACATTTTTTTTTTCATATTGGAAATTGTTTTTCATATCGAATATTCTTAAAAATTGTGCTTTTTATTGGTTTTTGGATTCAGGAAGAGGTTCAAGTAGAAACTGCTCATGGAAGTCCAAACACTCCAAGTAAACATAATAAGAAATTGAAGCACCAACAATTGGCATGAAATTTGATGGTGATGATAGTGCATATGATTTTTACAAACAATATGCTTACCGAATTGGCTTTAGTGTAAGGAAAAAATTAGTAAAGCGAGGAAATGTGGGACAAGTCACGAGGAGAACATTTTGTTGCTCAAGAGAAAGTGAACAAGCTGTTGACAAACGTCGAGAAGAAGTATCTTTCCATCAACCAATTACACGGATAGGTTGTTTAGTAGAAATGACATGTCAACTTCAAAAGGATGGTATGTTAGAAGTTGTTTCTTTTCATGAACAATATAACCATGAGTTTTCTTCTTCTCCAATGAAACATATGTTAAGATCAAATAGAAAAATTACGACTGCCTAAAAAGCTTTTGCAGATGATATAGAAAAATCTGGAGTATCAATAAAATAAACCATAGATTTATTGAGCATGCAAGTTGGTGGTTATGAAAATCTTGGGATTTTGAGTGTTGATTATAAAAATCATGTAAGTTCCAAGAGGAGAAAGGCTTTAAAGAGAGGAGATGGACATGCTATGATGGATCATTTTCGAAAGATGCAATTAGAAGATCCATCCTATTTTTATTCGATACATCTTGATGATAATAATCTAATCATGAATATTTTTTGGGCTGATTCTAGATCTATAGTTGATTATGGACACCTTGGAGATGTTTTATGTTTTGACACCACTTATTGAACAAATTATTATGGTCGACCCTTTGCTCCATTCATTGGGGTTAATCATCATAAGCAATCAATTATTTTTTGTGCAGCTTTACTTTATGATGAAACTATAATTTCATTCAAGTAGTTGTTTGAAACATTTTTTAGTGCAATGTCAGGAAAGCAATCAAGAACTTTATTTATAGATCAATCTGTCGCAATGGCTAAAGCAATAGAAAAGGTGTTTCCTGAATCAAATAATCATTTGTGTATGTGGCATATTTATCAGAATGTCGCTAAGCATCAAAATCATGTATTTCATTCATCAAATTGTTTTGCATATGATCTCGGTAATTGTGTGTATGATTATAAAAATAAAGATAAATGATTAGATGCATGGAATAATATGCTTAAGGAATATGATATTCTTGATAATGAATGGTTGAATGAAATATTTGCTGTGAAAGAGAAATGAGCTATGGTATATGGTCAACATATGTTCACTGCCGATATGAAAAGCACCCAATGCAGTGAGTTAGTAAATAGTGTGTTGAAGAAATACTTGAAGCCAAAATATGATCTTTTACAATTTTTTGAACATTACTCTAGATTATTGGTTGATAAGCGAGGTAAAGAAATACAAGCAGAATTCAAAATGAAGCAAACAACACCGGTTTTACTAGTTGATACAGAGATGTTCAGACATGCTGCAAAGTTGTACATTCCATAAATATTCCAAATGTTTCAAGCTGAATATTTTGAGATTGGGGATTGTATTTAGTTTCAAGGCTAGTAAATATGATGGTATCGCAGAATACAAAGTGACATATAGGTAAAGAACTCCAATTTTTTGGACATTACTCTAGATAATTGGTTGATAAGTGAGGTAAAGAAATACAAGCAGAATTCAAAATGAGGCAAACAACACTGGTTTTACTAGTTGATACAGAGATGTTAAGACATGCTGCAAAGTTGTACACTCCATAAATATTCCAAATGTTTCAAGCTGAATATTTTAAGATTGGGAATTGTATTAGTTTCAAGGCTAGTAAATATGATGGTATCACAGAATACAAAGTGACATATAGGCAAAGAACTTAAGAGCACATAGTCAAATATGAAGCCTCAACAACTACTATCCAATGCAATTGCATGAAATTTACATTTGTGGGAATTCTATGTTGCCATGCTTTGAAAGTTTTTGACAAGAAAAATGTTAAGAGAATTCCAAATTATTATGTATTGAAAAAATGGTCACAAGATGCAAGGGTGGTTCTGTCAAGAATTATCGTGGTATTGATGTTAAAAGTAATGCTCAAGAGTTAATGGGAAAGTGTCTCTCTTATTTGAGTCATAAATGTCTTTAAATTAACACAGTTACAGCAGAGAGAGAGAGATGATGTATGAATATGCAGACAAATGTTTTGACAACTTATTAAAGGATTTGCAAGAAATGAGAAAAAAATATTGTTCATCCTCTATGAAGGGTCACATGGAGGTCCATGGTGAAATTGTCCCTGAAAATGTTTTACAAGGTGATAGCGGACTTGAGTCCCATGTGGCCATTTCTCGAGAGATACGTGAGATTAAAACAAAGCCTATTGTAGGTTGTCCAAGAGGAAGGTTGAAAAGTTCATTAGAAAGACAAAAAATCATAAATCTCAAAGCAAAAAGGCTCAAGGCATGAAGGCTCAAGGCAAGAAGGTTCAAAGCAAAAAGACTAGTGGAGTAAGATAAGTTCAGTCACTTGGTGATCTAAATAAAATAAGTAATTTACATTTCACTATAATACATGAATTTGTAGGTTCATAAATTTTATTTATGTGACAATTATTCTTTTTCATGTAGGTTGGTTCCTCGGTTAATGTTAGCTCACATGAACATAGTAATGTCGAACAAGCACCACAATTGGTAGATAACCTAACTCAAGTGTGATGTTACTAATTAGCTATTTTGTCTAATATCTTACTAGACAATTATTACCATTAAAAAAATGAAACATTAATCTAGTTATTGGAATCTTACGGTTGTAGTAATTTGGTTGACATTAATATTTTGTCCTATGTAGGAATCTTACAGTTGTAGTAATTTGGTTGGACAAAACCATGTTGGTGGATTATATGGTGGTTTGACTTAGGCATGCATATTCCTTTCAAAATTTGTCTAATATCCCAACAACCAATTACTACTATTATTATAAAAGTGAAAAATAAATTTGGTTAAATGTCATATGTAGGAATCTTTTGGTAGTAGTAATTTTATTGGACAAAATAATGTTGTTGGATTATATGGTTTGAATCAAGTATGCATAGTCTTTTTGAATTTTGTCTAATACCTTGCAAACCAATTACTACCATTTCCATATAAATTATCTAATATCCTACTAACCAGTTACTACCATTAGTATAAAAGTGAAATATAAATTTTTTTAAATGTCATGTGTAGGAATCTATTGGTCGTAGTTTTTTGGTTGGACAAGAATGCGTTGGATTTTATGGCTTAAATCATGTGCATGGTTCTTATGAATTTTGCCACAACTTAATGTTAGGACATATGTGATTTGATGTTAGGAACATATGTCAATATTTTATGTAATTGGCTAATCCTTTGACAAAACACACTTTACTTGTAATTGGATAGATCTGGGATGTGTTTAATGCTTCAAGGAACAAGGTTTCAAGATCAAGTGTTAAAACCATGTAAATCTGTCCAAGAAAAAAGTGAAGAAGTGCTAGATTTTAAAACTCAACAGCTAGCATCTATCGAGGTTTAAAAAGCTGCTAAAACCTGAAACTCGATGGCTAGCTCGATAGATACCCTATCTGTCGAGGTTTATGGAATTCAGTTTTCAGAGCTGTTTTTCATCCAATCCGTGAGTACATGTTTAGGCTTTCTTTTCTCACAACCCTAAACATATATAAGAATTATTTTAAGGGCCGTTAAACGTTGCGTAAGTGTGAAGCAAAGTTTTGTTTATGCAAATTGTGACCGAAGACAAAATTTGCCTTAGTTCATCTTTCTCTTGAAGAAGTTGTTGTGTTTGTACACCTTAAGGTTTTGTGACCAAGGAACTTCGTGATCTTTATCGTGTGATGAATTGAAGAACTTTACAGCCAACATCTTTCTTAAGTTGGTGATCAAGTCGCGTACTAGGATCCGCGCATCTATTGGTTAGTCACGTACTGGGAACCGTGCATTGAAAATTAGAGATTGCCACAACAGAATAAGTCCAATTGGGTATTGGGGTAAGGGTTCGACTGTAGGTTGGTATAAGGTATTGGGATTCCTTTACTTGTAATTGCTTGTTTTGATAATAGTAGATTCTCAGGAGTGGTGACCTTAAAATCACCTGGTGGGGTTTTTGTTGTGTAGGTTTTCCCCATTCGTAAACAAATCACCGCGTCAATTTAATTTCCGTTGCATATTAGTTAATTGGTGATTTGTTTGTGCTACCACGTGTATTACATGTTAATTAAATTAATTAATTAACTTGGCTAATCAATTGGTTAATTTATCACAAGGGGTCAATACATTTTTTGGCCTATCAAGTGGTACAGAGCAGACACACTCTAATTAGGTGTTAATCTTTGTTGTGTGATCTATTGACCCCTGTTTGTCATGGATAGATGACAATCTCTTATCATACCTTCTTTATTTGATGGCACTAACTATGCATATTGGAAAGTAAACATAAGAGTTTTCTTGCAGTCATTGGATGAAAAAGTGTGGCAAGTTGTGGAGATAGGTTAGACTAAGCCTACAGAAGCACCGGCCAACTGGGATAATGTTAAGATCAAGGTAGCAAACTTCAACAGCAGGGCATTGAATGCTCTATTTAGTGCAATCATGAGTAAGGAATTCAAGAAGATATCATCTACTGAAACCACTAAGGAAGCATGAACCATTCTCCAAACAACCTATGAAAGAGCCAAGGCTATCAAGGATTCAAAACTTCAGAGGCTTACTACGAGCTTTGAAGAGATTAAGATGAAGGAGGATGAGTCATTCGATGAGTTCTATGCCAAGCTCAAGGACATAGTGAACTCAGCCTTTTATCTTGGGGAAACCATTCCTGAACCCAAGATTGTTAGAAAGGTACTTAGATCTCTTCCTGAGAGATTTCATGCCAAGATCACCGTGATTGAGGAATCAAAAGATATTGATAAAATTCCTTTGACAGAGTTGGTTGGAAATCTACAGACCTATGAGTTGGGTTTGACAAGGATCAGGAAATCAAGCAAGAGCAAAAGCATGGCATTGAAGGCCAAGAGCAGTGACACTGATGAATCTTCAGATGATGAAGATTTTAAGATGAAATCCTATATCACGACGCAATTCAAGAAGTTTATGAAGAATGCCAACACGAAAGGATTTGACAAGGATCAAAAGCAATTCAGTTCTTCGCAATTCAAGAGTCAAGACAAAAGGAAGAAGGATGCTAGGGATGGCGGTCAGTACACTATTCCCTCAGGACCAAAATGCTTTAGGTGTCAGGGTTTCGATCACATGAAACAAGAGTGCCCTACATATCTTAAGGCTATTGGGAAGAGCAAGGCACTTGCTGCTACGTTGAGCGACACTGAGCTTGAGGATGATTATGATAATGAGGATGTTGGAATCCTAAATGCCTTCACTACCACTGTAAATCCTACTAAAAGGATTGTTGAAGATGTGGATGAAGAAGAGGAATTGGTGGAGTCTAAGTTTGAAAAGATGGATGAACAAGATGACATCCACACAGCCTATGCAAAGTTATAAAAGGTCTCGAAAAAGCATGAGAAATTGTATAGGTTGGCCACCAAGAAGCTTAGTGAAGTGGAGATTGAACGAGAAGAAATCTCCACAAAGTTTAATGAAGCAAATTAGACCATTGGAGCACTGAGATTTGAGAATAATTTCTTGGCTAAGAAGACCAAGAAGCTTGAAGCAGAATTGTTCCAAGTCAGAGCTCAGTTGGAAAGAACTTCAAGTGCAAAGCTTGATAAGATAAGATGCTCAGTCTTCAGAAATTTGCTTTAGATCGAACCGGTTTAGGGTATGATTTCTTTTCTCCTAGTAGTGCTACTTTTAGTTCTACTATTTCTATTCCTCCTGCTAATAATGTTGAAATTGAGAACAATAATGTTAAAAATGAATTAGCTAGTGAGAACATAGACAAGGGTAAATCTATCTTGGGAGCACCCTCTCAAGCTCAATAAGAAAGAGAGTAAGAACCCTATGGCTAAGAAGGGAAATACTCAAAAGCCCAAACAAAAAAAGCATCATTTCTGTCATCACTATGTTGCAGCTAGACATACTCAACCTAATTGCTATAAGTGGTTAGCCATTCAACAGAGCAACAGCATGATCGTGTTGAGAAACCAGAATCAGTTTCCATCCTCCTTTGCACCTCTTGGAGATCTTCTCAAAGCCCTCATGTTCCTTTCGAATTTGAACGGTTTAAATTCTTCCCCCTCACCGCCAGATCAAGGGTTTGTTAAACGGAAAGGTTCTTCCAAGGTGTGGAAAGAAAATGGCTCCAAGTGATTCTGTCATTTCTTCTTTCTCTCCCCTTATTGTTTTTGTTTTTGCATTACTTATGTGTTTTGCTTTCGTGTTTTGAGTTGGTCTAATTTTATGCATTGCTTTGCTTAACATGTTTTTGTTTGTTTTCTTTTCAATTTTGCTTTATTTTGTTTTTCATATAAAAATAATTAAAAAATTTTGAAAAATTAGAAAAATACCAAAACAGTGTATGTTTGTGCACATTGGTACTCGTGTACCTTGGATGGCCAATGAAATAAAGTTTTCTAAACTTTATATCGTTTGTAACTTAGATGAGCATCTCTATGCACAACTAAGTAAGTGAGCTTTGTGGCTCGTGTTTCTGATGAGGAAGGTTAAGTAATCTCTTGCGCTTAACACTCGTATCACTCTTTTTGACTGGAAGGACTAGAAAATCCTAAGAGAAAAGGCATAAATAACCATCTTGCCACTGTTGCCTGTCAATCATGAAATGACATTTGTATGTTTCGGCATAGCAAAAGTGGAATGTCAAATGCTTAACATCATTGGGTATTTCTTTTCTATCTTTTATATGCCCATGCATGATTTGCTTAAAAGAAAAATATGCAAATGAAAAATAAAAAGCAAAAAGAATCAAAATGCTTTATATATGATTACAAGCGTGTATTATAGTAGATGTGGGAGTTATAGGATGTACCTCGAAGGTGATAGTCCCCATCAAACAGTTATGATTGTGTATGAGTTAAAGTGATTTTCTCGTATCACAAATCATCATAACATGTAGGCACTTATGTAATCTTGCGACATTTTTCACACACAACATTTATGTGCAGATATAATATGATTTGGTCATCACAAGAAATACTTGTGTAAATGTATGCTCACTAAACTGTCTTAACTTATTTTTGAAATATAAAATTTGTTAGATGTGTTTAGTGTGTGTGTGTGTTTTGGATCTATGTGCTTAAAATTTTTCTTGTTAAGAGATGATTTTAAGAACCTAAAATGTTGTTTGGATCATTGGTTGTATAGCATGCTTGATTGCATTCATATCTGTGTTTTTCTCTTCTTGAAAAATTGTTTATAAGCAATCTCGACAGATGCTGAACACTTCTCGATAGGTAGGCTATCTATCGAGACCCCTCAGTTGCTTTTTATCACATTCTCGATGGCTTCTTGATAGCTGCTTGATCCATCGAGATACTTTCTGGTTGCTTGATAGCTTCTCGATAGCTTCCTCGATCCATCAAGATTCTTTTGCTGTGGACACCTCTCGTTAGATCCTTGATAGCTCTTCGACAGCTAAAAAGCGCCTTTTTAATTCTCGATACCTCTCGATCCATCGAGAAACTGAGCTTTCCTATAAATAGGATCCTCGCGATTTCTGTTCCATTTCTCCCCGATCTCTCTCGACAGAAAGGTTTTTCTCCTTCTCCCAAACACCCAAAACTTAATCTTTTCATCTTCCTCACTTCATTTTCAGTCTCAAGATCTTTTGTTCTTCAACTGGTATGATACTTTCTCCCTCTTTATCATGCATTTCATGATCTTTGACCTAACTTTTGGGGTTTTTGAAATTGTTTGAGATTTTTTTCAAAACTTTTAAGTTTTTGTTAAAATTTTGGGATGAGTTTTTGTCCAAATGGTTTTAAAACATCATGCATTGCATCACATTTGTAGTATAACAATGTTTCATGCATTTAGATGTGTGTTTACTTTGTTGAATTGATTATGTGCTGTTAGGTTTGGATTGGGCTGAGCCCATGATGTATTTTAAGTTTGCATGTCACATGTTCATGCATTTTCATGCATACGTACCTTCAATTTGTTATATTTTTCTCTTATGTTGTTGGAGCCTTTCTGATTGCCTCTCTCTCTCTCTCTCTTTCTTGCGTTAGTCTGCACTATGGCACCTAAACACAAATCTACTTTGTCCCAAAACCCTCTGCATTCTGGGCCATCTTCTTCCTCTGACCCCATTACCTCTCACGTTCAGTTCCGTGATGAGAAGGCCTGTAAGGACTTCTCGGAGAACTTCTGTAGACGAGGCATTCATTCGGAATCCCATGTCGTTCAGTCGGACTTTTCTGACATTGACCTACCCACTGTCATTCACAGTAGGGGTTGGGAGTCACTTGTCCCTCCATGATTATATAGGAATTTTTTCCAATATGCACGGAATTGATACTTCTGTACCTCATTTCTTCTCTCGCGTTCGAGGTACATGCATCATAGTTACTTCGGAGATTGTCTCAGAGGTACTACACATTCCTAAGGTAGAGCATCCTTACTACCCTAGTTGCGATCGTCTACTAACTGTGTCCAAAAACAAACTCTCGTCTTGCTTCTGTGAGACACCTTCTTCTTGGGGTGACCGTCAAAACACGCATTGCTCGAGCTTTGCAAAAGGTCCGAGATTCCTTAATATGGTGATGACATTTGTTCTTCATCCTTTGTCTCACTATTACTCCAAGCCTCGTGCTCAATTTTTGTTGTCCCTCTTAAAGGATCTCTCTATCGACTTCCATTCTTACTTTATTCTATCCCTTATAGATGTCTATAGGGATACAGCGACTCGTGATAAACTCATTTTTCCTTCGGCTATCATGTGGATACTTCGCTTTTTTTTCATCTCCTATCCTATGTCTCCTCATTTTTCCATAATGGGTGACATAAACGCTGCTACCGTTAAACGAAGCACAACATAGCTTAGACTGAGGCAGCCCTAAACACAGACGGCAGCTCCTCCAACTTCTACCGCTCCATCCACCTCCGCTTCTTCGTCTTCTGCGAGTGGAATGACACTTGAGGCCATCATGGCACAACTTGTGCGCAGTTGACACTCTCAGTGATGAGTTATGTCAGGTGAACACCCATGTCAGTCGTATAGCACGACGATAGGCTGTCATAGGTGGTTCACTATTGCTTCCTCTCCATCTCCACCAGCCTCTAAGGATGAGAGTGACGATGGTTCTGGCAGTGAGGATGCTGATGAGGATGATGGTGCTAGCTTGCCTAGTGATGATGAGATGTCTAATTGATGTACTTACCCTTTGTCACTCGTGACAAAAAGGGGAAGTAGTTTTGAGATGAGAATAATCATACTCATAGGGGGAGGGTTAGTATAGGAGATTTTGTGATAGGGGGAGTGTATATATAAGGGATGTAGTGAGGATTTTTGTATCTTTTCTTTTCCTTTTATTTTAGATACATTATCTCTTATACATTGGTCTTGTGACCACTTAGTGATAGCACACCTTCTACTTATGTTGATATATATATTGAGGTTGTTATTACTTTCTTTCACCTATCTTTACATGTGTTGTTTCTTTTCTCTCTTTATGCACATGTTTCTTATATAATGTATGCAATTTTATATTTCTGTTTCACACTAAGATGCCTTGATGAGCTTTTTTTAAAGTCTTTCAGAAATATACGTTGTCAAAGTCTACTTGCCATAAACTCTCTTCTTACAAAGTTTTTCAAGAATTTGTGTTAGGATTGATTTTATTGTATTCAACAAATGAACATGAGTTGAGTGATTTATGACTTCTCTCATATGTTCATTTGTTTGTTGTGGTTTTGTCACGGATTGCCAAAAGGGGAGATTGTTAGGACATATGTGATTTGATGTTAGGAACATATGTCAATATTTTATGTAATTGGCTAATCCTTTGACAAAACGCATTTTACTTGTAATTGGGTAAATCTAAGATGTGTTTAATGCTTCAAGGAACAAGGTTTCAATATCAAGTGTTAAAACCATGTAAATCTGTCCAAGAAACAAGTGAGGAAGTGCTGGATCTTAAAACTCGATAGTTAGCATCTATTGAGGTTTAAAAAGTTGCTGAAGCCCGAAGCTCGGCAACTAGCTTGATAAATACCCTATTTATTGAGGTTTATGGAATTCAGTTTTTCAAAACTGTTTTTCATCCAATCCATTAGTACATGTTTAGGCTTTCTTTTCTCACAACCCTAAACATATATAAAAATTATTTTAAGGGCCGTAAAAGGTTGCGCAAGTGTGAAGCAAAGTTTTGTTCATGCAAATTATGACTGGAAACAGAATTTGCCTTAGTTCATCTTTCTCTTGAAAAAGCTGCTGTGTTTGTACACCTTAGGGTTTTGTGACCAAGGAGTTTCATGATCTTCATCATGTGATGAACTGAAGAACTTTGCAGCCAATATCTTTCTCAAGTTGGTGATCAAGTCGCGTATTGAGATCCGCGCATCTATTGGTTAGTCACATACTAGGAGCCGTGCATTGAAAATAAGAGATTGTTACTACAGATCAAGTCCAATCGGGTATTGGGGTAAGGGTTCAACTGAGGTTTTTGCCATGTAAGTTTTCCCCATTCGTAAACAAATCACCGTGTCAATTTAATTTCCGCTGCATATTAGTTAATTGGTGATTTGTTTGTGCTATCACGCATTTTACATGTTAATTGAATTAATCAATTAACTTAGCTAAATCAATTAGTTAATTTATCATAAGAGGTCAATACATACTTGGCCTATCACTTAAGTTTTTTTTTTTTTTTTTTTTAAGTTCTTCTTCCATACATATATTTATATTTTGTGGGATATTTTGTAGGTTTTGGTAGATCCTGATATTGATAACCCATGAAAAGCAACATATTAGTGGGTAGTTCCCTGGTTTTTGGAGGCAATTATTTGACAGTTGTTGCATAGTTGATAGCATTTTGTCAGTATTTTCTGGAGAGCATATCCTAGCAGTAATTTTATTGGAGGCATGCTTGCTTTTTTGCAAAGTTATTGGACAGAAATTGCATAGTTGACAGCATTTTGGCAGTATTTTTTGGAGAGCATGCCTGACTTTGACAATTTTTTTGGAAAGCATATCTATCCATTCGGAAATAATTTTTTGCATAGTTATAGATAGTTTAATTGGGTCCTATATGTGCATGTTTGAGTAGCTTCTAGTTAATTACTAATTATAATTGTAAAGATGGATGTTCTCAAATGTAATGGAAAAGCTCATTTCTATGTTTTAGTATCCATATATGTGCATATTTGAATAAGGCAACTTTAGATGAATGTTGCAATGGTTTTAGATGTGTTGTGGATGGAAATTTAAATTCGTGTACTTATTATATTTAGGAAATTTAAACTTAGCCATAGATTTCGTATGAATGTTGCTATGGTCTTATAGATGTGGTGAGGATGGAAATATAAAGTCTTGTACTTTTCCTCAAGGCTAGCAAAAGATGGAATTAATTTTTTTTTCTTCCATTTGTTGTGATAAATAATCACTTTGTTATATGTTAGTTGACTTTGAGAGAAAAAATTATAATTGTTTTAGGCATTTTATGGTGTGCATTGTAGTATGGAATAAGGCATCATAGATGGGAGATACTAAAGATGGTGAAAAGCCGAGGAAATATTTGGGTGTCTTCCTTCCACAGGGCTTTGTCAAATTCAATTGTGATGCTGCTATAGGAAATATTTTACAATATTTGGGTGCCTTTCCTCCACTAGCAATGGTGTGATTACGAATATATTTGACCATGTTGAGCTCTTTTTGGAAAGATAATCAAAATTCTTTCCAAATGACTTACTAAGATTCAAGGCGACAATTTCATATAAATTGGTAATTACAAATTTGCATTAACCAAAATGTTAAACATTTATATATATATATATATATATATATATATATAACAAGTAGTTCACGGGAAAAAAAAGGTACATAAATTTTCAATACAATAGGTAAGTGAAACCTTTCCATTCTGATTGTCAACAATATTCCTACAAGGTCCCTTAAACTATTTTCTACCAATTTGGCCTTCTTGCATTTGCATATGGTTACTTCAAGTTAGTAAAGTCCTCAACACATGAAGTGCTCGTGGCCACTGTGGTCTTTGCAATTGAACAATTCTCCTTAATGTCGGCACTGCTCCAGCAGCTACAATTGCCAATGGAATTTATACTTGGACAAAATTGTGGAGAGTCAAGCAGCTTTGTTAGCAATGGTGACGCTGCAGATATCGCAAGACCAGCTTCTTCATATCCACATCTGCCAAATAAAGATGAACACACACACAAAAAAAAAAAAAAAAAAAAATCACTCATCTGGATTCAAGTAAAAGTTTATTTTCGATTTAGTGTATGCCACAACAAGCTTAAAATCCAACTTACATTCACTGCCAGCTTATATGCTTTTTAAACAGCTAAACCTGTATACAATTACCCTATTTATTTTTAAGCAAAATAAGCCAAAAAATATATTTCTAGCTTAGAGAAAGCAATACCAATCTACATTGTCTTAAAAGCTATCAAAAGTTGCAAAAAAAGTATCACATTTTCATATAATCGATTTGGCAAACAGAAATGCAAGAATTTGTTAATATTTTCAACAGGGAATTAAGAAGATCAAGATTCATCTAATGAGTACTCGGTCAATGACTCAATGCAAGGCAATGCAAAGTGGGAAACAATGAGAGAGATTCAAAATTTAAGTAATTCTGACTACCCAACAAATCCATCATTTCAATGAGGATAATCTTACCAAATATATCGTCAAATTAAGGGGTTTGAGAGCAGGTAAAGTGGCCACACCTTTGAGCAGAACTCAGACTTATTTTGGTAAGACTTCAATAGAGTTAGCTTGCTGCCATTAGCTTTTTAAAGATAAGAAAACATAAGTACGTAGTGGATAGTCTTCAAAAAAGATGTTTACATGTAGAACTATAATCCTCCCCACTACCATACACAAATTGCCATCCTAGAACTTTACATGTTGTCGGTTTCTCATTTCTCCGCTCTTATTTTCTAATACTCTCTCTTTCTATCTATAGAACAGTCAAAATGGCACCCAAAAAAAATTCCGAAAATAAAAAATAATAATAATAATAATAATGATAATGCAAAAGACCAATCCATACTAAAACTCACTTCAGAGCTATCCTTTTTTGACAATTTTAAAGCTAGACTTAGAGCACTTATTTAATATCGATATTGTTTAGAAGACAATAATATGGTTTGAGCTTCCTTTATTCTTGGCACTACAATTTTTCGTCCCTTTTCCTACTCCTAATGCTCACTTGCTACTTTTGTATACAACAAATTAGGATATCTAATGGTGCAATCTATTCTTTGAATATAACATGGACTTTTTAAAAGAATTAATAAACCTTTTATTGCCACATCTGTCATCAAGCTTATAGCATTTATATATATAAAAGCATGATTTCACTATACTGTTATGTGAGGTGATTTTGTACACAACCAAATTGCCAAGCAGCTACAAACAGATACAACTACAACAAAAACCAACATAACAAACTAGATGCACAGCAAAGCTCCAAATTGGCAGCCCAAATGGAAACAAGACTCAAAAGAACCAAACCAAAGTAAGTGCAATTCAGCACCTGCCATGACAAGTGCATAGTTTTTCTACAACTACACAACACATTAGAACCGCATGCCTACCATTAGAAATATGGCTAATCAATCTGTCATATGGCTAAAAAATCCAAGGTGAATGTTCAGTATCTTAACAAAATGATACAACTACCAGAAATAATAAAAAAGATTGAATTAGCAAACAGATGTTGCTTCATAATTGTCAGGCCGAAAAGCCTACCTAACACAATATGTTCATATGTTCCTGAGAAACACCATTAAACTTCACAACTGAAACAACAAAAACAACACAACTTACAACAAAATAAGCCCTGCACAAGAACAGGAAAAACCAACACAACCTCAAAGCAAAACCAACTTACTCAAAACTAACATTTTTCAAAAAGAAAAAATTGTACATGATTAATGAAGAAGAGTGAGTTAGATTGATTTTTTTTTTTTTTAAATTACAAACTTAATTCATTTTTCAAATTCCTTTTATCACAACAATATAATCCAGAATTAAATCATCCAAAAATATGCCACAAAACAATGGAGAAAAAATATAAACAAACCAAAATAAAAATGGAGAAAAATAAACAAGCCAAAAAAATATAAACAAATCAAAATAAAAATGGAGAATAATAAGCAACAGACGCAGAGGGGTTTGGTAACAAACCTTGAAAAAATCCGAGCTGCTAAAAGAAGGGTAGTGTGAGCGGTGGTCCTTGTCGGCGAAGAGGTGGGTGGGGGATGGGAATGGCAGAGCGAGAGATGGAAGGGAGCGGAACCGGAAGAGAAGGAAAGGGTTGAATCGGTGGAACTGCAAAGACATGGGGTGGATCAGTGGGGTCGACGGAGACACGTTCAGGTGGATTTGGCAGCCGGAGCATGTGGTGGTGGTGGTGGTTTTTTGATGGGTTTAATGGTGGGTAATCTGAGAAGCTCGTTGATGTCTGATGGATTTTTCTTTGGGTGTCTTTGGTTTGCCGTGCGTGTGATAGAGAGAGAAGATTTGGCGGCCGGAGAATGTGGTGGCGCCGATGGGGGCTTTGAGGCTTGAGAGAGATTGATTTTTGTTTTGAAGTTTGAAATACCGTGAGAGAAACAAAGAGAGAGAGGGATTTTGCTGTGGGTTTATTTGGTGAATTTTTTTTCCCCCAGTAACCTTAAATATCAATCAATTTTGTTAGTTATCACGTTTTAAAACAATTTAAAAAACTAGCATCTCGATTCTCGAGTTTCTAACTCTCAATTTGTAAGTTGTGGTATCTAACGTGGAAAAAAATCCACGTGGAACTCGAGTTTTTAAGACTCGAGTTCCACCATCTTCTTCTTCCGTTGCTAAAGACCAGATCGTCCACCCAGTCGTTGAAGATCAGATCATCCACCAGCATTCTTCTCCAACCAGATCGCCCACCCAGCACCAAATCGTCTTCTTCGGCGCTGTAGATCTCCAACCAGGCACCAGATCGTCTTCTTCGGCACTGCGTTCTTCTTTAGGTTTGTTCTTCTTCAAGTCTTATAAATCGAGTCTTCAAATTTAGCCAGTTTAATGGAATTTCCCCGACAAAAATCGAGTTTCGAAAACTCGGTTTTGCTTTTTAGAACTCGAGTCTTATAGACTCAAGATTTATGTGGCTAAATTGCTCCACGACAGTGGCAGAACTCGAGTTTGAAAGCCTCGATTTTCGTCATCGATCTCAAGTTTTTAAAACTCGAGATGCTAGTTTTCAAAATTCTTTCGAACATATGTTAACTTATTATATTTTTTCCCCTCACTATGCTAACCTGCAAAATCCCTCTTTATTTAGTTTGTTGCTTGTGATAGAGAGAGCGCACGTGAGAAAAGAGAGAGACGTTAGGGTTAAGTGAGTTAACAGAAGTTTCATTTAAAATCAACTTGACCAGGTGTCAATATCTTAGACTGACACATGCTTAGTTCGCAGGAGCTGCTACAAACCAAGTTCGTAGCAAATCCCTCCCTAAACAAAAATATCACAAAGTGTGACATTGGGAACAAAAATAGAATGGAAGACCGGCCCATTTTGAGATAATGAATGAAGGTTTGTCATTATAGTCTTTTCCTGCCGATTATAGTCTTTTCCTGCCAATTGGGTGAGCTTTCCTCATTGCAAACTTGAACTAGTCTCTTGCTATCATTTAGAGTCTGTTTGGTTGGAGGGGTGAAAAAGTGGGAGGATAAAAAATGGTGGGAGGATAGAAAATATTTTAATTTCTCTCCTTTTTGTTTGGTTGGGAGTGGAAAAATGGATGGATGGAAAAAGTGAGTTTGTATAAATTTACTTATACACTTTTGTTAAAAAATGATGACCAATTAAAACAAAAAAAGTGATAAACAACTAAAAAAAAGCAATCACCCAATTTATTAAAAAATAAAAATCATGTTCCAAAAAAAAAAACATGTCTAATTAAACCAAAAAGAAAAACAAAACAACTATCACACAAAAAAAAGAAAAAAAAAAGAAAGGAAGGAACTGGATATGAGCATTTTTGTCACACCTGGGTCCCACCATTTATTTTCCTTCCTCCCCACCCAACCAAACACACTAAAAAAAGTTTTCCTTCCCATTCTATCTCCAAAATTTTCCACCCACCCTATTTTACCTCCAAACAAACACACCTTTAAAATTAAGATTTGACTAATCCACTATTGCTTTTTGAATTGCGCTAAAGACTGTAGTTGCTGCACAACTTGCTCCACCAGTGAAGATAATGTCTCCTTGTAGATTCTTAGCTTCATAAGTTAAGCTACTCCTGCTAGGCTTCTTCCTTCTTATACCAGCAACTTAAATGATAAGCTGCCAGTTTCCTCTAGTTATGTATTTTGGAGGCTGATAGTCCATAATTCAATTGGAAGTATGTTCTTTGTTGAAAGCCTCCTAGTACTTAAAAATTAGAGATTGAGTTGCAAGAATAACCTCCTTTGGATTAGGGTGTTTTCCTTCGTGAACCACTTGATTTCTATGATTCCATATAACCCATAGGATGGTGAAAGAGATTTAAGGTACGTACTCAAGAATTTTTGTTTGCAGGGGCCGAGGTAAAACTATCATATTGATTTTCAAGAAAAACTCAAATGATGACATACATATTGTAGATACCGTATTTTTTCCACCCTCGATTTGCATGCCAAACCCCGAAAATTTCAAAAATATTATCTTATCTCCATGGGGCCACGGAGACATCTAGATTGACATGGCGCAACCCGTTCAGGCATCGGAGCATTCAAAATGCCTTTTCCAATCAAATTGACCAAAATACTCTTAGTCAACCTTGGGTTGACCAAAAGTCAAACGAGGTCAAAGTCCTCCCAAAATGACATTTTTCATGCTTTTACATTAGACCCAAGTCACTCGAAGATTTTTGTCAAGCTTGACCAAGTTTGACTTGACGCTGACTCCCGGGGGCACCAGAAACATTAATTTTGATCCGACTGTCAGAATGGGTTGGGACCAGTGCCATTGTGAAGATTGTCAAATTCCATTCCCAACGACTATTCATGGGTTGAAATAGGAGTTAAAATAGTTGAGATATCCAAAAAACTGTGCAAAGTGCATCAGCACGCTTCCCGAGCCCATAACTTTTGATCCGACCATTGAATTTCCAATTTCTTTAGTGTTCTAAAAATTAGACATCTAGAGATTTCTAGGGACACCAAGATCAGCTCAATCCAAGTCCGAGAGACCTTCAAACATGTGTCCAAATCTAGACTAGAAAAAGCCAGAATAGCTGATGTCAGCAAGGGTGGCCGGTGGCCCTTGTGTGGCTATCGGCAATGGCCTCTGGCCATTCAAGGGCCATCGGAAGCCAAAGGGTTAGAATTAGGCTATAAATGCTTCCAGACCCCTCATTTTGTTAAAAAAAAAAAAAATTTGGGTAATTTTCTAGGCATATCCTCTCTTTCTTCTCTCTAATTTCTCTCCCAAACACCTTTAATTCTGCTCTCTTCTCCACAATCATAAGGTAGTGTTCTTGCAACCAATCTTCCTCTCCTTGGTCCGATACCTTGGATTTTAGGTTTAGGGGTGTGGTTGTAGCTTTTTAGCTACAGTTCACACCCCTTTTCTTTTCATAGGTTTTTCTAGCTTTTTCTAGTTCAATAATATGTTTTATTGCTTTTCCTAGCACGTTTCCTAGCTTTTTGCCATAATTTATCACTTTGATGTTGTTGGCCTAGCCTTCTTGGGTTAGGATACGTCTAAATTCCATGCTTGTGCTTAGATCTACATGTCTATGCTTTCTTTGCCATGTTTGTGCTTAGATCTACATGTTTATACTTAGATTTACATGTTTATGCTTAGATCTATGCGTTTATGTGCTCTATGCCATGCTTGTGTGCTTAGATCTATATGTCAATTGCTATGCCATGTGCTTCTATAGCCCTTTTGTCCCTTGATATCCGCTTTTCTTATGTTTTGGCCCTTATTGGTGGGGTGTAGATCTAGATCCCGTGGTCTAGGCCTAATCCACACACCTAGGCTTATATTAAAGGGTTTGAATCATTTCCCTATATGCATGTTTATATTTGCTTGCTTCTATGCTTTATGTATATGCTTGCCTCTCTATATCTAGGCTTTGCCATACTTTGTGCCCCCCATGGGCATGTTCTTGTGTGGTTACATCCATCCCTCTCATGGCCTATTGAGGTGTAACCACTTGTGAGACGCATCCCCGTGATGCTGGTTTGCTTGATGCATACTATGAGAGACCGGGAAATTTGCCTCTAAAAAAAGAGAGATTTTTGGAGTGTTTTTTAGGGCGCATCTCTTTTTGGGTAAGTGGTATGAAGTCACCACTTTTTTTTTAATAAAAAAAAATAAGAAAAAAACTAAATACAAAATATATGACTGAATTGTTCTCTTCATTGATTGAATAATAAAAAAAATACATAATTGAAAAATTGAAAATTACATGGCTTTGGGTCCTAGTCACAATCTACCCAAAAATACATGGTTTTTTGTCCTAGTTACATTCTACCCAAAATAAAAAGTAAAGACAAGGCTAAATCTACTTAACCAATGACCTAAATTTGGAGGCTAGGTTACGGAATGGGAAGGTGTTAGGCACCTATTTTGCCTAGACAAAGTTTGGTCTTCTAGACTCTTGTGACCAATGTACATTTTTATGCATGTCATGAATGATATGTTGAACATGTGATGCCAAAATTAAATCACACAAATTTATTTATAAATGAAGTCTCTTCTTTTGAAAAGAATCAGATCTGTTTTGATTGGTAAAAAAAATTGATTTTGATTTGTCAAAATACCAGATCTGTTTTGTGGTATGTGGAGAAAAGTGGTTTTTAGAGATAAAAAAATTCATATCTGTGTTTATCACATAAAAAAAGTCTTTTGATTTGAAAAATATCAGATTTGTTTTTAAGAACTAAAAAAAAAATGTTTTTTTTGGTTTGTAAAAGATCAGATCTATTTTATGATAAAAAAAAAAGGGTTTTTGACAATAGAAAAATCAAATATGTTTTTTATATGTTTTAAAAGAATGAAAAAAAAAAAGATTTTTAAGAAGAGAGTTTCACTCATAATTTAAATTATGCAATAGAATTAAATAAAACAAACACAAACACAATCATGTTTTATCTTTTTCTTTATTTCAAAAATCTGCATGCATTAAAAAAATCAGATTTGTATATAAGAAAGATACAAATCAGTTTTTTTTTTTTTTTTTGATAAAAAATGTTCGGATTTGTATCTAACGAAGACCCAAACCAGTTTTGATTGAGGAAAATCCAGATCTACATCTAAGGAAGATGCAGATCCGTTTTATTTTGAAGAAGAATTTAGATCTACATCTAAGGAAGATGCATATCTGTTTTATTTGTGAAGAAAAATTCAGATCTACATCTAAGGAAGATGCAGATCTATTTTATTTTGAAGACAAAGAGTTAATTACATGCAGATCTTTAAAACTAAGAAACAGATTATAGAAACAATAAAGGAATCAAGACCATATTTTCATAAATTAAATTAACAAGGTAGAATATGAATATTTGAAACAATTAAACATGCATCATCATGATAAGAGAAGCATAAAAACAAAAGGGTTAGAAAGCAACCTCTTGCATGAGCACTCTTCTACTTGAGATGATGTTTTAGGGTTCAAAGAAATTTATGCAATTATCTTTGAAACCTAAAAACCCTAGCTTCAACAGAAAATTAGAGAAGGGATTAGAAAATATGAACAGTTTGAAAGCCTAAAATGTATGCCTCTCCGAGCATTAAAAAAAGGGTTCTCTCTAGAGGGTGAAAAGTGTGTTGAATTTTGAGAGGCATCCTCTATTTATAGAAGTTGGCATGCTGAAAAAAATAAGCAAAAAACGTATGGGGGAAAATTCTAAAGAAAAGGAGATCTGGATAAGAGTAAGCAGATTTTTCAGATCAGAACTGGTTTCGTATTTTGATCATATATCTTTACAAAAAATTTGGATTAAGCTGAAATTTTTACAGAAGAAGGGAAATTCAATTCTCTACAACTTTCCCAGAAATAGACTAGTCCGAATTTTGAGTTCTAGTATGCCAAAAGTGCCTCAGGACGTGAATTTGAAATCTACTACTTGGTTAGCACGTTTTTGAAGTGTTTTTCAACTCTAAGACTGTATTTGGACGAATTTTATAGTTATTTTCATGATAAACCTTATTCCAAAGTGATAATTATGACTTTTAAAATAATTATTTTGAATATAATTATCCCAAAAGCCTAATTATCCACAGTCTTTAAATATTATCCACTTATTTGTTTTAATCCCATGCAACTAATCTCACTTTAAGAAAAATACTCCACCAATCACATGTATTCATTTAATTAATTTTAATTATCAACCAATCAAAATTAATTTCAATTAATCACACGTGATTACATGGATGGTCATTCTAGTCATTCTCCTTGATTAAATCATGGGTGCAAAATCAAATGTCTACACATACCCTTTCTCCACCCCGTGCTTTGTGCCACCCGTTTGGCTTTCCTTGCTTTTATGCATTCTTTTTGCACGCTTGCCTACATGTTCATACATGAGTCTTTGCTTGCTTGTGTCGTCCATACTCCAATCTAATGGGACTATGGACACTTGATCCAAACCTACATTTGTCCTCCTAGGACACCCTCTTTTGTCTGATGACATGCTTGTTTTCCCTTTCATATCCTTAGCATGCTTTGTTTGCCTCCGCTTGACTCTCTTTGTTAGTATGTTCTTGGCATGCTCTCCCTATCTTAGTTGTTTCTTTCTTTGTTTGTCTGCTGGTTTGTTTCCTTGTTTGTTGCATGTACACGCATGGAGCGAGGACACTTGGAATGAGGGCACGACCTCCTAGGCGTGAGAAAAAAGAACAAAGATGCAAGCAAGAAAACGCAAGTCTAAAAAGGGCAATGTTCAGTAGATTAAAGGCCTAGCCTCCCCGAGGGGTTATGTCCTTCTATCTCCCTCCTTTAGCGTCTTCTCTAGAGCATGTATTAGGGTCCCCCTCTATGTACCCCCTTTACTTTTGTTGCTCTTTGCTTGGGCCACGTTCCTTGGGTATGACAATGTCTGTTTTATATTTCCTGTACCTTGCTGGGCCATACCCTTGGAACGTTGGTAATATCTGATTTACTTTACCGCTCGTGTAGTTACACTGTGCATGATGTACGTATATCTATATCTGCTTGTATATGGGTGATTGTGCACTTTGTATGATGGACTCTCGTGACTACGTGAGTGACCCTCTCTAGTCATGAGAGCTTTTGACCTTGTAGTGTGGATATGTGATCAAGGCGATTGCCATAAGTGCACATTCATGCTATATTGTGTGCACGATCATTGCGGTGTGATTGTCCCAATCCATGTCACCTAGTGACACTAGTTTCCTCGTATATGCGACATGCATCAATACACTTGATACTTTGAAGGGCTTTGGCTCATCTCAGTACAAGCATGTTGATATGTGTTGTATACACAGATGCGAAACCCTGCCGAATTGTGCCATAGCGCACCAAATGCGAAACTCTGCTGAATTTTCCCATGAAAGGGAGGCACCCTGTCACCGTATTCTTACAGAGGAAGCTTGGTGAGAATAGCATTTTGTGTGCTATGATGCACTTAAGGTGAAACACTGTCGGATTTTCACCTCAAAAATAAGGCAAAATACTGTCGGATTTTCTCCATGGAAATTTGGCATCGATTCCAGACTCACTGAGAAAATATCGACTGGGACCAAACCCATTCCAAAATCAAACCTCAAAGCCCAACACGTTTAAAGCCCCGTAAGCTGCCAATAGCTCATTTTCAATTGCCAATGTCTAAAAATTACGATTTTACCAAAACAAAGGATTGTCCTTAGACAGGCGCTGTGGGGTACCTAACACTTTCCCTACACGTAACTAGACTTCTGAACTCAAGAATCAAGATTTTTTACCCATCCATATTATATTAGGAAAAATGACATTTTTCTTAGCTTAAAATTGGTAATAAAATCAAATAGAGTCAGGTGACCAATCACATCTTAGAAAAACCCAATGATTGGTGGTGACTTCACTTACCCTTGGTAATTCCTTAAAATTGACTCAGATTCCAGTCAAACACTTAAAGGTAATGACACACCTTCACACTCAAAGAAGAAAGTGCGCGAGCGTCACTGCGATAGGTGGTCGAAAAGCTGCGAGGCATCGACACATATATATACATACATGTCTTTGTGTTAGTTAAAAAAAAATTATTAAATCCAAAAAATGTCATAACTCATATATAGTACTGCCAGATTATAGTTATCGAAATTTTTTATCAGTGTAACTTTTATCAACACTTAAAAATACTAACAAGCTAAACACTCGATTGGGCATCTTAAGGTCATTTTTTATCCAGTGTTTTTCTAATTCTTATGAAAAATCATAAGTCCATAACATTCATAGAAATTAAATATCAGTATATAACAAAACTAGGCTATATTTACAATTACAAGAAATAATTTCCATAGAAATTAAATATAATAAAATTACTATAAGAAACCATAAAATAAATGGAATCAAAATTCAACCAAATTAGAACACTATAGTAAAAAATAAATTCATAACTCATAAGATAAATAGATAGAAATTAAACTGAAATAGCATTGAAAAAGAAGAATAACAAGAAAGAAGAAGAATTTTGTAACATAGAAGGCACTGTGTAAGAGAAGGAATGGTATGAGAATTGAGAGTTGAGAAAGGAAAAAGAATAATAAAAATAGGTAATGTTTGTAACACACAATTTGTTACACATACACTATTACACATTTTTTGAATTAAAATAGTTAGTTGAACATAATTACAGTTTTGAAATCGTGTATTCAACTTATGATTTCAGTTTAAAAAATAAGTGTGTAGTAATGTGTGTATAACAAGGTGTGTGTAACTTTTTTTTATTATTAAAAAAAATGAAGAAGAACTATAATGTGGCATAGAACTGTAGAGGGGTATTTATCACGTGGGAGGGTAGACTTTGGCAAAAATGAACTTTCTTGAGAGTTGTTTATTTTATAATGTCATTACAAACAATATCTTTTTTCTCTCCCCTGTAGGAGTCCATCTCTCCACCTCCGTGTGGCTTTTTCCATCACCTCCATGTGATCACTCCCTACCACTGTGTGGTTTTTCTCTCCACCCCCGTGTGGCTTTTCCCCTACTTTTAGTGCGTGGATCTTCTTCTCCCCACTCTCTTTGTGGGTCTTTTCATAGAAAATCTAAATTTCCTCTAAGGTTTACCCAAAACTCAATAGACTTACCCACATTATCTTACCCATCCTCACGAGTCTATACATGGTGAAAATCAGCGTCACTACGAGTGGGTCTGGTTTGTCTTCTCTGTTCAGTGGGTCAACTTGCTGTGCGCGGGCCTTGGTGCGGGATTGGCCATACCCACTGCTGTGTGGATCGAAGTTCCTTTCGATTCGCTCCGCCAGTAGCAAGTGCTTCTATTTCGGATGGTGGTCTCGCTGCGTTTTCGGTGAGGAATCTTCCAAATGGTAATTTTTCTATTGTGTTCTGTTGGGCTTCTATGAGGCTTGGTTTTAATTTTGCTTTGGGTTGGTGATGTTATTAGCTGGATGTTTGGTGTCCTTAAATTTTTGGGTGAGTTTTATACCATTTGTTGTCCTTGTATTAGGTATGAGAATTCTATCCTGGAACTGTCGGGGTGCTGGGAGAGCCCCAACAGTCAGAGCTCTCAAGGAGCTGGTTCACAAAGAAAGCCTAGATATTATCTTCATCTCAGAGTCAAAAGCAAAGTCTCCTAGGGTAGAAAAAATCAAAGAATGTTTGAAATATAGAGGATGTTTCTGTGTAAATGCAGAAAATAAATCCGGTGGTTTGGCCTTATATTAGGTTAATGGAGTTAGTTTGGAAGTTATCTATGATAATAAAAATATTATTGCATGTCTAGTTTATTCTGATCCCCCTTCAGATGTTTGGCTTCTTCTTCTGGTTTATGGACCCCCTAAAGTTGCCCACAGAGATGCTTTTTGGGAGTTAGTCACAAACTTGACAGAATCTTTCTCAGGCCCGTGGTTGTTGCTGGGCGATTGTAATAGTTATAGTTCAAGCTCAGATAAGTGTGGTGGAAGCAACAGGGGGGATTCTTCCTCCAAGCCTTTTCGTAATTTCCTATCTAATGCAGCAGCTATTGAGCTTGGGTTCCATGGGCCTCAATATACATGGGTGGGTCGCAGAAGTGGTGGAGTCCATGTTAGAATCAGATTGGACCAGGGATGCTGCAACCAAGAGTGGCAGGAGATGTTTCCTAAAGCAGGAATAAAGCATTTGGTTGCCCCTACTTCGGATCACAAGCCAATACTACTCGACACCCATTTTGAGAATAATATCATAAACAAGCCATTCCGATTTGAGGCGATGTGGGCTAGAGATCCTGAATGTGAGGAAGTTATTGACCAAGCTTGGAGGAAAGAATTTACTGGATCATATGGTTTCAATCTAATGAAAAAAATATCCCACTCTAGCTTACTGCTGAGCAAGTGGAACAAAACTAGCTTTGGTCAAACCAAAACTAAAATCCTAGGTTTAGAAAGGCGGATTGAAGTAATCTAGGCAAAACCTCCCAGTATTGAAGCTTTGAAGGAGGAAGCAAGCCTTATGATGGAATTAGAAGAGTGGCAGACCAGAGAAGAGATCAGATTAAAGCAAAAGTCACGTGAATTATGGCTAAAAGAGGGGGACAGGAACTCTAAGTTTTTCCATGCCTCCACACTAATTAGAAGAAGAAGAAATAATATCTCAGAGATTAAATTAGAGAATGGGGAGAGAATTTATGGTAGGAAGAATATTGAGAAGTATTTTGGAGATCATTTCAATGAGCTTTTTAGCACTTCAAATCCATCCTTCCCTGCTGACTTGGAGAAGCTAATTGAACCTTTTCCACAGCTGAAAATGCAAAGTTGCTCAAAATCCCTTCGGAAGAAGAAATCCAAAGAACAGTCTTTGAAATGAACCCTCTGAAAGCCCCTGGGCCTGATGGTATGCCGGGATTATTTTTTAAAGAATTTTAGCATATTGTTAGGAACCAGCTCATACTAGCGGTTCAAAGCTTTTTCAGAGATGGATGGCTGCTAAAGGAGATGAATGAGACCTTCATCACCCTAATCCCAAAGGTTCAAGGTGCTCATAACTTTGGGCATTTTAGACCTATTAGCTTATGCAACTTTTGTTACAAAGTCATTTCAAGAATTCTGGTGGCAAGATTACGACCGCTGCTAGATAAGCTAATAGACCCTGCACAAACAGCCTTTATTCCAAACAGAAATATAGCTGAGAATGTTTTGTTGGCCCAAGAAGTAGTGCACTCTTTCTCCACCACCAAGAAGAAAAAAGGGTTTGTGGGTTTAAAGTTGGACTTCCAAAAGGCTTATGATAGATTAGAATGGCCTTTCCTAATCCAGGTATTAAAAAATTTTGGTTTCCACCAGAAGTTCATTCACCTCATATACCAATGTATCTCTACTGTGAGTTTTACTCTTCTGCTGAATGGGGGAAAGGGCCCTAGAATCATGCCTTTGAGAGGCCTAAGACAAGGGGATCCCTTATCCCCTTATCTTTTCATTATTGGAAGCGAAGTTCTTGCCAGAATGATTAATAGATGCTCGACCCAAAGATTAATAAATGGCATTAAGATTGCCCCATCAATCACTGGAATCTCAAAACTCTTCTATGCAGATGATGTTTTATTGGTCTGCAAGGCAAAACATTCAGAGATTAATGAGATTATGAACATCCTAGGAAAATATTGTGAATGGTCAGGCCAGCAAATCAATTTTGAGAAATCTGGGGTCTTTGCTTCAAAAGGGGTTCATTCGCAATTCCTGAATCAGCTTTGGAATCAAAGAGGTTTAAAGAAGCTTTCCCAAGGTACAAAATATTTGGGTGTCCCTCTTTTTCTCTCAAGCAGCAAGAAGAAGGACTTTGCTTATCTTAAAGAATCTCTGGAATCTAAGGTAAGCAGCTGGAAGTGCAAATCCTTGTCTTGGATGGGTAGAGCAACTCTAGTGAAATCTATAGCCTTGGCTATTCCGCTATACACTATGTCTTGCTTTCTCATTCCAAAAAGTATATGTGAAGAGATGGATAGTATACTAAAAAAATTTTGGTGGAGCCCATCAAAGAATTCAAATCGGTATTTCACTCCTCTTGCTTGGGACAATCTTTGCCTACCAAAATATTTAGGTGGCCTTGGTTTTAGGCACTTCTCAGATATTAATTTGGCCCTCCTCTCCAAAGTAGCTTGGTGGATTTTAAATTAGTCAAACAAACCATGTGTGCAAGCACTCATTGCCAAATACAAGGTGAGAAGAAATTGGCTCGATGATGATCCATCCAAGAAGGCTTCTTGGACATGGAAAAGTGTGGAATCTGCTAGGCTTATTCTTGTGGCTGGTGCTTGTAAGCAAGTCAACAATGGGGAAAGCATTCTCACGTGGGAACATCCTTGGGTCCTTGACCTTCCTAACTATAAACCGGTACCTTTGTCTCCTGAAATGCAATCTAGCTGCTTGGTGGTGTCACAGATTCTAACACCAGATAAAGCAAGATGGGATGAGTCAAAACTCTATGAATTATTCACTGAAGAATCAGCCAAGGCTATCAAGAAAATTCCAGTCAAAGCGAGTCAAAGGGAGGATAGATGGTTATGGTTAAAATCCCATAATGGCAAACTCACAGTGAAGTTGGCATACAAGGAACTTCTTGATCATTCTGAGCCTAATGAGTCTGACCAGACGAAGTCAAAAATTTGGAAATCAAAAATTCATGATAGACTTAAGATGTTCTTATGGAGAGTTGCCTTGGATATTCTGCCAACCAAGAAAAAATTGACAAGATTCTTTCTAGCCATGGATCCTAAGTGTCCCCTATGTGATGCCTCACCTGAATCCTCCTTGCATCTATTTGTTTACTGTCATGCTGCAAGATTTTTGTGGGCTGGTAATGAGTGGGGCTGTAGACCAGATGCATTACAGTTTGACTGCCCAGGTCAGTTCATTAATTTTCTTTTATCCCCCAAGTATCTTTCCATGGCCCTTCTGATAGGGAGGGGTTCCTTTTATTTGGGGCTTTGGTGTTGGAGCATTTGTGGTTTGCTAGAAATCAAGCTATTCATAAAGATATTAAATTCTCCCCAAATAAAGAACTCCAAGTAGTCTTAAAAAAATTCTTTGAACACAGCGTTGTGCTCACTGATGTCCCTTTAGTGTTGCCTAAACCTTGTTATTCTTGGATTAGGCCTGAGCAAGGAGTTGTTAAAATAAATTGTGATGCGGCGGTGGGGTTAGATCATTCATACATTGCCATTGTGGCAAGAGATTGGAAGGGGGATCTGATTTTTTCCATGTCCAAACGGGTGGAAACCATTCTCCCTATCCAGGCAGAAGCTGAAGCCATTAATTTGGCGACCTGTGTTGTTGTTAATCGTGGTTTTGAGTATGTAGTGGTTGAGAGCGATGTCAAAGCTTGTATTGATGCTCTTAAAGCCCCCTTTGATGAAGTGCCTTGGAGAATCTCATCCATAACTGTGGATACCCTTTTGTGGGCATTCCGTGGTCAGCAGTTTGTTTTTAGGTGAAGTCCTAGAGAATCAAACAAAGTAGCCCATGTTTTAGCTTCTTGGTGTTTTGGGAAAAAATTAGCTAGTTGTTTTGGTCAGGGTTATGTTCCCAGCCCTTTTATGGATGTAATTAATTCTGAACTCCTTTTTGATGTATCTGCTGGTTAGCCTTTGTTCCTTTGTTTGTCAATAAATCTTTCTATTCATAAAAAAAAATATATATATATAATGTCATTACAAACTTTTTTATTTACAAACATACCTTTTGGTTTTAGGTAAAAAGTTGGGAATTTGGAGGGTAAATTTGGCTGATGTGTAGGGGGGCAATCTTTGCTCTTGTGGGACCCGGGTCTTAAATAAATTGAAGTGTATTGCATTTTTCACCTATTGTTAGAAGGTTTTTAAAAATATTTAGGGGGGCCATGGCCCTCCTACACATAACGTGGCTCTACCCCTATGAATGCAGAACATCACCTCCTAATCCATCAATTCATGTCTTAACAAGACATTCACAATCTATTGTTGAGCAGAAACATTGTTTAAATCAGAAGCATGAACAACTAGAGAAGATCCATGCCAAACAAAGAATCCTAATTTGGAAAATAATGGAGTTAGGTTATTTTTTAATTTTATTTCATTTTTATAAAAGGGATATAGTGTTAGGTTGTTGTTGTTTTTGTTGTAATATATTACAAGGATTAATGTGAGTTCAAGTATTGTCGTGCACCCTTGGTATGATGGTAATTTCAAATATGTTCTTGTCAGGGCTGACCCTAGATATTTTGAGGCCTAAGGCAAGAATTAAAATAGGGCATTTTTTATATACTTATGTATTAATTAAATTAATATTTATATAATATTTTTATATTATAATATATTTCATTTAAAATCTATTTTTCTTACCTTTTGAGATGCAAATTGACTAATTAAATTTTTGTATTCAAGTTCTTCTAAAATCTTCTTTTCAATCGATAATACAGCTAATCCACTTAATCTTTCTTAGGATATTGTCGATCTTAGATATGATTTTATTAATTTTAATTTAGTTGATAATATTCAAGTGTAATGAATAGTAGAAAAATGTCTAGTGTCATCACCTCTAGGAAAAATTATATCATTGTCTCTAATTGGACCTCTTTCTACTAATAAATCTCTTAATTTTGTGTCAATATTTTTCCAATTACCTGGATCATAAATATTATTTTCATTTTCTTCTAGTTGAACATCATTATGGTGAACTTGTTCATTTGTGACATTTTCATCATTATTTTCATTTTCTTCTAAATTCTTTTGAAGTTCATTGTCAAGATTTGTTGTATTGCAAAATTGAACGTCATTGTTATCTTGCAATTGTATCATTTCATTATCTTTTAACTCTTTTTGGTGAATTTCTTGCTCATATATGATATTTTCATCTAAATTTTGTGTTATATTTTGTCTATTACTAATAACAAATTTATCCATTGATACTTTTTGAGACTTATTTAATTTTTTTTTCTTTTTTTAAGTTTTTCATATCCAGATGCATATTTTCTAGTAGATATTTCTAATCAAATAATATATTTATAAAGAATAAAATAAAAAATAACTTTCAAGTGTAGAGTAAATGAGAAATAAAACATGATTTATATAAAAAGTATTGTTATAGTTTTACCGAATAATAACAAGTTTTTAGCAATCTTAACCTGTATAAATAAAGACTTATTCATTATATTACCAATAACTAATATACATACATATATATATGTAGGGACTCAAAATGTAATGGACCCTAGACAATAAAATTTGTAGAGAATGGGTAGGAAGGACTAGGCATGTAGCGGGCAAGCAACGAATTTTAGGGCGGATCACTCTAAACGAACTGGACTTAGAAGTTCAGGTAAGAAAGACCCTCCCTTTGACTAAGTCTTTTTGATCACCTCCGTTGCCCTTTCTGCCCAATGTTTGCAAGGCTGATAGATCCTTCGTTCTAGCCGAGGATCCCCTTCTTTGCTGGGAACCCTCTTAGATATATAGTCCTTTTTTGGCTTCATCCTCACCATCCATTTGTCAACTATCTGGTTTCTGTCTACAGGAATCTGTCCCATCGTCTGTAATTAGCAGGCTTTATGTTAGTTCTTAGCCGCCTTTGCAGACTTTCTATTAGTTGTAGTAATCGAGGCAACTGGGCTTGCTGGTCGCATCACCATTAAAATGGCCAGAATGTTGGTGGGATATTTTCCCTTAAGTGAAGTCGGTGCGCCGAGGACAGGTCATCCTCGGCGCGGGCCTTTGGATGTTCTGGGTTCTTTCCCATTGTCCTCGGCCTCAGCACCGTCCTCGGCGCGGGCCTTGGGCCGCATGTAGTGGGCCAGCGTAGTGAGCGCGATAGGGCCCCACAATAGCCCCTCAAAATTCTGCTGCACGTCCCCTTGGGCGGGGAGGAGGATTTTGACCTCCTCGGCGTTTTCCCTCAGCCTGTTGGCTCTACTTTGTCGTCAGTGCTATCGCTTTTGTAGCTGTTTTTTACAGTTTTCTTTTCGCGCAGAGTGTCACCCGAGGATGGTTGGGCTTGGGTTGTTTGCACTATAGTACTCAGTTCCTCACGATTTTTTGTCTCTGACAGGATTTGTTTATTCGGCACCTAAAAAGGGAATTGGCTTTGCCTCAGTTTTTAGCTCATGACCCGTACGAGAGCCCTGGCCTTGATCAACGTTTGCGCGGCTTCATAACGACCGATTTCCATAGAGGTTTAGGTCTGAAATTTGTACAAGACCTCGCTTTTCCTTAGCGTTTATTTTTTACGGGGAGATTTCCTTCCCGCTGGCCTGAGGTCTTTGACCATGCAATGCGTTTAAGCTTTACTTTGTACTCGGTTTTCTTATTTTATGCTTGGTTCTCTCTGGGGCTTGGGTCCGAGGACCATGCGATGCCTTGGTTTTGCTTATCGTTTAGCTTTCATGATGACGTGTTTTTCTTGCTGGAAGTATCGAGTTTCTTGATCTCATTTAGCTATCTGAAGTATCTGTTTTCCCATGAGGCCTGGGTCTGAGGACCATGCAGTGCCTTGGTTCTGTCCAGTACTTAGTTTTCCATTTTAATCATCTGAAGTATCTGGTTTCCCCATGAGGCCTGGGTCCGAGGACCATGCAGTGCCTTGGTTCTGTCCAGTACCTAGTTTTCCATTTTAATCATCTGAAGTATCTGGTTTCCCCATGAGGCCTGGGTCCGAGGACCATGCAGTGCCTTGGTTCTGTCCAGTACCTAGTTTTCCATTTTAATCATCTGAAGTATCTGGTTTCCCCATGAGGCCTGGGTCCGAGGACCATGCAGTGCCTTGGTTCTGTCCAGTACTTAGTTTTCCATTTTAATCATCTGAAGTATCTGGTTTCCCCATGAGGCCTGGGTCCGAGGACCATGCAGTGCCTTGGTTCTGTCCAGTACCTAGTTTTCCATTTTAATCATCTGAAGTATCTGGTTTCCCCATGAGGCCTGGGTCCGAGGACCATGCAGTGCCTTGGTTCTGTCCAGTACCTAGTTTTCCATTTTAATCATCTGAAGTATCTGGTTTCCCCATGAGGCCTGGGTCCGAGGACCATGCAGTGCCTTGGTACTGGACCATGCAGTGCATTGGTTCTGTCCAGTACTTAGTTTTCCATTTTAATCATCTGAAGTATCTGGTTTCCCCATGAGGCCTGGGTCCGAGGACCATGCAGTGCCTTGGTTCTGTCCAGTACCTAGTTTTCCATTTTAATCATCTGAAGTATCTGGTTTCCCCATGAGGCCTGGGTCCGAGGACCATGCAGTGCCTTGGTTCTGTCCAGTACCTAGTTTTCCATTTTAATCATCTGAAGTATCTGGTTTCCCCATGAGGCCTGGGTCCGAGGACCATGCAGTGCCTTGGTTCTGTCCAGTACCTAGTTTTCCATTTTTAATCATCTGAAGTATCTGGTTTCCCCATGAGGCCTGGGTCCGAGGACCATGCAGTGCCTTGGTTCTGTCCAGTACCTAGTTTTCCATTTTTAATCATCTGAAGTATCTGGTTTCCCCATGAGGCCTGGGTCCGAGGACCATGCAGTGCCTTGGTTCTGTCCAGTACCTAGTTTTCCATTTTAATCATCTGAAGTATCTGGTTTCCCCATGAGGCTTGGGTCCGAGGACCATGCAGTGCCTTGGTTCTGTCCAGTACCTAGTTTTCCATTTTTAATCATCTGAAGTATCTGGTTTCCCCATGAGGCCTGGGTCCGAGGACCATGCAGTGCCTTGGTTCTGTCCAGTACCTAGTTTTCCATTTTTAATCATCTGAAGTATCTGGTTTCCCCATGAGGCCTGGGTCCGAGGACCATGCAGTGCCTTGGTTCTGTCCAGTACCTAGTTTTCCATTTTTAATCATCTGAAGTATCTGGTTTCCCCATGAGGCCTGGGTCCGAGGACCATGCAGTGCCTTGGTTCTGTCCAGTACCTAGTTTTCCATTTTAATCATTTATTTTATCTAGGTATCCGCGGCCGTTTTAATTCTTGCCGCGTTTTACACAAAGCATTAAATAATTACAATTTCCAAGCAGAATAATAATAACAATAAATGGTGAAGTTGGTAGAGGATAAGACCTTACCGTGTCTTGCCTCTTCGTTTGGTGGGATTCTTCAGATAACGAGGCGTCTTTTGGGCTGTCCGGGTGAGGCGTTCTGACGCTTCGGTGTCTTCCTGTTTAATGAGGCGTCCCCTCATTAATACTGACCATGGATTGACGAGGATCTAACGGTTGGCAAGCCCCTTGGAAATTGGGGCGGCATTATTGCCTCCGGAAATCTCTCCCTGGGATTCATTGTGGATTCGGCCCTCATCAATGTTCCTCTCGCTATAAAAGGCGTTCCTAGGGCGAACCTCCCTTTCACATTTGACAAACACTCATTCTGAAACTCCCCAAAAACACATCGCCAAAAATTCTTCAGGGCGCAATCATTCGAGCCCCTTCGCATGAACTGGCCCTGGAAAAGGGCGCTCCAGAGAATGCACAGCCCCCATCAGGAGCCGAGGATGGCATTCCGACTCTGGCCGCCACGCTGGTGTGGAGGTAGGGGAGATCCGAAGATTCTTCTTCTTTTCAACCTAACCGGGGACACAGCCCCCCTTACCACCTGGAGGAGGATCCGGACAGAACGTAACCTCCCTCTCTTGGGTATGGGTCTTTGACCCCCCAAGCAGGCTATAGTGGGGGTCGGAGAGAAACCAGGCGGAACCCAAGAGCGCAACCGTTGGGTTCCGCGGTCTCTTCCACCCCTTAATGTAGCTTTCCTATCTTCCCCACCCTTCTCCCTTCTCACGTCTTCTCTCTTCTCACTTCCGCTTTCTTCCTTCCTCCTCTCGTCCTCCACTTCTTTTTCTGATATTTGTTCTTCATCTCTTCTTTTCTTCATCTCTTCCTCTACTCTCCTTTTCTATCTTCTGTTCTTCTGCCATTGTTGCTCTCCACCCCTTGTTCCTCTGTCGGCTTCGTCATGTGTCTGCCTTTGTAGCTAACTTTAGAACAAGCCCCCTGGGCATTACTTGTAAGAGATGTAATCTTTTTTCATATATCAATAAAAGAAGTAAACTTATTTCATGTATTGTATATACTCTTTTTTTTTTTTTTTTTTGCACTTGTTTCTTGTTGTTGTAAATTGCCGAATGAATATTGTCGCTAAGAACTGTGTGGATTTGCATCTTTTCATCGTTTTGTTTTCTTTACGTTGTGCCGCTAACGCACAAGTCCTCCCCACAGACGGCGCCAATTGTAGGGACTCAAAATGTAATGGACCCTAGACAATAAAATTTGTAGAGAATGGGTAGGAAGGACTAGGCATGTAGCGGGCAAGCAACGAATTTTAGGGCGGATCACTCTAAACGAACTGGACTTAGAAGTTCAGGTAAGAAAGACCCTCCCTTTGACTAAGTCTTTTTGATCACCTCCGTTGCCCTTTCTGCCCAATATTTGCAAGGCTGATAGATCCTTCGTTCTAGCCGAGGATCCCCTTCTTTGCTGGGAACCCTCTTAGATATATAGTCCTTTTTTGGCTTCATCCTCACCATCCATTTGTCAACTATCTGGTTTCTGTCTACAGGAATCTGTCCCATCGTCTGTAATTAGCAGGCTTTATGTTAGTTCTTAGCCGCCTTTGCAGACTTTCTATTAGTTGTAGTAATCGAGGCAACTGGGCTTGCTGGTCGCATCACCATTAAAATGGCCAGAATGTTGGTGGGATATTTTCCCTTAAGTGAAGTCGGTGCGCCGAGGACAGGTCATCCTCGGCGCGGGCCTTTGGATGTTCTGGGTTCTTTCCCATTGTCCTCGGCCTCAGCACCGTCCTCGGCGCGGGCCTTGGGCCGCATGTAGTGGGCCAGCGTAGTGAGCGCGATAGGGCCCCACAATATATATATATATATATATATATATATAAACACGAGAGAGAGAGAGAGAGAGAGAGAGAGAGAGAGAGAGAGAGAGAGAGAGATTGTTTTCCAATTCTTTTTTTTTTGGAAAACAACCTATAGAAAATAAGCCTTGTTTTTATTTGGGTTTTCCGTTGACTAAAGATAGTTTTTTGTTGACTAATATTTTATTGTACTACCAAATACTGAAAAATATGAAAAATTATCTTTATAGAAGGCTTTCCAATGAAACAAACAGAATGTTAATCTTTTTATGTCTTTCTCTTATAATAATTCTTTAGAAGGTGACTACCTAGAATATATTCAAATCCCTCACAATTACCATTCATTTCCATGCAACTCCCATTCGTCCCATCCATTTCCATGTATTTCTCCCTCCATCCCTTCTAGGACACACAAGTGGTATTAAGCTTCAATCGTAGATGGTCGATTGCAAGAACTCAAATGACTAGTTTGGATGGAAGGAAAATAGAGAAGAGTAGGGTAAAGTTGACCGATGATTAAGATTGATTCGAGATACATATTAAAAATTACATTACAGGTTTTGCCACGGTGATTTTATTTATTAATTTATAATTAGACACTTGCTTAAACTATTATTCGGTAAAAAATAATAATAAAAAAAGTAACTATATAAGGGTTTAGATTTGAAGAGAAACAAAACAAATTAGACTAGACTCATCGAACACTAACTTGAAATTCCCACCATTTTGCCTTTGCTTAAACTCTTCACTTCAATCAGTTCAATGTCCACCAACGACAACGAAGATCCATGGTTGGCCCCAGACAAGCTTCACCATCTGCTCTTCTGTTTCTCTCTCACACTCCTCTTCTCCTTCCTCGCGACCCGTACCCGCTACCCTTTCCTCCGCCGCCACTCCATTCTGGTCGGATCCATCCTCTCCCTCCTCGCCGGCGCTGCAAAAGAGGCTGCCGATCACCTCGGATTTTTCCAATCCTCCGGAGCCTCTGCCAAGGACGCCGTCGCCGATTTCATTGGCGTTCTCATCGCTTATCTCGTGCTATCGCTTGCTTCAGCGTTCTGGTTCTCGGGTCGACCCGATAAGGGTCCGGGTCAGTCCTCGATGGTCTGAGCGGTTTTTTGAATGTGTTCGAGTAGCGAGTGAGGTTGGCTAGGCCTAGGAGGAGCTTCAATCAAGCTTTCCAGGCATCGGGACAACAGGGCCGAGATGTTTTCATGGGTAATTGGGTCAGAATGCATGGTTATTGGTTAGTGGGGTCGAGCATTCTGTGGTGGGTGGTTGAAGAAGAGGAAGGTTTGTTTTGTTGGTGAGAAAGTGTGGGAAAAGAAAAGCAAGGTTCCAATTTAGTGAAGGAATTACAAGTGCTGCTGAGAAATGTGGGACTGGTGAAGAAGGAAAAAAAAGAAAAAGAAAAAGAAAAAGGATTTTGGGTTTTGGATTAGTTGAGTTGAGGTACCTTTTTTGTTCCCCTTGATGTCTTTTGTAGTAATTCTTTGGAAAATAACAATTAAATTTTGTTTACCTTGCCTTCTTGTTCTCATGTACCAAGTGGAGAATTATAATTGCCTTTTTGTGCCCCTTTCCATCCTAATTAATGGTTATAGAAGAATTATTAGTAAATTCACATTTTTTTTTTATTCATATTCTTCCATCAAGTGAATTTTTTATCTAGTGAATTTTCTGCTGTCATTCAATTTTTTCCCTTCTGTAAATTGAGTATATATTACATTGTCTTTGTCAATTGTTTTGAGTCCAATGAATGTTAAAATTGAGAAGCAGGAGAGGCTTTGGTTAAATTCAGTCTAAATCTGCAGTGTTGGATTTACCAAATTTTATATAATATATTTATATCCTCATCTTATTTATTTATTTTTAATTTGAATTAAAAAATTAAAAAAATCCTGGCAGAAGGAAATGCAGAATTAGAATTACTTCCCTGGACCCATATGGTTTATTATCGTAAAATGAAATGGTAGAATAGTGAGTTTTATATTTGACTTAGATATATTTTAATGTTGTTTAACTGTGGGAAGGTGATGATTTTTTCTTAAACGCTGGCTATCTTTTAAATTTAGTATGTATGCTTCTTGGCTCATTTTGGGAAATCTGCTTAGCATCATGTAATATTTTAGTAAATATGTGATACTAGTGTTATGAATTAGTGATGTTCACAGAAATGTGAGGTTTCTCCTATGACAAGTTGGCCATTGGTGAATCCATTGTGAGATGTATAGTAATTGGCCCTTTGGTAGTTTGTGAAAATGAAACTCAATATGGATTTCTCATAGTTAAGGTGCTCTAAACTATGAAATGCTTAGTTCAATGACATGAGCTGTGTATTTTTAATAGACACTTAGTTTAGTTATGGTCTAGAGCACATTCAGTGGAGTAGGATGAATCTACTGCCCTAAAAAGTTTCCTAGATGCTAATGCATTGGCATTAGTCACACCACTGATGTCATGGATTCTTAGTTTTCTCAATGGTAGACATATGACAAATTCATTGAAAGGCATGGACATGGATGTTGAATCTTTTTCGAGTTGGTGTTTCTTAAGCTACTCAATGTGGGCACAGGTCACCACCTCAAATTCCTCCCCTCCTATGGGTTAAACCCAGGGAGAGGCCACACTTAGCTACAAAGGCTGGTTGCAAGACAAGGAATTTGCTTAATAAGAATGGGACCTGAACTTCTAAGGATTAAGGGCTTAGCAGATTCTAACCTAGCTACCAAGGGCCATAAATTTGTGAAATTGATAAGTAGGAACTCAATGCCAGACTGCTAAAGCCTCAACAGTATGAGATTTCCAAAAGTTAATTTCAGAAACATGTTTATTGAAGTGAATTCTTTGTTGTACTCTCTGAGAGGGTTGCTAAAATTTTAATGTCTGGCACTGATGCAGGAGCATCTTCTAAGCTGTTTTAAGATGTCTTTGTTTGAGTTCTAGCTAGCAGCCTTAGCTGTTGAGAATAGTTAGTTAACTATCTTTATGCCTAAACAAAGCCTTAAGGCAGTTAGTTTATATGGCAGTCATTCTTATTTGAATTAGTTAGTCTTGTTAATGAGTTAGTTACTTGTATTAGATGTAACCAGTGTTATTTGACACTTGGCAAGATACTAATGGTTGTTAGTTGTAGAACAAATTGTATAAGTACTCTTATACTCTCATTTTGTAACCAACTTTTCTGAGAATTAGTGATTTTAAGCCTTTGGGTGCTTTTCTTTGGAACTTAGTGTTCTTGTAGAGGTGCCTAACCACCTACTAAATGTTCTAAACAACTCTCATTGCTAACAAACCCAAAACAGTTCAGCCTACACACATTCCCTACACTAGTTTGGTATCAGAGCTTGAGATCCTTAGGATTTAAGTTCCTGTATTGTTTCTCATTTTTTGTCATCAAGAACCTGTCAAGATCCTATCTTGATTTCATTCCCAGCCTTAATACCTTACCTTTATCAAAATAGAAGCCTTCAATTGTGCTGGCAAGATTCTGCAGTAGTGAAAGATGGTGTTTGAGAAGGAAAGTAAGGACAAAGGGATGAAAGTAGTGGTTCAAGAGGCAGCCTTGGAGACTCATGCAGCCAATGATCCAGAAGTTTTGGAGCAGCACTTTGCCTTAGAATATGAAGTGGAAGCGTTGAGGAGGCAAATCCATGCCTTGATTGAGCAGGTTCAAAGAGACGAAATACAGAAGCCAAACAACCACAATTATCATGGAGGTGAGGCATCAAATGAAGAAAGCTATGAGGATCCTTTGCCTACAACCCAAGGATAAGACATGGAAGGCAAATTCCTGTTCTGCAACCAAGGGATCACGAGCAAAAGTGGGAATCCAACTTCAAGATTGAGTTATTTGAGTTCTATGGTAGCTTTAATCATGAAGAATTCGTGGACTGGCTTAACCAAGTGGAAAGAATCTTTGATTTCCATGAGGTACCAGACTACAAGAAGGTGAAATTGGTAGTACATAAACTCAAGGGCAGGGCATTTGTTTGGTGGAGGCAATTGCAGGTCCAAAGAGTGAGAATGGGAAAAGGAAAGGTGCAAGAATGGTTCAAAATGAAGAGACAATTACAAAAGCAATTCCTGCCTTTCAACTACATGCAAACTATCTTCCAAAATTTGCATAGGAAGTCATTGCAATTTGAAGCCTCAAGAAACCAAGTACCAGCAAGTGCAAGTCCTTGGCAGCAATCTCGGCCGACCAAGATTGATTATGCAGCAGAGTGTTTTTCTGTTAATTAAGTACCTGGTCTATCAAAGGCATCCATTGCATGCAAGCATGGCACAAGCAATGGAATTTTCAAGTGTTACAATTGTGGAGGACAAGTCTATGAAGCCCCTAACAAGTGGAAGTCAGCCACGCAGTTGGAAGGAAAATCCTTGGTGGTGGAAGGGATTAAAGAAGAAGGTATAACTTTGATCCTTGATAATACCTTGCAAGCACCCAAGGAAGATATGCTAATGAATGCACCCGTGTATGATCAATATGAAGAAGAAGAAGAAGAAAAGGAAGTCAGTGATAGCATATTGCTGATTGAAAACAATAAAGTGAAGGAATGCATTCTAGAACCCGTGTATGATCCATTTGTAGAAGAAGAAGTAGATGCTAATATAGAGCAAGAAGGAGGTGAAAATAGAGTTTCAAGAGGGTGCTTAGGGTTCTTATCAATAAATAGCTTTCAAGATTGTGTTCTTTGTGATAAGAAGACCCTGAATGTTTGTCATCTCTTACTTGCAAGTGGAAGGCCACGTCAACATGATAGGAAAACCATCCATGGTAGAAGGTGTAGCACACACATTATGCACAAGATGGTACACCCCTACTATTTGCAACCAAAGAAGAGGAAAGTAAACCCCAAGCCAATGGTCAAGATGAAGGTTGGTTCAGTTGTGTGGGACTTCGCTGTGTAGAAGCAGCAGCCTTTGGTGTGCTGCCAACAATAGAAAACTCATTACACAATGCAACTGCATCATTCTAGAAGGCTAGAAATTCATACAAATCTTGTAGCAATCAAGAGCATCTGAGGTCAAGTGCTTCTTAAGAGGGAGAGTCCTGATGCAGGGCATTTCAAGTTGTTGCATCCTAATCCTCTTGTGAATAGTTAGTTAGTTAGATGATTGCTTAAGCATTAGCCAATAGGATTTAGACACTTGTCAAGCATCTAGAAGGCTTCAATGCCAAACAAATAGTATAAGTACCACATTGTAGTTACTTTGTGATTAGTTTTTGAATGCAATTACATAGGTTAGCCTAGTGCTATTTTCAAGAGTTGGATTTCTCTTAAGAAGGTTTTGTCACACCTTGTTCACTGTTCTAAGCAACTCTCATTTCCCTTAATTAATTCCAAGCCTAAGCAGCAGGCCCCCTAGGTTCTGTGCAGTGGTTTATTTTGATGATATTTTAGTGTATTCTAAGAGCTTGAATGATCATGTTGAGCATCTTAGAAGAGTGTTTGAGCTGTTAAGAGAGTATAAATTCTATGCAAACACAAAGAAATGTTCTTTTGCAACAGATCAGGTGGGATTTTTGGGGTATGTCGTTTTTGCAGAAGGTATCAAAAAGGATTCTTCTAAAGAGCAGCCCATTCTTGAGTGGCCAATTCCCAAATCAGTCAGTGAAGTATGAAGCTTTCATGGCTTAGCCACTTTTTACAGAAGATTCATCCAGAATTTCAGTTCAATAGCAGCACCTTTGACTGATTGTTTGAAGCAAAAGAACCCAGTTTGGTCAGTTCAAGCCAATGGCAGTTTTGCAGCACTCAAGAAGGCTCTTACTATAGCACCTGTTTTGCAAGTCCCAGACTTTGAGAAGACTTTTGAGCTGGATACAGATGCTTCAATCCATGGTATCGGGGGAGTTCTCAGTCAAGAAAGTAAGCCTATAGCCTTCTTTAGTGAGAAACTCAGTGGTGCTAAATTGAACTATTGTACTTATGATTCAGAGTTCTATGCTATAGTCCAAGCTATCAAGTATAGGAATTACGATCTTGCCTATAAATAATTTATTCTTAATATTGATCATGAGGCACTCAAGCACCTGCATAACTAGCAAAGTCTGCATAAAAGGCATGCCAAGTGGGTTGCCTATTTACAGCAATTCAATTTCTGCATAAGACATAAGGCGGTTGTCTTAAATAAAGTGGCTGGTGGTCTTAGTCGAAGACAGGCCTTGCTTTGCCATATACAAGTTGAGGTACCTGGCTTTGCCATATACAAGTTGAGGTACCTGGCTTTGATGTGTTCAAGGAACATTACACGGGTGACAACAAGTTGCAGCCTATTTTAGCTGCAATCAAGCAAGGCAACTATGCAGCATATCTTGGTTTCTATGAGAAGGAAGGCTTTCTATTCAAAGGAGCGCAACTTTGTGTTCCTAATTGTTCATTGAGGGATCAGTTGCTGCTTGGAAGTGCATAATCAAGGGCACTTTGGAAGGGACAAGACTTTATCTTTGATGCAACATAAGTACTTTTGGAAAGGCATGGAGGGTGTCTAAACTGGTTCAAAGGTGCTTGGTTTGTCAAAAATCCAAGGGGACAGCCACTAATCCAGGCCTTTATCTTCCTTTGCCAGTGCCTACCAAGCCATGGGAGTGCATAAGCATGGATTTTGTATTGGGGTTGCCTCCAACCACAAGAAGGGCAAATAGTATTTTTGTTGTAGTTGACAGATTTAGCAAGATGGCTCACTTTATCCCTTGTAGAAAATCAAATGATGCTTCACATGTGGTTGATCTCTTCATTAGGGATTTCTACAAGTTGCATGGGCTACCCCATTCCATTGTTTCAGATAGGGACGCTAAGTTCCTCGGCATTTTTGGATGACATTGTGGAAGAGAGTGGGAACCAGCCTTGACTATAGCACATCTTTTCATCTTCAAACTGATGGGTAGACAGAAGTGGTGAATTGAAGTTTGGGGAACCTTCTACGATGCCTAGTTGGCGACCATCCTAAAGAGTGGGAGGGGATTTTGTCCATAGCAGAATTTACTTTCAATAGTTTTGTCAATAGAAGTTCAAGTTACAGCCCTTTTGAAATTGTGTATGGCAACAATCCTAGTGGTGTGTCTGACTTGGTAGCTTTACCAATGCCCGAGAGAGTTCATCCAAAGGCTGAAGATATGGCAAATGTTATGCAGCAAGTTCATCAACAAGTGAAGATCAAGCTAGAAGCAACCAATGCAAAGTACAAAGCAGCTGCTGACTTACACAAGAAACATGTGGTATTTGAGGTTGGAGACATTGTTTGGGTGTTGATTTCTAAAGATAGAAGACCAGAAGGATAGTATGCTAAGTTGAGACAAAGGAAGTATGGTCCTTGCAGGGTTTTGAAGAGAATCAATCACAATGCCTATGAGATTGAGCTACCTTCCCACTTTTCTATCTCCAATATTTTCAATGTGCAGCACCTTACTACTTTACCATGATCCAAAGGAGGCCAAGAGCACTTGAGGCCAAGTGCTTTCTATGAAGGGCATCCTGATGCAGGAGCATCTTCTAAGCTGTTTTAAGATGTCTTTGTTTGAGTTCTAGCTAGCAGCCTTAGCTGTTGAGAACAGTTAGTTTTACAACTGTCTTTGTGTCCAAACAAGAGCCTTAAGGTAGTTAGCTTATATTGCAGTCATTCTTATCTAAATTAGTTAGTCTTGTTAATGAGTTAGTTACTTGTGTTAGATGTAACCAGTGTTAATTTGACACTTGGCAAGATACTAATGGTTGTTAGTTGTAGAATAGATTGTATAAGTACTTTTGTACTCTCATTTTGTAACCAAATTTTTTGAGAACTAGTGATTTTAAGCCTTTGTGTGCTTTCTTTGGAACTTAGTGTTCTTGTAGAGGTGCCTAACCACTTACTAAATGTTCTAAACAACTCTCATTGCTAAACAAACCCAAAACAGTTCAGCCTACACACATTCCCTACACTAGGCCCTCGGCATACTAGAAGGCAGAATCTGTTTTTGTTGCTCAAAGCTTAAAAATGCATAAGGTCCAATTTAGCTATATGCCTTTCTTTAGCAATTAGCAAATACAGATTAAGAAGATAAGAGAAATGTGTAAAAGGTAAAAAATTTAAGAAAAGTGCAGTAAAAGTATATTATATAAATCAGATCTGTCATGCCATGAACTTTTGTTAAGTGGTCAAAGCCAAAGGATTAGGAAGAGAACTTAGATTTCAAAGTCAACATGTTTACAATGAAAATAAAAATGCTATTGGTAGCCAAGAAAACAAATCCTTGTTAAATTTTGTTATTGAACATCTAAAAGGTCAAAACCTGTTCCATTAGCTGAGCTCTTAAATTTTTTGAATTAACATCTTGTCCAATATGCATTCTAATTTTGCTTGGATCATGCCTTGTATACTTTAATTTTCTATGAAAAGGTCGCCCCTCAATCAGTTTTTGAATGCGACAATTTTGGTAGTTGAAAATTCACTTCTAACTTTTCTAGGATGCAAAACATTTAATGGTAAACAAATTGACTTCTTGGGGTTGAAGATGAGTACTGATATTGTGTTTTGGAGGAGGCTCCATTGCCATTTCTGAACTTTCTTCCCAACTTCACCTCCAAAGTTCCCTTTTCCTTCAAGCTTTGATTTCCCCTTTAGCAGATTAAAGATCTATGCGGAGTATAGAATATGCCAGTCTTTTGTTATTTGCTACATGTTGCACCTCTCATCACCTAACTGCTCTGATAGCTTTATAAGGGTACGTTTGGTACACTGAATGAATATTACATTAGGAATAGTAATCTTTATTACTAGAAATAGAAGATAATGTAATGAAATAACTATTACTATCCATAAGTTTGGTTGTTACATATGGAAAGCTTGTAAAAGATGACGAATAAGGAAAATTTATATTTTTGGAAACATATTAATTTTAAAACCTATTATATATACTAAAGAATAGCTATTCCATCCATCTTAAAGAGGAATAGCTATTCTTCAATTTAAAGAATAGTTATTTCTATGTAATAACTAATTCATGTAATAAAGATGTAATCAAATGACTGAATTGCTATTATACATGAATAACTATTCTATTATAGAAGCTATTACACCATACCAAACATACCCTAAGTGTCCGTTTGGCATTGCTCTGGGAAATAGAGCTTTAGTAGTAAAGATTTTGTGATATAGAGCTTTAATTGAATTGCAATTTAGCATTTTGAGGGTTTTTCTAATTACAGTGAATAATACTTATAAGTTTTGGATTTATAAAATATGAAAAGTGAATTGTAGAGCTGTTTCCTAAAAGCTCCAAATTTCAGTTTTAGCCTTAAAACTGTTTTTAGCTTTGAGGACCCCTTTTAAAAGCTCTTTAGCAAAAATTTCCAAACGTATGGCAATTTCTGTTAAATGAGCTTTAAACGCTATTAAAGTGCTTTGAGCATTACCAGACATTCCCATAATGGGAGTGACGATTATCTAGTCTTCTTTTTGCTTGTCTGTTATTCCTTGTTAGTTCAGCGAATTGATCACCTTGATATGCTCTAAACTTTAAACCTATGAGAGTATTTATGAAGCAGAACTTAAGTATGAATATATTTGAGGTGCAATGGAGAGGTGCTTATAGGGTGATTATAGAATGGAAAAGCAAACTGGTTGTATTGGTTTTTAAAAATCCTGAGTCAGTTAATTCCATTTTGGTCTTTACCAGTGATCAGGGGATTTTAGGAGGCACATAACACTGATTCGCCACTATGTTATTGTGCTATATTGTTTTGTCTTTTATTAACATGGGAGGATGGCTTTGTCAAAATCCGGGTTGCTGTCGCTGACTACTTCGATTAAAGAACTGTTTAAAATAATTCTTCAGTTGTACTTCGTTGTAGATTCTCATTGCAAAATGTTGGCAAGCGACTTGAACTTTTTCTTGATCATTCCAATGAAATTGCTGCACTTTTCACTTTAGTTTAATGTTTTGCAGTCCTTGCTACAGATTTTCTACTCATATTACATGTACACATAAAGAAGTGCTTATGTTGAATATGAATAGAAGTCCTGTTGATACAGAACCCTGAAACTGAAATGCAATATTATACATGGACATTCCCCTGGGGCTGTCTCATATTCCATCACCTTGTGGAGCACTGTTGTGCCGCTATTATTTGGATGAGGGACTCTGCATGATACATACATTCTTTCTTTCTCTATCTTCTAATGAACTATAGTATATTGCTTGATCTGCACCTCTACTGAGAACTAGGTAGAGGACAAATTCTTGGATTTAAGACCCATTGAGTCCATGTGTAAATTACCAAGCCCACAAAGAGAAAGAAGTTCCATGATATACTACTGCTAAACCGTCTTTTGGACCATGGTACTAGAGGAGGAAATATCAAATAAAGATATGATCTCAATTGTCGATTCGCTTTACATGATCAAAAGGAGAAACAAATACAGTGAAAGAAAACAGAGACCACCTAAATTACAATGCTTACCTAGTTCCAATATGTACTTGCAAATGAAAGTCAACTCTCAGTCATCACATCCCATAGTTATTTAAAATATTTTATGGGAGGAACCTAGCTTGATTATTATATATGTATCACTGATGCAAACATGATTTATTTTAGTTTATTAGTGTGATATGCATGTAACCACCAGAGCTGATGGTGAATTTGTCTTCCATCTTTTTGTCTTTAGTCTTGTTCTGTTTTGATCCAACTTCATTATCATCTGATGGAATTTCTATATTACCAATGTAGGTCTGAAGATGGTGTTGATCTGTCACCTTCTGAAGCTCCTTGTTGTTGAAGGCTTTTCGTGATTCTCACCATCTTCTTCTGGCAGCTTCACGGCAGTGTAGGTTCCTGCCCCGCAAAGTGCCCCGAGGATGGGAGCAGTCATGTAGACCCATATGGCTTTGTAGTTGTTTGCTGCGACGGCCGGCCCTAGTGTTCTCACTGGGTTCATTGAACCTCCTGTTGTATCCCTATAGAATCGCACAAAAAGAAAAGTTTTGAAGAAGACACCATCGGTAAGTGTATTGTTCTTCAAAAATTAAGAGGCATTAATTAATGAATTCCATTTCTATGTTGTTATTGAAATAAATCTTTTATTTGTGATTAGTTTGACTCTGCCTTTTAAGGTGGTTTTGACGGAAAAAACAACAAACAGTCACACTGACACAAAATTTGTATAGCCTGTTGTGATTGATGCATAATAATAAAATTAGTGGGAGTAATGAGTTCAATTGAAAGTGATATTATTTCACAGTAGCAAAGTGTGAAAAAAATTTATGAAAATTTTTTGTATCTCCAAAAAGGTAAAAAAGTCAGCCCTTCTAAGCTAGTGAAACTTTTGTGTATATGAGTAATTATTAAGTACTCTTAGAATACCATAAATGCGTACTCTTTTCTCTCATATAACTGTTAGTCCAACTAATTAAATTTATGGTGAGACTCACAATTCATGTAAGATGGGAGAGTACGCATTTATAGTATTCCTAGATTATTCAATAATTTTATTGCGTATATATCGTAAGATGTTTTAGGAAATTTTTAATATTCAATCGAGTTATATTTTTCATCTTCCTAAACGAATGTCATTGCTTCAAGCCACAAAGCAGTACCATCTTTTTTTTTTTTTTAATAATAAAAATAATAATTTGGTAATGACTTAAAATTTAAGTCTTAATTAAATGTAGGAGTAATGTTTGGACTATATAAAATGACACAAATTGTGCTCATATGATGAGTTGTGAGTGGTAAAGGTGTGTCCTCATATAGACTCATCATCATACCTATACCACTCACAACTCGTCACGTGGACAAATTGTGACACATGTTGTACCTTTTATATTGTTCTAGGCATTACTCTAAATGTACCACCCAAGTGCCATTTATGATTGATTTTTGTTTTATTTATTAAAAATAAGAGACTGTCTTCCAATACTATACAAGTTGAGTGAGGGCGAGATTAATTCGTTAAACCAAAAAAAGAAAAAAAAAAAAAATGAGGGTGAGATTAATTAATTAATTAACAGAAGGTAAAGTCCCGACATACCCGGCGATGAGTATGTTGAGCATCACAGTTGCTCCCACCGCGATTCCCGCCAACTCTCCCACCTGCAAATTGCGATGAATCATTCATAGTCATACTAATACTAATACTATTAATTGGTCAATGACTCTATACTTTCTCACTCACATAATTATCACATCTGTACATCTCCATATATTAATATCTCTCTCTGCACAATTTTTTTTTTACAAATCAACCAAAAATGGTACAAATAAATTACCTCAAGGAAGGTATCTCATGAGGCAAGAGGGGGAAAAAAAAATCTTACATAACTCATAAATTTTCTTATCTTTATTATTATTATTATTATTTTTTGGAGGGCGGCTAGATTCATGATATAAAATATTATATTTAATACTTGATATATCTGACAGCTGTTGTTAAATGCACCTTATCTTATATATTTCTTTGAATGCTTTCTAGCTTGGCATTGATCACAGTGAAATGTATATAAAAAGAGTATTTATTTATGGGAAATGGAACATGCAAGGTGCCAACTAATCTTTTGACTATTGTCTCCTGGCCTTTGCATTGCAAACAAAGTATTTTTAAAAGAGACTTCTGTCTCTTTGGAAACCTTTGGGAAGGTCTGTCTCGGAGGTTAATATAATTTAACAGAAAAGGGGTACTACGTACTACTGTTTTTATTTTATGAGGTATAATGAGTATAAGCACACTGATCAGCAAATGTCTTCTATTTTGTTTTTATTTTTTTGGGTAAACAGTTCTATTTCACTATAATCGAAGCGGAAAAGAATACTACTTTATTTATTTATTTTTGGATATATGGCATTCTACTTCTAGACACACAATTTTTGACATTGTGAAAAATGGATGGATTTTTCTTGAAGAAAAATAATATGTCAAATTTCTTTATTCGTGAATCCGCCCTAAAAAAAATAAGAACACTTTTTTCACCATCACAATAAGTCCAGTGTACTGAAGCAGAAACCCAAGTCCCCTCTTTCTAATATATCAAATGTTCAAGCATTCTGTAATAATAGTACCCGCAAGAATGGCATGGCAAGAAGTAGGAGCCTTCAGAAATATTCTTTTGGTCTGTTTAGGCCCCGTCCACACTCCACATTATAAAAGACATTAAAAAACTCAAAAGTTCATTTTGGAAAAAAGAAGGGTGCCTAGCAAGTAGCAACACTTTAAGATTGAAAATAGATTTAATCTTAAAGCCGAAATGTATATTTTTTTAATAATAAAAATACCATAATTAATTGTTCTTATTTTAGAAGTCTAATACTTAAAAATACTATTTTTTTAGGTTGCATCCAGTCCAAAATTTGGCTTTCCAAAACCCTTTTACAGCCTACCATACATCACAGATTTGTGGAAAGAGTAATTAATTTATGTAAAGAGAAATGCTTTTCTCGTATACAAAAGTCAAAAAGTCTATTGTGAAGAAAGAAAAATTCAAAAAGTCTAAAAAGAATTGTTGTTAAGAAAAGATTATTTCCAAAATTTCTTAAGATAAAAAAAAAAAAAAAGGTTTATAGAAAAAGTAACATACAGCTCTAGTGTCGGTGGCCACGGCAGTGACAACAAACATGAGGTTGAAGCTGATTATAAACTCCAAAGCAAAAGCTTGGCCATATGGTGACCCTGAAGGAACAGTGACACCCCCACCCATTATGGGGTGGAAAATCCCCTTTAGTGCAAATGCAGCACACAAAGATGCCACCACCTGTGCTCCAATATACATAGGTACCTGCCAAAACAACAACAAAAAATAAAAATAAAAACCTAGTGTTAGCTAGGGACTTTTGTACAACAATTTTGTTATGGACCAATTTATTTCATAACCTTTTTTTTCCTTAAAAATTTTATAATCGTTCATCAGTTTTAGTTAGTTCAACTAATAAATTACTTTGTTATTGAATAAGAGTTATAAAGTTTAAATAAAAACAAAGTAATATCTTAGACACAAATAACAATTATCATAGAGCACAGACATAATATGTTAAAATTTTATAAAACAAAGAAAGAAAGAAAAAAAAAAAAACTTTTTATGCCCGGTCAATTGATCAGTTTATCCTTCACTGGGTTTGGCTTCATTGCAGTGAAGAACTGGATGTGATATATAGACACGACATGTGTCAAAACTTGACCACATGGTGGTCTCGTGGCCCATACAACCAGAACAAATAGAAAAACAAGGAATAAGTTGTGTGTGTATGGAGTTAATTGAGATTTTTGTGTTACATGTTTCCATGGGAAGTGCTTCAGGGCAGCGAAGGCAATGGTGACAGCTGGGTTGAGATGTGCCCCTGAGATGTGTCCAGTTGAGAGAATGACAATCATAACAGCAAGGCCAGTTGAAGCAGCACAGCCAAGAAGGGTTTCGGAGCCATTTGTCTTTTGGTTCACAATGGCTGTAGCTGTCCCAGCAAACATCAATATCAGAGTGCCAACGAATTCAGCTCCCACCTGCCAACATATATATATATATATATATATATATATAATCAATATATTGGGTTATTACTCTAGCTTTTCATTCACTTTTTACATAAAAAAATATCCATCCTTTTCTCATTAATCGATTCATGAAAAATATATAAAAACAAACAGGATTACTTCACAGTACTAATTGTGTTCACACTCTGTATAAATACTGTTTGGTAATAATTTTCCAAACAAAAACAAAAATATGGGTTAGCTTGTGTGAGAGATAGAAATGGACCTTTTTTGCAAGTGGAACAGGAGGGGGTGGTAATGAACAAGAGAGTTTGGGTAAGGTGCCTTCTTCCATGGCCCATTCTTCAACACTGAAACACTTACAGTTCTTGAGAAGGGATCTCCTACCATTACCACTTCTCTCTGCCTTGAAACCACCAAACAGTGGAGCACCTGGAGTCCCTGGGGTCGCAGGTGTTGAAGGTGCTGATGGAACTTCCTCATTTTCCATCACTCCAAACCAACACTCACAAAATAATACTACTAACAAACAAAGCACTGGCAGAGAGGAGCTTCGATTTTTGAGTTTCACTTCACTTGTTTGTCTGTTTGGAAAGAGTTCACTGAGCTGTGTTATATTTATAGTGGGAACTAGGTGAAGATGGTTGACTTAGAGAATCCCAAGGAGGAAAAAAAAAAAAAAAGAAATTTTTTTTTTTTTGAAAGAAAGAAAGAAAGAAAAGAAGTGGTTGAAATTGGCGGAGATGGAGAAAGAAAATAGCTGTACCTGTGGAAGTGGATGGTGGGACATTGCAAGGAGTCTTAAATTTGAACTTTGGAAAGGGGCTTTTAACATGAGACATGAATTATGGATTTCCTGTCTCTGCTACAGAATCAAAATTTTTTTTTTTGGTTTTGTTTTTTCATTTTCTTTGTTCAATGTCTTCTCTCAATAATGGCATACACCATATCACATGTGACATGGCCATGAGAGAAGAGAGAGGTGCAATCATGGTAGGTAAATTGGTTAACATTTTATTTATTCAATGTCTTCTCTTTGTATAATTTGTTTTTGTCTATTTTTCATAAGAATTTACTTTTATTTTATTTTATTTTACATAATCACTTTTCAAAATACTTTACGTTAGATTATTTATTTTACAATATATTTTATTAAAATATTTATATTTATTAATTTTTTAATTGTTATCTTTTTTTACACATAAAAATCATCGTTTACTCTCTTCTTTCATTTTTGAAATACGTAAATAAAAAATAAAAAATAAATGCAAAATAAATAGTATCAGTGTAAATTTACATAATTCCTGTAGTAAACTTGTAAATTTATACAATTATGTACAAAATGATGTAGGCCATTTTAAAACAAAATTATATATATTCTACTCATTTTTCTATTATATACAAACTTATGTGAATGATGTGCGTATAAGCATAGTTGGTAATAAATTGCTTGGAGGGTAGAACTATAAGAAACTAGAAAGCCATCTTTTGATGATTGCAGCTTTGCCCCCCTTATTTTTGGGCGGGAGACTGGGCCACAGGGGTCTTGTTAGAAACCACCTAGCCTTCATATTTTTGTTTTCATCAATTAAAAGCAAACCATCATTTTATCTTTAGTACCCTCGATAATATTTCAAAATTAAGAATGAAAAATAAATTAAAAATTTAAAACTAAATGATTACATTAAAAATAAAATTATTCTAAATTTAGTATTAACAAAATTTAACAAAAGAAAAGACACATTATAATTGTTAATTAATGGTCTGTTTGGAAGTTTAGAGAGGGAGGAGAGTAGAGGGGAGGAGAGTAGAGGTGAATCGTTCCCCTCCACCTTGTTTGGATGTTTTTAAAATTAGTAAGGGGGAAGGGAGTAATTAGCCATTCCCCTTATTTGGATGTTTTAAAAATTGAGAGGAGAGGAAATGATTAAAATAGACAAATTTACCCCTATTTGAAAATAGACTTGCAACATTGGTCTATGATTAATTTGTTAGAAAGGGTAAATTAGGGAATTTACTTGGACAATAATTTATCTACTCTACTCTCCCTCCAAATCTCTCCAATTTGGGGGAATTAAAAATGAGGGGCTAGAGGGAGTTGAAACCCTTCCAAAGCCCTCACTCTCCTTCCTTAAAAAACTTCCAAATAAGGTAATTGGATTACTCTCTTTCCCTTTACTCTACTCCCCCTCCTTTTTTAAACATCCAAACATGCCATAATAGATTTCAACCCAATCAACTATAATCAATCAAATTTGAACTCAGCATTCTATTAATTATTGAAAATCATCTATAATTGATTTTTAAGAAAATTTTGAAGCAATTTTCTTTTTAAAACACAAAATGATATATTTCAATAAAAAGTTATTTTCCACTTTTATTGCGAAACATAGTTTTGACAATATTCATGGGGGAAAATGGACATTTACCCCTAATTTACAAACTATGTAGCAAAATGCTCTTGTTTTCAAATTATTTAGCAAAATTCCCTTGTTTTTGAAACTCAATTTTACCAAAATTGAGTTAGATGTAAAACTCGATATCCTTAAAATCAAGTTATATGTATATTTTTAAGTGGAACACGACATTAGCAATGTCGAGTTTCACTTAAATTTTCAAAAAGATTTAAGTGGCAAAATATGCATAGAACTCAACATTGCTAATGTCGAGTTTTACCTGTAACTCGATTTTGTTTAAAAAACAGGGGTATTTTACTAAATAGTTTCAAAAAAGAGGTATTTTGACGCATAATTTGTAAATTAGGGACAAATGCCCATTTTCCCCATATTCGTGATTAGTAATACGCGTTCCATAGTTGTAGTAGAAACTTGAATATTGGTAAATACATATATGACCGCTCTACAAATAAATTGATAATTAATTCTAATTCTTACTTTTATTAGAACAATTTATTAATATTTAACAAATTTTTAAACTTCAAATGTCAAACTACATTCTGCTTACAATGGTGAAATTCTATTTTCAACATATTGTTTGTAACTTGTGAAATCTTAAGTATAAAACTTGTTTACCAACAAACAAATATAATCAATTCTAAAATACTCACAAATCTCTTGATGGTCTAAAGTTGAACTAATTAAGAACACACAACTCCACTACATGCTCATTAAATTGATGATTTTGAAAGTTCAAATAGCGTGTAAAACACTAATGAACGTTTAGACCCCAAAATACAAAATTACCAACACAAACTTATACACAAACAATATATGTGTGGAAAGATGAATATAAGCTAAATTCAAATTGGTAAAACACTCAAAACCGAAATTAATCACAACCACAGTAGCAATTAAAAGGTAAAGAGTAAGGGAAGAGAGATGCAAATACAAAGATAACATGGTGATGTGTTATCGAAGAGGAAACCAAAGTATTCAGTGAAAAACCTCTTCGCCACCCTCCAAGTGGTCAATAATTCACTAGAGAATGAAGTTGGGATACATGAGTAGCAGAAGACCCTCTAAACCTAATCTACCCAGTGCACTTAAGCCCTTCAAGATTCTTGCTCCAACATGGTTATGTCGAACCTTGTCTTCTCTAACTTACCGGATCCTGCAATAAGCCCATTGCATCAACCAAATGAATTGATCCTCTCTGAACTGCTTCCCAAGCACCAAAACACCTCCTCACTAATATGGGTATGGTGAGATAAGGATTTGGTAAATGTACCTCCTAAGGATATGTCAATGGAGAGGGTGAGAATAGAGAAATTTGGAGAATCAAATGATAAAGATTGTGGATAAGTCAATCTTGGCTTTCTCTAGGGATTCTCTCTTAAAATTCACTCTAAAAGCTCTATACATTTCGTGGGTATAAGGGTATTATAGTAGTGTGTATGAGGAATGCGAAAAGTTAGTTTTCATCAAATAGGGCATTCTGGCGACTCAACCTCACGGCTGGAACAAGTCGGGAGCTAATTGCTTGGCTAGACTGGAAGTTTTGTCTTATAGTGCTTCAGTTGTCGTGACCTTTCAGCTCCCCTACATGCTTCACACGTGTGCCATTCTGGCGACTTGCCAGTCGTGAGCCAATCGTGAGATCCAGTTGCGAGGCTCCTTTGAATTGTACACATCTTGAGTTTTCTTCACACTTTCTCACACACTACCCTTACATAAATCCCACCTAAATACAAGGTATCTAATTGCTAAATTACAAAAAAATTTGGCACGGAATAAAGCCAACACATGATTGAATAAATTCAACCTTACAATAATTCTTGAAATTGAAAATTCATCCCTATGTATGAATTATCTTGTTAGAGTTTCTATGTAATTGGCTAATCTTTTGACAAAACGCACTTTACTTGTAAATTGGATAGATCTAAGTTGAGTTTGATACATATCAAGTGGTTGTATTAAAGACATGAAGATTGATCCAAGAAAGAAGTGAAGAAAAGCTGTTTTACTGAAACTTGACAGAAAGCTGCTATCGAGACTTAATGGGCAGCTCGACACAAGCTTGATCTATTGAGCTTTACAAAATCAGAATTTCCAGATTTGAATTTTGGCCCATGTTGATGTATTTGTTAAAGGTTTCTTTTCTCATAATCCTAGATATATATATAAGGCTTATTTTAAGAGCTATCACATACGGATACAAAGAACAAGAGTTTATTTTTTCTCTGTGAGAAGCTACTACATTTGTATGTCATAGGGTTTTGTAACCAAGTGCTTCCTGATCTTCATTGTTGATGAAGTGAAAAACTTTGCAGCCAACAACAACCATTCAAGTTGCTAGAGTTAGTCACATACTGGGATCCGTGCAAAAGGGTTAGTCACAAATTAGAGATTTGTGCATTAAAGGAAAGAAGGCTTCTACAAGATCAAGTCCAATTGGGTATTGAAGTAAAGGTTTAATTATAGGTTGGTATTTTGGGATAGGCCAGGGTAGTGGTAAGATTCCTTATACTTGTAACTGCTTGATTGTTGATTAGTGGATTCTTAGGAGTGGTGACCTTAAATTCACCCGATGGAGGTTTTTACCTTGTTAGAGGTTTCTCCATTTGTCAACCAATCACTGTGTCAATTTAATTTCTACCGCATTTAGTTTAATTGGTGATTTATTGGTGCCTCCACTATTTGCATGTAATTTGACTTAATTAGTCAACTTGGTTAATTGAATTAATTAACCAGGATCAATCTATTTTAACCCAACAAGTGGTATCAGAGCGGGCATACTCTGATTAGGTTTTAATCTTTACTGTGTCATCCATTGACCCCCATTGTCATGGATTCAAATTGCATGAAAAGTTATTTTTCTTCAAATATCTCTTGCGTTTCTAACATTAATATGCTTAAGATTCTTAGGACATGCAAGTCAAAAAGTTATTTGAAATTAATCTTGATGATTGTAGAAAAGGGTTTATCTTTGAGTAAATTGATGAAATTAGTTTGTAAGAAAGAACAAGGGTTTCTTGAAAAGTGTAGAAGAAGACTAGACTGTCTCAAACTGTACCCACACAAAGGTGTACTCCTCAAAAAGATGAAGGCATGGGTAAAATTGCTTGGTAAACAAATCAAAGAGAAGACCATGTCTTATGATTTGACAAATAAGCATGAAGTATGTTTCATGATGCATTCTGCCCTGAAAGTGATGGACACATGTCTATGGTATCTTGATAGTGGCTGCTCAAGACACATGACTGGAGATAGCACTCTCTTCAAAACATTTGAACCCAAGAAAGGTGGTAATGTCACTTTTGGTGATGGAACCAAATCCCAGATAAAGGGAAAGGGAATCATCTCCCTACCAAGGCTACCTGAAATTGCAAATGTGTTACATGTGAAAGGGCTAAGAGTGAATCTATCAAGCATAATTTAGATTTGCAAGCATAATTTAGATTTGTGATCAAGACTTTATGGTGCTGTTCTTAAAAGGAAAGTGTCTAGTTCTAAATGAGTTAGGTGAGCAACTCAAAAGCGGGATTCATACATTGGACAATTGCTATGGTTAAGTTATAGATGTTGAGATTGTATGCAACAACATTCGAATGCCAAATGAGGATTTATGGCATCAAAGGATGGGACATGCTAGCTACAAGCAACTATCAATTGTGTCAAAAAATAAAGCCGTCCTAGGGATGCCTAAACTCAGCAAGGTTGTAAATGTTGTATGTGGACCTTGTCAACTTGGAAAACAGATGAAAGCTCAACATCATGCTACCTTGACCACAACCATAGCAAGATCTCTCAAGCTTCTTCATGTCGACCTCATGGGTCTAACAAGAACAGAATCTCTTGGAGGAAAGAGATACAACATGGTGGTGGTAGACAACTTCACCAGATTCACATGGGTTATTTTGTTGAGATCAAAGTTCGAAGCTCCTTAACAAATAGAGACATTGTGTAAAAGCTTGCAGAATGAGAAAGGGTTGAAAGTTAATCGAATTCGAAGTGATCATAGGAAAGAGTTTGAAAACTCTTAACTGGAGTCCTTCTGTTTAGAGGCTGGCATAGCTCAAGAATTTTCAGCCCCTATCACTCCTTAAAAAAATGGTGTTGTTGAATGGAAGATTAGAGTTATTCAAAAGATGGCCAGAGCTATGATACATAACAAGGATGTGGCAAAAGACTTATGGGGTGAGGCAGTTAACACTGTATGTCACATTGTGAATTAAGTGTATTTTAGACAAAGTGCAAAGAAGACTCCATATGAATTGTGGAAAGGAAGAAAACCAAATGTAAAGTATTTCAGAATATTTGGTATCACATGCTTCATTCTAAAGGATAGAGAGAATGTGGGAAAGTTTGGCACTCGAAGTGATGAAGGAATTTTTCTTGGCTATTCCTTCACTAGCAAAGCATACAAGGTGCTAAACAAAAGGACTAGAAAGGTTATGGAAATTGTCAATGTTGTGATAGATGAAGCATTAACGTCTGATTCCTTAAAAGATGTTGACCAACTACCAAAGTTTGTTTTTCCTTTGACACTTGAGAATGATAAAGGCGTAGGTGAACAAGATTCTTCTCCCTCTGCCTCACTTAGTGCTATACAAATCTCGGAATACTCTTCTACATTATTTCAACCTGATGATCACATGGAAAGAGAACCCTCATATAGAGTTAAACTAAATCATCCTCCGGATGTGATCATGGGAAACATGAATGAATTGACCTTGAGAAAGTGTATAGTTGATAAATATGTGGCTAACTTTGTGTCTTACTCATGTTACTTGTCTCAGGTTGAACTTGCCAAGGTTGAAGATGCCCTTCAAGATGAAAGTTAGGTAGAAGCCATGCCGATGAACTTCATTAGATACACTCAAGTAGAAGGAGTATATTTTGATGAAATCTTCGCTTTTGTAGCTTGCATTGAATTCATACGAGTCTTAATTGCATTAGCTTGTCATTTGAAGTTCAAGCTATATCAAATGGATGTGAAGAGTTCCTTTTTGAATGGATTTCTTAAGGAGGAAGTCTATGTAGCACAACCCAAGGGATTTGTTGATCCACACTTTCCAAATCATGTGCTTTATCTTAGTAAGACTCTCTATGGATTAAAGCAGGCACCTAGAGCATGATATGATCGTCTCACTGAATATTTGGTGTTGAATGGATTTTCAAGGGGACAAGTTGATCGAACATTGTTTGTTAAGAAAGTTAATGGAGAATTGGTTGTAGCTCAGGTCTATGTGGATAACATCATCTTTGGATCTACAAAAGTTGAACTAGCTCATTCCTTCTCGAGCATGATGCAAACTAAATTCGAGATGAGCATGATTGGTGAGTTGAATTACTTCCTCGAACTACAGATTCGACAAAATGACTCAGGTATTTTCATCTCTCAATCTAAATATGCTACTTGTGAAAATGTTTGGTCTAGAGTCAGCTAGCTCTGTTAGAACTCCTATGAGGCCAAATGTGAAACTCACTGTTGACTTGTTAGGAAAAAGAGTTGATCCCTCTCTCTATAGAAGCATGATAGGTAGTATTCTTTACCTTATTGCAAGAAGACCTAACATTAGCTACAGTGTAAGAGTGTGTGCTAAATATTAAGCTAATCCTAAAGAATCTCACATTATTGCAGTAAAGCAGCGTATTATCAAATACGTTAAGTTCACTAGTAGTTTTGGAGTTTGGTATGATAAGGACACTAATGATGTGTTAGCTGGATATTCTGATGCGGACTGGGCAGGGAATGTTGATGACCATAAGAGCACTTTTGGTGGGTGTTTTTACTTGGGTAATAATCTTGTCTCATGGATGAGTAAGAAGAAGAATTCCATCTCTCTCTCCATTGATGAGGCAGAATACATTGCTACTAGTAGTTGTTGCACTCAACTCATTTGGATGCAAAAACTTCTTCTTGATTATGGTATTTGTAAAAACATCTCACCATATATTGTGACAATACTAGTGCCATAAATATATCTAAAAATCCTATTCAACACTCTTGAACTAAACATATTGAAATCAGACATCACTTCATTCATGAGTTAGTTGAAGATGGCATTCTCACTCTTGAGTTCATTCACACTAATGATTAAATAGTTGATCTTTTCACAAAACCCTTAGATGGTAGACGCTTTGAATTCTTGCGCCAAAACATAGGTGTTATCTCCTTAGAGTGATTCTCTTCTCTTCCTTCTCTTTTTCCATGCATATGCATTTCTAGTTTTTGTTGCTATTTATTGTGTTGTTTGTTGGTTTGTTTTTTGTTTTCAATAAAAAAAGGGAAAATTTTGAAAAATACAAAAACAGTGTGTATGTGTATACTGGTACTTGTGTACCTTGGATGGCCTTTGAAACAAATTTTCTCAACTTTGTATCTCTTGTAGCTTGGATGAGCATCCTCATGCACAACTAAGCAATGTGAGATTTGTGGCTCGTTTATGTGATTTGTATGATTTGGTTAATCTTTTATCATTCATATCTTTATCACTCTTTTTAGCGGGAAGCACTAAAAAATCCTAAGAGAAAGGCATAAATAACTATCTCACCACTAAAACTCGTTAATCATAAAACATCTGTGTACAATTCATTAAAGCCGTGCTTGGTAAGGTGTAGCACTTGCATAGCAAGAATAAGATGTTTGACCTACATAATTGGGTATTTCTTTTCTCTCTTATATACCATTGCATATTATGTCAGTTTATGTTTTTAAAGAAAAATATGCAATGAACATGAAAAGTAAAAAGAATCACAATGCTTTTAAATATGGTTGAAAGCTTGTTTCTAGGAGATGTGGAAGTTATATGATGTACCTCAAAGATGATGGTCCCCATCAAATAGTTATGATTATGTGTGGATGTATTTAATTCTCTTATATCATTACTCTTCATATAATCTAACACTTATGCTTTCTTGCAAAAGTTTCATACACAACACATATATACTCTTTGCTACTCTTGATACTATTGTACAGGTGCAATGTAATTTGTCCATCACAAGGAATACATGTGGTAGTATAAGCTTACTAAATTGTCTTAACTTGTTTTTGAAAATAAAATTGGTTAGACTTATTTAGTGTGTGTTTTGATCTAAGAATGCTTTGCATCTAGAGTTGTTGATGTGTTTGAGTGCTCAACATGCTTCATTGTTGCTTGGTTTGGTGTTTATCTTGGTTGCATTCATCTTATGTGTTTTTTCCTCTTTGAAAAACCTAGTTTTTGTATGCTCGATAGAAGCTTGACAGTAGCTTGATAGAAGCTCGACACCTCTCGACACAAGCCTCTTCTATCGAGGTTTTCTAGGGTTTTTCTTGACACCTCTCAATAGATAGCCTGTTCCAACGAGCCTTTTTTTTTTTTTTTCCTTAACTCTCTGTCTAGCTGATAGAAGCTTGACACATTCTCGATCCATCAAAGTAGTTTAGCCATCGACACATCCTCGATACCTCTCGATCTATCGAGTTTTTGTTCTTGATACTTCTTGATACTTCCTCAGCCTATTGAGATGCATATTTCTATATATATTTGAGGTTGACTAGATTAACTTCTTTCTCAAATATCACAATATCTTTCTCTTCTCTCTTGATCCAATCACCTTCTTTTCACTAAAATCCTTCTTCCCATCAAGATTTCGGCCCATTCCAAGCTTCAATCCTTTGGTATATACCCTAAATCTTCTCTCTTTCTCCTTGTTTTTGTGACCAAGGTTTTAGGTTTTGGGAAATTTTTGGGATTTTTGAGTTTTTGTGAAAATTTTTGGGTTGGGTTTTGTTGATATGTTATCACATACTCTTGCATTGCATTCCCTAGCATTACAACAATATTTCATGCATTTTAGGTTTGTGTGACTAATTATATCTTGTGAGTGCTGTAGTTTTGATTGTGTTTTTGCCCATGATGCAATTTTGGTTTGCATGTAACATGTTCATGCATTACCATGCATTGCATTTCTTTTTCCTTCTTTCCTGAGCATCTTCTCAACTATGTTTTCTTTTTTCTTTTCCTTCTCATTTATATTTCTGACTATGGCACCCAAAAAGTATGTCCCTTTCAAGAACCCAATCACTCGATGTGGTTCTTCTTCTTCATCTTCTTCATCATCTTCTCTTCCCTCTATTTTTGCTAGGGATAGGTTCCATGATTTAGAATCCTAAAAGGATTTTGAGGAGAACTTTAGTGACAGGGTGATTCATTTGGAATGCTAAATCATTCTGTTTGATTTCCCAGACACTCTTCTACTCGGTGTGTTTAGCACTTGGGGTTGGGAATCTCTATATGAGAAACCCTTGAGGTGTCCCAGTGTGTGTATACATGAGTTCTACTCTAACATACACGCTATCGATACCTTTATTTATTGGTTTACTACGGTATTAAGAGGCACACGAGTTGTAGTTACCTTGGAGCTCATTTTCGAGGTACTATACATTCCTAGGGTAGCTCATCTGGATTATCCTAGTCATCCTCGTCTCTGTTTTATCTCTTGAGATGAGTTAGCCATACGTTTCTGTGAAATGGCCAAAGTGTGGGTTGGACTTCAAAACTTCACCACCACTAACTTTGCTAAGGGTCCTTGGATCCTTAATATAGTGATGACCTTTATTCTTACTCCACGGTTACACTATAGCACTATCACTGAGTCTCGTGCTCATTTTCTTTTCTCTCTCTTAGAGGGTCTCTCTATAGATTTTCCTTCACATATGATAGTATCTATGATAGATATCTATCAAGACACAGCTACATATGATAAGCTAATTTTTCCTTTGGCTATCACACACATTCTCGCACACTTGCATGTCACTATTCCTTTTACTCCTTCCTTTTTTCCGATCATGGGTGCCATTACTCAAGGATTTATCTGGAGGAGTGATGCACAGTTGGCCTCAAGGCCAAGCGACCTCGTGATGAGTCCACCCCCTCTCAGCAGGAGGAGGCTGCTTTTTGTGTTGCTGAGGATGCTGCTTACGTTACTCGACCCTTTTCTTCATCTGCTTTATCCTCATCTTCTAGAGTAGAGGCTTCGCTTGCTACCATCTTGGGTCAACTTCAGCACATGCGTGCTGATTTTGGTAGTCTTCTTGACCATCTTTCTGATGTGATGTGTCAGATGAACACCAGGATTGGTCGCATCACTCGCTGTCAGTCTCGTCTTGGTGGATTTGCTCCCCGAGCCTGCTGAGGATTCTTCTGATGGTGGAGATGATGATGATGATGCTTTTGACTCTTCTAGTAATGATAAGATGACTGTTTCTCAATGATTCACCCTTTGTCACTCGTGACAAAAAGGGGAAATAGTTTTGGTTATGAGAGAGTAGTCATGTTGTTAGTGAGGTTTTGATGTATTTTTCTCACTTCATGTACCATGGTCTTGTGACCATTTTACATACATTGTACTCTTTATATATATATATATATGATGTATGTTTCTTCACCTTTATCTTACATGTGTTGTTTCTTTTCTTCCTTTATACACATGTTTCTTCTTTTCTACAACTTGTCTATGTTTCACACTTGATGCCTTGATGAATCTTGTTTAAGTGTTTCGGATAAGACACGTTGCAACTCTATCATGCCATGATCTCTCTTCTTGCAAAATTTTTCAAGAGTTCATTGTATTAGTTAGACTTATGTAATTCTCTATGTAATAGTTACGGAGATTATTGTCTATACTTCTCTCATAATTATGCTTAGTGGTTTCGTCACGGATTGCCAAAGTAGGAGATTGTTAGGGTCATATTTTTTTATGTAATTGGCTAATCCTTTGACAAAACACACTTTGTTTGTAAATTGGGTAGATCTAAGTTGGGTTTGATACATATCAAGTGGTTGTATTAAAGATATGAAAATTGATCCAAGGAATAAGTGGTTGTATTAAAGACAGATAGCTCGACAGAAAGTTGCTATCGAGACTTAATGGGCAGCTCGACACAAGCTCGATCTTTACGAAATCAAAATTTCCAGATCTTAATTTCAGCCCATGTTGATGTATTTGTTTAGGGTTTTTTTTTCCTCACAATCCTAGACATATATAAGGCTTATTTTAAGAGTTGTCACACACATATACAATGAACAAGAATTTATTTTTTCTCAGTGAGAAGCTATTGCGTTTTTACACCGTAGGGTTTTGTAACCAAGTGCTTTTTGATTTTCATTGTTGATGAAGCGAAGAACTTTACAGCCAACAATAACCATTCAAGTTGCTGGAATTAGTCAAGTACGGGGATTCGTGCAAAAGGGTTAGTCACAGATTGAAGATTTGTGAATTAAAGGAAAGAAGGCTTTTACAAGATTAAGTCCAATTGGGTATTGGAGCAAATGTTCAACTGTAGGTTGGTATTTTGGGATAGACTAGGGTAGTGGTAAGATTCCTTATACTTGTAACCGCTTGATTGTTGATTAGTGGATTTTTGGGAGTGGTGATATTAAATTCACCCGGTGGGGGGTTTTTGCCTTCCGAGAAGTTTTTCCCATTGGTCAACAAATCACTGTGTCAATTTAATTTCCGTTGTATTTAGTTTAATTGTTGATTTGTTGGTGCCTCCACGATTTGCATGTAGGGAATTGAATAATTAGCTGGGGTTAAGCTATCTTAACCCAATATATCTAATTGGTTTTTTTATAACGAAATTATCTAATTGTTAATGATGCATAATTGTAAATTCATTTTATTAATGATAAAAAATATATCAAACAATCCGTTAGGTGGAGCAAGACAATATTGTCATCCAAATTCTGAAGAAACCAAACTTTTAACATTGGGTATAAAATAAAAAACAAAAAAAGTGTCATGCCAAACATACACTCATGATGCAGCTTACGAGTCATTTGGATTTTCTCTTGTTAGTAGAGGTGATAAATTTCTGGCAAGTAGTAACCATTTTCTTTGTTCTAAAGAAACAGAACATGATGTTCTCCATTTCACGATTAAGATTTTATTTTTTGAATCAAAAGGTGTACAAGGTGCCACTCCATCTAGAGGTAATCTTGGTAAATTATTCAACCTTCTAGATAGTGCATTTGCTGCAAAATGATTCTAGATTCCCCAATCGACTTTATAATCAAGGAAAAATGGACCATGATTTTCTAATTTATACTATCATGCATGGGTTTTTATATAGAAGGAGAAGATCCAATCCATTCATTTTATATATAATGGCAGATAGGATTTTGAATACTAGAATTATCTTTTAAGGCTTTGGAAGATGTTCATAAGGTATATCTAAAGTGATTTGAAGACTAAGAAAAGAAAAAAAAAAAAAATATATATATATATATATATATACACACACTAGGATGACTTTTGGCATTACGAAACCCCCAGCCAGGATGGGTGCTGGTGGACTTACTTTTACAATTTCATTTTGTCTGCATTTTAATCTGTGAAGTAGTTTACTTTTGGATTTTGAAATCTTATTATATTTGCATTAAGTTTTTTGAACAAAGGAAATATTAAAATTTTAAACTTGAATAATATTTCCGATCTCATAATTTAAGAGGACAGTGGGTCGTTCTGTAGGGCTTGACTTCTTCATAGTGGGCAAAATTAACTTATTATGTTATTTAATAGTTAAACCATATATACTAATTCAGCTCTATCATATGCTTGCAAAGCATTTCAAATAAAGAACTAAAGAAGGCACTTATTGGGGGGAAAAAGTAAAGAAGTAAAGAAGCTGAAAAATTGGTAGCGACAGCCTAGAATTTAGGAACCTATCTTCTTCATAATAATTTTGTTAATTACCTGAAGAAATAATAATCATTGATTTGTTTTATTTGCAGCTCTAGTAAAGCTTAGGCATGTTCAGATTCCGCCCGCAACCGACTAAACCGGTCTGCACCGATCCGAACCGCACCCATTTGAGCTTCACCGGAGGTGTATGGTGTGGTGGTCGGAGACGATTTATGAGTACCGACGACGGCCAGTGAGGCAAGCGGTTATGGGTTTTGCATTCCAACGAGTAACCGAACCGACCGCCATGTGTGTATATATATGTATATATAGATATATAATCATGTTTCAGTTTTAAAATATAAGAAATTTCTAGAGAGAGAGAGAGTACCAATGCATTAGAGAGGATAGGCATGAAACAGTGAAACCGTGAAAGCGAGACTCAGAGGCGTGTAAGTGAGGAAGGAGAAGGAAGAAGAAGAAAAATAGGGTTAAGTTAAATGATACAAAACGACATCGTTCCATTTATTTATTTATTTAAAATCTGCTCTCTAAAACGATGTTGTTTTGGAACTAATAATAATTTTAATATTAGGTTCAAAACGGCGTCGTTTAGTATCAGATTTTTTTATTATTATTATTAAAAGGTAGATCGACGTCGTTTAGTTAAAACCTAGTTTAAATATCTGAATCTCTTTTAATTCCTCTCTCTTAAACTTTCATCCGCCTCCTCTCTCTCTCTCTCTCTCTCTCTCTCTCTCTCTCTTTCCCCTCAGCCGCTGCCATTGCCATCACCGTCGTCTGCCACTCGATGCCACTGTTCTCCATGGTTCGCCTCTCCTATCTACTCTTTGTCACAATTATTATCTAGATATCTCAAGAGAATGTTTTGATGCTTAATACCTTCCTAGTTACTATTCTTCTCCTTGCTATGCTTTCTTCCAGGTTTGTGAATTTATATAATGCTTAAAATATACTTGTTTCTCCTTTCAATGCTTTTTAGAAGATGGATAATTTGTTTGAAAATTTAGTATGGGTATTAGAGAAATATTTTGAAAATGTTTGTCTGGTTTGTTTTTGAATATTTGGGTTGTTTGATATTTCTAATTCTATGTGGATTGCTTGATGATTCTAAATGTCATTTGGTTTTTTTTTTTTTTTTTAATAATTATTTGTTTGTTTTATTTTTGCACCAAATTAACCTTACCATACCGCCATGGTCAACCGAACTTGGTAAAGACCGGTTCCTACCCTTCACATGTGAGGTGCAGCCAAGTATAAGGGGAAACCGCACCCTATAGGTGTGGTGCAAAATCTCCCCCCATAATCGGCCGCACCGCACCATGTATAGGCCTAGTAAAGCTTGAATTTCACTAAATCTATCTAGACTCAATAATACATTGTCTAACCAGGATGTATATATATGGTAAAAAAAAAAAAGGAAAAAGAAGAAGTTTTAGATAATTAAGTTAACATGGACGCAAATCTTATTCAAGAAAAGGTTTCTACAAAGTTTCTCTGAACTAGGGAGGTGACTCACGCAACCCTAGCCACCAGGAGAATACCTTGTCTACTCCTTGTGAGTGAGGCGATAAGGCTGCTGATAAGGCTGCTGCTCTTAGGATGTGCAGAGTACGAGTAAGAGATAGAGTCTCTACCGAGTCTGTGGAAGAAACTTTCTTTGTCAGAATTTGAGGGGAATCGTTTTGTTGTGGAGGAGGGTGATGGGGAGAGCGAGTACTTCTTGGCAACGGGGTTTTACACAGGGCGGATGCTGAGTATGGAGGCAATTGCTAAAACTTTTAAGGGTATATGGAGAACTAGAAGAGGTTTTGAAGTTAGGGACATGGGTGATCATAGGGTGCTGTTTATTTTCAGGGATGAAGGGGATGTGGAGCATGTTATGAAAGGAGAACCTTGGACTTTTGACAAACACCTTATGGCTTTGAAAAGGGTTAAAAAACATACAGATTTAAGTTAGCTGAAGTTTGAAACTACTTGTATGTGGGTTCAAGTGCACAAGTTACCTATAGGGATTTCTTCTAGTGTTGCAAAGAGTATTGTTTCTGTAGCAAGTAAGGTGTTTGAAAATAATCCTGATAAAGAGGTGTATGAAGGCATCAACTTTGCTCGTGTTAGGGTGGGAATTGATATTGCTAAACCGTTGTGCCGAGGAAGAAAATTAGCTCTAAGGGATGGTCAAGACAGTTGGGTATGTTTTAAGTATGAGAGAATGCCTAATATATGTCATTGGTGCGGCAAGCTTACTCACATGGATAGGGAATGTCCAATATGGTTGAAGGGCAAGAATACATTGAAGGAAGTTGAACAACAATTTGGGCCATGGATGAGGGCTACAACACCAAATCTAGCTAGGAAATCGGTGGTTAGGGTGGCTGGTTTTGAAGAGAATGAGAGTGAAACAGAGGACAGTGGGCAGGACAATGAAGTTGTGTGACAGGACAGTGGTGACAATCATGAACCTATGGTCTTTTCCCATGACACAGTCAATCCGATTCTGGTGAAACAAGTGGAGACGCGGGATGACATTGAGGTGGAGGGGACTGGGCCTAGGGGAAGTCTCAATACACAAGAAGTGGAGGGTGATTGTGATGTTACACTATGGACTAGTCCAGCTCTAGTTAGAGCGACTACCGGGGGTGTTGGTGTTAGTGACAAAGAACCTTCACGGCTGGACTTTGATACTCAATTACAGGAAATTGACAAGAAAATTGCGATATTTGATTCAAGTGAGGGTGGGTCTAAGGAAGGTGAAAAAAGAGCAAATACTAATATGGGTAGGCAACCAACTCGGTCTAGTACAATAGAGGGTTTGGGTGATTCATTAGTAGAGCAGCAAGATATATTGAAAGAAGGGAAAAGACAGACCAAAAGTGGGTACACACGGTCAACTATTAGAAACCAAGCAAAAGGGAAGGGTGGTTTCTCCTCTCGTAGTCCTCAGGAAGGCAGGAGGGTGACTTCTTTAAAGAGAACTTTTCAAGATTTAGAAGGGGAGGGCAAGGAGACAGATTTTAACAAAAAGCAAAGAGGGGTGGAATTTGATGATTTAACGGTGGAGGCTGGGTCACAACCCGTCGACAGCCATGAATCTGTTAGCGTGGAACTGCCGGGGGCTTAGGAACCGCCGTGCAGTTGATGAGCTTGGGGAAATTATCCAAGAAAAAGATCCCGGGATTGTGTTTTTGTTTGAAACATGGTCCATTAAGGAACACATGGAGCACATTAAATTGAAGCTAAATTTTGATGGTCTGTTTACGATGACTAATGAAGCTAGAGGTGGTGGATTGGCTTTGATGTGGAAAAATAGTAGTGATGTTTGGGTAGATAGTTCTTCCTATCATATTGATGCCATTATTAAGGGGGGTACAAAGGAGGCATGGAGATTAACAAGTTTTTATAGAGAGCTGGAGACGAGCATTTGAAGTGAAGGTTGGAATATGTTGCGTATGTTAGGGTCAAAGCCAAAACTTCCATGGTGTTGTTTCGGGGATTTCAATGAATTATTACAAGTGGAAGATAAAAAGGGGGGCGCACCATGAGCTCATAATCTCATGCAAGCTTTTAGGGACGTTCTTGATCTTTGTGGGTTTGTGGATTTAGGCTATTCTGGTCCAGACTTTACTTGGCATGGGTGACGTAGGGGGGAGTTGTTATCGGAAAGGTTGGATCGTGGGGTTGCCAACTACAAATGGCTTGCTCGGTTCCCGGCAGGAAGGATTAGGCACTTGAATAGTTTTACTTCAGACCATCGCCCAATTCTTTTATCTTTGAATTCGAATGGGGAGCACCAAAGGTGGAGACGAAAGCCTTTCTGTTTCGAGGCTATGTGGTTAACTAGTTCGGAGTGTAATGGTATAATTTCAAGAGCTTGGGTGGTTGATCAGGAAGGCATTCCCATGCACGTGGTTTCAAAAAAGTTAAACGAATGTAAGAAGATGCTTACGACGTGGAACCGTGACCACTTTGGTAATGTTTTGAAAAAAATAAAAAATCTAAAGGAGCGGCTTTGGAGGGCTGAGAAAGATTCGGTTAGATCTGGGGATGCTGTTTTGGTGGATTGGTTGAAGAAGGAACTCAATTAATTATGTGCTCAATAGGAGAAAATGTGGCAACAACGGTCTCGTGTTCAGTGGCTACAAAATGGGGACTAGAATACTAAATTTTTCCATGGTGTCTCGACCCAACGAAAGAGAAGGAACTTTATAAAGGGGCTGCGTGATGAGAATGGAACTTGGCAGGAAAATGAGGTGGTGGTTTCGAGTTTGTCGACGTTTACGACTTCCAATCCTTGCGACCTTGAGCGGAATTTGGATAGAGTTCAACCGGTGGTGACTGAGGAGATAAGGGTCACCTTGGTTAGGCCTTTCAATGTGAAGGAGGTGGAATGTGCTATTAAGGATATGGCTCCGTTAAAGGCCCTGGGTCTGGATGGGATGCCGCCCTTATTTTATCAAACTTATTGGACCGATGTAGGTATGGATGTCTCTTAGGCTGATCTTTCTTGTTTAAATTCTAGATCCATCCTGAAATCTATAACCATACTTTCATCACCTTAATTCCAAAAGTCCAAAATCTTGAAAGGGTGTCTGATTTTAGGCCTATTTGCCTGTGCAATGTGATTTATAAGATTGTTAGTAAAGTTATTGCTAATCGTCTCAAACCTTTACTGGATTCTACTATTTCTGAAACTCAGAGCGCCTTTGTTGCAAATAGGCTTATCACAGATAATGTCTTAATTGCTTATGAATCTTTGCATCATATGAAGAATAATTGTTCAGGTAAGCAGGGCTACATGACTCTTAAGCTGGATATGAGCAAAGCGTATGATAGGGTGGAGTGGGCTTTTATGGAACAAATCCTTTTAAAATTGGGTTTCCATGAAGATTGGGTTGCTTTGTTAATGGAGTGTATTACAACAGCGTCCTATTCAATTCTGGTTAAGGGCATGTTTAGACCTTCAAAGGTTTAAGGCAAGGGGATCCCCTTTCGACTTATTTATTTCTTTTTTGGGCCGAAGGCTTAAACACAATCTTGAATGAGGCAGCCTCAAAGGGTGAAATTCATGGTTTTTCTATTTGTAGGAACGGTCCGAAACTCACCCACCTCTTTTTTTGCAGACGATAGCCTTTTGTTTTGCAGAGCATCATTGAATGAGTGTGAAAAAATTCAAGAATTGTTGGGTTCCTATGAAGAAGCTTTGGGAAAAATGATAAACAAGAGCAAAACCACTCTCTTTTTTAGTAAGAATACTGATGCATAGACTATAGAGGAAATAAAGCTGTCTTTGTGGGCCCTACCATTCAACATTATGAGAAGTATTTGGGGTTGCCTTCCTTTGTTGGTAGAGGGAAAAAAGCTTGCTTTATGCAAATAAAGGAGCGGATTTGAGCAAAGATGCAAGGGTGGAAAGCGAAGCTGCTATCTCAGGCCGGAAAGGAAGTTATGATAAAAGCAGTAGTTCAATCTATGCCTACCTATTCCATGAGTGTGTTCAAATTACCTCTTGGTCTTTGTAAAGTTATTGAAGCAATGATCCGGAAGTTTTGGTAGGGGCAAGGAGAGACAAAAAAAATCCATTGGGTGAAGTGGAGTACCCTTTGTCCGTCTAAGTCGGTGGGGGAAATGGGTTTTAGAGATATTTAGAATTTCAACAATGCTCTTCTTTCTAAACAGGTGTGGCGCCTATTACATCATAAAGACTCTTTACTTTATAAGGTCTTTGCCGCAAAATATTTCCCCAATGGTAGTATTTTGGAAGCGCCGGTTCATCCACGGTGTTCTTTTGCTTGGAGAAGTATTTTACAGGCGAGGGACGTCATCAATAAAGGCGCGGTGTGGAGAGTGGGGAATGGGGAATCTATCAAAATTTGGGAGCATAAGTGGTTGCTCGAGCTCTCAAACAGTTTTGTTGTTTCCCTAAGAATTGATACTGAGGTTAGTTTTGTGAAGGACCTATTTGTGACAGGTAGAAGGGTATGGGATCCGGGTCTTGTGCAGTGACTTTTTCTGCCTTGGGAGGCTGATTTAATCCAAGGAATCCCATTGTGTCAGGAGCCCGTAGCTGACTTGTTGACTTGGCCTTTCACACTTTCTAGGGACTATAGTGTGCGGAGTGCTTACCATATGTTGGAATCAACTGCAAGGAGTGTCAATCCGGGGTCATCTTCAGGGGATGGACAGAGCAAGATTTGGAAGAAGATATGGAAGATCAAAACTCCAAATCAGATTTGGAATTTCATTTGGAGAGCTGCTCGTGATTCTTTACCAACCAAGCAGAATCTTCGATATCATCATGTACCTATGGAAGCTTCCTGTCCTACATGTGATGAGCACTCGGAGTTGTTAGTTCATTGTTTGTGGTTGTGTGAACATGCCCAGGTTGTGTGGAAGTCCAACATTAATTTTGTTCGTTTTACAGGAAGTAGTATAGAAGTTTTCTTGATTTATTGGAGGAAGTATTGGTCAATGCATCAGAATTTCAGGTTGCTTTGTCCTCGACAATCTCTGGGTGTCTGTGGCAGAGGTAAAACATAGTGAGGGAGAATCAACCTACTTGGTCGTTGCTGGAAGTGGGTGAGAGGGCAACCTCGTTGGTTGAGGAATTTCTAGACCTAAGCAGAACAGGTGCGTTGCTGAGAAGCTCTAGTGTTCAGGAGGGTTGGTCTCGTCCTCCAGTGGGTGTCTTCAAGGTGAATTTCGACGCTGCCCTGTTTAAGAATACGGGTAGTGCAGGCATTGGAGTGGCGATTAGAGATTCTGATGGTGAGATCATTGCGGCATTATCTTAGAGGATTCCGCTTCCTTTTTCTGTAGAAATGGCAAAAGCCATGGCTGCCCTTTGTGCACTTCTTTTTGTGCAAGAACTGAGTCTCTACAAGGCGATGTTGGTAGGTGATTGTCTCAGGGTGGTCTCGGCGTTGAACTCTTCGGCCAGCTGCAACACGATGTATGGAAATGTGGTTGAGGAAACTCGTCGTCAAGTTAGCAAATTTCATTTTTGTAGTTTTTCTCATGTGCGTCGGGGTGGGAATAAGTTAGCCCACGCCCTTGCTAGAAGAGCAGTTTCATCTGCGGGTTTAGATGTTTGGGTAGAAGAACTAGCCCTTGATTTGGAGAGTGTATTCCAAACTGATTACCTTAATTTATAAGAGCTTACCTTTTTCTCAAAAAAAAAAAAAAAAAAAAAGTTAACATGGACTCTTTTGGGGGTGCTAATATAATTATCTAAAACTTGGGATAGATTTACAAACGCTTTGCCACCGCGCACTCTTGGTGTGGTGGTTACTTCACAAGTATAAATGCTTGTGGGGTGTGGGGGGTAAGGGACATGGTTCAAGTTTCTAGAAGGGAGTTTCACACACATATACACTTATATTAGGTTAGAGTAAAAATTTTATCTTGTAAAAAAAAAAAAAACAAACGCTTTGCCAAAGTTTTAGATAATTATCTAACGAAGTTTTACATGAATATTAGGAAATATTAAACAAACGCTCTGCCAAAGTATACACATAACACACGGCTCCACCCCCTTTTGCACCGATACAGATCTTGATTGACTTTTTAAATAATTCTCTAGTATAAGTACAACATTTCTCTATGTGAGTGAAGTCTCACACTGAATAAAGATGAAAAGAATTAGTAGTTTATATAACATAATTGAGCAAATACTTATTGAGCTTAGGCTTTTTGGGTTAAAATGTGCACCCCTTTAGCCATGTTATATTAATTATCTAAAACTTAATTATCCTCAGCCCATGTTAATATAATTAGCCTCAGCCTTTTTTTTTTTTTTTTTTTTAACATAACAACTTCTACACAACGTCCTTCTAAAAAAAAAAAAAAAAAAACTCTTTCTTGAGAACGTCTCCCTTTTTTTTTACATACACCTCATGGACTTTTTTTTTTTTTTAATTATTTTTTTATAAACTTCTTGAGTATTTTTTTTTTTTTTTGGGTTTAGTGGTCGTATTTTATAGGAAAAAAAAAGTTTGTGTCTTTATTTTTTATATATAATTTTTATTTTGAAAATCTAATTTATAAGTAGATAAAGTATTTTGAAAATCAACAGGAGAGTGATCTTATTTTTTAGGCAATGTTTTAGTGAGAGTTAGAGTTGTATTTTTACCAAATTGTCCTTTAGTTTTGTCTTTACTTAAACATAGAGGTATAGGGGCATTTAAAAAAAAAAAAAAAATGAGGATCCCAAATAGGAAAAACCCCTTTTGGTACACAACCTCAACCTTCATTTAGATTGACCAATGCCTATATAATGTTGTAACAACTTTTATAACATAATGGAAATTTAAAATTCACAATTTAAACTAATACAATTTGAACATTCTGAACTTATTTGACTTTCCCTTGAATATTTTTAAAGTAACCTTGTTATCCTTATCCTTGTCATCAGTTGGCTTATCCTTAAGGCTCCCCCTCAAAATAAATATGTAGTGAAAACCAAATGCTCAGTTTGGTCCACAAAAGTAGTAAGTTCTTCTTCATAATTGGTTTGGTAAAGATATCATGATGCCACTTCGTTTGATGATAAGTCAGGGAGGCCATGCCCCCGTCCCCTATCCCCTATCCCCTCTTCCCTCGCCCACTGTCTACAATCTACACCAAATCCCTCGAGCTTGGTTTGATTGGTCTGGCTTATTCAGTATTTAATATTGTGGTCTCCTTGGCTTTTCACGTAATATTTATCCGCAACTATTTGAATTTTGTAATGGTCTCCCTAGAATTTTATAAAAGAAGTACTACATTTTTATTTTTATTTTATTTTGATAATTTGATTGGTTTTTTTGGAGTAGGGAAGATTTAAATCTTAAACGTCTTTGTTGAAAACACAAAAATGTGTCATTTTTTCTTGAGAAGAACAAAAATGTGTCACTTGAACTAAAAGACTCGGTAAAAATTATTACATTTATGTCAATGACAAATGCATCAAAATTTTCCCTATTATTACTCTTACACCATATGTTACTCATTAAATTAAAATGTATATATTTTTTTTTGAGAAACAAACACACACACACACAAGAGAGAGGGAAAGAGGTTTTAACACAAATAACAAATATTTTTAAAGTATATATTTTTAAAAAATAAAAAACTTTATAGAACTAATCAATGCATCATTTTTTTTTTCTCTTATTACTCTTATCCATACATAGCTCATAAACCAAAACATATTTAATATATATGTTCCTAAAATTAGATAAATAAATCTTTTTCTTAAAACAATTCTATATTTTCTAAAAACAAATTTTAATAAAGTGTAGGGACCAAAATAGTATTTTAGTCTTTTTTTTTATTAATTTTTATTTTGGTCTTTTTTTATTATTATTTTTTGATTTAGAAAATTAAAGATATGAACATTATATTTTTAAAAGAAAGGACAGTTTTTGATTTTGAAATATCATTCTTGCGTTTATCATTTATGAAATTTTTTTTAGCATTTTTTAAATTAACTTGTATATATTTAGCATGTAAAATATAGATGTGTATTACTTAAATTATTTAAAATTGATTAAATGTTTGTAAGTTTAATAATTTTTAAAATTAGTCTTATACTCTAACTTATTCAATAAAAAATCATGTCACATACATACTTTATAAGTTGTTTTTTGGATTAAATTTTTGTCCGATATATTTAGTTTAGACTTTGGCCCCTTTTGAAAAATTTTCTAGCTTCCCCATTGGGTGTAGGCTATAAAAAGCTGCTTGAGCATGCACCATAATTCAGCTTTCAAGGATATTGAAAACTAGATGGCCGCTATTACATAAAGACATGTTTAAAGAGATAGCCATGGAGGAACACGTTCTTCATGTTTAATGCAATCAAGCTCCCGTTGACGCGTGAGAGAAATAGTAAGAACAATTTGTGTGGGCGCAAGCGGCCATGACAAGTGGTCTTGTGGGAAATATGCCTCAGCCTAGAGTGGACCCTTATGTGAAAGATTGATCTTACAAGAGTATGTGTCCGGAGTTTAGGTATGGAGATGGAAATGTGTTATGTATCCAACCCAACCCGACCCATGGGTCGGCCTCCACTCATTGTGTTCCAAATCCTAATCCTATCAAAGGGTTTTCTAATAGGTTATTCTAAACTCACACATACACTAGCATGCATCTAACATCCAAACATGACATATTGTCCTACATTCAAACATGGCATACCCTAACATTCATCTAACAAATCATGTTTACAACCAAGGGTAGCAAACACATGAAGACAGAAACATATCACAGAAAAATCCCTAGGCAAAAACAAATCAATCATCACACCAAGGCATCAATGCATTTATCTAGCATATTCATCATAATCAATCAACTCATGTTCAAGAAATCAAATGGATGTTCACATAATTTATGCATGACTTGCCTCACTTACCTCACTGCATCATAGTACCTATGCATCAATGCATGTTCAAGTTCTCATGAATATTCATGTTGCTCAACCAAAGAATATAAACCCTATTATCAGTCTAATAATTAAACAAAGCAAATCATATTATTCTATTGAATTTAAAGCTAAACATGTGAAAAGTAGACTCAACAAGACCTAAATAGAGGATTAAAAAAAAAGCAAAACAACGAGTATGCGTGCGCAGTACATGAAGTATGCGTATGCATGCCACGAGTATGTGTACGCATGCATGAAGCATGCACACGCATACACGCCTATAAACATAGTTTTAAAGTAGCAACAAAACAACGATCAAACAAAACCTAGCATGCTTCTAATATATTAATTCAACTCTTCATTCAAAACATTGTGAGACACAACAAATCAAAAAAAAAAAAAAAATCATATTTCTAAGCATGCATAACATATAAAATCAAATTAAGAACAACAAGAACACAAGTTATAAAAATCAAAATTAAGGAGGAGCCATGGAGAGAGACTTACCTTGCTTATGGAACACAACTTGGTAGATATTTAACCGGCCCCTTAGTGCCCACACAACAAAATTGAATGATAATCAAGGGAATCAAATATATCAATAATCCATTAGTAATCACAAATCAAAGTAAAAAGATGTTCATGAAAAGCTTTAGAAAGAATGTTTGAAAAAAGTTTCTTGGAATGAGATAGATAGTTTTTGCCTTAAGACCACTAAAGAGAGGTTTTGAAGGACTCAAAAACGTGCTAGCTATTATGATATCTTATGATTCAAAGTGAGAAGATTTTCTTGGAAGTGTTTTAGTGAAAAAGACTTTCTCCAGCTAGGGTTTTAGTTTGGAGGTATAAGGTTGTATTTATATGCTCAAATTAGGGTTTCAAAACTCATTTAAAGGGCTTTGGACATTCCTAAGGGTCTAAGGCCCAGCCCCCATCAAAGAATGAAGCTTTGGGACCTTTGAATTGAAGTATGCATGTGCATGCTTCCAAACATGGGCACGTATACTCACCAAAATCCTAATTTTGACTACACTGATACCTTAATTTCAAATGGCCATAATTCACTCAATATAGTTCTAAATTATACAAAATTTATGTTCAAATTAAATCTCGGGATGTATACTTTCCAATGAAACAAACTTAATAAAAAATATTTATGGTTCAAAAGTTATGATAAAAAAGTGAGAAAATGTCATTTTTTAGCATCGTTTTCATTTGAGCACTTTTAAGTTGTGATTACTTCCAAACTATCAAAATAACTTCAATTCCTCTTAGACATATCAAGCTCATCATTGGGACTAGTGACTAAAGGTTATTAACAAGGCACAAAATGAGGTGTCTACATTTGTATTGTAGTAGGTTTCACAATATGGGAGAAACAAGATGAGCTTTGAGTCTCTCAAGAGAACCATAAGATTATTGGTGTTGTAAACCCATTTACTAATGACAACATTAATGTAGAAAGTATGAGGATCAAGATCTCATGTTTGATTTTATTGGATAGGTGCAAGTTCCTCAAGCATAGCATGTTTGAGAATTGTTTACACACCGTTTGGCTCACTTTGGGTCCTTTTGGCTACAATTATATATTTTGTAGAGGAATACCTTTTCTATTTGGTGATACTAGCTTGTGATTGAGTGAAAGAAGGTCTTGTAGTAGAAGAGGTTATCTCATGAGACAATCTTCATGGACCCATATCCAAATTCATTGGGTATTAGGTCTTCTTCATAGACCTATATTTTTCACACAAAATATAGGTCTATTAAGAATGCCTAAATCTAATACCTAATGAATTTTGACCTTTAGAGCAAAGAAAGGGAAATCATTTTTGGGCATAAAGAATGGCATAGACTTATTGAACAAAGAAGGAAAAAAGAAGAAGATTGAAAAATGATCTTTCGCGGGAAGGGTAAAATGGTCTTCCGCGAAATGCCATGGGATGGTGTACTGAGAGGGCCCAAGGATGACTTAAGACCCTTGCATATAGGAATGACATGAAATAGGCCACAAAAGGCCCAACCCCTTTGTATAAAGGAGTTAGAAGAAGTTGGAGGAACTTAGAACCTTTGTTGGGCAAAATGATGAGAACTTATAAGAGTGAATGTGGCAGAAGAAGATAATCCCAAATTTCAAATGCCGCTAAATGGGAGAATTAATAGGTTTCAAACATCGCAGAAGGAGATCTAATGGGTAAAGCAAGGTAGGAAAATGGGTTCACCCATTTGTATCCCTATCATACAAAGGAGGTTTTATTGTAGACACCGCATTTTGTATTCCTTATGGCTCGGGCCCCCGTTCCCTAATGATGTTGGAATTCTAAAGCCCAAAATTGGTTTAGGGCCCAATAAGATGAAAATTGACTTGAAGAAAGTGTTTATGGAAAATATAACTTATTTTTGGACTAAATAAACTATTTTTGGAAAAGAAAGACTGTAGACACTGCATTTTGTACCCGTTACGATTTGAACTTCCGTTCCCCAATAATGGTAAAATTTTAAAGCCCAAGGTTGGTTTAGGGTCCAATCAAGTTAAAATTGACTTGAGGAAGGTTTTTATGGAAAATATAACTATATTATGAGATAAATAAAAATATTTTTGGAAAATAAAAGTTGTGGAAACCCTAGGGCATGCGTATGTAGACACGCGTATGCATACGTATGCTCCAAACTACGTACGCAAGCTTCATGCATGCATATGCATACATGGGCATGCGTACACATGCTAGGGTTCAAAAAGCTATGAAAGGCAAGTTTTCTGCATTAAATTTGAGGTTTGGAATGAATCCCACATCATTCCGGAGCCATTTCAAATCCCCATTTTCTCAATATAAAAAGCCATACATGGTACATTTTCAAAAGACACAAAAAATCCTAAGGGAAAACTTAAAATTCACTAGAAATAGTGAATCAAAGAGGGAGTTTTTCACAAAACATCCTTGAGTCAATTTTTCTTCTGATTGGGGCCTTTTCTGGACTTAATCTTTGAGTTTCGAAGTTTACTAATCAATTTTGTTTGATTATAAATAGATTTGACTGAGGGGAAAGATTAAAATCAAGCCAAAGAGCTTTTGTTTTGAGCTATAAGTTCTAAACTTTCCTTTTCATTTCTTTGCTTTTTCTTGTTTTGATCTTTCTGTTTTCTTTGTTTGTTTTGTTTATTTATGTTGTAATATGTCTTCTTAGCTTACGTGTTCTTTGTTTTTATCGTTTAAAGCATGTTAGGTTGTTAGATTTTTTATTTTAAGTTTTTGGTCTATTTTTTGTTCTTGCTATTTTTGGGTTAGGGTTTTAGGTGTGTATGTGTACGCAAGCTTCTTGCATGCATACGTATACTCGAAGTATGCGTATGCATATAGCTGGGCCGCATACGCAAGCCCTATGTATGCGTACCCGTACTTAAGCGTAGAACCCTAATTCTACCTTTTCTACTTCTGTTTCTTTATTCTATTTATGAAATATGCCTATGTCTTGCCTTAGTTTATGCTTCTTAATTCTCTTCTTCTCTGTTTAAAGTGTTTGTTTGTTCTTCACATGTTAGATTAGGGTTTCCTTTCAATTAAATCTTTGATTCACCATGAACACGCATTCACATGATCATGCATTGATGTATAGGTGCTGTGATGTAGTGAGGTAAGTCATGCATTAACATAAACATGCATTTAGTTTGATATATGATTTTGTTTTGCTTTGTTGGAAATGAATATGTAAGTTTATGTGCCGTGCCTCAAATATGACAACATATTTGTTTGATTTATTGCCATGACCATGTTTTTGCCATTGGGAGTATGTAATGTCTTGATAGGAATATGCTAGGGTTTGTGATGTGATGATATGCATGATAGATGTATGCTAGGCTTGATGTGAGTTGCCACGATAGATGTATGCTAGGGTTTTTTTGGGATGATTGATGCCATATTGTATGCTTAGATGTATGCTAGTGTGTGTGTGAATTTAAGTTGCAATATTGAACATGCCTTTAATGAGATTAAGACGTAAGACACAATGAGTGGAAGTCGACCCATGGGTTGGGTGGGGTTGGGTGCCTAACACGTTCCCATCCCTATACCTAAACTCCGAACCCATACTTTGGTAGTAACATCAGTCCTTCCATGTAAGGGCACTATATATATGGTTCCTAGACCTAAACTAGGTGGCAACTCTATTTTCTTTTCTCCTCCCCGGTCCACTCAGCCGAGGCGTACTACCCCTTCCGAAAGGTGCGTTGCACCTATAGTGGCGACTCCACTAGGGATAGAGAGTTTTATTCCAATGTGTCCTATTTCTTAATCTTAATAAAGGCTTGTTCAATACTTGTTTGCACACACTTCTCTTGGTTCTTTTGTCCATTTTACCTCGGTTGGTGATAAGTGGGAAGATGAGTACGCTCCATTCAAGTTAAAGTCTTTCGAAGTTCATCCCACCAACTCACAATATGTGCCATTGCCTATGATGGGCTTTGAGTATGTTAATAATTTGCCACCAATCCATAAAGGCCCACTTAGTTGTGAGTGACCTACTGATCTGTCCTTTTATCTCTAGGGAGCCTACCCACACTTTGAGAGATCCTAGATCCTATCCATGGAAGAGAACCCTTTTTATATCTCTTGTTTGTTCAACCATATATTTTGTGTTCACTTAATTCTAAAGGACAAATAAAATATGTAAAAGCTTGAGGATGACCCAAAGTTATGGCATACCCTAAGATATTGGAATAAAAGAAAAGAAGTTCTCACATATAAGAGGCTTATCCCAAAATCCAATGGCATATCTTAACTTGAAAGGTTCATAAGACCATAGCCTAATTGCTATCATAAGCCCAAATCAAAAGGCCTCTTGAAAAAGAACCTTGGTCCTAGGGTAATAAACATGCTATGGACTTAGCATCCAACATCTTACAAAGCCAATATGAAATTCCCTAATCTTAGGCCTCCTTGTTGCATGCTTAGGCCCAAAATGATAAGCAATTCATGGACTTTGAAGAAAGGCTACAATATATTCTATCTAAAAGGCTACTTCAAAAAACATGATGATGATAATGAATGAAAAGAGGAAGAGCCCAAAGGTGATGGGTACATTGTAAGCCCATATTTGATACAAAGAGTTGAAAATCTCTAAGCACATTTTAATGAAACCCCACGAGAGTAAGATGAGTGCTTACTGTAAATTGACTAAAAGCCGAATGAAACAAGGGGCAAGGTTCATGAGAGGAAAGTAAGTGATTTTTTAATTAGGCCTTCATTAAAATGGACTTAAAGATTTTCTAGTGATAGGCTGAGAATGTATTGACCCTTTGTGATAAATTAACCAATTAATTAGGCAAGTGAATTAATTAAGTTAATTAACATGCAATATACGTGGTAGCACAAACAAATCACCAACTAAGTTAATATGCAACGAAAAATAAAGCTGACACGGTGATTTGTTTACGAATAGGGAAAACATCCAAGGTAAAAACCCCACTAGGTGATTTTAAGGTCACCACTCTCATGAATTTACTATTATCAATAAGCGGTTACAAGTAAAGGAATCCTAGTACCTATCCTAGTACCTTATAACAACCTGCAGTTGAACCCTTACCCTAATACCTAATTGGACTTGTTTTGTAGTGACAATCTTTCCTTTTAATGCATGGCTCCCAGTATGTGACTAATTAATCGATACATGGATCTCAGTATGCGACTTACGCACCAACTTGAGAAAAATATTGGCTGCAAAGTTCTTCAGTTCATCCACACGATGAAGATCATGAAGCTCCTTGGTTACAAAACCTTACGGTGTACAGACACAGTAGCTTCTTAAAAAGAAAGATGAACTAGGGACAACTGTCTCCAGTCACAATATGCTTGTGTAAAACCTTTTAATCAAGTTGTACTCACTTGCATTAGCTGTGACGGCCCTTAAAATAATCCTTATGTATGTTTAGGGTTGTGAGAAAAAAAGCTCAAACATCTATACACGGATTGGATGAAAATTAGAACTGAAAATTTGATTTTCATAAATCTCGATAGATAGGGTATCAGGAGCATTAGACTTGGATCGTAGAAGGATGACCCAAGTGTACCTAGTGAAGTCATCTACTACAAACATGATGTATCTCTTTCCACCAAGCGACTCAGTTCTGGTTGGACCCATGAGATCCAGATGTAGCAGTTCCAATGGTCTAGATGTAGCAGATGTCTGAGTGCTCGGATGTTTAGCTTTAGCCTATTTCCTAAGCTAACATGGTCCACACACCACATTGTTTAGTCTACTGAGCTTGGGAATCCCTAAAACTGATTCATGCTTAGATACAATTGTTATGTTTGTAACTAGCATGTTCCATCCTTTGATGCCATAGATCTTTGTTTGGCAAACGAATGCTATTGCACACAATATCAGCATCAGGGACTAAATCATAATAGTTGTCTAGAGTACGAACACCACTTATGAGTTTCTTTCCAGACTTATCCAACACAAGGCAGAATAGCACCATAAAGTCTTGATCACATATCTGACTTATGCTTAACAGGTTTACTTTCAGACCTTCTATATATAGCACATTTGCAATGTCTGGCAGTCTCAGTAGTGAGATGGTTCCCTTTCCTTTAATCTGTGATTTTCTCCCATCACCAAAAGTGACATTACCACATTTCTTAGACTTTAAAACCTTAAAGAGAGATCGGTCTCCAGTCATGTGTCTTGAGCAACCGCTATTAAGGTACCACAAGCACATGTCCATAACCTTAAATGTGGACTTCATCATGAAGCACACATCATGCTTAGATGACAGATTAGTAGGAATGGTGTTTTCTCTCATTTGCCATTTATGAACAAAGTTTTTAACTTTCACTCTTCTCAGGCGAACTCTTATCCACCATTTTATTCTGAGACAATCTAGTTTCTTCTTTGTCAAGCTAAGATGTTTTCCAATGATCATCATGATAGAATTCAAATAACTTTTAGACTTGCATTTTCTGATATACTCAAACAAATAGAGATTAGAAAAATAAGATGTATTTGAAAACAAAGATCTTTTCATGCCGGTTGTAGTCATGACAACAAGGGTCAATGGATCACACAGCAAAGATTAACCCTAATTAGAGTGTGCCTGCTCTGATACCACTTGATAGGCCAAGAATGTATTGACCCCTTGTGATAAATTAACCAATTAATTAGCCAAGTGAATTAATTAAGTTAATTAACATGCAATATGCATGGTAGCACAAATAAATTACCAACTAAGTTAATATGTAGTGGAAAATAAAATTGACACGGTAATTTGTTTATGAATGGGGAAAACCTCCAAGGCAAAAACCTCATTGGGTGATTTTAAGGTCACAACTCCTAAGAATTCACTATTATCACAAAAAGCAGTTACAAGTAAAGGAATCTCAGTACGTTATACCAACCTACAGTTGAACCCTTACCCTAATACCCAATTGGACTTGTTCTATAGTGACAATCTCTCCTTTTAATGCATGGCTTCCAGTACGTGACTAACCAATTGACGCGCAGATCTCAGTACATGACTTACACACCAACTTGAGAAAGATGTTGGCTGCAAAGTTCTTCAGTTCATCAACACAATGAAGATCACAAAGTTCCTTGGTTACAAAACCCTACGACGTACAGTCGCAGCTGCTTCTTGAAGAGAAAGATGAATTAGGGCAAATTGTCTCCGATCACAATGTGCTTGTGTAAAACCTTTTCATCAAGTTGTACTCACTTGCATCAGCTGTGACGACCTTCAAAATAATCCTTATATTTGTTTAGGGTTGTGAGAAAAGAAAGCCCAAACATCTATACACGGATTGGATGAAAATTAGAACTAAAAATCTGATTTTCATAAATCTCGATAGATAGGGTATCTATCGAGCAGCTGTCGAGCATCGGGCTAAACTGCCTTTTAAACCTCGATAGATCCTATTTGTTGAGATAGCTATTGAGTTTTAAAATCCAGCACTTCTTCGCTTGATTCTTGGACAGACTAGCATGACTTTAACACTTGGACTTGAAACCTTGTTCTTTGTAGTATTAAACACATCCTAGATTTATCCAATTACAAGTAAAGTGTGTTTTGTCAAAGGATTAGCCAATTCTACATTGACATATGTTCCTAACATGATTCACATATGTCCTAACATCTAGGAACATCTATGTTAATACAAAGAACCTTTTAATTGGGGCATGTATTCACCAAGTTCATTAAACTTTCCTAACTTTCCATGTACCACGATGTCTGACAATTTGACTTAAGAAGATATCGATCGTGTGATGACCGAAGGAACGATCTATTTTCTTCTATCGGAATTTTGACTTTAGTTGAGGAGCGCACTCGGACCATGGACCTTTAAAAGGGCCCACATCAATGCTTTCTTTGAAATAAGAAATACGGGATCATGGGAAGATCAGGATTGGCTAGAATGGACCTCAACGTTAGGGACAACTTAAGTGACCCCAGCTCACTTCATGATAGAGCACGACATGGACCCACCTTTTGACGATGACCAATACCTTGCCTTGACGTAATATGAAGATGAGGAAGAGGAGGATGATGATGGAGTGATTAGCTATTGGAGTGGGGATGATGGCAACTAGTGTTGATACCATATTTTGTCTGCCCTCGATTTGTGTGCCAGACCTTGAAAAAATGAAAAATATTATTTTCTCTCCATGGGGCCGTGAGAATATCTAGAATGATGTTGCACAATCCGTTCAGACATCAAAGCATTCAAAGTGCCTTTTTCAGCCAAAATGACCAAAACGTCCCTAGTCAACCCGGGGTTGACTGAAAGTTGAACAGGGTCAAAATCCTCACAAAACAACATTTTTCATGCTTTTACATCAAAATCAAGCTTGTCAAAAATTTTTGGCAACTTTGACCAAGTTTGACTTGGAGTTGACTCTTGGCAAGCCCTAGAAACCCTAATTTTGATCTGGCTGTCAGAACAGGTTGAAACCAATTTCATTGTACAGATTATCAAATTCTCATTCCAAAAACTATTTTTGGGTTAAAATCAGAGTTAGAATGGCTGAGATATCATGAAAATTAGGATAACGCACTAATCGATGCACCATTAACTTCCGGGAGCCATAACTTTTGATCCGACTGTTGGATTTTGAAGTTCCATACCTTTTTAGAAATAGGAAGTCAAGATATTTACAGGAGTGTTAGGATTAACCCAATCCGAGTCCATTTGAAGATGGCGGCCCTTGAAGGGCCGTTGCCTCGAAAAGCGCGTTGGAGCTATAAATGGCCCCGGCACCTCTAGATAAAAAAAAAAGAGTTTCCCTGGGTCCTGCTCTTTGCTTGGATGTTTTCTACACATTTTTCCTCTCTCTCAAACACAAAAAACGCACAAATAAACACATCAAAGCCTCTTGATTCTTCATTCTTCACCAAAAATACAAGGTATTGTTCTTATACCCAATCTTTTTCTCCTTGGTTTTATACCTTGGATTTAGGGTTTAGGGGTGTGGATGTAGATTTTTAGCTACTATCCACACCCCTAACTTTCTAAATCTTTTTCTAGCATTCATCTTGCTCTTTTATGCCTTAATAACATGATTTATTGCTTTCCTTAGCATGTTTCTTGCTTTATCTTGCTCTTAGCGTGTTCTTAGTTTAGATTCATGTTCTTCCATGCTTTTTTACATGTTATTTGTCTTGATCTACATGCTTTATGCTTTATGCCATGTTTTCCTATGCTTTGTTCCTCTTTTTGTTCTATGTTGATGTTAAGGTTACATGCTCACATGCTTGCATGATGTTGTTAGCTATGCCTTGCTCGGATCTATGTGTTAATGTGTGTATTTCCATGCTATATGGTTAGATCTTTGTTTTCACATGCTTATATGCTTGGATTCATGTTCTTCCATGTTTATGTGCTAGGCTTGTACATTTTGATGTGTATGTTTCTATGCCTACTTGTCTTGATCTATGTTTTCACATGCCTATGCGCTTGGATCTATGTTCTTTGCATGCTTTATGCCATCATCTATGTGCTTGCATGCTTCACGCCATGTTTATGTGCTTTGGCCTAGACCTTGTTTGTCATGCCATGTGCTATAGTAGCCCTTTTATTCCTTTTATCGCATTTTCTTGTGTTTTGGCCCAATTGTTAGGACCTGATCTAGACCTTATGGTCTTTGTCATTGTCCATACAGCAAGGCCCACATCAAAAGGGTTTGGATCATTCCAATTTGCATGTCTATGCTTGCTTGCTTCTATGCTTTATGCTTGTGCTAGCCTCTTTGGCTCTAGGCTTTGCTATGCTTGATGCCCCCCGCGGGCTTGAACTTGTGTGGTTACATTTGTTGCCTATGAGACCTTGTTCGACTGTAACCATTTGGGAGGCATCTCTTGACGCCGGGTTGCTTTGTGTGTACCCTTCCTTTTCCGCTTCGCATGATGCTATGCTTATCATGTTTGTTTGCGCCACCCGTTGGCTTTCTATGCATCTTTACACACTTGCTTACATGTCCATGCATGTGTCTTGCTTGCTAGTGTGTCGACTATACTTCAACACAATGAAGCTATGGATATCTGATCCAAACCTACATTTGTCCCCCATAGACACCACCTTTTGTTTGCCTTTTGGTTGTTTGTCTTCTTTCTTGTTTGCTAATTTGCCTGTTTTCTTTCTTGCTTTCTCACTTGTTTGTTTATCTTATGGCTTGCCATGTCTCCTGCCATATGCTATGCTTGCCATATCTATCTTGCTTGTTTGCTTTGTACCCTTTGCGCATTATCTACACATCTCTTTCTTTCCATTGCTTATCTGCTAGTTTCTTGTCTTTGCCTTTGCATGTACAAAAATGGAGTGAGGACACATGGAGCTAGGGCACAGTCTCTCAGGTGCAAGCAAAAAGGGAGAGGATGGGAGCATGTGGATATAAGCCCATCGGTTATGTCAGTAGGTTTAGGGGTTTAGCCTCTCCTATTGGGTTATGTACTCTTTTAAACCCCCTTCCTTCCTCCCTTTCTCTCTTAGATGGGTTGTATTAGGTATATCATGCCATGTACCATTCGTCCTCATCTCTAGAGTATGGCGACCCTTATTTACTTTCCTGTACCTATATTTTGGGCCTTGCTTTGGGGATGCAGGCATTTACTTTCTTGCTCTGTGTGCTTGCATTGTGCATGATGTATGTATATATATACCTGCTTGCCCCTTTCCGGTGTGAATTTCATAGTCTGTGTCACCTAAGGCAAAGCAATGCCTAATTTTTGCCACGAAAGTAAGGTGACACGTCGCCAGATTTTCGCCATGGAAATCTAGTACTTTGTCTGAATTCCATAGGAAAGCATAGATTGTGACCACACCCACTCAAAAGCCAAACCTCAAAGCCCCCATGAATGCAAAGCACCGAAAGCCAATGCCAAAATCATGTTTTTTACTGCTAATCTCCGAGAGTTAAGGTTTTATTAAAACAAAGGACTGTCCTTGGACAGGCATTGTGGGGTGCCTAACGCCTGTCAATGCCTAGCCTCGATCAGGGTGAAAAACTGCTATCGTTGGCCTTCATTCGACCACCTGCCATGGCGATGCTCCTGCGCACGCGGGGCCCCCGTTGGAGGGCCTCCTTTCTCTCTTGGAATGGTGTGAGTGTGCGCGTGTGTAGTGTGTGGCATGGTTCATGCGGGGCTTCGAGTGCTTTCCCTCTCGGTGGAGGAAGGTAGGTCTACCTTTGGCGTTTGTGGCAGGAATCTGTGCCAAATTTTAAGGGTCTACCCAAAGGTAAGTGGAGTTGCCACCAATCATTGGGTTTTGTCTAAGATGTGATTGGTAATTCTAGTTGATTTTATTACCAATCCTAGTTTAATAAAAAAGGGCATTTTTCCTAATCTAATGTGGATGGCAAAAAAAATCTTGATTCTTAGGTACGGAAGTTTGGTTATGTGCGGGGAAGGTGTTAGGTACTCCACAGCGCCTGTCCAAGGACAGTCATTTGTTTTGATAAAACCTTAATTTTCGGAGAATGGTAAATAAAAACATGATTTTGGGCATTGTCTTTCAAGGCTTTGCATGCATGGGGGCTTCGAGGTTTGGCTTTTGAATGGGTGTGGTCCCAATCTATGCTTTTCTAAGGCATTCGAGTAAAGTGCTAGATTTCCATGGCGAAAATCTGGCAACATGTCACCTTGCTTTCACAGCAGAAATTAGGCATTGCTTACCATAAGTGACATGGACTGTGACGATCACATTGGGAGGGGCAAGCAGGTATATATATATATATATGCATACGTCACGCACAATGCAAGCACACAGTAGGAAAGTAAATACCTACATCCCTAGAGCATGACCCAAAATATAGGTGCAGGAAAATAAACAAGGGTTGCCATTCTTTAGAGATGAGAACGAATGGTACACAGCATGATATACCTAATATAACCCATCTAAGAGAGAAAAGGAGGAGGAAGGAAGGGGTTTTAAAGGGTACAAAACCAAATGGGAGAGGCTAAACTCCTAAATCTACTAAACACAACCTTTTGGCTTATATCCACATGCTCGCATCCTTGCCTTTTTTGCTTGCGCTTGGGAGACCGTGCCCTAGCTCCATGCATCCTCGCTCCATGTGTGTACATGCAAAGGCAAGAACAAGAAACCAGTAGACAAGCAATGGAATGAAAGAGATGCATAGAGCATATGAAAGAGGCATAAAGCAGATAAGCATGATAGACATGGCAAGTAGAGAAACAAGAAATCAAGCAAACAAGCGTGAAGGCAAACAAGCAAAAAAGCAAAAAAGCAAACAGAAGGTGGACAAATGTAGGTTTGGATTGAATGTCCATAACTTAATTGTGTTGAAGCATGGACGGCAAACTAGCAAGCAAGACTCATGCATGAACATGTAAGCAAGCGTGTAAAGATGCATAGAAACCCAACGGGTGGCACAAACAAGCATGGCAAGCATATCATCGCACAGAGCGGAAAAGGGGAAAGGTATGCATAAAGAAATCGGCATCATGGCGTTGCATCCTAAATGGTTACATCCAAACATGGCCTCATGGGCATCGGACGTTACCACACAACCATAAACCTGCTAAGGGCGTTAAGTGTGGCAAAGCCTAGAACAAGAGAGGCTATCACAAGCATAAAGCATAGAAGCAAGCAAGCATAGACATGAAAATAAGGATGAACCAAACCCTTTGATATGGGCCTTGGCATATGGATGATGACAAAGACCATAGGGTCTAGATTGGGTCCGAACCAATAGGCCAAAACACAAGAAATAAAGACAAAGCGACAAAATGGCTACAATAGCACATGGCATGAAAAACATAGCCTAGGTTTAGGCACACAAACATGGCATGGAGCACACAAGTACATGGAAGATAGCATAAAGTATGTAGTGAACATAGATCCAAGCACACAAGCATGTGAAAACATAGATCTAGACCTATAGGCATGGAAACAGGTGTGTAAACATGTAGAAGCTTAACACATAGACGTGGAAGAACAGGGAACCAAGCATATAAGCATAGTTGACAACATCATACAAGCATGTGAGCATGTAACCCTAATCATTAACCTAGATCTAAAAGAGGCATAAAATGTAGGAAAACATGGCATAAAACCTTAAGCATGTAGATCTAAACATATAAGCATGTAATGATGTAGATCTAAGCATGAAACATGGCATATGGCATAAAATCAAAGAGATTTAAGCTAGAAATACAAATAAAGCGAGAAACATGCTAAAGGAAGCAATAAATCATATATTCAAACAAAAATAGCGAGATAAATGCTAGAAAAAAGATTTAGAAGGTTAGGGGTATGGATGGTAGCTAAAAAAAGCTTCATCCACACCCTTAAATCCTAAATCCCAAGTGTAGAACCAAGGAAAAGAGGATTGGGTATAAGAACAAAACCTTGTGTTTTTGGTGAAGAGAGAAGAATCAAGAAGCTTTGGTGTGTTTTTTTTTGGATGTTCTTTTTGTGTGTTTTTTGGTGTTTGGAAGGGAGAAAAATGTGTAGAAAAACTAGGCAGAGAGCAAAACTAGGGAAAAATCCTCTCCTTAGGTCTGAGGGGTGCTTGGGGCTATTTATAGCCTTGGCACAAACTTTGAGGCAAGGGCCACCGATGGCCTAAGGCCTTTAATTGGGTTGATCTTAAAACTCCTAAAAAGATCTTGACTTCCTGTTTCTGAAAAGGTATGGAACTTGAAAATCCAACGGATGGATAAAAAGTTATGACTCCCTGAAGTTAGTGGTGCCTCGATCGGTGCATTATCTTGGTTTTCGTGATATCTCGGCCGTACTAACTCCAATTTTGACCCATGAACAGTCTTTTGAATGAGAATTTGATAGTCTTCTTAATGGCGTTGGCTTTATCCCATTCTGACGGCTAGATCAAAATTAGGGGTTTTGGGCCACCCGGGATCAACTTCGGGTCAAACTTGGTCAAAGTGGCCAAAAATCTGTGAGAAGGTCGGGTTTGATGTAAAACTAAGAAAAGTTTTTTTTATGAGGGTTTTGACCTTGTTTGACCTTTGGTCCAACCTAGTGTTGACAAGGGGCATTTTAGTCATTTTAGCTGAAAAAGGCACTTTGGGTGCTCTGATGTCCGAACAGGTTGCACCACGTCATTCTAGATGTTCTCGTGGCCCTATGGAGAGAAAATGATATTTTTAGATTTTACGGAGTTCGACACGTAAATTGAGGGTAGACGAAATACGGTATCAACAGCTGCCCGTTCTTTATCTGACATCTCAAGTGCAATGAGAGGTGTTGAATGAAGAACGAGATTTCAAATTTCGTTGCCCCCAAATTTGCATACGAAGACCATTCATGGATCGAGACTGGACTTTACCTGACTAGGCCGATCTACTTCAGCTGCTTCTGAAATAATTCCTGGACACGTCTTTGAACTTTGGGAGAGGAAAAAGGTTTTTTTTTTTTTTTTTGACCGGGTTAGCGTTGACTTGGTCAATGCTGCCCGGCGGCCCTTATAGGACCGCTTGGCCTACTCGGTGGCCCTAGAAGGTGCGTCGGGCAACCCAAGGCCTATAAATGCCCTATTTTGGCTCATTTGACCTCATTTCTTACTTTTCTTTGACTTCCCACTTCTGAAAAATTCTCTGGAGTGACTGTGAACTTAGCGGGTCCAGCTTTTCAGCTTCAGTATGCTCTTTTAGTCTTTTCTGCACTTGAGGTTAGTGTTTTTTTTTGTGTGCAAACTGTTAGTAGCAATACTACTAGGGATGCATGCTAGTGCTTATTTTATTTTTGGAATTTTCATAAGCATATTACTTTTCTTTTGCCATGATTTATGCCATGCTATCTTAGGAAAATGCACATATATATATATATGTATATATTTTTTTTTGTGTTATATGGGTGTGCTAACATGCGGAAATTTAGATGCTAAAAATAAAATGTGTGACATAGGTAAGGGGACTTACCTAGTAGTCCAGAATAGTGAAAATGGTGAGATGTATGGCATCGCCGCTAGTTAGCCTCGGAATAGGGTGTGAGCATATAGCATGATTGCTATAACCCACTGCAGATTAGGAACTTGGAAACTATTTTAGGAACTTGTTAGTTGTGTGATGTGAGGCGTACGACACGGTTGCTATAACCTTAAGATGGGACGTGAGCATACGGCAGGATCGCTATCACCCATGTAGATCACGAACTCGAAACTTCTTCAGGAATTTGATAACTGTGATGTGAGGCGTATGACATGGTCACTATAAGCTCAAGATGGGATGTGATCATTTGGCACGGCAGCTATCATCAACTCTAGGTCACGAACTCGGAAATTCTTCAAGAACTTGATAACTGTAATGTGAGGTGTACGACATGGTTGATATAATCTCAAGATGGGATGTGAGCATACGGCATGACCGCTATCACCTACTATAGATTAGGAATTCGAAACTTCTTCAGGAACTTGATAACTGTAATGTGAGGTGTACGACATGGTCGCTATAACCTCAAGATGGGATGTGAGCATACGGCACAACCGCTATCACCCACTATAGATCAGGAATTCGGAACTTCTTCAGGAACTTGATAACTATAATGTGAGGTGTATGACATGGTCGCTATAACCTCAAGATGGGATGTGAACATACGGCACGACCCCTATCACCCATTGTAAGTGCGAGCATACGACATAGTTGCTATCACCCACTGTAAATGTGAGTATACGGCACGGCCGCTATCACATACTATAGATTAGGAATTTGGAACTTCTTCAGGAACTTGATAACTATAATGTGAGGAGTACAACACGGTCGCTATAACCTCAAGATGGGATGTGAGCATACGGCACGGCCACTATCACCCACTGTAAATGCAAGCATAAGGCACGGCTGCTATCACCCACTGTTGAATGCGAGCATACGGCATGGCCGTTATCACCCATTGTAGATCTTGTGTAAGAATCAACTTTCTTGTGAGAACATGTGCTTGACATAGACCTACATAACATGTTTAGGAAAAAGTATTAGTTCATTTGTATTGCCATTTGTTTCATAGGCTTACCATTTGTGTTTGAATTTCTTGTTGTTTTGTAGATCATGTCTCTGAGGGTTGGTTCTAGGGGAGACTGGGGGAAGGCCCCCGTTTACGATACGTCCTATGGGGATGACTCTTCTGATGATGAGATTGCTTTGGCTGGCGAGTAGGCAGCTTGGGTTTTGCAGAGTCACTTTGACTGCGGGGGTGATGACCCTAGGCCCATCTGCGGTATACCCATAGAGACACGTTCTAGGAGGCAGTGTTCAGTCGAGATGGCCAGCATCTCCTCTGAGTCCTGTACTGTTTCTAGTGAGGCTTCCTTACGGTGCAGGCCGGCTGCAGGAGATAGGCCTCTAGAGGAGTGATGCAAGCTGAGGATCTCCTTATTGACATAGAGGCTGACTTTTCTAAGGATGAGGTCCATCCGGACTTGGGCGCTTGGAGGCACAGTTTGAGGTCAAGGTTCCCGCCACGTTAAGCTGGGGCTGATGCTCGCATCGGAGATGTAGACAGAGGCATCAGAGACACTCACCTTCAGCGTGGCTGAAGGATCATCCTTCTACTTAGGCACGGAAAGGAGAGGTATGATGTATTTCTTCCTTCTTCATTCAAATTCCTGTTATATGCATGTGCTAACAAATAGCTTTTAATTTTAAATGCAGGGGTCGACAAGATTTGGGGTCGGGGTGCTTGGTCCACCTTTCTTCGGCTAATGTTTGCTCCTAGGACCCACCAGTGATATACTGAGTTTTTGAGAGAGCATGGATTTCAGGATTTCCTGCGGATCTCCTTGTACACCATGAGGCATGGGATTGGGGAGGCTTTAGTGCGGCGGTTTCATAACGAGACAGGCATCTTTCACTTGAGTTGCGGGGAATACGTAGTCTCCCTCTTGATTGGATAGCCATCTTGGGTATTAAATTTGGCGGATACCCGATTCCGACCGATGACATGAGCTTCGAGATGGCCTGCGAGCTCCTGGGCATCCTTCTCTCGATGACTACAGACACGAAAGGATATTTTAGGCCCGCTGCTTCACCACAGATTCGCACTAAGTGGCTGTATGGTAGCATTCCTTGGGGTGCGAAAAATACCGACATTCATCTTTGGCAGTTCTTCTTGTGCTTTCTCGATAGTTGCTTCTTTGGCAACAACTGGTCGGTGTTGACCTGCTAGCTGCTGTGGGCCATGAGAGCAGTCTCTAACATTGGGAGATACGACTGGGGGTTTGCCACTTATGGCTTTTTCATCTCTTTCTTGAGGTGAGCTTTCTAGCAAGATTTCAAGAGTCTGGAAGAGTTCTGGTAGATTTTGATGTGGTGGGCATATGAGTATATCCCAGCCTTGCGACCACGGTACTTGGGTTTGTCAACAATAGTTTATCCTTGAGCGTATGCTTAGGCTTTCTGTGCAATCACCAGGGTTGTTGTAGTGCAGTCGGTCACTATTTCTGTAGCCTTAGACTGCGTCACTCGAGATGAGATGGCAGTTCACCCTTATGATGCTAAGTTGTTAGGGAGGCTAGAGCTCATTATTGCTATGGGCCAGTTGAGGATACGATGCTGGTTTTGGGCCCTGTTGAGTTGGGAGTTCTGTTTGGCAGAGAGGACCTTCCATCAGGTCTGCCGGTTTATAGAGTACCTAGAGATTCGCCTTCTCTTGGATAGTCATTTGAGTCCGTTGTCCTAGATGACCCGGCTTACGCGATGGGTTTTTTTGATGCCTATGTGGATACTAGTAGGGATTATGCCACTTGGTTTGTAGAGTCCTTTGCAGGGCCTATTATTAGAGAAGTCCCTGTGAGCGGAGGTAGGGTGTTGGGAGGCATTGTTTGTGCTCAGATGGCCTTCAGAGCAGAGTGGAGAGAGCGTGTAGAGGCTTTACAGGCCAAGGTGACAGAGCTTGAGGCCACCATTGCCACTAGGGAGGTACATATGCAGGAGGAGACTGCTCGAGCATTAGCTCGAGAGAGGCAGTTCTAGTAGAGAGATAAGGAGGCTCGAGCTACCAGGGCAGAGAGAGAACGGAGCCAGCTTCAGAGCGAGATAGCCATGCTTTATGGCTATACCATGATTTTGGCGGGCGAGTTACGAGCGGCTTGTATTTCTGTTCTGGCACTTCAGGTGGTGCGGGTTCTTCCACCGGCCCTTTTATAGGCGACGACGACGACAATGACGATGATGATGATGATGATATCGACTAGTATATAAGGGGTGATAATTCTCCATAGGGTTAGCCATTTGTTGTAGCATGATGTAGCCCTTGCATGGGCATGAACTTTTCCATGTATCCTATAGACATTGCCCTATGATGGGCCAGTTATGTATGTATATTATTCATTGCCTCTTGATAGGCTTGGACATATGTGTATTGTATTGCCCCACAGTGGGCTTTGATGTATGATATTATCTCTTTGCTTCATGGTGTATGTATGGAACAATGCCTTTGATTAGGACTTACGTGTATAACTCTAAATAAATCGCTTATTAGAGGACTGTAGACATATGTGAATAACAATGCCTTTTGGTTAGGACTTACATGCATGACTCTAGGAAATTGCCTTTGAGAGGGCGGATGTATCATCATAGAGAAATCTCCTTTGAGAGGGCCACTGATGCATATGAGAAACAATGCCTCTAATTAGAACTTACATGTATAACTCTAAATAAATCGCCTTTGGGAGGGCTGTAGACATATGTGAGAAACAATGCCTTTTGGTTAGGACTTATAGGCATGATTCTAGGAAATTGCCTTTAAGAGGGCGGATGTATCACCATAGAGAAATCACCTTTGAGAGGGCCGAGGTATAAATCTGGGTGTCGCCTTTAAAAGGGCTTCTGGTGTGTGTGCAAGAAACAATGCCCTGGGTAGGACTCACATGTATGATTCTGGCTACTGCCTTTGAGAGGGTTGCTGATGTATGTGAGAAACAAAGCCTCTGATTAGGACTTACATGTAAAATTATGGATACTGCCTTTGAGAGGGTTGCTAATGTATGCATGAACTATTGCATTTTCATTGCGGATGGTGGTTTTGAACTAGCTCGTGTCACACTAACTTGTATTACACTGTACTTTCACGAGTTTATTGGTGGCTTTTGACAATGATCATCCCGTCGGGGGGAGAGAGAATGGAGAGATTGCATGAAATAAACTGCCCCAGTTTAGGGTTTCATGCGATTCTCGACATGAGTGACATGTCCTCAGCGAGGTGGACCCATTCTTGTATACTGGAGAAGGGGGAGGGAACCATGCAAAATAAACTGCCCCAGTTTAGGGTTTTGCGGGGTTCCAAACTTGCAGACTAGCTGAAAATGGCCTCGACTTCATAAATAATACCGAATGCTGATAATGAATGCTGACATTCTGAACGAGATCTTCTTAGACACGCCATGCGGCGATATGCATTGGTTGCTCCTATTATTGCCTGGGTGGGTTAATAATTCAAAGACAGGCTTCTTGAGGCAACATCATAAGAAACGACTCCCTTTGTCCTGAAAATAAGCTGAAAAAGCTGCCATGTGGCTGAGAACGGGAGGTGCTGAACAAGACACACAAAGATAAACTACCCCAGTGTAGGATTTATGTGGTCTCGAATGCACAAGAGAAAGTTTCTGACAATCCGGTTCACTGTTGGGCCGACTATGCACTACGGCGGGTTTTAAAATGAGGGAATCTTCACTCCAAGGTGGTCAAAAGTATGCCAAATAGGGGGAGAGTGCTCAAAATATATGTAGGTTTGTGCCTGGGGGGCTGAAAAGTCCTGGCACGTGTCCTGAGGAAGGGTCGTTACCTCAGAATACGTGTATAAAAGCTGGGTTTTAGCCTAGCCCTAGCTCATTCAGGTCTACAATTTTTGGGGTCTTCTCTTACTCTTTTTCTTCACCCAAAATCTGTAGAGAACATGATTTTTCATCATTTTTTGCATAGATTCTCATTAGATCATCAGATTTAGCAAGATTTGTTAATGGATGCTCTTGGTGCTTACTCCTACGACACTTTGGTTGAGCTTGAGAAAGAGTTTTACTATGAGAAGAAGCTTAGGAGGTGGTGGAGATCTTTTTCTCATGGTGACCGGGCACTCATCCGGTAACTTCTTGGAGATGCTACTACTCTTCTACACACCATACTAGATTGGCATTTGTTGGTCATTACCTCTTGTTAGGACCCTACTTTGAGATGTGTCACCATTGGAGATGTTGACTTGGTGCCTACTTTGGAGGTGAATGTTCAAATTATGTGTAAAACACTATGAACATTTAGACCCCCAATTACAAAATTATCAATTCAAGCTTATAAACGAACAATGTATGTGTGAAAAATGTAGATAAGCTAAATTAGAATTGATAACATAACCTAAACCAAATAAAATCACATCCACAGCAGAAATTAAATGGCAAAAATTAAGGGAAGAGAGATGCAAACACAAGGACAACACAGCGATGTGTTATCGAAGAGGAAACCGAAGTCCTCGGCGTAAAACCTCTCTGCCACCCTCCAAGCGGTCAATAATCCACTAAAGAATGAAGTTGGGATATATGAACAGCAGAAGACCTTCCAAGCCTAATCTACCCAGTGTACCTAAGCCCTCCAAGCTTCTTGCTCCAACGAGGTTACGCCGAACCTTTGTCTTCTTTAGCTTACTGGATTTTGCTATAGCCCATAGCATCAACCAATATCAATTGGTCCCTTCCTAATTGCTTCCCAAAGCACCAATGAGCCTTCTCACAGATATGGGTATAGTGAGAAAAGGATTTGGCCAAGAACCTCTCAAGGATGTAACAATGGAGAGGGTAAGAGTAGAGGAATTTGAAGAGTCTTTATGTAAAAATTGTGGATGAGTCAATCTTGTTTTTCTCTAGGGTTTCTCTCTCAAAATTCTCTCTGGAAGCTCTCTAAATTTTGTGGGTATAAGGGTCTATATATACTGGTGTGTGTTTGGAATGTGAAGAATCATTTTTCCAAAACAAAGCTGGTTGGCGACTTGGCCTCGTGACTTGACCGAGTCGTGAGTTCAAGCCGCGAGCTAACTGAATGGCCAGTCTGGACTTTTTGTCCTGTAGTGCTACAACTGGCATGACGATTCAGCTTCTCTGCATGCTTCACTCATTTGCATCTTCTGGCGGCTTGCCAGTCGCGAGCTACCTGCGAGATCCAGTTACGAGTCCCTGCTTCACTGCACAATCTTGAGTATTTCTTCACTGTTAGGACATATGTGATTCACATGTTAAGAACACATGTCATACTTTTATGTAATTGGCTAATCCTTTGATAAAACGCACTTTACTTGTATTTGGGTAGATTTAGATTGTGTTAAAATACTTCAAGAAACCGTGTTTCAAGATCAAGTATTGAAGCCTTCAAGTCTGTTCAAGAAAACAAGTTGGAAGTGCAGATTCATTAAAGCTCAACAGCTGGCTCGACAGCTGCATCTATCGAGCTTCAGTAAGCTGTTTCAGTCTCGTGTCTCGACACCTGCTCGACAGCTTCTATCTGTCGAGGTTTATAAAAATCAGAATTCTAATCTGATTTCTTGGGATCCGTGAATGTGTCTTTGGGCCTTCTTTTCTCCTAACCCTAGACATATAAAAGGATTTTTTTAAGAGCCGTCAAAGAGTTCATAAGTTGCACAAGCATTGAGCAAACTCTGTTAAAGCAAATTTTGGCCAAAGACAAAGTTCTTAACCTAGTTCATCTATTCTAAAGAAGTTGCTGTGTATGTGCACCTTTGCGTTTTGTGACTAAGCATCTTTTTGATCTTCATCATGTGTATGAACTGAAGAACTTTACAGCCAACCCTTATTACTAGTTGGTGATTGAAGTCGCGTATTGGGATCCACGCATCTGGTTAGTCACGTGCTTGGGAGCCGTGCATCAAAAGGGGGAACTTTCACTATAGAACAAGTCCAATTGGGTATTGGGGTAAGGATTCAACTGTAGGTTGGTAAGGTACTTGGGATTCCTTTACTTGTAACCGCTTGTTTTGATAATAGTAGAGTTTTGGGAGTGGTGACCTGAAAATCACCCGATGAGGTTTTTGCCGTTGGGGTTTTCTCCATTCGTGAACAAATTACCGTGTTATTTACTTTCCGCTGCATATTTAGTTTATTGGTGATTTGTTTGTGCTACCACGCAATTGCATGTTAATTGAACCTAATTAATTCACTTGGCTAATTAATTGGTTAATTAATCACAAGGGGTCAATTCGTTTGTGGCCTATCAAGTGGTATCAGAGCAGGCACACTTTGATTAGGTTTTAATCTTTGCTGTGTTTGATCCATTGACCCCTGTTTGTCATGGATAGAGGACAGTCGTTAATTGTACCTCATTTATTTGATGAGACTAACTATGCCTACTGGAAAGTATGCATGAGAGCTTTTTTGCAATCCTTAGATGAGAAGGTATGGTAAGCTGTTGAGATTAGCTGGACTAAGCCAAAAGAAGCGCCGGCCGATTGGGATGAAGCCAATATCAAGGCGGCAAACTCCAACAGTAGGGTATTGAATGCGTTGTTCAGTGCGGTCACCAATGAGGAGTTCAAGAAGATATCCTTAACTGAAACTGCTAAGGAGGCTTGGACCATCCTCCAGACAACCTATGAAGGAACTAAGGCTATCAAAGATTCAAAGCTTCAGAGGCTCATTACAAGCTTTGAAGAAATAAAAATGGAGGAGGATGAGTTGTTCGATGAGTTCTATGCCAAGCTCAAGGACATAGTGAATTCAGCCTTCAATCTTGGGGAAACCATTTCTGAACCTAAGATTGTGAGGAAAGTGCTCAGATCTTTACCCAAGAGATTCCATGCCAAGATTACGGCAATAGAAGAATCAAAGGATATTGACAAGATTCCTTTGACTGAGCTGGTTGGAAACTTGCAAACCTACGAGCTAGGGTTATCTAGGATTGGCAAGTCAAGCAAAGGCAAGAGCATGGCCTTGAAGGCAAAGATCAGTGAGACAGATGAGTTTTCCGATGATGAAGATTCCAAGATGAAGTCCTATATTACAAGGCAGTTCAAGAAAGTTATGAAGAATGCCAATGGAAGGAACTTCGATAAGGACCATAGGCAATCCCGTTCTTTTCAGTTTAAGAGCCAAGACAAAGGGAAGAAGGATGCAAAGGAAGGTGGTCAGTACACTGTTCCTGCAGGACCTAAGTGTTTTGGGTGTCATGGGTTTGGACACATGAAAAATGAGTGTCCTACATATCTCAAGAGCGTTGGGAAGAGCAAGGCACTTGCTGCAACCTTGAGTGACACTGAGCCCGAAGATGATTCCGATAGTGAGGATGACAGAATCTTAAATGCCTTCACTGCCACAGTCAATCCTACTGAAGGGATTGTTGATGAAGTAGAAGAAGAAGAAGAATTGGTGGACACCAAGTGTGAGAAGATGGATGATCAAGATGATATCCATTTAGCCTATGAGAAACTATACAAGCTGTTTGAGAAACACGAGAAACTCTATAGGCTGACCACCAAGAAGCTCAGTGATGTGGAACTTGACCGAGAAGAGTTGTCCACAAAGTTTGATGAGGCAAATTAGACCATTGGAGTGCTGAGGTTCGAGAACAATTTCTTGGCTAAGAAGACCAAGAAGCTTGAGGCGGAGCTATTTCAGGTTAGAGCTCAGTTGGAGAGGACCTCGAGTGCAAAGCTTGATGAAATGCTCAGCATTCAGAAATCTACTTCAGATCGAATAGGTTTAGGGTATGATCTTTCTTCCTCTAATATTACTTCCACTAGTGCTACTATTTTTGTTCCTCCTGCTAATATTGTTAAAATTGAGAACACTGATGTCAAAACTTAATTAGCTAGTGAGAACTTAGACAAGGGTAAATCTATCCTAGGTGTACCCCCTAAGCTAGAAAAGAAAGATGCTAAAAACCCTAGGGCTAAGAAGGCTAACTCTCAAAAGCCCAAACAGAAGAAGCAGCATCTCTGTCATCATTGTGGTGTTGTCGGTCATACTTGACCAAATTGCTACAAGTGGCTAGCCACTCAACAGAGCAATAGCATGATAGCATCTGGAAGCCAAAATCAGCTTCAATCCTCTCTTGCTCCTCTTGGAGATCTTCTAAAAGCCCTTATATTCCTTTCGAACTTGAACGGGTTCAATTCTTCCCCTTCGCCGCCGGTTCAAGGTTTCAACCAAAGGAAAGGTTCTTCCAAGGTGTGGAAGAAAAAGGACTCTAAGTGATGAAATCACTTTCTTTTATCTTCTTTTTTTTTGTTGCATTACTTGTGTGTTTTGCTTTTATTTTGAGTCAGTCTAGTTTTTGCGTTGTATTGATAACATGTTTTTGTTTGTTTTATTTTTAGTTTTTGTTTGTTTGTTCTGATAAAAATAAAATTTTTTTTGAAAAATCAGAAAAATACAAAAACAGTGTGTGTTTTGTGAACATTGGTACTTGTGTACCTTGGATGGCCATTGAAACAAAGTTTTCTAAATTTTGTATCATTTGTAGCTTAGATGGGCATCTCTATGCACAACTAAGCGAGTGAGCTTTGTGGCTCTTGTTTGTGATGAGTAAGATTAAGTTATCTCTTGTACTTAACACTCGTATCACTCTTTTTGACAGGTAGGACTAGAAAATCCTAAGAGAAAGGCATAAATAACCATCTCACCACTATTGCCCGCCAATCATTAATGACATCTGTATGCTTCAGCATAGCAAAAGTGTGATGTCAATGACATTTGTGTGCTTCGGCATAGCAAAATTGGAATATCAAATATCAATAGGTATTTCTTTTCTCTATCTCATATATGCCCATGCATGATATGCTAAAAAGAAAATATGCAAAGAAAATAAAAACCAAAAAGATCAAAAATGCTTTAAATATGATTGCAAGCGTGTATTCTAGGAGATGTGGGAGTTATAGGATGTACCTCGAAGGTGATAGTCCTCATCAAACAGTTATGATTGTGTGTGAGTTAAAGTGATTTTCTCATATCTTAAATTGTCATAACATGTGTACACTTATGCAATCTTGCGATGTTTTTCACACACGACACGCAATATTCTTTGCTACTCATGATACATGTGCAGGTACAATGTGATTTGGCCATCACTAGGTTTACATGTGTTAATGTATGCTCACTAAACTGTCATGACTTGTTTTTGAAATATAAAATCGGTTAGACTTGTTTAGTGTGTGTGTGTGTGTGTGTGTGTGTGTGTTTTTGGGAGATCCATGTGCTTAAAATTTTTCATTGAGAGATGATTTTGAGAGCCTATTATGTTGATTAGATGATTGTTGAGGTGCATGTTTGATTGCATTCATATCTTTGTTTTTCACTTCTCGAAAAACTGTTTTTAAAAGCTGGCTCGACACCTCCTTGACACCTCCTCGATACCTTGCTATCTGTTGAGCTTCTCAAGCTTTTTCATATCGTAATCTCAACACATCCTCGACACCTGGTGGATCGATCGAGAAATCTCCTATCTCCTTGATAGCTTCTCGACACCTGGCCGATCGATTGAGCTTCTGTTCTGAATTCTGGTGTTTATTCCTCGATACCTCCTCGACACTTGCATCTGTCGACGACCATTCTTCTCGACACCTCCTCGACAGATGGCTCGACACCTCTCGATACCTGTATCTGTCGAGAATTATTGAGGTTCTATATATTCCCCTCGCGCGATCCGGTTCTCATTTCCCTCGATCTCTCTCGATCTATCTGCGACTATTCAACTTCCAAACTCAGTTTTCTCACTCAAAACCTTCAACCCACGTGATTTTTGGCCTTCCTTGCTTCAAATCAAGTGGTATGATCTCTTTTCTTCTCATATTTCATGCATTTCATGGTTTTGAATCTTAGGTTTTGGGGTTTTTGAAAAATTTTGGGGTTTTTCAAAATTGAAGAGTTTTTCTTGAAATTTTGGGATGAGTTTTCATTTAAATATGTTGAAAAACTCATGCATTGCATTTCATTTGCATTATAACAATATTTTCATGCATTTAGATGTGTGCAATATGTTTGTGCGCTGGTAGGATTGGATTGGGCTGAGCCCATGATGAATTTCTTTTGCATGTCACATGCTCATGCATTTCCCATGCATACATACTTCTTTTCAATATATCTTGATATATTTGAAATGTTTTGAGACTTTTCTGATTGTCTCTTTCTCCCTCTCTCATTCTGTTTACGTTAGTAGTGTCTATGGCACCTAGGCGTAAGTCTGCTCCGTCTCGGAACCCTTTTCATTCCGGGGCATCATCTTCTTCTGATCCTACTCCTTCTAACATTCAGTTTCATGATGAGGATGCCTATAAAGCATTCTTGGAGAACTTCTCTCGACGAGGTGTTCATTCGGAATGCCGAGTCATTTTGGCGGACTTCGCCGACACCGACCTTCCCGATGTCATTCACAGTTAGGGATGGGAGTCACTGTGTGGCGTCCCGGTCACTTGTCCTCTCGTACTTATTCAAGAGTTTTACTCCAACATGTACGAGGTTGATTCTTTAGTACCTCTCTTTCACACTTGCGTTCGAGGTACGTGCTTTGCTGTCACACCGCAGCTTGTTGCGTTCGAGTTTTTCTTGAAATTTTGGGATGAGTTTTCATTTAAATATGTTGAAAAACTCATGCATTGCATTTCATTTGCATTATAACAATATTTTCATGCATTTAGATGTGTGCAATATGTTTGTGTGCTGGTAGGATTGGATTGGGCTGAGCCCATGATGAATTTCTTTTGCATGTCACATGCTCATGCATTTCCCATGCATACATACTTCTTTTCAATATATCTTGATATATTTGAAATGTTTTGAGACTTTTCTGATTATCTCTTTCTCCCTCTCTCATTCTGTTTACGTTAGTAGTGTCTATGGCACCTAGGCGTAAGTCTGCTCCGTCTCGGAACCCTTTTCATTCCGGGGCATCATCTTCTTCTGATCCTACTCCTTCTAACATTCAGTTTCATGATGAGGATGCCTATAAAGCATTCTTGGAGAACTTCTCTCGACGAGGTGTTCATTCGGAATGCCGAGTCATTTTGGCGGACTTCGCCGACACCGACCTTCCCGATGTCATTCACAGTTAGGGATGGGAGTCACTGTGTGGCATCCCGGTCACTTGTCCTCTCGTACTTATTCAAGAGTTTTACTCCAACATGTACGAGGTTGATTCTTTAGTACCTCTCTTTCACACTTGCGTTCGAGGTACGTGCTTTGCTGTCACACCGCAGCTTGTTGCGGATGTGCTTAGAGTTTCGAGGGTAGAGCATCCTGATTACCCTGGTTGTGAGCGTCTGAGGGCTATGTCCAAAGACAAGATGATGTCTGCTTTCTGTGAGCACTCATTTGGTTGGGGTGAGCGTCAGTTTACACCATGTCGACCTTTTGCTAAAGGTCCTAGATTCATGAACATGGTGATGACTTTTGTGTTGCACCCACTTTCTCACTATAACTCTATCACAGAGCCTCGTGCTCGATTTTTGCTTTTTTTGTTTAAGCATCTCACTATAGATTTTCCTTCACATTTCATTCTTTCCATTATAGATGTGTTTAGGGATACCGCTACTCGTGATAAGCTCATCTTTCCTTCTGCTATCACGAGGATCTTATGCCTTTTTTCTATTCCTTTTCCCTCCTTTGATCACTTCTCTGTCATGTGTGCCATAGATGCTGTTACCATAAAACGTAGTGAGACTCAATTTAGGTCACGACAGGAGTTAGCAGCTCCTCCCTCCGGTTCACCTCCATCTCGTTCGGCACCCTCTCGATCTGCTCCGTCTACATCTACTCCCTCCTCTTCTATGGGCGATGTATCTCTTGGAGACATCATGGCGCAGCTGCAGCGCACGGATGCTTGCCTTGATACGCTCTCTACTGAGTTGTATCAGGTGAACATTCATGTTGGTCGTATTGTACGACGTCAGGCGACCATGGGTGGTTTCGCTCCTGAGGCTACTCCTTCACCACCTCCTCCAGTGGCTTCTGATTTTGATGCTGAGGATGATGATGATGATGATGGTGATGATGATGACGCTTCAGATGATGATGGAGATGCTAGCTCTTCTGATGAGATGTCTACTTGACACTTTACCCTTTGTCGCTCCTGACAAAAAGGGGGAGTAATTTTGGGATATGAGAGTAATCATCTTAGGGGGAGAGTTAGTATATGACATTTTTTGATAGGGGGAGTGTTGATACTGAGGGATGTAGTGAGGATATGATGTATCTTTTTTTTTTCTTTCTTATATAGATACATTGTTCTTGTACATTTGATCTTGTGATCATTCTGACATACATTGTACTTATTTCTTTCTATACATGTGGATGTATGTTGTTTCTTTCACCTACCTCTTACATGTGTTGTTTCTTTTCTCTCTTTATACACATGTTTCTTTATTTGTATGCAATCTATTATTTCTGTTTCACACAAAGATGCCTTGATGAGTTTTGTTTAAAGTGTTTTAGAAATACAGGTTGTCAAAGTCTACTTGCCATAAACTCTTTTCTTGCAAAGTTTTTCAAGAGTTTGTGTTAGGATAGATTTTATTGTATTAAACAAGTGAGTATGAGTTGAGTGATTTATGACTTCTCTCATATGCTCATTTGTTTGTCGTGGTTTTGTCACGGATTGCCAAAGGGGGAGATTGTTAGGACATATGTGATTCACATGTTAAGAACATATGTCATACTTTTATGTAATTGGCTAATCCTTTGACAAAACGCACTTCACTTGTATTTGGGTAGATTTAGGTCGTGTTAAAATACTTCAAGAAACCGTGTTTCAAGATCAAGTATTGAAGCCTTCAAGTCTGTTCAAGAAAACAAGCTGAAAGTGCAGATTCATTAAAGCTTGACAGCTGCATCTATTGAGCTTCAGTAAGCTGTTTCAGCCCCGTGTCTCGATACTTGCTCAACAGCTTCTCGACAGCTTCTATCTGTCGAGGTTTATAAAAATCAAAATTCTGATCTGATTTCTTGGGATCCGTGAATGTGTCTTTGGGCCTTCTTTTCTCCTAACCCTAGACATATAGAAGGATTATTTTAAGAGCCATCAAAGAGTTCACAAGTTGCACAAGTATTGAGCAAACTCTGTTTAAGCAAATTGTGACCGAAGATGAAGTTCTTAACTTAGTTCATCTATTCAGAAGAAGTTGCTGTGTATGTGCACCTTTGGGTTTTGTGACAAAGCATCTTCTTAATCTTCATCATGTGTATGAATTGAAGAACTTTGCAGTCAACCCTTATTACTAGTTGGTGATTGAAGTCGCGTACTGGGATCCGCGCATCTGGTTAGTCATGTACTTGGGAGCCGTGCATCAAAAGGGGGAACTGTCACTACAGAACAAGTTCAGTTGAGTTTGGGGTAAGGGTTCAACTATAGGTTGGTAAGGTACTTGGGATTCCTTTACTTGTAACCGCTTGTTTTGATAATAGTGGAGTTTCGGGAGTGGTAACCTACAAATCACCCGGTGGGATTTTTGCCTTTAGGGTTTTCCCCATTCGTGAACAAATCATCGTGTAATTTACTTTTTGCTGCATATCTAGTTTATTGGTGATTTGTTTGTGCTGCCACGTAATTGCATGTTAATTGAACCTAATTAATTCACTTGGCTAATTAATTGCTTAATTAGTCACAAGGGGTCAATTCGTTTGTGGCCTATCATTCACACTCTCTCACACACTACCCTTACATGATTCTCGCCTAAATACAAGGTTTCTAAAAGCTGAATTACAAGCAAATTTGGCACAGAATAAAGCCAACAAGATGGTTGATTAAATTCAACCTTACAGGAGGAGTATGATTATCATTTTCTTTCTCTTTCTACTCCGTTGAGCACTGTTTTCATTCCACCAGTGCGGACATGCTACTGCAAGAGGCTTACTAATTTGATGGGCTTCAAGAGGCTCGTTGTGGAAGCGTTGACTTGGTACAGCAGCAGGATGGGAGGGAGCATGTCCTTTGATTTCCTACATGATTGGTTCCACTCATCGAAGTGCCCTATTGGCTACCGAGATGACTTTGTGGACTTAGAGGAGCAGTGGACATCCTACCGGCGTCAGGCCTTCCTGGTGGCCTTCTTTGGTGCTGTGGTATTATCTTCATCACTAGGAGCTGTTAGTTTTTTTGTTCTCCTTCTGGTGAGTGCCCTACCTCATGGTACCTTTTTCATTCTGGCTTTACTTTCCGAGCCATTAGGTCCTTGTGTCGGGAGACTGGTAGAGGTAGGCTAGGTTGCTGCATTCATATGTTACAACTGTGGTTTTGCAGCCATTTGGGCGTCATTGCTAAGGATCAACCTATGGGCTTTGTGGGTAGGAATAGAGTCCAAGCTACCGTAGCTTTTGATCTTCCTTTTTCTAGGGATACTGAGGGTTGGCTGAGATACTTGTGCAACGTGAGTCCTACTAACTGGACCTAGAGAGTTAAGTGGGGTATTACTAGATGGTAGGGGCAGACCCATTGTATCAGTTTACTTGGCATTCCTTTGGTGGGTATCTGGGGGTGCATAGGGTACTTCTCGGGCATGACCATGCGGCAGTTTGGGGGTATCTAGCATATCCCTCGACTTAGTGATCTTTTTGTTGTCACTTGCGAGTATGAGCTTGTGGATATCGATGTAGCAGTGATAGGGCATGCCTCTGAGTTCTGGGAGGTGCGCAAGTCAAGTACTGACTTCCCCCTTTATTCTAGGAATGGCCAGTAGTGGTTTTTTACTGAGTTTAGAGTGTGGTGAGATACCAAAGATGCCGGCTTTATGTTTGACTTATCATCACCGGTCTCGGTTAAGTTGCCACTTTCGGCTGATATTTTGAGAGACTATACTCTGGAGTTTGAGATTAAGGTTGAGAGGGCCCTTATGGATTTGAGGGAGTGTTTGAGGGAGGCCGTCAGGGATAGAGACTACTGCCGGGAGTTGACTGATACCCTTATGGAGGATATTAAGGAGATGAGTAGTGCACATGAGGGTGAGCTTGCTACTCTAAGGGCAGAGGTTGATCAGAGGGGACCAGCCCCTCCAAGCACAGAGGCAAAGTACGTTTAGTTGAGATCCTAGGTTGCAGGTTTGTAGGATGAGCTTGCAGCTCTTACCTGGAGGTCTGCCGCTTTGGATCACACTTGGGATGATGAGAGGGCTGCATTGGAGGCTGGCAGGGCCGAAGCTAGTAGAGGGTTGAGGCTAGTAGCAGGGTAGATGGCTTAGCACTAGAGCTGGTACAGGCGAGAGCCTACATTTAGTCCACTTTGAGAATGGAGTATGGGCGAGAGGGCGATGAGCCTAGTGAGCCGTAGTTGGCCTTCTGTTGCCTTTAGATTGAGATGGTTGAGAAAGAGGAGGCTTTAAGAGTTGCTATTGCGGAGGTGGGCACCTTGCAGGCTTTGCTAGAGACTGAGAGACAGGGCTCTACTTCTGATTCCACAATGGAGAGGGAGTTGGTCCATCTTTGGCATTCACATGACAGACTCTGAGAGATTGCCAGAGACCTGGGCTTTGATACAAATAAGTGATAAATGTAAAATCCATGCATATCAATATCTTATCTTTCCAAGGATACATCTTGTTCTAGACGGATCTTTTCCTTTTCCCATTAAGGTACATTTCCCATTGGCATAAGTCAAAACATCTTGAGCATACCACTAGGTCATGGCAGTATTGTAGACAGAGAGTAATCTCAAAGGTGTCTTCATATCTTGTCTTGGGCGTTATATCCATCTAATCTTCTGGTCTTGAGTAGAAATTCAAGCAGTCCAAGTTGACTGATTTTTCTTTTAAGACGTGACCGAACCAAGATGGTTACCTACGTACCTCATCAGGTAGTTCAACTGACTTTTGATTGCCTTAATTTTTGTCTAGATTGCCCTTTCGAGTTTTTTTATCTTGTAGGCTCTCTCATCCTTTTTACGTAGATTGTCCTTTTGGGTTTTTGATCTACCTTTTGTGTTTTCTCACGCTCTCTTCCTTTTGGCTCTCCTTTTGTGTAGACTGCCCTTTTAGGTTTTCGATCTACCTTTTCATATATTTTTTGTTTTTATTCTTTTTTTTTTTTTGTTTTTTTTTTCTTGACATCAAAATATAGAAATGAGGTGCACTAAAAGGCTTCTTCATGTAAAGTACCATATGACAACATCAAAATTGGTGGGCAAATTGAAGTCATGCCTATCCATGTTGGCTAGAATCAAGGCTCCTCTGGAAAAGGCCTTCTTTACCACGTATGGGACCTTGTAAGTTGGGGCAAACTTTCCTTTGTGATCAGGTACGGCTTGGTTGCACTTCTTCAAGACAAGATCGCCTTCTTCTAAGACCATGGGCCTAACTTTCTTGTTGAATGCTTGCTTGACGCGGTGTTGGTACAACTGTCCATGGCACATTGCGGTCATGCACTTTTCATCTATCATGTCTAGTTGTTCATATCGGGAACGGGCCCATTCAGCGTATGACAGCTCTGTTTGAGACAAAATCCTGATAGACGGGATATCTACCTTTGCGAGGAGGACGACCTCCATGCCATACACTAATGAATACAGGGTCACACCCATGGAAGTATGAACAGAATTGCGATATGCACACAAGGCAAACGACAAGTACTCATGCCAATCCTTGTATGTGCCTGTCATCTTCACCAAGATTTTCTTTATGTTCTTGTTAGCAGCTTCCACTGCACCATTCATCTGAGGGCGATAGGGAACCGAATTTCTGTGCTCGATCTTGAACTGTTGGTAGAGTTGCTGGATCATTTTCCCATTTAGGTTTGCCCTATTATCTATAACTAGCATTTAACCTGCGCAATGTGCGGGGAACATTTTACACATTTAAAATACCATCAATTTGACATAACTATACAATAAATACAACATTTAATATGTTTATTAAGGGCTTTGTATTAATAATGCCAATCAATTAAAAAAACAAAAATGACAATTGTGGGATTTAGAGTTAGGTTTAATAACATTGTCAAAAGTCCAAAATTCCCCATAGTAGAAAATAAAGTCTAAGAGCTCATTAACCCAAAAAACATTTAGTGAGCTAAGCCATATTCTAGCCCTAATAAACTATAAGTGCCAGCTCTGTTTCACTTGGATGAATTGGGCCATCATCATTCACCTGTAAAAACTATAGCACAATAGCACTTGGAAAAAAAATTGATGACAAATACATATCTTCTCACATGCATTATTTTTTTTATTTTGTCCATCTTAAACATGCCAACTACAAATGTATACACAATAAGAACAAAATGGATTCTTTGGTGTGCTAAATGGATGATTGTTGTCCACGTTTAAATGTAACCTCTGAAATGATAGAAACTAATACAACCTTTTGAGCTCCACATTTCAAAAATTGTTTTCTTTAGTAGAAATGCACTTCTATTCATAATCCATTCAAACTATTTTTTGCTAATCTATAACAATCACGAAAACTATGGAGAACGTATTCAATAATAATATAAGGTAAAATTCCAATGTATAAATACAAAGAAACAATATTATCTATTGGAAGAAACACTTGAAATTAAATCTATGAAAAGTTGAAAACCACAAAAGAACCTAAACAAAATTGGAAAAGAAGAATAAATTCATATTTTTTCTCTGCCAGGTTACACTTTGCTCAATCTTTTGTAGTCTGAATTCTAAGAATGCATCTTATAATCCTAGCCACCTAATATCCTCCATGGAAGTTTCAAGCGTGTAATGGTCATAAGAACTATAGTGTCAAGAAAATTTTTACTAAACTAATTTCCAAAGTTGAAGCACATACATGCTGGAGGAATTGCATCTAAAATCTTATCTTTAACAAATTTAAACACATCAAGTAGTTTGGATATTTTATGTTTTCTTAACTTTTTACATCAGAGAACAAAGGTAAAATTCCTTCTTTTCACCAAGTATAGACATTTCCTTCACTTTAGATAGACTATTATTTTTGGTTTAATTTCTTGGTTCTTTTATTTTTTAGGCAGGGGAAAAAACTTCTTAGTGTATGAACGATTCAACATAGTTCTCCAAATTTACCTAAGACACTATACACACACCATGTCCTCTATTCTTTAGTTTATTTCTTTCTTTTGACCCTTTACCACAAAAAAATAAAAAAATTTAGAATGCATAGTAAAAAAAAGAACACATATCCATTTCTGAACAAACAACATTAAAAAGAAATTTCTCAGGTTGTACAAACTACTTTCTATTCTTCCCAAATAGCACTTAAATTAACATATCCATAAATTGGGTTTTATTAAATACTCCAGAATATGTAAATAAAAAAAAAAAAATTCAAAACTCATTCGATAATTAATTATTTTTATTCATATACCAAAGCAACAATACCTTAATCATCTTCTAAAATATATGCCTTTTCTTGTTCTTCATGAGCAAAATTCCAGCAACGCAAAATAACTACCAGAAATAATAATCTTAGATCATAACATCAATAGAAAGAGGGTAAACCCATAACTATACAGTCTAAACTTTCAAATTTTAAACCATCCAAGTTGAAATTTGGCACATTCATGAATTATTAAGTTTCATACTTGATAGGGAAAATTCAGCAAATTTGAATTTCAACAAAAAGTGAAAGGGTAAGAAGGTTTTTTAAAATGGTAGGAAATAATCGTACAACCATATTAAATAAATAATCCCTTGATATGAAGTAACATAATTTTTTAACAAAATCTTTGCTATTTCTTTGTTTGTTCCTACTTCCAATTTCACTTTGGACAAAAATTGTCAATAAGTCTACACTCTAAGCTTGGGCAATACTCCCTATGCTATCAAAATAAAAAAGTAGAGATGTTAATTTGAGGCCAAAGTATCCAAATTAAAATACTAAACCTATCTATTTTTCAATAGGGATGAAAGAAGAATCCTAGACATGGTAAAGGGAAAAAAAATTTAGCATCAGATTTAAGAGTCAAAAAGTACATATTAAATAATCTTATTAAACTTTTTTTGTTCAACGTTTTTTTTTAATCAAACATTAACAAATGATAAAGAGACAAATTTAAATAAAAGTAAAAAAGGGGAAATTAAGTTGTCTTGACCTTTCAACTCAATCCAGGAGCTTTTCTTGAATAGTTACCAACAGTTTTATAAGCCAGAGCAGAGATGATAAATCTACATTAGAACTTGAGTAAAAAAATTGTCATTGAAAATGCAAAATTACTGACAAATGGCAATGTAAATGAAGCTCTAAAAACTGAGATCTTATAAAACATGTGTTGCATGCTAGGTAATTAACACTAAGTATCTAAAATCCATGGAAAAACATGGCAAATTTACTTGAAATAAACAGCAAGAAAATTGAGCGTTTATTAAAGCCAAACTTAAGTTCAATAACACTAAAAAAAAATTCTATGCTCTATTTTATATATAAGTATTCAATAAAATAGAACATGATGGGAATGTCTTTTCTATTAATATACTCCTATTTGGTAAGTGCATTTCTTGTATTCATTTCTCAAAAAATAGTTTTGTTAACTCTCGCAGTTAGTCTCAAATGAGACTCAAAATGCATGAAACCTAGTCACACCATACTAAACCACATCCATTATAGCAAAGTAGGCACATAAGGTATATAGAGTCAATCCGCTTAAGAGTATGGATAATACGCAGTTGTGGTGCATGATTAGCATACAACCTGATCCTAACATATCATGAATAGAATACACATCCTGCTCACATAATCTTGATGCCACATTTGAAGAGGGTTTTTTTTTTTTTTTTTTTTTTTCAATTTTGTATGATACCTAAGATTGTACCATGTGTAATAAATTGGGAAAAAAAATTGAATTCAACAAACTATTAAAAAGGTTATACCTATTGTTTGAAGTTAATACCTGATTCTTCAAAAGAATGATAGATTGAACAAATTGAAAAGCATACCCCAAAGAGATCCATGTTACTTCTTCTAAAAGACCTAGAAAAGGAAAAAAATCAATAATCCATTGCTCTGTTTTGATCTCTAAAATATCCAAAAGAGGCTGGAACTCACTTAAGGACTTTCATTCCATTCATCTGAGTTTTAATCGGATACCATAATTAGGTACCCACACATCAATATAACCAAATACCCAAAAAAAAAAAATAATAATAATAATAACTCAGACACCTTAATAAGAAATATAACCCAAAAAGTCAAATTAAAAACAATCCAGCCAAATTATTAAAACCTGATCTAATTTAACCAAATACCCAAAAAAAAAAAAAAAAAAAATCTAACTCAGACACCTTAATAAGAAATATAACCCAAAAAGTCAAATAAAAAACAATCCAGAAAAATTATAAAAACCTGATCTAGTTTAATGTATAAACTGAAATGCAAAGAGAAAAACTAACTGGTAGCAGTTCCGGAAGGACGGTAGATATTGGGAGGAAGTAGGCCTTTATGTGAATTCTAATCTTGAAAGAAATTGAGATAGACCGAATCTTTATCTCTATTGTTCTTTTTCTCCGTTCTCCTTGTATTTCTACAACGTATCTCTCTCAACCGTATTTTGGCAGAAAAACCTAAAATAAGTATCAATGCAACATTCAGTTCTATACTTATTTAATCCCAAAGATTTTGTTAAGATTAGAAACAGAAGTACCTAAACTAATATCAATATTTTTAGTGATTTCTGTAATCTAAAAAAACAAACAAAAAACAAAACAAAAACAAATATCTAAAATTGAGAAAATAATCATTTTGATAGAGAATCCAAAAACCCATAACAAAAACGAATCAAATCAAAACCTATTGAACAAAAGAAAAGTCAATTAAAAGTAACATTTAATATCCAAACCTACAAATTTGAGAAAAAAAAAATGTACTGTTGTCGATGTCGGTTCTGAAGATCTGATGGTCTGAATCTAGAAAGGGAACGGACGGTGGTGGGGAAACTGATGGTGATGGCCAGCCTTAGATATTTCTCTCTTCATCGGTAAGAAGTTCCAGAAAAATTCAATGCGTTCCTTCTGAATATGGAGTGAAGGGGATTGTTTTTGCTGTTTGGTGCATGGTTACGATGAAATCTGCTCTCTTTCCTCGCATAATGGACGGCCTTAGTATTTATGTGTTTCAAAGCCAGGGTTAACTAATCAAAGCTTGGATTCATCAATACCCACTTCAAGCGCTCCATCAACAGTGACACTCTTGACTGCTATCAGTGATGAAATTGATCGAAATATTTGCTTATTAGAGGATAGTATGGATTTTCTTTGCAGCGAAGAAGTGATAGGGTTAGGGATGCACTACTCTGTTATAAATATGTGCTCTGGAATGGTTTTTTTTTTATTATTATTTTTTTCAGATTGAATAGAGGCTTAGTGATAGGAGAAAGGCCTCATCACCTCTTTCTCTCTCTCTCTTTCTATCTCTATGTGCATAGTATTTTAATCGGTTAATTTTATTTATTTATAGAGAGGCTTTTAAACGATGCCCAAACAACATAATTTATCATAATTTATCGCTTTTTAATTGTATTCGTGGAAGCATTTTAAGGGGATTTTTTTCCTAATGTGGCATCACCTCCTTAAGGCTTCTGCTATTATATATAGTATTAGATAAGCTCTCCCGGCACGCTATAGCGGCAAATAATGTCTTGTTTCAGGAACTAGGCTACCACTACTTGAGTGACGCTTTTGTACGAAGCGGCTTCCACCCACTTTGTAAAATAATCGATGGCCATTAAGATGTACTCGTGACCATTTGAAGCTTTTGGAATCACGGGTCCGATGACATCCATACCCCAGGCTAAGAAGGGCCATGGGGCTACTAAAGAGTGCAAAGGCTAAGAAGGAGCGTTCTTCCTGTCTTGATAGGCTTGGCAATGGTGGCATATCCTCACGTGTTTAATGCAATCATTTTCCATGGTGAGCTAGTAGTAACCAACTCTCATAATCTTGCGGGCCAACAGGGGGCATGAGCTCCAAGTAAGCCTTTATGCATCTTTTCCATCAAATGATTAGCCTCAAAGGCATTTATGCATCGGAACAAGGTAGAATCGTGGTTCCTTTTGTATAGGACTTCTCCATTCAAGAAAAATTGGCAGGCTATGCACCGAATAAACTTCTTTTCACTGTCCATTGCACCGAACAGATATTCACTGTTCTTGATATAAGCCTTGATATCATGGTACCATGGCTTTTTGTCGGCTTCGACTTCGACACTCATGCATTCTTCGATGTTCATGCAATAGGTTGGAACACCATGGACTTCTATGCGCAATTGTTGCATATCATCTCCTTCTGATAGCTTAACCATGCTAGCTAGGGTAGCCAAGGCATCTGTAAACTGGTTGTGTGCTCGGGGCAAATAGACAAATGTGATGTTTTAGAACTTCAAAATCAAGCAGCTGACGCATTTCTGATACGAAATTAGCTTGGCATCTCGGCTTGCCATTTTCCTATGATTTGGGAGATGATCAACAGGGAATCTCTAAAGACGCTCAAGTAATAGGCACCGAGCTTTAAGGCCATTTGCAGACCGACTGTGCACACTTTGTATTCTGTGATGTTGTTGGTGCAATCAAAATTCAGCTTGACTGAAACAGGGATTTTTTGGCCCTTGGGGGAAACTAAGATTGCTCCCAGTCCATTTTCGATAGAATTGTTGGCTCCATCAAAATAAAGCTTCCAACACTACGGTTCCACATTGTCTAGTTTTGGCTCTACTACCATAACATCCTCGTCAGGGAAGAGGGATTCTGAAAGTTCTGGATTGTTTAGTGGCTGGTTTGCTAGGTAATCGGCTATGGCTTGGTCTTTGATGGCCTTTCTCGTCACAAACACAATGTCAAACTCAGAGAGTAACATTTGCCAACAAGAGATCTTCCCTATAAAAGCTGGCTTTTCAAAGATGTACTTAATGGGATCCATGAGCTGCATGGTGTAGTAGAGCATATACTACCGCAACTTGTGTGATGCCCATGCTAGGGCGCAACACATATTTTCAATGGTGATGTAGTTGATCTCACAACTGGTGAACCTCTTGCTTAAGTAGTAAATTGCCCTTTCTTTTTGGTCGTGCCACTTGGCCTAACATGCAACCTATGGAGGTTTCTTGTACTGCTAGATAGAGGATCAACGGATATCCTAGCGTCGAGGGAACTAGAATAGAAGGGTTCAACAAATACTGCTTGATATTGTCAAAGACTGCTTGGCACTCATTTGCCCATTCTATCTTGGTGCCTTTCTTCAAGAGCTTAAACAATGGATCACATGTGGAGGTCAATTGCGCTGTGAATCTGTTTCTCAGTTTGCAGTGTTGGCATGTCTCGGATGGCTTGGACTTTTTTTGGGTCCACTTCAATTCCTCTTTGGCTGACTATGAAGCCAAGCAATTTCCCTGAGCTAGCTCCAAAGACGCACTTGTTAGGGTTTAGTCTCAACCTGTACTTGATAAGGCATTTGAACAGCTTTCTCAAATCTACCAAATGATCCTTGGTAGTGCGGGATTTGGCAATCATGTCATCTACGTAGACTTCACTCTCTTTATGCATCATATCATGGAACAAGGTTACCATGACTTGCTAATAAGTAGCATCAGCGTTCTTTAAGCAGAATGGCATGACATCTTACATATAGGTTCCCCAATGAGTGTTGAATGCTGTCTTAGCTTTGTCTTCCTTATCCATTTTGATTTGATTATAGCCTGAGAATCCATCCATGAAGGAGAAGAACATGTTGGTAGTGGTATTATCGATCAGGATATCGATATGCGGCAATGGAAAGTTATCCTTAGGCTGGCCTGGTACAAATCTTTGTAATCAACGCACATGCATACTTTCCTATCTTTCTTTGGCAAGAGAACAATGTTGGCGACCCAATCTGAGTAGGCTATCGTGGTAAGGAAACTGGCATTCAATTACTTTTCTACTTCTTCTTTGACCTTCAAAATGATCTCAGATTTCATCCTTTGAAGGGCTTGCCGCATTAGAGGGCATTAAGGTTTAACTAGAATTCTGTGCACAACAATCTCAGTATCTAACCCTGGCATATCTTGGTAGGACCAAGCGAAGATCTCTTTGAATTCCTTGAGTAGCACTATAAGCTCATGCTTCATGTTTTTAGGAAACTTTACCCTAATCTTGATGGGTTTTTCGTTCTTGCCTTCGTCGGTAAGGTTAACCAATTCTGTCTCCTCTATGTTGGGTTTGGATCCTTCGCTCTCTCTATTTAGAGCTTCCAAAATATCATGAGGCAAATTCAGAATTTCCTCTAACCCTTCAATATCATGTTCCAACTCTATTGTCTTATTCCTGTCATCAATATCCTTGTCACGGCAACAGGATGATGTACCCACTTGGGAATCATAATAGATCCTATTAAACGGAACATATACAGAAAAACATAAGACAATTTGCACACACATATTCATAGGAAAGCAAGTAAAGAGATAAATGCAAGGATTTCTTGAATAATACGCTGGATAATTTCATTAATGGATTATAGATAGGGGGATAACAAAGTTCATGCCTAATAATGATAAAAAGGGAAACACACATTTTTTGAAAATGGAAAATGTAAACAAGGAATGCAGGAAATAGAAAATAAACATGCAAAACAAACTAGATATGTTTTTCTAACTCTCTCGGGCAATTGGAGGACCCAACCACACGATAATGGAATACCCCTTACTCAGCCGGTGCAACCATAAAGTAAGGCTTGACGGTCCAATGGCCTACTATCTCGCCTTGCACACAGGGTCTAATAGTAGAAGTTAGATAATTCCTTGGGGATATGATGGCATTCACTGAGAATTCCTTTGGACAAAGACGGATGAGACAAGCCAAATCTGATTCCTTCTTGTATGATTCCTGCGCTACTTCTGATCTGATGACCTTGGTCGAAGCCAGAAAAGTGACCGTGATGTGGGGAATAGACATCTCTTAGCCAATGCACTTCCTTTTCTTTCCTCTGGAAGCCTGGAAAAGTTCTTCATCGGAGGGGTCATAGCCTAGACCGAAGCCTCCATTGTTGTTAGGGAGTTCAATTAAAGAAGCATTCCCATGTCCTACGACACCAAGACCTTGGCCTAATTGATAGCCAAATTTGAGCATCTCCATGGTAGCCACTAAAGTAGCAGAGGGCCATGCTGACTCAAGTTTTGAAGCTTTGGAGATCATGGAGACTAGCTCGAAACTGCGAAAAGTTGCCTTTGAAAAGGAATTAGCACCAATGTTAAGGATAGAGGTCTCCTTGAAGAAAGTCAAGGGTTCTTTAGCCATAATAGTGATCAACGAACCCTCGGATGGGAACTTGAGTCTCCGATGAAGGCTAGAAGCAACTGCACTTACCGCATGTAGCAAGGGCCTCCCTAGGAGCATATTATACGGGGAATTTACCATGATGACTTGGAAGTTGACCATAAAGAACATGGGGCCAATTCCAATTGCTAATTCAATCTTGCTTTGCACCTCCTAGAGAGTGCCATCAAAGGCTCTAATGATCATGGTGGTAGGGAGGATAAGAGATGTATCCACATGCAAACGCTCTAAAGTAGACATCGAGCAAACATTCAGGGCTCATCCATTGTCAATTAGTACTCTAGCGACGATCATATCTTCGCACTTTACTATAATGTGCATGGGCAAAGTGTGCCCTCTACCTTTTGGTGGTAGCTCATCATCTGTAAAGGAAATCTGGTTGGTGGCCAACACCGTTGAAACCATACCTTCAAAGGCGGATTCTGTGGCACTTGTGGGAACACATGTCTCTTTCAAGACTGTCAAGAGAGCCTTGCGGTGGACATCAGAGGATAGGCGCCAAGATGGAGATCTGAGCTGGCGACTTGTTTAGCTGTTGAATCACATGTACTTTGAGTTTCTGATAATTTTCAAGAATTCTTTGGCCTTTTCGGTTGTGACCCTGTTCCTGACGGGTTTGGTGGTACCCTTGCCAATCTTTTTCCTTCTCTTTTCTAGCTCCTCGGGAGTATAGTAGTGGCCACTCCTAGTAAGCCTAGATAGACCTGAAGAGATATTGGAGTAGACCTTCTATTTTTCGGTTTGAGTAGAGATCAATGACACATCGGACACAACGGCTATCCTCATAAGGAAATGGCTTCGGCATGTGAATGATAACACCCTCCAGAGTTTGCAAATTGGGCATTATAGAGAACGTTTTCAGATTAATGACCATCGAACATGGCAAAATGGCTTCAAAGGCTTTTGAGTCAGATACCCCAGAGATTCCTGAGGCAAGCTTTGGCAGAATAAGAGGATCGAAACCTCGGATAGCAGGAATAATGGTAGTTCCTTCTTGTACTGATGATGGAGCTAGCTTTGCGACTGTAGGCAATGCAAGAACTAGAGGGGTGAATCCTCCGATGGCTGGCGGGGCTTGCCCTTTCCCTGAATCTGATGACCTCAGATCTGATGGAAATATGTATATACGTAGCGGAAAATAAAATTAAACGGATCTATTTCATTCACAATTGATAACATGTGCCATATAAGTTTCAGAATTAGAAAACAAGAGAGTGTACCTTGAAGCGGTGAAATTCAAAACCGAAGATCAGAAGTTCTTAAGAAGACTTTCAATCTTCACTCCAATTCCACTAGATGCCTAAGGTGTGTGGTCTCTCAATCAGTTATATGTATATATTTCTAGAGAGAATCTAAGAGTGTCTAACACTCACATACCGATTCATGTTATATTTAAATCTGTATGTTTCTCTCCTTATAACTGATTATCTAATTAGGCTAGCCTTTTGGGCTTTTCCAATTGGGCTTTAGTATGTGGCTTGGAGTGGGACCAAAAGGGAACAAATAAGACACTAGCTCCAATGGGCCTTAGGCCTTTCTGTCAACTCTTGACAAGTCCAAAGTTACCATTAACTATATTTAATATCACTATATAAATATAGTTGCACTCTAGTCTTTATTAATAAATTATATCCTAAGATTTTATTGTACATGCAACCCCTTCATTAAATATTCGTAGTAACACAAAGTCTTGAATGAAGACTGCCACTTTGTGAATTACTACATCTTAATCTTTGAGTACCCGGTTTAATCCTTTAATGTTATTCATCATATATTTATGAAATCCAATTTCATAAATATATACTTTAGTCTTACTAAAGTGGTTAGGCCTAACTCATCTGAATAACATATCCATTAAACTTATCTTAAGGGAATATTTTGTATCTCCGTTAAGAGACTATGAATTCCATCTTGAGAATATATGTTCCATCAACACTAAATGTAGTTGCCCAACATACTGAGATTTTGACCGTTACTTTAGATCTCACTCCTGATATATCAAAACAACCTACACTTTATGATCAAGTCCATTATTCTCTCAGGATTAAGAGTTCATGCAAATATAAGTCGTGAGATTTATTATTCAATTGACAGTCTTTATAAGAATAATAAATCTCACAGCGATCCGGTTCAATATGTCTTAACTCTTAAAAAATATCAACATATCAACTAGAAGTCACCACTTCCATGATCAAGACAAATCATCTTAGTTGACATGTTATAGTCTTCGCAGATGAAATGATCAATTTCATCACCGACTACGAACCAAATTCTGAGTTTACAAAGAACTTGTGACTTATATCTTCTGTGACTAAATCATATAAATCACATACTATGCATCTTATGGACTATATGATAATGTCCAAATATTCATGTTACCATTATTTCAGATAATAATAAAACAACTTTATTAATAACAATATTAAGTCATACATCATGTCATACATAATGTCATACATAATATAGTTCATAGCATCATACAATAGGATTCTAGGGCACAAATCCCAACAATCTCTCACTTGCCCTAAAGACTATTGTGCACTAATCTAACTCCCATTCCCTCCAAATGTGACTCGAATGTCCTTTGAGGCAAGGCTTTGGTAAAGGGATCTGCTAGATTACTTGCACTTTCAATCTTTGCTACTATCATATCTCCACGAGCGATGATGTCTCGAACGATGTGATATTTTCTCTCAATGTGCTTTCCTTTCTTGTGATTCCTTGGATCTTTTGATTGTGCAACTGCACCACTATTGTCACAAAACAATGTGATGGGAACATGTTCCATTCTCATTACACCAAGGTCAGAAAGGAATTTCTTAAGCCATAGAGCTTCTTTTGCTGCTTCACAAGCAGCAACGTACTCAGCTTCCATGGTGGAGTCCGCAATACAAGATTGCTTGACACTCCTCCAAGTTATGGCTCCACCTCCCAAGGTGAAAACACAACCTGATGTGGATTTTCTGAAATCTAGATTCGATTGAAAATCTGAATCTGTATAGCCAATGGGTATCAAATCCTCACACCGGTAAACAAGCATATAATCTCTCGTTTTTCGTAGATACTTGAGAATATGCTTTACAGCTTGCCAATGTTTTAGTCCTGGATTTGATTAATATCGGCTGACCATGCCAACTGAATAACAAATATCTGATCTAGTACAAAGCATGACATACATGAGACTTCCTACTGTATAAGTATAAGGAACTTGTCTCATCATTTCAATTTCCTCTTAAGTCTTAGACCTTTGGTCTTCAGACAGAGGAACTCCATGTCTGAAAGGAAGTAATCCTTTCTTAGAGTTTTGCATGCTAAACCGTTCTAGAACCTTATCTATATACCCAGCTTGTGATAAGCCTAACATCTTATTCTTACGATCTCGCCAAAGCTTGATCCCTAGAATAAAATTAGCCTCACCCAAGTCCTTCATATCAAATTGGCTTGACAACCAAACCTTTACCGATGACATTACCCCTACATTATTTCCAATGAGTAGAATATCATCAACATAAAGCACTAGGAACATTACCACTTTATCTTGATGTCTTTTGTACACACATGGTTCATTAAGATTTTGTTCAAAACCAAATGACTTGATTGCTTGATCAAATCTGATGTTCCATGATCCAGATGCTTGCTTAAGTCCATAAATGGACCTTTTCAACTTGCATACCATATGCTCTTGGTTCTTTGCTATGAAACCTTCCGGTTGCATCATATAGATTTCCTCTTCAAGATTGCCATTAAGAAATGCAGTCTTGACATCCATTTGCCAAATCTCATAATCATAATGAGCAGCAATAGATAAGAAAATTCTGATAGATTTAAGCATTGCTACTGGTGAAAATGTTTCTTCATAATCAATACCTTCTTTTTGTGTATACCATTTCGCCACTAGCCTTGCTTTAAAGGTTTCAACCTTTCCATCTATCCCTCTCTTCCTCTTGTAAACCCATTTGCAACCAACAGGTTTAATGCTGTTAGGCGCCTTTACAAGATCCCAAACTTGATTGGAATACATGGAATCTAATTCAGATTTCATAGCTTTGACCCATTGATGTGCATCTATATCACTCATTGCCTCTTCATAAGTGTAGGGATCCGATTCAGCCTCTTCTGAGATAGCTTCATAAGTTTCTCCTAAACCTATGAATCTTATAAGAGGCCGAACAATTCTCCTACTACGACAAGGTACTTGTGTACTAGACATCTCTTGAGTAGTATCTAGTGGTGTATCTAACACATCCATATCATCCCTAGTTTCATCCATTGGTTGTACTTTTACAGGTTCATTCATTTCAGCCAACACAACTCTACTTCTAGGAGTAAAATTATTCATATAGTCATTTTCTAAGAATTTAGCATTTGTACTAACAAAAACTTTATTATCCTTACGACTATAGAATAAATAACCCCTAGTTTCTTTTGGATAACCTACAAGCAAACATACTTCTGATTTTGGTTCCAATTTATCAGGCTTCCCTTTTAACACATGTGCTGGACAACCTCAAATGTGGAGATATTTCATACTAGGCTTACGCCCACTCCACAATTCCATGGGTGTTTTGGGAACAGATTTTGATGGAACTAAATTCAAAAGATGTATTGCTGTATTTATGGCATAACCCCAAAAAGAAATCGGTAAAGTTGAGTAACTCATTATGGACCTAACCATTTCTAAAAGAGTCCTATTCCTTCTTCCTGCTACACCATTCTGTTGGGGAGTTCCAGGTGCAGTCAATTGGGATACAATCCCATTTTGTGTTAAGTAATCCTTGAAATCCCCAAGAAGGTATTCCTCACCTCGATCAGATCGAATGGCTTTTATGTGTTTACCTAATTAATTCTCAACTTCAGGCCTAAACTCTTTGAACTTTTCAAAGGCTTCGGACTTCCATTTCATTAGGTACACATAACCATATCTTGAGTAATCATCAGTGAAAGTAATGAAATACTCATAGCCACCTCTTGCTTGGATTGACATAGGACCACAAACATTAGAATGCACTAGCTCTAGCAAATCTTGGGCTTTTCTACCTTTTGCATTAAAAGGTCGTTTGGTCGTTTTACCTTCCAAACAAGATTCACAAACTGGAAATTCATCAAAGTCCATGGCCTCTAAGAGTCCATCTTTGATCAGTCTTTGAATCCTATTTGAATTAATATGACCTAAACGCAAGTGCCAAAGATATGCATCACTAGTAGAAGGAAATTTTCTCTTTAATGATTTTATATGAGAGTCATTATCTAATTCAGAATTATATAATTCATGCTTATCACGAGTTAAAATATAAAGACCATCCACAATATTGCCAGAACAGATAAACACTTTATCCTTCTTTATTACAACATTGTCTTTTAGGATAACACAATATCCATGTTTACCTAAGTAAGTAGCAGAAATTAAATTCCTACGAATATTAGGTACATACAAGCAGTCTTCCAATATTAGAACTCTAGATACAAAACATAAATTATAAACACCAACAGCTACAACTGGAATCTTGCTCCCATCAGCCAAAGTAAGAAACAACTTCCCTTCTTTAAGCTTTCTGGTCTCCTGAAACCCCTACAAGGAATTGCAGATATGATTAGTACAACCTGAATCCACACACCAGGAATCCGTGGGATTCTGTACCAAACATATTTCAAGAAGGAATGTATTATTCATACCTTTATTCTTGGCAACCTTGAATACTGGACAATTCCTCTTCCAATGTCCTTTCTCACCACAATGGAAACACTTTCCTTTGATCTTCTTTCCTTTGTCAGCAACCCCTAAGACAATTTGTTTACGCTCTTACTTGGTGAAGTCCTTCTTCTTCTTCTTCTTCTTCTTACCCTTGCCTTTTGACTTAGGTTGAGAAGTAAAAGCTTCACCCACATTGGCTTCAACATTAGAAGTACCAAGAATGCCTTCCGCCGCTACCAACTCATTCATTAATTCAGACAAAGAGTAAATCTTTTTGTTCATATTATAATTAAGTCTGAATTCCTTGAATGATTCCGGTAGTGACTGGAGTATCATATCCACTTGGGATTCTCCATCAATATCGGCACCTAAAACTTCCAATGTATTCAGATTGGAAATCATTGTAAGACAATGTTCCCTCACTGAACTGCCTTCAGCCATTTTGGTATTATAAATTTGTCTCATGGTTTCTTGCCTTGTTGAACGGCCTTGCTCACCAAACATCTCCTTCAGACTTAGCATAATGTCTGAAGCTAGTTCTACATCCTGCATAATGGCCATCTCATTAGATTTCTGCCAACGATCATATCGCTGTTTTTCCTCAAGAGGAGCATCTAATGAAGGAAAGCTAGGACATGGTCTAGTAAGCACATATTTGTGCTCTTCAGCAGTGAGAACTATGTCCAAATTTCTTTTCCAGTCAACATAGTTGGATCCAGTCAGTTTGTTTTGATTAAGAATAGTTACAAGTGGGCTAAAAGATGCCATGTTCAAATCTGAAAACAATAAACATAAATATAATAAGTAAACTGGACATTATCTATTTAGCATATGAACATATAGTATGGAATCTTAATAAAATCATAATATAATATATGCAACGACAACCCAATCCCGCAATTAATATTCCTCGGAAGCGAGGTCATACCAATCACTATGATTAAGCGAGCAAGCAAAACTACACATGCATAAAGGAAATGATCCAAACCCTTTGATATAGGCCTAGGCATATGGATGTAGGCGTAGACCATGTTGGGATTTTTGCCCTAAAATCTTATTGTATGATGCTATGTATTATATTATGTATGACATGATGTATGACTTAATATTGTAATTAATAAAGTTGTTTTATTATTATCTGAAATAATAATAACATGAATATTTGGACATTATCATATAGTTCATGAGATGCATAGTATGTGATTTATGTGATTTAGTCACAAAAGATATAAGTCACAAGTTCTTTGTAAACTCAGAATTTGGTTCGTAGTCGGTGATGAAATTGAGCATTTCATCTGCGAAGACTATAATCGGATCTAAATTTCAGAAAATCCACATCAGGATTTGTTTTCACCTTGGAAGGTGGAGCCATAACTTGGAGGAGTGTTAAACAATCTTGTATTGTGGACTCCACCATGGAAGCAGAATACGTTGCTGCTTGTGAAGCAGCAAAGGAAGCTGTATGGCTCAAGAAATTCCTTTCTAACCTTGGTGTAATGAGAATGGAACAAGTTCTCATCACATTGTTTTGCAACAATAGTGGTGCAGTTGCACAATCAAAAGATCCAAGGAACCACAAGAAAGGAAAGCACATCGAGAGAAAGTATCACATCATTAGAGATATTATTGCTCGTGGAGATGTGGTGGTAGCAAAGATTGAAAGTGCAAATAATCTTGCAGATCCCTTTACCAAAACCTTGCCTCAAAGGACCTTCGAGTCACATTTAGAAGGAATGGGAGTTAGATTAGTGCACAATAGTCTTTAGGGCAAGTTGGAGATTGTTGGGATTTTTGCCCTGGAATCCTATTGTATGATACTATGTATTATGTTATGTATGACATTATGTATGACATGATGTATGACTTAATATTGTAATTAATAAAATTGTTTTATTATTATCTAAAATAATGGTAACATGAATATTTGGACATTATCATATAGTTCATGAGATGCATAGTATGTGATTTAGTCACAGAAGATATAAGTCACAAGTTTTTTGTAAACTCAGAATTTGGTTCATAGTCGATGATGAAATTGGGCATTTCATCTGTGAAGACTATAACATATTAACTAAGATGATTTTTCTTGATCATGGAAGTGGTGACTTCTAGTTGATGTGTTGATATGTTTTAAGAGTTAAAACATATTGAACTGGACCGCTGTGAGATTTATTATTCTCCTAACGACTGTCAGTTGAATAATAAATCTCACAACTTATATTTGCATGAACTCTTAATCCTGAGAGAATAATGGACATGATCATGAAATGTAGGTTGCTTTGATATATCAGGAGTGAGATCTAAAGTAACGGTCAAAACCTCAGTATATTGGGCTGCCACATTTAGTGTTGATGGAACATATATTTTCAAGATGGAATTCATAGTCTCTTAACTAAGATACAAAATACTCCCTTCAGATAAGTTTAATGGGTTTGTTATTCAGAGAGTTAGGCCTAACCACTTTGGTAAGAAATTACTAAAGTATATATTTATGAAATTGGATTTCATAAATATATGATGAATAACTTAAAAGGATTAAACTGGGTACTCAATGATTAAGATGTTGTAATCTTCAAAGTGGCAGTCTATATTCATGACTTTGAATTACTACGAATATTTTATGAAGGGGTTGCATGTATAATAAAGTCTTGGGATATAATTTATTAATAAGGCCTAGAGTGCAATTATATTTATATAGTGTTATTAAATATAATTAATGGTAACTTTGGACTTGTCAAGAGTTGACAGAAAAACCCAAGGCCCATTGGAGCTAGTGTCTTATTGGTCCATTTTGGTCCCATTCCAAGCCACACACTAAAGCCCAATTGGAAAGGCTCAATAGGCCAGCCCAATTAGATAATCAGTTAGTTATAAATGGAGAAACATACATAATTTTTTATTAAAAAAAAATAAGAGAGACACCATTGTGAAATGGTGTGTATATGTGAGTGAAGTCACTTGTTATTCTCCCTTAGAAACTAATTGAGAGACCACACTTCTGGGGCATAAAGTGGAATTGGAGTGAAGATTAAAAGTGTTCCCAAGTACTTGTAATCTTTTGTTTTGAATTTCACCGCACCAAGGTAGGCTATCTTGTTCTTAAATTTTGAAATTTACATAGCACATGTTATCAATCATTAATGAAATAGATCCATGTTTGTTGCTTCCGCTGTGTGTTTTGTATGAGATACAAAACCAGATTTTCCAACAGACCACAAGTTCTAGATCTACACTCTATCTAAAGGGCAAAAACATAAGAAAAAATCTTAACAAGAGATAAAAAAAAAAAAAAAGGCTTTAGAAGCACATGGCATAGCAACCAAAATGTAGATCTAGACACATGAACATGGCATGGAGCACACAAACACATAGATCTAAGCATAAGCCACCTAGGCACTTGAATCTAAGCACTAACACAATATTTAGGCATATCCTAGCCCAACAAGGCTAGGCCAACATCATCAAAACAGTAAATCATGGCAAAAAGGAAGGAGACATGCTAGGAAAGCTATAAAACATGCTAGGAAGTAACATAAAGCAAAGATAAACTATGGAAAGCAAATAGACATGTTATGAAGAAAGATAAAGCAAAGGGTATAGATTGCAGCTAAAAATCTACATCTCCTTAGAACCTCAAATCCAAGGTTCAAAGACCAAGGAGAGGAAAAAGAATGCTAGAACACTACCTCTAGATTGTTGAGAAAAGATATAAATCAAAGGTTTTTGGATGTTTTTGAGAGAGAATTTAGAGAGAATTTTGAGAGGAAAAGAGAGAGAATCTGCCTATAAAAATGCTCCAAATTGGCAGAAATATATATATATATATATATATATATATATATATTTTATTTGAGGGGGTTCTGAGGTTATTTATAGGAAAAATGTGACATTTCATCTTTGGTGGACACTTAGTGGTTGCTGATTTTGGACTCCTTTTTGGAGGCCTTTTCGGGCTTGGATTGGGTTGATCTTTGCGTCCCTGGAAAGGTGTCGATGTGTAGTGTCCAAAACACTAAAGAAATTGAAATTCTGAAGATTGGATCAAAAGTTATGGCCTCGAGAAGTGAGCTGACGTGCTTTGCATGGTTTCTAGGACATCTTAATCATTTTAACTCCAATTTTGACCCATGAATAGTCGTTGGAAAAGGAATTCAATAATCTTTGCAATGATGTTAATCCTAACCCATTTCCATGGTCGGATCAAAATTAGGGTTTTTAGTGCCCCCGAGAGTCAACCTTGAGTCAAACTTGGTCAAAGTTGACGAAAATCACCGAGTAGCTCGGGTTTGATGTAAAAACATGAAAAATGTTTTTTTGGGATGATTTTGACTGACTTTGACTTTTGGTCAACTTAGGGTTGACTAGGGCATTTTGGTCAATTTGACCTGAAATGGCATTTTGAGTGCTCCAATGCCCAAACTGGTTGTGCCACGTCAAACTAGATGTTTTTCGCAACCCCACGGAAGAAAGTTAATATTTTTTGAATCTTTGAGGTCTGGCACGTAAATCGAGGGGGGACAAAATATGGCATCTACAAACATCATGCCATGATATCAAGTGCATAAAATTGTCTGCGATTAAGGGGCAAGTAATGGCTGACTTGCTAGCCAACTTCCTAAGGACTAGTGATTTCTCACTTCCAAAACCAGAAGTTCTGGTGACAAAGGAGCAAGGATGGTCTACACATTTTGAAGGCTCATCTACATTCTAAGGAGGGGGGATATGAGTAGTGTTAAAGTCACCAAGGGAGGAACACATGTTTTCCTACAAGCTACATTTCCTCTATTCAAACAACGAAGTAGAGTATGAAGCCCAACTAGTAGGATTGAAGGCTGCTAATAGGATTGGCATAAAGAGGTTAAAGGTATTTGGGATTCTTAGTTAGTTATTATGCAGATGGAAGGAACCTTTGGGGTGAAGAATCCTAGCTTAGCCGCCTACAGAGCCACAACACAAGAACTCATGAAACACCTCACCTTCATAGAATGCAAAGTGATTAACCAGAGTGAGAACAAGTTGGCAGACTCACTGGCCACCCTAGCCACCAAATCTGTGTTGATGAAAGAGAAGATGACACTTTGGGTAGAGAAACAGCTTGGCCTGATCAAAGGCGGGTTGTGTCTCCTAAAAGATTGGCGAGGACCCTTCTTGAAGGCTATGACCCAAGGTAGGGATTGTATATATTGCATTTTGTCCACCCTCAATTTGCGTGCCAAACTCCGAAAATTCCAAAAATATTAACTCTCTTCCATGGGGCCGTGAAAACATCTAAATTGATGTGGCATAAACTGTTCGGGCATCGGAACACTTAAAATGCCATTTCAGGTAAAACTGACCAAAATACCCTGGTCAACCCTGGGTTGATCGAAAGTCAAAATCATTCAAAATCATCCCAAAACAATATTTTTCATGTTTCTATATCAAACTCGAGCTACTTGGTGATTTTCGTCAACTTTGACCATGTTTGACTCGAGGTTGACTTTCAAAGGCTCCAAAAACTCTAATTTTGATCTGACCATCGAAACGGGTTAGGACCAGTGTTATTGTGAAGATTATTGAATTTCCTTTTCAACGACTATTCATGGGTCAAAATTAGAGTAAAATGGTTGAGATATCCTATAAACCGTTCAAAGCATGTTAACTCGCTTCTTGAGGCTAGAACTTTTGATCCGACCATCGGAATTTCAATTTCTTTAGTGTTTAGGAAACTACACATCCAGACCTTTCCAAAGACACCAAGATCAACTCAATATAAGCCCAGGAATACCTCAAAAAAGGCCTCCCAATTTGCTGAAAAGTAACCTTTTTGCTATTAAGACCCCCAGACCCCCTTCAAAAAAAAAAAAAAAAAAAAACAAGTAACGGTTCTTAGAAATTTGGAGCATTTTTCTGGGCAGATGTTCTCTCTTTTCTTCTCTAAATTCTCTCCCAAACACATCCAAAAACTTTTGATTTTTGGCCTTAGAACCTTGGATTTCTGTTTTTAAGGGTGTAGATGTAAATTTTAGCTACAATCTACACCCTTTACTTTATCTTTCTTCATAACATGTCTATTTGCTTTTCGTAGTATATCCTTTCTTTTTCTTGCTTCCTAGCATGTTTTATAAGCTTCGCTAGCATGTTTCCTTGCTTTTTGCCATGATTTACTACTTTGATGATGTTGGCCTAGCCTTCTTGGGCTAGGATATGCCTAAATATTGTGTTTGTACTTAGATCCATATGCCTAGGTGCTTTTTTCCATGTTTATGCCTAGATCTACATGTTTAGGTGCTCCTTGCCATGCTTATGTTTAGATCTATACCTTTGTGTGTTTCATGCCTTGTTCATGTGTCTAGATCTACATGTTGGTTGCTATGCCATGTGATTCTAAAGCCTTTTTTTTTTTCTCTTATAATCCTTTTTCTTGTGTTTTGGCCTTTTAGGTAGGGTGTAGATCTAGATCTTGTGGTTTAGGCTTACATCTGTGCGCTTAGGCCTATATCAAAAGGTTTGGATCATTTCATTTATGCATGTGTTTTCTGTCTACATCTAGGCTTTTCCATGCTTTGTGCCTTTTGTGGGCTTGTGCTTGTCGGTATTTGGGACCACTTGCTTGTGTGGTTGCATCCGTCCCTCTTCCGGTTTGTTTGGATGTGACTACTCGTGAGACACATCTCAGTGATGTTGGTGTGCTTCACACATTTTTCTCTACTTCGTGCGATGATGTTATGCTTGCCTTGCTTGCTTTGTGCTACATGTTTGGCTTTCTTTGTTTCTTTGCATTTTTGCATGCTTGCCTGCATGTTCATGTATGAGTCTGTGTGACGTCCATACTCCAATATCATGGAACTACGGACACCTAGGTGTGTGTTTGATAACATGTGTGATGTCCCTCCTCTGTTTGATAACATGTTTGTTTACCCCCCATTGGCTCTCTTCGATAGTTTGTCTTTTAGCATGCCTTCCTTCTAGTTGTTTATTAGTTTGCCTGCTGGCTTGTTCCCTTTGTCATTGCATGTACATGCTTGAAGCATGGACACTTGGAGCAAGGGTGCGACCTTCTAGGCATAAGCGAAAAGGGCAAGGATGCAAGCAAGAAGACGAAAGCCCACAAAATGGCAATGCTCAGTAGATTAGGAGGCCTAGCCTCCCCCAGCTATTTTCTCTCTTCCTTTTTTTTAGCCTTTTTACTAGAATCTTGTATTTGGGATCCCCTTTCTATGTAGCATTTATCTTTCTTGCTCCTTGCTTGGGCCACATTCCCTAGGTATGATAATGTCTGTTTTACATTTCCTACACCTTGTTGGGCCATACCCTTGGGACGTTGGCAATATCTGTTTTACCTTCCTACTCTATGTGATAACATTGTGCATGATGTATGCATATCTAGGTATGCTTGTACATGGTTGATTGTTCACTTTGTATGATGGACCCTCATGGCTATGTAAATGACCCTCTGTATCCATGGGTGCTCCTGACTTTGTATGATGGACCCTCGTTGTTTCTTTTCTCTTTTTATGCACATGCTTCTTATATTTTGTATGCAATATATTATTTCTGTTTCACACTAAGATGCCTTAATGAGTTTTGTTTAAAGTGTTTTAGAAATACAGGTTGTCAAAGTCTTCTTGCAAAGTTTTTCAAGAGTTTGTGTTAGGATAGATTTTATTGTATTCAACAAGTGAATATGAGTTAAGTGATTTATGACTTCTCTCATATCTCATTTGTTTGTTGTGGTTTTGTCACAGATTGCCAAAGGGAGAGATTGTTAGGACATATGTGATTCATATTATGAACATATGTCACTATTTTGTGTAATTGGCTAATCCTTTGACAAAACGCACTTTACTTGTAATTGGGTAGATCTATGATGTGTTTAATACTTCAAAGAACAAGAGTTCAAGTCTAGTATTGAAGCCATACAAATCTGTCCAAGAAATAAGTGAAGAAGTTCTGATTCATTAAAGCTCGACAGCTACTCGACAAATAGCTATCTATCGAGGTTTAATGAGGCTCAACAGATACTATCTATCGAGAATTACAAAAATCAGTTTTTCAGATCTGATTTTCAGCCCATGCTTATGTATTTGTGTAGGGTTTCTTTTCTCACAACCCTAGACATATATAAGGCTCATTTTAGAGGTTGTCACATGGGAGAATATAAGGAGAACACATGAAAAAGTGACAGAGTGCCTTATTCTCTCAAAAAGAAGCTACTGCATCTTTGCACTTTCGGGTTTTGTAACCAAGTGCTTCTTGATCTTCATTGTTGATGAAGTGAAGAACTTTGCAGCCAACATCTTCTTCAAGTTATTGCGTTAGTCATGTACTTGGAGCAGTGCATTTTTGGTTAGTCACATACTGGGAGCCATGCATCTTTGGTTAGTCACATACTGGGATCCATGCAAAAGGGTGACATTCATATTTTAAAGAGTTCAGAGGTTCTAAAGCACTAGAAGGTTTCTACTGTAAGTTCATCTACGGGGATTTTAGAGTCTAGGGACAAAGGTTTTGTACTAGATCTGAAACTTCTCTTTACTATAGTGAATTGCTTTTTAGGAAGGTTTCCTCCCAAGTTTTTTACTGTGAAACTATTTTGTTTCATTGGTTTTCTTGGGTCATCATATCTTGTCTTTTTTTTTTTTTTTTTTTTTTTTTTGCTGCGTGATATTGACATGATATTATTATTATTATTATTATTTTTTTAACAAGTTTTATTCATAATAAATCTAATTAACAATTTGGGTTTAAAACTTGTTTATTCTATCAACTGGGGTCTAAATTTTCCAACAACATGCATCAATATGCGTGATGCTTTAAGGGGCTCAGGCTTATCCTAGAATAAGCATGTTGGCATGCACCATATACACGTGCATGAAACCTAGCTGGCGCGCCATAGCGCACCAAACGCGAAAATCTATCAAATTTTTTCTGTGAAAATAGGGCATCCCATTGCTGTATTCTCTTGGAGAAAGCTTAGCGTAGACAGCGTTTTGCATGCTATGACGCACCTGAGGCGAAGCACTGCCGAATTTCTGCCACAAAAATAAGGTGAAATGCTGCTGGATTTTCGCCGTGGAAATTTGGCACTGATTCCAAACACACTAGGGAAGCATTGATCGAGACCACACCCTTTCCAAAACTAAACCTGAAAGCCCAATTCGCTTAAAGCCTTAAAACTAATGCCAATAGCTCATTTTTAATTGCCAATGTCCGAAAATTATGATTTTATCAAAACAAAGGACTATCTACAGATTGGCGTTGTGGGATGCCTAACACCTTCCCCTCATGTAACCAAACTTTTGAACTCAAGAATTAAGATTTTTTTATCCATTTGCATTAGATTAGGAAAAACAACTTTTTCTATTAGTTTAGGATCGGTAATAAAATCAAATAGAGTCAAGTGGTTAATCACACCTTAGAAAAAACTCAATGATTGATGATGACTTCACTTACCTTTGGTAACTCAATTAAAACTAACTCATTTTCCATTCACCCACCAGAGGTACAACCCTCCTCCACAACACCCGAGCTCTCGGACCTGTGATTCCACAGGCGCCTGCAAGAGCGTCGCCGTGATGGGAGGTTGAACTGCCACTAGGCATTGACAGGGATGTTGGGTCAAATTTGTTGCCCAATATGAAAGACTTCCTCCAGATCAGTGGGGACTTGTTTTTTAGGGGAGCAGAATGGTTACTGAAGAAGTGTGTCTTAAGACAAGAAGGGCTGATATAGCTATAAAGGTTACACCATGAGATTTGTGGGGTAAACCTTGATGTCAACATATACAGAAGGTTGCAGAGGCTAGGGGCCTTTTTGGCCTAAGATGGCCAGTGGTGCCATGGAAGAGCAGAGAGATTGTAAGACTTGTTCGATGTTACCCCAAGATCTAGCCGAGGTATTAAATGGTGAAATCCAAGAAGAAGATTGGAAAGATCCATACCAAAATACCTCTTAGAAGGTGTACTACTTGCTGATCGACTAAAGAATGAAAAGCTTAAGAGATACTATTGGGCCTACCATGGTGGCAGAAAGTTATGGTGAATGGCTTTGCATCAAGGATACTACTGGCTTACCATGCAAAGAGATGCCTAGGATTTCGCTAAAAGATGTCAAGAATACCAAAGGCGAGGAGATGAGATACACACCAGCTATTAAAGCCTCCACCCAACTATGGCTCCATATCCTTTTCACAGCTGGGAGTTGGATTTTATAGGACCTATAAATCCCCCTTCTGAAGGATGTATCTAGATCTTGGTAGCCACTAAGCTGTATACCAAGTGGGTGGAAGCTGTGGTCTTAAAGAAAGCAACGAGTATCTCAGTGGCTAATGTTCTGAGGGAGAATGTAGTATGTCGTTTCGAGGTACTAAGCAAAATTATTTCTAATAATGGTGCACCATTCTTGAATAAGGATGTGTGCTATTTAACAGAGTGGTACTCCATTATTCACATGACATCTACACCTTATTATCCCAAAGGAAATGGCTAGGCTGAGGTCTCCAAAAAAGGTTGCTAAAGATATTGGGAAAGATGACTAAAGAGAATGGAAAAGGCTAGTGAGAGGAACTTCCTACAGCTCTGTGGGCTCACAGAACAACCAAATCACAAGCTACAGGAGCCTTACCCTTTTCCCTAGTCTATGGCACAGAGGCTGTCATCCCAATAGACTTAGTAAGGCTAGCAGAGATAGCAAGAGTACCTAGGCAAGTATGAATGCGAGGCAAGAAGGCCTAGTCAAGGAATGAAATTTTCAAGTGGGAGAACTTATCTGGAGAATGGCTTCTCATGTGCAAGGTGTGGCTAGAGCCAGTAGACACAGGTTTTCACCAAAACAGGAAGGACCCTACATTGTGGAAGAAGCACACCAAACTAGGCATTATTAGCTAAAAGATTAGGTAGGTACAAAAGTGTAAAGCCACATTAGAGGAGCTTACATTAAAAAGTATTATGTTTAAATTTTGTAACCTGATACTTACTTATATTACTATAAATAAGACCATTTCCATTCAATTACTTTATATTATATTGTTCATGACATGCATGCAAAGTTAAATATGCAAACTGAATAGAAACACAACAAAGTTTACTATAACCGGGTCTCCTACGACCATAAAAATATTACAACTTGAAAATTAAATAATGTCTATGAGAACATTAATATTTTCAAGAGAAAAATTTGGATGGCTTAGTGCACCTGGCTCACCTTCCAATTTTTCAATCTCCTTGTTCATAGAACTTTGCTCTATTTCAAAGCCTTTTAGTTAAGTCTGAAGGGTGGAATTGGCTTCCTGCTTGGATGACAAATCCACTTGAAACTTAGTTATGGATTCCTAGAGCTGGGTGACTGAAGTGATGTGCGCTCCTATGGCCGACTTGAAACTTAGTTATGGATTCTTTTAACCCTCAACTATCGAAGCAAGGACAAAGAAGCATGAACCAAAGGCCCTGCCCTTTTTAGGTATATCAATATAATGACACGGCTCTTTAGCCATTTGACATTGAAACCCATGCTCTTAACATCACCCAGTGTAGAAAGGAATTCACCAAAGGAAAGAGTTAGATTATCCTCTTTGCCTTTAGATTGCAATTGGGACACAACAAATCTAATTCGCTCAAACATAAAGCTCCTATGAGGCAGTGTCCACTTGTCAGTATCCCCCATCATCTTAGAACACTTTGAAACTAGTTTGGAACAAACTATTTTCAAAGGGGGAGAAAACAATGAGAACAGTGGATTGGGGTTTACCTCTGTGCTTTCACTTTCTTGATCCTGGGAAGTGACTTCCACAAAATCTTCTTTCTCCAGGGATTTATCAGTATACATCCGATTTGAATCCCCCCTTTAGCATCGGATTCTGTTTCCTCCTCAAAAACCACCTCCTATATGAGGGTACCATGTGCTTGAGGAATGGCTTTCACCTTTGCCTGAGTCTAAGGAGCAGTTTTCCTAACTTGTCAAAGGCCAGAAGGGAGAAAGAAGGAAAGAAAATTACATACACCATTGATCAAGAAGTCATTACAAAATGGTAAATAGGGAAGGAAGATACATAACCTTGGTTTCTTCATAGCAGGAACCTAGGTGTTTTTCCCTTTCCTTTTGACAGCTAAAGGTTTGGCTTTGGAAGAGAGTTTCAAATTCAAATCACCTTGGAAGATAGGTGGAATGTCCACATGTGGGGATCCACTTTCTCCAAAATTCCTGACATGCTTTCTAATTTTAGACCACCATATCTTAAACCTGGGTAAAGGTAATCCGACTTTGGACATGGAAGCAAAAGAAACTTTGAAACCAAGCACCAACACCTTGATGGGATTCCCACTCTTAAAGGCTAAAGATGCTACTGTAGTAGGTGGGGCTAGAGTGGAAAGATGCCTAGTATGCCTTGGTTAAAACCAAATTGGCAGGAAAATCTCTAAGGATTAGAGACCTAGGTTTCAAAATCAGCTTGAAAATGTGCCTGAAGATAGGAAGTAAAGGCACAAGCAAAAAAAAAGAGCTTTTCCTCAGCCTAAAAGGAATCTTTATAACTGGAAATAGTTTTAGTCTTCAGGGAATGAAACAAGGATGGAAGTCCACCCTTAAAGGGGGAATAACGTCTAACTATCCGGTTAGTAGGGTCATCCAGCATCTTATAAAGGAAGCTGTCATAGGGTACTACAACCTTATTCCAACACCATGATCGTGGTAACCCCTAGGTGATGGAAGATTGGTTTTAAAGGAACTTAGAGCTTTGGGAATAGAGGCATATTTCTTAAAACGTTCGCACACCCAAATTTGCAAAAATGCTATAAGTACAAAGGTTTCCACTTGCAATCTACCCAAGAGCATTGTAGGTCAGGGGTGAAACGATCTAAATAAGTATATAAAGTCCCAAAGAAATAAGGGGCAGTGGGGAAAAGAGTATCCTTTGGCCAACTTAACTACTGGTGGGAAATGTTTACTTAGGATCTTTTCATGGGGACATTCTTCAAATAAATGGCGAGATAGTAGGAAAGCAATAAAAACTTCAAGTTTATAAGGGCTAGAATTACCTTCTCCCATAACAAAGTCTGTACCTTTTTTCAAAGAATTTGTGTCAGCTTCTTCATCTATGCCATCAGCATACTCCCTCAAGAAGTATTTGATCCATCCCCAAAAGTTGGCTTTGGAGACTTTATCACCACTAACACTGGTGTCTTCTAGCACTTCCTTACTGGGGATTTCTCTTTCCGTGCCACCTTGAGAATTGGCTTCTTCAAAGTCTTCTTTACTGCATCCTCAAGAAACTTCACAGCTTTGGCCTCATCAGAAGACAAGGAAATGTTAGCCACCTCTCCATCACCAAACAAGGGAAGTCTCAATACCTCATAAGCATCCTCAAGGGAAGGGAAGACTTCTTGACACCCTATGAAGAAAGTGTGGGTAGTAGAATTCCATCGGTAGAAAAGGGAAAGAAGGCTTGCACTTTTTGCAAGATATCCATGAAAGGAGGATGTGTCAACACTCTTCGACACCAAATCCTCTAGCTTTTAGAAACTAAGGTATGAGATTTGAAAAAAACATCAGTGGTAGGGGCAAGATCTCCTCTCAAGTGCTAAGCCGATGGACATGTTTCAAGTCCAAGTCCATGATCAAAAGAACATTAAACTCTCCGCAGGCCATGTAAGGAGGTTTCGCAGAACAAGGAAGAGATTCTTAGTTAAAATTTTTTATCAAATAGGTTTTCTCCAAAGAAGGATGGAATGGTCCATTGCTTATTTATGGAAAGGTTCTCTTCTCCCCCTAGTAGTAGTATATTGATATTAGGGGTTAAGGGTTCTGTGATTTTTGAAGAACTAGATCTTAGAGTACGTTTAAAACCTATGAGATTTTTCTGTGGTGAGTTTTAGGTTTAGATTTCGAAAAAGAAGAGACAAGGAAAAATGAAGGTGATGAGGAGAGGGAAGCAGTTTTTTCCTCCTTATATACTTTAGGCAAAAGGTTTCCCTCTAAAAGGAAACTTTTGAAAGTGAGCCACCTTTTCAAAATTTTGTCACTTGCCAGTAAGGAGAAATGCCAGATGACAGCAAAATGACAGCAAAATCATTGACAAGTCAGTTCTCAAAACAAAAACTGTCATTAAGGGAGTTGTGAAAGGGTGTGACCTATCACCAATAGGTTCCTACATAACCACTTTTAAGGGAATTGTGAAAAGGCGTGACACATCACCAATAGGTTCCTTTTGTACCTTTTACCTTGTCTTTTGCTTAACTAATGTGATTGTGTGTTGTTTACTTATGTAGGGAGTTCATTTTTGCAAGTTAGTTTGCCTTGTTAACCCTTGAAAAAAAAAAAAAGACACAGAAACATAAGAATAAACATACACATATCTCTTACTCAGAATTTTAGAACAAAATTATATTGTATATATATATTCAAAAAAAGAAGAAGAAAGGATTTACATCAAGTTTGAACCTTATGGCCTATCACCCCTTTTTCTTTACCATAAATAATAAATAAAAAAAGAAAAAAAATAACACAAAATAACCTACAAACCTAAGGCCTATTATGGTCTGTTTACCTAAAAACATGAAAACAAAATGGTTGTAGGTTTAGAGGTGGGCAACTCAAGGAGAATGGCACCCATAAGCACCAAAGTCTTCATCAAAATCCACTTGTAGTGGACAAGGCCAAGGTTCTGCTCCCCTTCCTCCTCTCTAAAGTCTGAAGCTTTTGAAGAATCTGACTCCTATCCACTCGAAGAGTCAGAGGCCTTTGTGCTTGAGTCATAACTAGTCCAAGAGCCTAGCACCTTCTCCTGCGCCTTGTGAGGTCTCTCATGAAGGTGTGGTAGGATTGGTCATCCTCCTCAACCCTCGCCCAAAGGTCTTTAGAGTCTTCCTCCTCACCCTTCTATTAGAGACCTGGCAAATGTGCTCTCCAAATAAGAGAATCGGGTGCTTTCAAGGGCACCTCTCTTTTTAGGTAAGTGGTGTGGAGTCGCCACTTTTTTTTTATAAAAAAAAAAATAAAAAAAAAACTAATGCAAATTTACATAACAAAAATCTTTCATTGTCATTAATTTAATCTACCAAAAAACTAAATACAAACTTGATAGATTGAATATTACAAGGCTTTGAGTCCTAATTACAATCTACCAAAAAATTACATGACCTTTTATCCTAGTTACAATCTACTCAAAAATAAAAAGAAAGACAAAGCATAAGTCTACCCATCCAAAAAAAGCTAAGTTTGGAGGCTAGGTTACAGAATTGGAAGGTGTTAGGCACCCATTTTGCCCAGATAGAGTTTGATCTTTTAGACTTTCATGACCAATATACCCTTTATGCATGATATGAATGATATGTTGTGTACATGACAAACCTAACCAAAACTGACTCACAAAAATCTATTTTATGAATGTGCCCACTTCTTTTAGGGAAAAAAAAATCAGATCTGTTTTTATAAATGAAAAGAATTGATTTGATTCATATATATATATATATATATATATATATAATAAAAAAACCAAATCTGTTTTGGTATAGGTAAAAAATTAGTTTTGTAAAGAAAAATCAGATTTGTTTTTGGTGAATAAAGAAATTAGTTTTTTTTTTTTTTTTTTTTTTTTTAATTAGATCTATTTTGGAACAAAGTAAAAAAAAAAAAAAAATCACAACTTTTGACTTCATCTTTCAAAATCTGCTATTTTAGTGACAAGGAAAATTTTTCTTGGAAAAATCAGATCTATATTTAATGAAAATATGGATCAGTTTTGTTGTTAAAAAGAAAATCTAACCTATATTCAATGAAAATACAGATCAATTTTGATGTGTAAAAAATGCAGATCTGTATTTAATGAAAATACATATCTGCTTTTGAGGTGTAAAAAATTTAGATATATATTTAATGAAAAAATAGATATGTTTTGATGTGTTAAAAATTTCAGATTTGTATTTAATGAAAATATAGATCTATTTTTTTAGTTTTTTAAAAAATTTATTAATGAGCAGATTTTTGAAACTCAAAAGAAAAATCATAACAACAAGAGAATTATTTAAAGACAAATTTAAACAAAGTTTATCAACTCATGGCAATAACATCAAAAATAAATAAATAAATAAAATCCTAAATCTAATCATGCACCATCAGGTAAAACTAATAGAAAAGATCGTAGAAAAAGGAAAAGAAAAATTACCTCTTGCATTGACATGCTATTCTTAGTGAAGGAATATCTTAGGGTTCAAATAAATTTATTCTATGCTCTTTGAAACCTAAAATATCTTGCTTATGAAAAAGAAATTCCTAAGGCTGGAGCCTCTAGAATGTCTCTAATATAAGAGAGAAAATAATAGAAAAGAAGAGTCAGAAAGAGGGGAAATCAGAGAGCGTATAAAAGTGTCCTGAATTTTGAGGGGCCTCCTTTATTTATAGAGGCTGGGATGTTCGAAAAATTAACTAAATGATCAGAATACAAACTGGGACGCATCCTTATCTCTAAAAAATCGAAAAGGATGAGTTTTGTTTCAATCCAAGTGCCCTCGGGCTGGGGCCCGAATTTGGACCAATCTGCACTCCAAAAGTGCCGAATGGCCCTTTTGGATGTCGGTCCCGGGTTCGAGTTTTGGTCCATTTTGGACTCCCTTTTTGAGGTTTTTTTTAGCCAGGGCTTGCACTTAGACGCGTTTTTAATCCATATTCTAAAAATTATACTCTTTTTCTAATAATTCAGGTCTTTTCAGCAATGAATATTCTTTACTACTCTTGATACATGTGCAGGTACAATGTGATTTGGCCATCACCAGGTTTCACATGTGTTAATGTATGCTCACAAAACTATCTTAACTTATTTTTGAAATATAAAATTGGTTAGACTTGTTTAGTGTGTGCGTGTGTTTTGGGATCTATGTGTTTAACATTTTTTTTGTTGAGAGATTTGTCTTTCACATGTTTTTCATCTTTCTATTATCTTGTCATCTATAACATCTTGTTTCATTACATTCATGCATTTATATGGATTCTTTGTGCCCCCTTGATCATTCTTATGTCTCTCGGGTGAAGCTTTCTAGCTTCTTGTACCCTTTGTCAATCATGACAAAAAGGGGGAGAAATTGTAGAGAATATGTGGTTTCTTTTTAAGATTCTACATGTTAGGGGGAGAAATACATGCTTCTGTAAGGGGGAGATGTGTTTCATCTTGTTAGGGGGAGTGTTTACTTCCTTTTTCTTGTACATTGGGTCTTGTGACCATTATTGACATACATTGTACTTCTTTTCATTATATGTTGATGTATGTTTTCTTCACCTACCTCTACATGTGTTGTTTCTTTTCTTTCTTCATACACATATTTCTTATAACTTGTATGCAATCTATTATTTCTATTTCACATAAAGATGCCTTGATGAGTTTTGTTTAAAGTGTTTCAGAAATACAGGTTGTCAAAGTCTACTTGCCATAAACTCTCTTCTTGTAAAGTTTTTCAAGAGTTTGTGTTAGGATAGATTTTATTGTATGTAACAAGTGAGTATGAGTTTAGTGATTTATGACTTCTCTCATATGTTCATTTGTTTGTTGTGGTTTTATCATGGATTGCTAAAGGGGGAGATTATTAGAACATATGTGATTCACTTGTTAGGAACATATGTCACTATTTTATGTAATTGGCTAATCCTTTGACAAAATGCATTTTACTTGTATTTGGGTAGATCTAGGATGTGTTTGATGTTTTAAGAAACCTTGTTTCAAGTTCAAGTATTAAAGCCATGTAAGTCTATCCAAGAATCAAGTGAGAAAGTGATGATTTTTAAAGCTTGATAGCTGCTCGACAACTCTTAACAACTAGGCTATCTATCGAGCTCTTCAGTTGATCATTATTATAATCTCGACACCTTTCGATAGCTAGGTGGTTCGATCGAGAAATCTCCTGTCTCCTTGACAGCTCCTCGATAGCTTCTCGATAGCTGTATTTGTCGAAGTTTAAAGCTTGACACCTCCTCAACTCCTCTTGATCGATCGAGGTTACGGGAATTTAAATTTCCAGATCTGATTTTTGGCCCATGCTGGCATGTATGTGTAGGGTTTCTTTTCTCACAACCCTAGACCTATATAAGGCTTATTTTAGAGGCCGTCACATAAGAGAATACAAGGAGAATATATGCAAAAGGTGACCGATGCCTTATTCTTTCTAAAAGAAGCTACTGCGTCTTTGCGCCTTAGGGTTTTGTAACCAGGTGTTTCTTGATCTTCATTATTGATGAAGTGAAAAACTTTACAGCCATGAATCTTCTTCTAGTTTGTGATTAAGTTGCGTACTAGGATCTGCGCAATTGGTTAGTCATGTACTGGGATTCATGCTTCAAAAGAGTGGCGTTCATATAATGAAGAGTTCAGAGGTTCTGAAGTGGTAGAAGGTTTTTGCTGTGAGTTCATCTACGGGGATTGTAGAGTCTAGGGACAAAGGTTTTGTACTAGATCTGAAACTTCTCTCTACTATAGTGGATTGTTTTTCGGGAAGCTTTCCCCTAGGTTTTTTACTGTAAAACTAGTTTGTTTCATTGGTTTTCCTAGGTCATCATATCTTGTCTTATTTACTTTTCTGCTGCACATGATTTTGATATGATATTGATTTTTGTTTTTTTAACAAGTTTTATTCACAATAAATCTAATTAACAACTTAGGTTTAAAACTTGTTAATTATATCAACTGGGGTCTAAATTTTCCAACACGTGTGAACCATATAGGGGGAGTTGAAGGGTCACACTAACTATTGCACTATAGGACAAAACCTCCAGTCTAGCCAGGCAGTTAGCTTGCGACTCAAACTCGCGACTCATTTCAGTCGCAAGCTTGAGTCGTTAGAATGCCCTGTTTGGTTGTAACTGACTCTTCGCATTCCTTATACACCCTACTATAAATACCCTTATACCCATGAAATGTAGAGAGCTTCCAGAGAGAAACCCTAGAGAAAATAAGATTGACTCATCTACAATCTTCATCCTTTGATTCTCCAAATTCCTCTACTCTCACCCTCTCTATTGATATATCCTTGATAGGTACATTAGCCAAATCCTTATCTCACCATACCCATATCTGTGTGAAGGCTTTTTGGTGCTTGGTAAGTAGTTTAGAAGGGACCAATTCATTTTGGTTGATGCAATGGGTGATTGCGAGATCAGGTAAGTTAGAGAAGATAAAGTTCGGCGTAACCCTGTTGGAGCAAGAAGCTTGGAGGGCTTAGGTGCACCGGGTAGATTAGGCTTGGAGGGTCTTTAACTATTCATGTATCTCAACTTTATTCTCTAGTGAATTATTGACCGCTTGGAGGGCGGCGGAGAGGTTTTTCGCTGAGGACTTCGGTTTCCTCTTCGATAACACATCGCTGTGTTGTATTTGTGTTTGCATCTCTCTTCCTTTAATCTTTGCCTTTTAATTACTACTGTGGTTGTGATTAATTTCGGTTTAGATTATTTTACTAATTCTGTTTTAGCTTATTTTCATTTTTCGCACATACTTTGTTCGATTATAAGCTTGTATTAGGAATTTGTGAATTGAGGATCTAAACATTTATAGGTGTTTTACACACTAATTGATCATTCAATTAGAAAGATGCTAGCTCGCACATTCAGTGCACCAAGTTCCTGCAGATAGCTCCATGCACAACCCGATTGCGTTGCTGCCAAATTAGCCAACTTTGCACCAGGAAAAGCTCAAGTACATCCTCGGGCAACTTGTGCATTAGGTTCTCAAATAATTGCATCACAGTATCTTGATCAGTCAGCCCTTTTGCAAGGTACGGTGTGAACATCTAGCTCATATGTCCTGAGCAGCCCCACACTCCCACAATGCATGTATTGTTGTTTTAGGGAGTCGTTTGCAGATGGGACACATTGTTCTTAACAATCCGTCAATGTTGTAGCCTTTCATACATTGGTAGAATATTGTAACAAGATCGCCACCCAAACACTTTAATCTTATTTGGTATGTGAAGCTTCGAAATTCTTGCCCAAACTTTGCTGCTAGACCTCAGATTGGACCCTTCTCCCTCTTGGCTTGACTTTTTCAGCAAAATCCTTGCTGTATGGTAACCAGACTTCACATAATACTGCCCATTTTTATTATGAAGCCAAACCATCACATCTGGTACACACTGTCGACTTAGAGGAATTTGATAAGTAGCCTCAACATCATACCTGTTAAACACCATGTCTATGAAATCACGATTCTGTTGAAATGTTGTCTAGTCTATCAACTCTGACACATGCCAATCTTCCTCTACTTTGTTTGGTGGGACCAGAATTTTATTAGTTAGTTGGCAAGGAAGCCACTTATCTGATAATACTTGAATGGAAGAACCTGTGCCCACACGCCAACAACACCCTTTTCTCATGATAGGCTAAGTCGCAAGTAAGCTCTTCCAAACATAAGAGCTGTATGGATGATCAACTGCCTCTAAAAAAGTACACCGGGGAAAGTATTTAGCCTTAAAACATCGATAGAAAGAGATTCTTTATCAGTCAACATTCTCCACCCTTTCTTTGCCAACATAGCTAGATTGAAACTTCGAATGTCTCTAAATCCCATAACTCCCTACTTCTTTGACTGGACTAGAGACTCCCAACTCTTCCAATGCATCTTCTTATCATCCCCATATTGACCCCACCAAAACCTTGCACACATCATATTTAATTCATTACAAAGTTTCACTGGCAGTTGAAACACTCCTATCGTGTATGTAGGAATTGATTGGGCCACAACTTTGAATAGGACTTCCTTCCCGGCTTTAGATAACAACTTCCCTTTCCACCCCTGAATCTTCTTCCAAACTCTCTCCTTAAGAAAGTGAAAGCTTGATATTTTGACCTACCAATCAACATGGGTATGCCCAGATAGGATTCAAATTTTTCCACTTCTTTCACCCCCAATGCATTTGTTATCCAATCTCTTTGTGCCCCCGTTGTATTGCTACTAAAGAAGACTAAAGATTTTTCTAATTTTATACATTGGCTAGAAGCCATGCCATACAACTCTAATACTTCAGAGATCACTTGCACTTCCTCCTGTTTAGTTTGACAAAACAAGAGAGAGTCATTAGCAAAAAGCAAATGAGAAATAGTAAGGGCATACCAACTAATGGACACACCATGAAGCCAACCATTCTCCTCTTCCCTGGCCAACAGAGATGTAAAAGCCTTAGCATAAATCAAAAATAAATAGAGGGATAACAGATCACCTTGGCGAATCCCTCTAGTAGGCTTGAAATTACTATATACCTTACCATTAAGACGGACTGAGAAGGAGGAAGTAGTGACACAACTCATAATCCGATCAATCCACCCTTGCGGAAAACCCAACTTGATCATCATTCCCTTCAAGAAAGACCGTTCAATCCTATCATACGCCTTACTTATGTCTAGCTTCAATGCAAGAGCTCCCTTCTTGCCTTTTTTCCGACCATGCTTAGCATGCAAAGTTTCATAAGCCACAAGCACATTATCAGTTATCAACTGGCCAGGCACAAAAGCACTCTGAGTGGGTGAAATTAACTGGGGCAAAATCAACTTCAATCTGTTAGCCAATACCTTAGAAATTATTTTATAAATAACATTACACAGGCTAATAGGTCTAAAATCTGACATTTTCTCTAGTGACTTCACCTTAGGAATAAGGATAATATGTGTATAATTTATTTCAGGCAACATATTACCAATATTCAAAAATTCCAAAAAAGAATTAGTTACATCATTACCAACAATATGCCAAAATTTTTGATATAGAAAAGCATTCATACCATCCAGTCTAGGAGCTTTAGTTGGTCCCATTTGAAACAACGCCATCTTCACCTCATCAGCACTAAACTCACTGGACAAAATATTGAGCATATCTGAAGATATCTTGTGAGTGACTGCATTAAGACATTCATCCATCCGGTCACATATACTTGAAGAAAATATATTCTTAAAATAATGGACTGCCACCTCCGCTACGTCCTCAATTTATCAACCCACACCCCCTCAGAATTTTTAATTCCCTGTATAAAATTTCTATGACGCTGTAGTAAGGCCTTAGAGTGGAAAATTTTAGTTTTTTTTATCCCTAGACTTTAGCCAAGACAAACTTAAGAAGAAGATCATCAAGCTGTTTACTGGCTGCCACAAACTTAGACCTGGTTGCCTCATTTTGGTCACTTTCATTTAACCTTTCAAGCACTTTCTTCAGCCTCTTAATTTTGGCCACCTCAGGCTTTGTACTAGTCGAACCCCATGCATGTAAATCTGCCCCATAGTGCTTTATTTTAGTGTTAACGCTGACCATTGCATCTTCAACTATATTCTCACAATCCTCATCTAACAACCACACTTCTTCAAACTTAAAACCCCTTGTAATTCCACCTTGGAACCTATTATCCATCCTAGTCTGTAGAATTATTGGCAAGTGATCCGAAGCATGTGAAAATTTATGGGACACAGTGCTTGTCAAAAAGATATCAAACCACTCCTTGTTCGTAACTGCCCGATCAAGCCTTTCTCTAGTATTTGTTGCACTTGGTCGCTTGTTGTTCCAAGTAAATTTATATCCTTGAAAGCCTAAATCAATCAAATGACAATCCTCTAAAACAGCCCCAAAGTCCTTCGTCTGTTTTACTGAAGGTCGATGGATGCTTAGCTTTTCCAAAGAGTGTAAAATTGCATTAAAATCATCGACACAGCACTACAGACCATTTACAAGTGAAGAAAGATGCCTTAAGAGAGCCCAAGATTTGTGTTTTTGATTCGTTTTTGGCCAACCATAAAGTCCAATAAAAAACCATTGAAATCCATCATCCTCTACCACTTTTTCCAAGACATGATTGTCTATATAATTATTCACCTCCAACCGAACCTCTTCTTTCCAAATCAGTGCTAACCCTTCACCAGAGTCGGGTTTTTTAATAATCAATTTATTCGGGTAAGCTAGATCTCGACAATGGTGCATAAAACCATCTCTATCAAGTCTTGTTTCCATTAGGAAACATACAGTGGGAGCTTGATCCCTCACTAAATCGTGATGGCTTCAAATTGTCCAAGAGTTCCTGCGCCCTTGGCAATTCCAACTTAGCAACCTCATTATGCTCGGCAAGGGTGTTCTGACACCCTCGCTGCTTCAATTGATAGTGAAACATCCCAAGTTTTAACCCTCTTCCCTGCTTGCTCATCAATACTGTCAAGACTTACTTGCTGCTGACCTTGGTGTACTCTTTTGCCCAAAACTAATTTTGCGCCCTCCTTTAGTAACTCCATAGGCCCATAATCGATGCGGACAAACATGGTCCACGTACCTTTGGTTAACGCAAAATACTGAGCACAATGTTTGAGATCGTGGCTAAGCAACCCACAGTGATGACAGAACAGAGAAAGCCTTTCATACTTAAACGTTACCCAAGTCCTCTGCCGACTCGATCCTGCCAAAAAAGCCCCTCTTCGAATAGGCTTGGATATAGGGAGTGCCACCTTTACTCTCATAAAAAAACTTGGTGCATCCTATTTCGGCCTCTTCTCCACTTCCTTAACGACCCCTAAACGGCTACCTATCTCCTCTGCAACTTTCGGAGAGCCCATATCAAATGAGGCCCCCCAGATTTGCACCCAAAAGGATGCTGAATCAAACCTGACGTTGCATGCAGTGGCCCACCTCTCAAAACCCTTTCCATATCAAATTCGGTTTGAAACTTGAATTGAAAGAGGTTTGCCCCGACTTCCACCGCCTGGACTTTATTCTTCAAACCCTATGCTCTCTTCAGTGTACTTTGAGCAGCCTGCTTGTTAAAAGGTTTACAAGTGAGAAACTTTCCAATCAAGCTCTAAGAACAACTTTCAATCTCTTCCTGCCATCTTTCATCTGAAATAGAGATAACTTCTTCCTCTTCTGTAGTCAATTTCATATTCTCCATGATGGGAAATTTAGACCTCGGTTGATAAAATTAACAAGTTTTAAATCCAAGTTGTTAATTAGATTTATTATCAATAAAACTTGTTAAAACAAACAAACATCAATATCATGTCAAAATAATATGCAGCGGAAAAAATAAATAAGACAAGATATGATGACCTAGGAAAACCAATGAAACCAACCAGTTTCATAGTAAAAAAACCTGGGGGGAAACCTTCCCGAAAAGCAATCCACTATAGTAAAGAGAAGTTTCAGATCTAGTACAAAACCTTTGTCCCTAGACTCTACAATCCCCGTAGATAAACTCACAGCAGAAACCTTCTACCGCTTCAGAACCTCTAAACTCTTCAATATATGAACGCCACCGTTTTTGTTGATGCACGAATCCCAAGTACGTGACTAACCAATTGCACGGATCCCAGTACGCGACTTCAATCACCAGCTAGAAGAAGATGTTGGCTGCAAAGTTCTTCACTTCATCAAGAATGAAGATCAAGAAGCACTTGGTTACAAAACCCTAAGGCACAAAGACGCAGTAGCTTCTTTTAGAGAGAATAACCTTTTGCATATGTTCTCCTTGTATTCTCTTATTCTCTTATGTGACGGCCTCCAAAATAAGCCTATATAGGTCTAGGGTTGTGAGAAAAGAAACCCTACACAAATACATAAGCCTGGACCAAAAATCAAAAAGCTGAATTTTCGTAACCTCGATAGATAGCAGCTATCGAGGAGGTGTCGAGCAGGTGTCGAGGTTTAATGAATCTCAACAGATACAGCTATCGAGGAGGTGTCGAGAAGGTGTCGAGGGGACAGAAACTTTCTCGATCGATCGACCAGCTATCGAGATTGCGATAAGAATCAGCTGAAGAGCTCGACAGATAGCCAGGTGTCGAGGAGGTATCGATCAGCTATCGAGCTATCTATCCGCAGGTGTCGAGTTATCTGTCCAGCTTTATTGAACACCTTTTCTTCACTTGTTTCTTGGTCCAATCTTCATGGCTTTAATACTAGACTTGAACAACATGTTTCTTCAAGTATTAAACACAACTTAGATCTACCCAAATACAAGTAAAGTGCGTTTTGTCAAAGGATTAGCCAACTACATAAAATATGTCCTTAACACTCCATACTATGTATCACGTTGTCTGCCATAACCCGAGAAGAGCAAAGACCAAAACAAAATAAAAATCAAACCCTTAGTAGGAACTAAGGGAGGGAGAGACTCGTATACCAACGAGAGAGAGAACTCCTACCCTAGAGGAGAGAAAAATGTGTCCAATCGGAATCAGATTTATTATATATATGCAACAAACCTATTTTGTAAGAAACAAAATTTCAGTACCTATTTTTATGTAAGAAACACAATTTCATAGTAACTGTTTCCTATTCCTTCAAGCAATCTGAAAATAGCAGCAATATAGTATAGGCTTTGGAAATGTTCTCTTGGTCAGTACTTTTTGACGTTATAGCACTTATAGAGAAGTTTTTAAGCAAGCATCCATTCCAAAATTTGGCTTGCCAAATATCATGAACTGCTATAATTTTGCTTGCATCATAAGAAAAATTAGTTAGTACTTCTGGAGCAGAGTCACGTGTTAGTTGGTATTATCTCCTCTTACATGAATGGCAGATCACACTATAAACTTTAACTAGTGAAACTCCTTATTTTATATGAAAGTAAGAAGTACCAATTTCGGAATACCCAGTAATTACTTTGCATCATACATTTAAGTTGTTTATGAAAAGGTGTAATTTCTGTAAAAAATAAATGGCTTTCCATAAAAGAAAGAAAAAGTTATTCGGAAAAGATTATTGATGCTGAAGTTATTATTTTTCATTTTAGCCATATTTTCTAATTTTTCTATATGATGCTCTTGCAGCTTTATAAAACTAAAGGCTGTTTTCATTTATACTTTTCAACAAATGGATATAAATAAAATGCACAAGTAAAGGGTGTGGTTATGAAATTGTGGGATGGAAAACAGGCTTCTGTTACCTTAGAATATTTATTCATTGAAAAAAGCTTATTTTGGGCGGTGGAGGGAAAATTCGTGTGGTTTGTTTCGAATATTTTCTTCAAGGGGAAAACTTATGAAATATAGGTTGTGTACTATATATATATATATATATATATATATGATTTGCCCTTTATGGTCCGAGGGTTATGCTATAAATTGAAACGATCGGATATGTATCAACTCCTAAAAAGAATATAACAAAGAAACTTATCCTGGTGATAGTGGATCATGGTGTATGAAAATGCTATATGCAAAGTAATGGTGCATATTGTCTGAAGTGGTGGAGGTAACAACGATAGTAGAAGTAAAGTTGGTGCTGCAATAGGTGTTGCTGGTGCTTTGGTATCCATGAGCGAATAAATGTTTTCGTGGTTGGGATACCTTTGAAGGAATTTAGGATAATGTCAGAACAGTATTTGTTATGAGTGAAAATTCTAAGGGTTGCATATTGTCTGAAGTGGTGGAGGTAACAGCGACAGTAGAAGTAAAGTTGGTGCTGCAATAGGTGTTGCTGGTGCTTTTGTATCCATGACCGAATAAATGTTTTCGTGGTTGGGATACCTTTGAAGGAATTTAGGATAATGTCAGAACAGTATTTGTTTTGAGTGAAAATTCTAATCATAATATTAAAATAGGGAAGAGTCGTGACCCTATATTTTTATGTCTGTGGCACAAATAGCTACAAGTTTCTTTAAAGAAGAATAATCATAGCTTAATAGGTGGCACAAATACTTTTCTTCATCTATGCATGTTCAGTCTCTTTCTCCTACTCTTCTTTTGACTCCTATTTCAGGTTAGCTAAGAATTTCTTTTTTGGTTGGTGTTTTTCTTTTTTGTTCAAAAATGACAGACGCTGTGATCAATTTGGACGTAGGATAAGATCCTCAGAGACTTTTACTGTGAGAAGTTGGTCATTCAAAATTGTAATAACCTCACATATGGATGCTCGGATTTATTTATTTTTTTTTAAATTTTATTTTATTATTATTATTTTTTTATGTGTGTAGATGAATTTTTAGTCTTTGTTTCTATAATTTATGCAGTCCCAATTTCCTTTTCATTATGTGATGTTTTAGGCGTATTGGTTCCGGAAAGGGTATGGAGCTCATGTTATAAGGTCATGCGGAAATAAGGTTGTGTTACGTCTCTATCTCCATGAAGTATTTGAAATTGTCAAGGAACTTACCTAGCTAGTTGAGTTCTAGTTTTATGGATGTTGTTACCAAGTGCACATATTGAGTTTGCTGGGTTAAGATAGCTTGACCCCGATTAATTAATTCAATTACCTAAGTTGATTAATTAGGTCAAATAATATGCAAATCATGGAGGCACCAATAAATTACCAAATAAACTAATATGTAGCAGAAATTAAATTAACACGGTAATTTGTTGACAAATGGGGAAAACCTCTTTCCCCTCTTGCGAGAGGTTTTTCCTACCGAGTAAATTTAAGGTTACCATTCCCAAAAATCCACTAATCAATAATCAAGTGGTTACAAGTATGAGGAATCTTACCATTACCCTAGTCTTTCCCAAAATACCAACCTACAGTTGAACCTTTGCTCCAATACCCAATTAGACTTGATCTTGTAGTAGCTATCTTTCCTTTGATGCACAAATTTACAATCTGTGACTAAATCTTTTGCATGGTTCCCAGTACGTGACTAACTCTAGAAACTTGAATGATTATTGTTGGCTGCTGTAAGGTTGAATTTAATCAACCATCTTATTGGCTTTATTCCATACCAAATTTGCTTGTATTTTAGCAATTGGTAACCCTGTATTTAGGTGGGATTCATGTAAGGGTAGTGTGTGAGAGAATGTGAAAAAATGTTCAAGTTTATGCAAAGATGCAGGGACTCGCGACTGGAACTCGCGGGTGGCTCGCGATTGGCAAGCCGCCAGATGAAGGTCGCATGTCAAGCATGCAGGAAGCTGAAGCGTCATGTCAGCTATTGCATTGCAGGACAAAAAGTCCAGACTGGCAATGCATTTACCTTGCAGCTTGAACTCGCAACTCAGTCAAGTCGCGAGGCCAAGCCGTCAGCCAGCTCTGTTTTGGAAAAACTAACTCTTCGCATTCCAAACACACACCACTATATATAGACCCTTATGCCCACGAAATGTAGAGAGCTTCTAGAGAGAATTTTAAGAGAGAAACCCTAGAGAAAAACAAGATTGATTCATTCACAATCTTCACCTAAGAGACTCTTCAAATTCCTCTACTCTCACCCTCTCCATTGATACATCCTTAAGAGGTTCTTGGCCAAATCATTTTCTCACCATACCCATATCTGTGGGAAGGTTTATTTCGTGCTTTGGAAAGCAGTTCGGAAGGGACCAATTCATATTGGTTGATGCTATGGGCTATAGCAGAATCCGGTAAGCTAGAAAAGAAAAAGGTTTGGCGCAACCTCGTTGGAGCAAGAAGCTTGGAGAGCTTAGGTACATTGGGTAGATTAGGCTTGGAGGGTCTATTGTTGTTCATGTATCCCAACTACATTTTCTAGTGGATTATTGACCGCTTGGAGGGCGACGAAGAGGTTTTACGCCGAGGGCTTCGATAACACATTGAGTGTTGTTCTTGTGTTTTCATCTCTCTTCCCTTTATCTTTGTCATTTAATTACTGCTGTGGTTGTGATTATTTATGGTTTAGATTGTTTGTCAATTCTGTTTTAGCTTATGTTCATATTCCGCACATTTATTGTTTGATTATAAGCTTGAATTGATAATTTGTAATTTGGGGTCTAAACGTTCAAAAGTGTTTTATACACATTTTGAACATTCAGCTGCAAAGTTCTTCACTTCATCAACAATGAAGTTCAGGAAGCACTTGGTTACAAAACCTTATGGTATACAAATTTAGTAGCTTTTTACAAAGAAAATTAAACTCTTGGTCTCTGTATCCGTATCTGATGGCTCTTAAGAATAAGCCTTATATATGTCTAGGATTGTGAGAAAATAAACTCTAAACAAATGCATCAACATGGGCCGAATTTCAGATCTAGAAATTCTGAACTCATAATTCTCGATAGATCGAGCTTGTGACGAGCTATGTGTCAAGCTTCCCATTAAGTCTCGATAGCAGCTATCTATCAAGATTTAATCGAAGAGCTTTTCCTCACTTGTATCTTGGATCAATCTTCATGTCTTTAATACTAACACTTGATATGTTTGAACAACATATTTTTTGATGTGTTAAACCTCTTAGATCTACCTGAATACAAGTAAAGTGCATTTTCTCAAAGGATTAGCCAATTACATGTAAAATATGACCCTAACAATCTCCCCTTTGGCAATCCGTGACAAAACCACAAGCATAATTATGAGAGAAGTATAAAACAAAAATCTCCATAACTATTACACACAGAATTACATAAGCCTAACTAATAAAATGAGCTCTTGAAAAACTTTGCAAGAAGAGAGTTCATGGCATGAAAGGCTTGCAACCTGTCTTAGCTAAAACACTTAAACAAGATCCATCAAGGCATCAAGTGTGAAATATAGACAAGTTATATAAAAGAATGGACATGTGTATAAAGAGAGAAAAGAAACAACACATGTGAGATAAAGGTGAAGAAACATACATCATCATATATATATCAAGTAAGTACAATGTATGTAAAGTGGTCACAAGAGTATGGTACATGAAGTGAGAAAGATACAACAAAACCTCACTACATCTCTCAAAACATTCTCCCCCTAACTAGTCTGTCTCTACTCTAGCTCTCCCCCTAAAAATATGACTACTTTCTCATAACCAAAACTAATCTCCCTTTTTGTCACGAGTGACAAAAGGTGAGTCACTGAGAAAACAATCATCTCATTATCACTAGAAGAGCTAGAAGCATCATCACTCTCATCATCTCCACCATCAGAAGACTCTTTAGTGGTCTCCGGAGAAGAAGAAGGAGCAAAACCGTCAAAATGAGACTGTCAGCGAGTGATGCGACCAATCTTGGTGTTCGCTTGACACATCTCATCAGAAAGATGGTCAAGATGACTACCAAAATCAGCACGCATGTGCTGAAGCTAATCCATGATGGTAGCGAGAGAGGCCTCTACTTTAGAAGAGGAATATGAGCAGATGAAGAAGAGAGTCAAAAGGCATAGGCAACATCCTCCGCAGCACAAAGTCAGCTTCCTCCTGCTAAGTTGGAATAGGCTCCACATGAGGCCACTTGGCCTTAGCAGTCAACTGTGCATCACTCTTTCGAAGGAATCACAATATGGATGTGAGTGAGGATGCGTGTGATAGTTGAAGGAAAAGTTAGCTTATCACGTGTAGTTGTGTCTTGATTGATATCTATCATAGATACTATCATGTGTGAAGGAAAGTTTATAGAGCAATCCTCCAAGAGGAAGAAAAAGAAATGAACACGAGGCTCAGTGATAGTGTTATAGTGAGACTGTGGAGTGAAAACAAAGGTCATTACCATATTAAGGATCCGTGGGCCCTTAGCAAAGTCATGTGTGGTGAAATTTTGAAGACCACCCCACACTATGGCCATCTCACAGAATCGTGAGGCCAACTCGCCTCGAGAGATAGAACGGAGTCGAGGATGACTAGGATAGTCCAAACGAACTAACCTAGTGACATGTAGTACCTCGAAAATGGGCTCTAGGGTAACTAGGATATGTGTTCCTCTAAATACCGTAGTAAACTAAGGAACAGAGGTATCGATAGCGTGCATGTGGGAGTAGAACTCTTGTATAAACACGCTGGGAGACCTTGAGGGTTTCTCACAAAGAGATTCCCAACCCCAAGAACTAAACGCTCTAGGTAGAGGAGTGTTTGGAAAATCAGACAGAATGACATGGCATTTCGAGTGAATCGCCCTGTTACTAAAGTTCTCATCAAAATTCTTTTGAAATTTTGAATCACAAAACATATTACTAGCAGGAAAAGAGGGAAGAGAAGAAGAAAATGAGAAACTATGACGTGTGATCAGGTTCTAGGAAGGGACTGACATTTTGGGTGCCATAGTCAAAAGTTAAGGAGGGAGAGAGAGAACCAAAATAGAAAAATAGCAAAAGAGATGCTCAGGAAAGAAGAAAAAAAGAAGAACAATGCATAGTAATGCATGAACATGTTATGTGTAAACCAAAATTTCATCATGGGCAAAAGCCTAATCCAAACTATAGCACTCATAGTTTATAATCAATTACACAATCCTAGAATGCATGAACATCTGAAGAAAATGCTAGAGAATGAAATGCATGAGCATGTGAGAGCAAATTAATAGAAACTAACCCAAAATTTTTAGCAAAAACACAAAAACCCCAAATTTCCCAACAAAACCAAAAACCTAGGAATAAAAAGCATGAAATGCATGAAGAAAGAGAAAAAGAAGGGATTTCGAATGCTTACTAGAGGATTGAGGCTTGGAAGAGGCCGAAATCGTGATGAGAAGAAGAATTTTTGAGAATATAGGGTGTTTGGGTTGATAGAGAAGAGAGAGAATTGAATATTTGAGAAGAAATGAACCGGATCGAACCTCAAGTATATATAGAAATAGGCATCTAGATAGATCAAGAGGTATTGAGGAGGTGTCGATAGTAAAATGCTTCGATGGATTGAGGAGTTATTGAGCTTCTATCAACCAGATAGAGAGTTCATGAAAAAGCTTGATAGATTAGGCTATCTATTAAGAGGTATCAAGAAAAACCTAGAAAACCTCGATAGAAAAGGCTTGTGTCGAGAGGTATTGAATTGCTATCGAGCCACTGTCGAGCTTCTATCAAGCATGTAGAAACATGGTTTTTCAAGAAGGAAAAACCACATGGGATGAAAGCAACCAAGATAGACACCAAACCAAGCAACAAAGAAGCAAGTTAAGCACTCAAACATATCAACAACTCTAGATGCAAAGCATTTATAGATTAAAACACACACTAAACAAGTCTAACCAATTTTATTTTCAAAACAAGTTAAGATAGTTTAGTAAGCTTATACTACCACATGTATTTCTTGTGTGGCCTATCACATTGTGCTTGTACAATAGTATCAGGAGTAGCAAAGAGTATGCGTGTTGTGTGTGAAACTTTTTCAAGAAAGTATAAGTGTCTAATCATATGAAAAGTGATGATATAAGGGAATCAAAGACATCCACACACTATCATAAATGTTTGATGGGGACCATCACCTTTGAGGTACATTATATAACTCTCATATCTCCTAGAAACACACTTGCAACCACATTTAAAAGCATTTTGATTATTTTTGCTTTTTATGTTCTTGGTATATTTTTCTTTAAAGCATAAAATGACATATCATGCATGGGTATATAAGAGAGAAATGAATTACCCAATTATGTAAGCCAAACATCTTATTTTTGCTAAGCAAGTGCTACACCTTACCGAGTACAGCTTTTATGAATTGCACACAGATGTTTTCTGATTGACGAGTTTTAGTGGTGGGATGGTTATTTATGTCTTTCTCTTAGAATTTTTTAGTCCTTCATGTAAAAAAAAAAAAAAAAAAGTGATAAAGATATGAATGATAAAAGATTAACCAAATCAAACAAATCACATAATTGAGCCATAAAGCTCACATTGCTTAGTTATGCATGAGAAACTTTGTTTCAAAGGCCATCCAAGGTACACAAGTACTAGTATACACAAACACACACTATTTTTGTATTTTTAGATTTTTCCTTTTTTTATTAAAAAACAAAAACAAAACAAACACACAAACAAACACACAAACAAACATATTAAAAGGCAATAAAGACTAGATTGACCCAAAAACAACCAACCAAACACACACGAGAAGTAAGAACAAGGAAGGAATCACTTGAAGGAGTCTTTTTCCTTCCAAACAGGAGACTTCGAGGGAGATGACCCTTTCCTGTTCTAAGATCTCTGATGAGGAGAATATGAAGGAGGATTAAACCTATTGAAGTTTGTCAAGAACATTACAGCCTTTAAAAGTTCTCTAAAAGGAGCCAAAGAGTTTTGAAATTGATTTTGGCCTTCGAAAGATAACTCACCGTTACTTTGTTGAGTGGCAAGCCACTTATAACAATTTGGACGAGTGTGTCTCGATGCTCCAAAATGATGATAGAAATGAGATTTCTTTGGTTTAGACTTCTTATTAGTGGAGTGATCAATGTTTTGCTTAGTTTCTTTAATAGCCTTAGGGGGTGCTCCTAGAATAGATTTACCTTTATCATGCTTAACCTTACTTACATTTTCAATTTTGGGCTCAATTATCTTAGGTTTGGCATTAGAAGTAGGAGATACAAACACAACATTATTCAAAGCACTAGAGGAAGTGTTACAAGAAGAGAGAGAGAGTGATCATACCCGAGACCAATTTTATTAGATCCAGCTTTTTAGAAATTTAGCATATCATCCAGCTTAGCACTTGAAATTCTTTCTAATTGAGCTCTTACCAGAAACAGCTCAGCATCTAGTTTCTTGGTCTTCTCAGCCAGGAAGTTGTTCTCAAACCTTAGTGCTCCGATGGTTTGATTTGCTTCATCAACTTTAGTGGAGAGTTCTTCTCATTCCAACTCCACTTCACTCAACTTCCTTATGGCTAACCTATAAAGCTTTTCATGCTTCTCAGAATTCTTGTGTAGCTTTGTGTAGGCAGTATGGATATCATCTTTTTCATCCATCTCTTCAAATTTGGACTCCATCAATTCCTCTTCCTCATTAACCATTTTTTCGGACTCCTTGGATAAAACAACAATAGTTGTGAAGGCACTAATTATGCCTTCTTGGTCACTATTCACTAAGTCTACTTCTGGTTCGGTATCACTCAAGGTGGTAGCCTGGGCTTTGCTTTTGCCAATTCACTTGAGATATGTAGGACATTTTGGCTTCATGTGCCCGTACCTTTAACACCTATAGCATTTTGGAGTAGTTGGAATGTTACTGTTTTGTCTACCTTCTTTGGATTCTCTTTTGAATTTCTGTTCAGTTTTAGATTGAGAAAATCCATACTGTTTACGATCCTTGTTTGGTGATGTAAGATTTGAACTTTGAGTTCTCATCTTTAGATAACTCATCTTCTTCTTCATTCGTGACTTTTAAAATCATATTCTTGCTCTTACTAAACCTAATTCATAGGTTTGCAAATTCCCAATCAACTTCAACAAAGGGATAGTGTCAATGTCTTTTGACTCTTCAATAGCAGTGATCTTAGCATGAAACTGCTCTGGGAGAGATCTAAGGATTTTCCTCATAATTTTAGGATTTGAGTTCTTCTCACCTAAGTTGAAAGCGGAATTCACTATGTCTTTAAGCTTAGCATAAAATTCATCGAATGCTTCCTCTTCATCCATCCTAATTTCTTCAAAGATTATGGTAAGCCTTTGAAGCTTGGAGTCTTTCACAGCTTTGGTGCTTTCATAAGTGTTATAAAGGATTTTCCATGCTTCATTAGCACTCTCAGTAGATGAGATATTCTTAAACTCCTCGTTAGTCACAGCACTAAACAAGGCATTCAACGCTCTACTGTTGAAATTTGTAGCTTTAATCTTGTCATCATCCTAAGATGCGGGTGGATCAGTAGGTTTGGTCCATCCAACCTCAACAGCTAACTAGACCTTTTCATCTAAAGATTGCAAAAAAAACTCTCATGCATACTTTCTAGTATGCATAGTTAGTACCATAAAAAAGAGAAGGTATAACCAAAGATTGTCCACGATCCATAACAACAGGGGTCAATGGATCAGATAGCAAAGATGAAAAAAAACCTAATCAGAGTGTGCCCGCTCTGATACCACTTGTTGGGTTAAGATAGCTTGACCTCGGTTAATTAATTCAATTACCTAAGTTGATTAATTAAGTCAAACTAGTCGCTAACTCATGCAATGCATGGGAAATTTAATAACTAAGTTCTAAAATAGTGTTTTTTTTTTTTTTTTAAATGTTAAATAATACATGAGTATTTATAGAAGTTCAAATCTCTTCAAACACTATATCAATATGATATGAGAAATTCAATTGCTTTGTTCTACCCAAGTACAAAGTAAAAAAAAAAAAAATCAAACTTTGTATAACTTATTTGTACCTTTAGTTAACAACCTCAAACTGCTGGTAGGCATCCTATGTCTATTATCAATTGCTTCCTTTCTTTCAAGAACTTTAAGGTCTATCTTTTTTTTTTTTTTTTTTTTTTTTTTTTTTTTAACATAATCCCTTCTATTATTCAGTCTGTTTGCAAAATCCTGATAATCTTGGTTTTTTATTCATTGTTCTTGTCATCATCAATGTTGCTTAAAAAAACACATTTAGTAGTATCATTTGAAAAGTCATATATGGTGCAATTATTAAACAGTAGAAAGGGAGCACAACATGCAAACACAAGAATACTTAACATATCTTTATATAAACTACATCAATTTAAATAATTAAAAAAAAAAAACATAATAAAAGAAAAATATTAAGGACCTTGAACTTGGGGAACTAAGGTTATAATGTTGTTACATATAATGTTATTCATTAGCCCTATCTCAGTCTTTTGTGCATTGCAAGCATCTAATTGTTCATTAGTAGAAACTCCATCTCATGTAGACTAGGCATTATAAAAGTATACATCCTCAATCTTGTGCCCTTTGAAAGGTAAGAGAAATACAAAAGAAGCTCACCAATGCAACCCTTTTCACCTTAACTCTTCCTCCCCCTATCATTACACTCCCCCCATCATGAAGCATCTCCCCCTTTTTGTCATGGAATAGCTAGCCCTTATCTTCCCCTAGCTTCCTTTGGATTTGGTCCAATTGAGTTTGGAGAGAAGTGAACTTTGTGTCAAAACAGGTATGTTGTGAATGCATGATAGTTGCGAGTCCGAACAACTTAGTGTTGATGTCTTGTAAGGATACCATAATGTTGTTTAACTTCTCCTCACAAGGATGTGAGCTAGAGCTTGAAGTGCCATGAGGAGCATGACTTTCTTGCTTAACTCCCTTTCGGCTATGACCTATGATAGCATTAAGAGTGCGAATGTTGATTGGGCTTTGTTTAGGATAAGGTTACTCATTTTCCAATGGGTGAACCCCTTTGACCTTCAAAATATTTTAAATGAGGCAACAAAAAGGAAGGCAATTCCTTGAGGCCATTCTCTCAATAGTCTTGCTCAGAATGTGGAAGATGTGTGAGCAAATATCAATTTCTTCATCAATGATCAAGTCGTGAGGAAATAGAGCCCGACCAAGATTCATGTTCCAGGTGCTTGATATAGGATAGAGATTATGGAACATGATTGTAGCGAGCAACTTCAATTCGGGAGAAAGGGATGATACACCGATTGATTTCCCATTCGAAGCTATCTCCAAGTTCTACCCAAAAGCATCCTAAAGCATCTCAACATTCGGATCCAAATCATCATACACTGGTGATTTTTGAAAAAATCAGTTGTTTGATGTTTAGAATGACAGCAAGATAGGTGGGAGTAACCTTGAAGTCTTTTCCTTAAACCTAACATTTCAGCTCATCCCCATTAAAGATGGCATTTGCATAAAATTCCTTCACCATCTCTTCGTACGACTCTTCAAAGTTGGATAGAAGATAGTTCCAATCCTTGGTGATGAACCATTTCGAAATATTCATGTCAAGAAGAGAGGCTTGCTCAACCACCCTTTCAACCAACAAGGGGGCATCCTTGAAGTAGTTCTCATAAGCTTGACTTGTGGCATCTGATCTGAACTTATTGGCATCATAGAATCCTGTTGATGCACGAGTCTTCTTCAACTTAGGGGAGAAGCTATCGAGATCAATCACCGGTTCTTTTCCCTTGCTACTACCTCCTTTCACAACTGATTTCTTGAAAGGAGACATCTTCACGCAATAACATGTAATATCAAAGAGCAAGATGAAACAGAAATGGCAAAAATATTTGATTAGCTACAAGTTAGTACCAACACAACGGACAATGAATTAAAACCCTAAAAACTTAATTTAAAGAGTAATTCAAAAAAAAAAATGACATGTAAAGACATAAAACATCAAAACATGATAGAATCATGACATTAAGTACAAAACATGTCAAAGATTGTGTGTGTGTGTGTGTGCATCATATGCAAAAGTGTGTAAACTAGGGCAAATTGTAAAAATACATAATCATATGATGTTTCAAAATCAAAGAAACATGATTATCCCTACAACCTTTGTATTCAATGGAATCCAAAGAGACACACAAAAACATCTAAAAGGCATTTTGTCATCAACATGGCATGCACAACACAACACAAAACATAATACAATGAACAAAAATGAAACAAAAACATGAAAACGTGTACAATAAGCATTATACTCACAAAACCAACAAAACCCATATATCAAACTCATCAAAACATCAACAAAACCATATTCAACAACCATATATCCATATCTCAACATATACACAAAATCCAAGAAAACTAGGGCTAGAAACTTGAAATACATTGAAAATAGGAGAAAACCCATGCCTTTTCTTGAAGATTGATGAAGAAAATGGAGGTTTTGTGAGTGAAAATGGAGGTTTTGGGAGAGAGAGAGTTGAACAAGATAATGTGGGTGCATGTGATGCAAGGGAAAACTAAAAAGTTTTTGAAAATTGCCTTTGATTTAACCCTATTTATGCAAAATATGCGATTTTCACGACTGGACTGACCCGAGAGCAAGTCGCCAAAAAACCTTGAAAAAAATTTTGAAAATTTTGTCTAAGTGTTTTTCGAGACTGGAAAGTCCACTCACGAACAAGTGGCGAAGGGAGTCATGAATCCTTCTATGTAAGCTCGCAACTGGAGCACTCACGACCAAGTCACCAAACTGAGTCGTGAAAATGCTAAAAACCCAGAAATTTCAAAAAAATTTCTATGTATTTTTTGCAACTGGGGGATGAGTCGCGAGATAACTGCCCGGTCAAACTGTACTTTTTGTCCTATAGTGCTCTAGCTGTCATGACCATTCAGCTTCCTACATGCTTCACACGTGTGGCATTTTGGCAAGGTGCTAGTTGCAAGTCATTCATGAGATCCAGTCGCGAGAATCCTCTTAAATGCTCACACACTTGAATTTCTTCACACTCTGTCACACACAATCCTTACATAATTCCCACCTAAATACAAGGTATCTAATTGCTGAATTACAAGAAAATTTGGCACAAAATAAAGCCATTACATAATTGAATAAATTCAACCTTAGAGCTGTCACCTTCTTTTAGCCAAGCATTTCGGGATCTTTGCTTCCATATACATTCTTCCTTTGATTTAAGCTTTTAAATCTCATCCCTAAGGGACTAAATCCGACCTGGATTGCTTATGTAGTAACTTGCCTTCTCAAATGCTTCAAATCCTTAAGCTTTTTAGATAGTAAATTTCGGACATGCCCAAAGGTGGTCTTATTCCAGTTCTTGAGATTTTCTTGGCATGTTGTAATCTTCCTAGAAAACCCCTAAGCTACAAGAATCTCTAATCACTCTTTCACATGTGCTGTCCTTGAGCCACATAGCTTTAAACTTGAATGGGCGGCCTTTCTATGCCCAAGTGATGAATCCGAGATGATGGGAAATGCAAAATCTAGTCCACCTATGCCACACCTCTATCAAGCCTAATCCAATTATTCTGATTTCTAGGTCTTCTGTTGCACCAAGTAAACAGAAACCCAGAAAAGCCAATATCCTTCAAACTACAAAAATCTAATGCATCCCTAAGGCTCTGCATCTGTCTCTCAAGATAGTCCAACCAACCTAATTTTTCCTCAGGCAACAAAATCTCATAGAAATCCCTCATACATACCCAAGGAAGGTTGAACTGTTGGTTTACAGTTCTGAGTAGTGACCAGGAGTTTTCTCGGCTTGCGATGTCAGGGTCACCATAGAAACCCGTAAACCACTAGGCATCATCAACTCCATGATCAATAATAGCATCAATATGATGATCAGAATAAAACTGCACATCCACATTAAAATCTACCTTCCAAAACGAAGCTAAACCACCCCTTCTATTCTAACGTGGAACAACAAATAGATTAGGTAAATGAATCTTTCTACTAATCCTCTCTAGAATGAACTTTTCAACTTAGGTCTTCATTAAGAAAACCATTTTGGGATCTTTGTTGTTGACTAAGGCAACGAATTCATCCTTTGTCTATGGATTCCTAAGCCCATGACAATTCTAGCTAAGGCAACTCATTGGGACTGGTGGTGCTGGAAACCAGCAACCACCTTAGAATTTTCTTTGTCATTAGCACTATACCCAACCAAACACAGTCTTTTACTACCATGCATATCTGTCAAATCTAAGCCAGGTCGTTAATCTACCAAATCATTCAACACCATTATATTAATAGACCTAGCCTTATGAGCAAGTTTTTTCAACTTTTTAGGTGAACAAAGGACAGGAATAAAGTACCTTGATTTATGCTATCACCTAAGGGAGTCTTCTAAGCCAAAAGAGAAACTGGTCTGGAGACATCTACATTTTACACCTCTCCTCAACTGAGGTGTTCACTTCCATGCATCTGATAATGATAGCCCAAACACTTCTCATTCTAAATGAGAGGCTTGAAGGTCAACCACCCTAATGACTTCTTTCTCTAAGTTAATACCATTACCAATGCCCTTACCAACCCAATTAGCATCGTGCAAAGGGGGCAGCCCCAAATCAGAGTTACTTTGAGCATGCATACTCTCCTCAGAGTCCATTGCCGACATGCCATTCAACTTAGAAAACACATTGGGTGATAGAGCGCCTGCACTACCATCTTGGGAATTTGGTGTCTCCTTAAATCTACCTTTTTTCCTCCACCACAGGGCTTAGCTGTGAGACACACTAGGAATAATAGCCACAGATTTTTGACTTGCTCTAACTGAATCTGCAAGTAGCCATTCCCCACGCTATTAGTCTTCTTTCTTGAGTTTCCCTTTACTGCAGAGCCACACCTCACAACCCCGTTCTCTAAGAGTCACACATCGACACCAATAACAAAAATTGGGAAGACGCTCATACTTAATGCCTACCTAACCGACATGCTTCCCACCTGCCCACTGTTTGCAGAGATATCCATGTGAATGTTCAAATAGTGTGTAAAACACTTCGAATGTTTAAACCCCCAAAATACAAATTACCAATTCAAGCTTATTAACAAACAATGAACGTGTGGAAAATGTAAATAAGCTAAAGCAGAATTGATAACATAATCTAAACCAAATAATTCACATCCACAGCAGAAATTAAATGGAAAAAATTAAGGGAAGAGAGATGCAAACACAAACACAACACAGCGACGTGTTATCGAAGAGGAAACCAAAGCCCTCGACATAAAACATCTCCACTAGAGAATCAAGTTAGGATACATAAACAGCAAAAGACCCTTGAAGCCTAATCTACCTAGTGTACCTAAACCCTCAAAGCTTCTTGCTCCAACGAGGTTGCGCCGAACCTTTGTCTTCTCTAGCCTACCGAATTCTGCTATAGCCTATAGCATCAACCAATATCAATTGGTCCCTTCCTAACTGCTTCCCAAGCACCAAATAGCCTCCTCACAGATATGGTTATGGTGAGAAAAGGTTTTGGCTAATGTAACTCTCAAGGATGTAACAATGGAGAGGGTGAGAGTAGAGGAATTTGGAGAAACAAGGATGAAGATTGTGGATGAGTCAATCTTGTTTTTCTCTAAGGTTTCTCTCTCAAAATTCTCTCTGGAATCTCTCTACAATACGTGGGTATAAGGGGTATTTATACTGGTATGTGTTTGGAATGCGTAAGGTCATTTTTTCCCAAACAGAGTGAACTAGCGGCTTGGTCACGCGACTTGACTGAGTCACGAGTTTAAGTCACAAGCTAACTACCTGGCCAGCCTGGGACTTTTTCCCTGTAGTGAAATAGCTAGTATGACTTTTCAGCTCTCCTGCATGCTTCGCACGTGTACCTGCTTTGGCGACTTGCCAGCCACGAGCCAATCGCGAGGCCCTGCATGAGTGCACACTCGTGAGCATTTCTTCACACTCTCTCACACACTGCCCTTACTTGATTCCCACCTAAATACAGGGTTTCTAAATGTTGAATTACAAGCAAATTGGCATGGAACAAAGCCAACAAAATGGTTGATTAAATTCAACCTTACACTATGGTAATCCTCACTCAAGGAAACTCACATCCGGAACCATTGTCTTTAGGGTCAACCACTTGGATCACCTTCCTAATGATTTTCTAATTGATTCCCCCACTTCTTAAGTCAAACTTTTCTCCGAAACATTATGAATTTGCACCCAAAAAGTCACTAACGAGAAATCAAGGAAAGGAACAGATTCGAAATCAGTGGCTTGCTGGAGCATAACCATATGTTTGTCATACGAGGATCATCCAATGCTAAAGCACCTAACCCTGTTAGTGTGAGCACTATCATGCCTCAATAACCTATGGCCTACCAAAGCTTCACAAAAAAGGCTCATCGAGCTTTTTTTTACCTAGGAATGACCCTTACCCAAGCATATGAGAATTTGACTTCCAAAAGATACCTCAAGCCTTTAGATCCCACACCTATGCCTAATCCCATACCTACACTTTGAACCTCAATGAATATTGCCACTTCCATCAATCATTTTGCCATATGACTGAAAACTGCTTCCACCTTAAGCATGAGATACAAGACTTGAAAGACAATGAAACTCTTCCAAACCTAAATATCATTACCAAGCCTAATATTAGAAATAACCTTTTGCTTGATTATCACCGAGCTCCTCCCCTATATTTGAATTTCATTGAGGTTGGAAAAGTTGATTGAGACTATTCTAAGTTGATAGAAGTCATTGAGGTGAACATTGTTAACGTTCAAGGAATTTGGGTTGAAGATGATGAGAAGCTTTTGAGCGCTATAGCCATGTGGGAAATTGCTCCTAAAGGGATTTTTTACTTAAAGAAAAGGATTGAAAAAGAGAGAATAGTGAATGTTACTAGGAATGGGAAACACTATAAGCCATCTTTCTAGGAGAAAGATCTCCCCGATTAGAACCTGGTAGAAGGACAAAAGCTTATTGGACTCAATGGAAATGAAGAGAAAGAGGAAGATAGGTTTTTAGCCAAATGAATAAGACTCAAGCTCATGTATTCATTTAGAGATTGCTAATGGCCTCTCAGAAACACCGAGCGGCGGTACTAAAAGTATTTTCTGGAAATGAAGTATCCATAGAGACCACACCTCAAGAAGTTTTGGCTATCATAAAGTGGAGGCATGTCTCACCCATCCCTTACTTGCTCAATGCCATGATAGATGAATGATTAGGTTTGGGACAAATATGCCATGTTTGCTTGCTTTAGATGCATGCTATGGTGTGTGTGAGTTAGGACAACAATATTAAGTGTGCCTTTAATGGGATTAAGTCATGGAACACAATGAGTGGAAGCCAACTGAAGAGTTGGGTGGGGTTACGTGCCTAACACCTTCCCAACCCCATACCTAAACTCTAGATGTGTGCTTTAGTAGTAGATCGGTCCTTCCACAAAGGGTGCTAATATATGGTTCCTAGACCTAATCTAGGTGGCAACTCCATTTTTCTCCACCATAGTCCACCCTAGCCCAAGGTGTATCCCCTAAACCATGTCACAGGTGCTTGCACCCACAGTGGCAACTCCGCTGGGGAGAATGAGTTTTTGATTCCAATGTGTTCCATTTCTTAATCCTAATAAAGGCTTATTCAAAATTTGTTTGCACACACTTCATTTGGTTCTTTTGTCCATTTGCCATGGTTAGTGATGAGTGGGAAGGTGGAGGCTCCATTCGGGCCAAAATATTTGGAACTTTATCCCACCAACTAACAATTCATGCCATCGTCTATAATGGGCTTTGAGTACATTAATGGTTTTTCATTAATCCATTATGGTCTATTTAGGCCCAAGGTTGGAAAAATGGCCCACCTAGTTGTGACTAATCTATTAATCTGACCCTTTAGCTTAAAGGAGTTTACCCATACTTAGAGAGATCATAGATCCTTTATATCTCTTGTTTGTTCAACCATATATCTTGTGTTCACCTAATTCTAAAGGACAAATAAAAGATATAAAATTTGGAAGGATGGCCCAAAAGTTATGGAATACCCTAAGACATTGGGAAGAAAAGAAAAAAGTTCTTACATATAAAAGGCTTATCCAAAAGTTCAAAGGTAGGTCTTAACTTGGAAGGTTCATAGTGTTAGGATTAGTGCCCTTAAATCCTATTGTATGATGCTATGTATGATATTAAGTGTGACATTGCATTTGACATTATGTATGACTTAATATTATGTTTAATAAATTTGTTTTATTATTATCTGAAATAATGATAACATGAATATTCGGACATTATCATATAGTCCATGAGATGCATAGTATGTTATTTATGTGAAGAGTCACAGAAAATATAAATCACAAGTTCTTTGTAAACTCAGAATTATAGTTCGTAGTCGATGATGAAATTGGGCATTTCATCTGCGAAGACTATAACATATCAACTACGATAATTTGTCTTGATCATGGAAGTGGAGACTTCTAGTTGATGTGTTAATATGTTTTAAGAGTTAAGACATATTGAACTAGACCGCTGTGAGATTTATTATTTTCCTAAAGACTGTCAAATGAATAATAAATCTCACGACTTACATTTGCATGAACTCTTAATCCTGAGAGAATAATGGACCTGATCATAAGGTGTAGGTTGCTTTGATATATCAGGAGTGAGATTTAAAGTAACGGTCAAAATCTCAGTATGTTAGGCAGCCACATTTAGTGTTGATGGAACATATATTCTTAAGATGGAATTCATAGTCTCTTAACGGAGATATAAAATATTCCATTGAGATAAATTTAATGGGTTTGTTATTCAGAAAGTTAGGCCTAACCACTTTAGTAAGTAGTTACTAAAGTATATATTTATGAAATTAGATTTCATAAATATATAATTAATAACTTGAAGGATTAAACCGAGTACTCAAGGATCAAGATGTAGTAACTTACAAAGTGGCAGTCTAAATTAATGACTTTGTATTACTACGAATATTTTATGAAGGGGTTGCATGTATAATAAAGTCTTAGGATATAATTTATAGATAAGACCTAGAGTGCAACTATATTTATATAGTGGTTTTAAATATAGTTAATGGTAACTTTGGTTGTCAAGAGTTGACAGAAAAGCCCAAGGCCCATTAGAGCTAGTGTCTTATTGGTCCCTTTTGGTCCCATTCCAAGCCACACACTTAAGCCCAATTGGTAAGGCCCAAAAGGCCAACCCAATTAGATAAATTGGTTAGATACAAAGGGAAAAACGTTCAGAATTTTTATGTAAGAAACATCATTGTGAAATGGTGTGTATGTGAGTTTTTGTCACTCACAAATCATCCCTTTGTTACCAATTGAGAGACCACACATCTTGGGCGTTAGTAGAATTGGAGTGAAGATTAAAAGTATTCCCAAGTGCTTCAATCTTTGGTTTTGAAATTCACCGCTTCAAGGTACGATCTCTTGTTCTCAAATTCTAAAATTTACTTAGTACGTGTTATCAATATCGAATGAAGTAGATCCGTTTAAAACTTAATTTTCCGCTGCGTTTATCTTTATTTCCATCAAATGGTATCAGAGCAAGGTTTTCAATTTCGTATTGTATAACATGTTTTGTGAGTTTTAGAATTAGAGATGATAGTTTCATATTGTTAGAAGATTATATTTTTTAATTTTCTGCATGTTGTTGAAACTATGATTTGATGAAGACTGAAATTGATGTTACGATGTTGTTTAAATTTAAATTTAAGTATGTTAAATTGAATCTTAAGGCATTAGCATCAATGAATTTCAGTTTTGACATCAATCTTTGTATGTAATGTTCATATGTTGAATGTTTGTTCATGAAAAATAAAGAAAACTGCCTTAGGAAAAATTCTGGAAATTTGAATTTTGCGATTTTCGATTGATCAAATGAGACAGTGATCAGACTTTTTAGATCAATTGATTTTCGATTGCTAGTCGATCGATCTAATTTGTTTTTTGATCGATCGAGAGGCAATCGAGTATCAATCGAAGGAGTTAGATGATCAAGTTCGAATTTCTTAATTTTTTTCGATCGATCGAAAGAAAAAAATCAGAAATTTTTCTAAGTGTTTCACATGTTAAAAGAGTAAGACAATATATAATTAGATTATGCATGTTTTATAATTAAAAACCTTTTCTCTAAAACATCTAGTGGGAGAGAGATACAAAGGTTGCATCTCACGGCCTGCATTGTTGGTTTATAGTAGTCTGATTAAGCACCTCACCTTGGCGTATATGCCTTGCTCCTTTCGGAGGGTGTTTAATTCATGGTACTACAGGTTAAACTTCTTAATGATAGATGAAGTGTGTTTTTTACACTGAGAACGACCACGCTTCCGTGGAGTTACTTGGTGATTCACATTGATTCTAGGCATTGGTGTACACTAGACTAAGTGTGATGTTAACCTCCCTTCGGAGCTCTGTCATTATTACTTAGAGGTTAAAGCAAAAGCGGCAAATTATTTTTGTTTGGTAAGAGTTACCATGATAGCATTAATAATGAGAATAATTCTCGCCTGATCATAGTGATTGGTATGACCTCACTTCCGAGCAATATTAATTGCGAGATTAGGTTGTCGTTGCATATATTATATTATGGTTTTATTAAGGTTCCATACTATATGTTCATATGCTTAAAAGATAATGTCCAGTTTACTTATTATATTCATGTTTATTGTTTTCAGATTTGAACATGGCATCTTTTAGCCCACTTGTAACTATTCTTAATCAAGACAAACTGACTGGATCCAACTATGTTGACTGGAAAAGAAATTTGGACATAGTTCTCATTGCTGAAGAGCATAAATATGTGCTTACTAAACCATGTCCTAGCTTTCCTTTATTAGATGCTCCTCTTGAGGAAAAACAACGATATGATCGTTGGCAGAAATCTAAAGAGATGGCCAAATGCTACATCCTAGCATCTATTTCAAATGTTCTACAGCATCAAATGCAGGATGTAGAACTAGTTTCAGACATCATGCTAAGTCTGAAGGAGATGTTTGGTGAGCAAAGCCGTTCTGCAAGGCAAGAGACCATGAGGCAAATTTATAATACCAGAATGGCTGAAAGAAGTTCAGTGAGAGAGCATTGTCGTACAATGATCTCTAATCTGAATACATTGGAAGTTTTAAGTGCCGATATAGATGGAGAATCCCAAGTGGATATGATACTCCAGTCACTACCAGAATCATTCAAGCAATTCAAACTTAACTATAATATGAACAAAAAGATTTATATCTTGTCTGAATTAATGAATGAATTGGTAGCGGCAGAAGGCATTCTTGGTACTTCCAATGTTAAAGCCAATGTTGGTGAAGCTTCTACTTCTCAACCTAAGTCGAAAGGCAAGGGTAAGAAGAAGAAGAAGAAGAAGAAGGACTTCACCAAACAAAAGGGTAAACAAGTTGCCTTAGGGGTTACTGATAAAGGAAAGAAGATCAAAGGAAAGTGTTTCCATTGTGGTAAGAAAGGACATTGGAAGAGGAATTGTCCAGTATTCAAGGCTGCTAAGAATAAAGGTATGAATAATACATTCCTTCTTGAAATATGTTTCGTACAGAATCCCACGGATTCCTGGTGCGTGGATTCAGGTTGTACTAATCATATATGCAATTCCTTGCAGGGGTTCTAGGAGACCAGAAAGCTTAAAGAAGGGGAGTTGTTTCTTACTTTGGCTGATGGGAGCAAGATTCCAGTTGTAGCTGTTGGTGTTTATAATTTATGTTTTGTATCTAGAGTTCTAATATTAGAAGATTGTTTGTATGTACCTAATGTTCGTAGGAATTTAATTTCTACTACTTACTTAGGTAAACATGGATATTGTGTTATCCTAAAAGACAATGTTGTAATAAAGAAGGATAAAGTGTTTATCTGTTCTGGCAATATTGTGGATGGTCTTTATATTTTAACTCCTGATAAACATGAATTATATAATTCTGAATTAGATAATGACTCTTATGTAAAATCATTAAAGAGAAAATTTCCTTCTACTAGTGATGCATATCTTTGGCACTTGCGTTTAGGTCATATTAATTCAAATAGGATTCAAAGACTGATCAAAGATTGACTCTTAGAGCCCATGGACTTTGATGAATTTCCAGTTTGTGAATCTTGTTTAGAAGGTAAAATGGCCAAACGACCTTTTAATGCAAAAGGTAGAAGAGCCCAAGATTTGCAGGATTCAAAAACTGATCAAAGATGGACTCTTAGAGCCCATGGACTTTGATGAATTTCCAGTTTGTGAATCTTGTTTGGAAGGTAAAATGACCAAACGACCTTTTAATGCAAAAGGTAGAAGAGCCCAAGATTTGCTAGAGCTAATGCATTCTGATGTTTGTGGTCCTATGTCAATCCAAGCAAGAGGTGGCTATGAGTATTTCATTACTTTCACTGATGATTACTCAATATATGGTTATGTGTACCTAATGAAACGGAAGTCTGAAGCTTTTGAAAAGTTCAAAGAGTTTAGGGTTGAAGTTGAGAATCAATTAGGTAAACACATAAAAGCCATTCGATCTGATCGAGATGGTGAATACCTTCTTGGGGATTTCAAGGATTACTTAACTAAGAATGGGATTGTATCCCAATTGACTACACCTGGGACTCCACAACAAAATGGTGTAGCATAAAGAAGGAATAGGACTCTTTTAGAAATGGTTAGGTCCATGATAAGTTACTCAACTTTACCGATTTCCTTTTGGGGTTATGCCTTAAACACAGAAATACATCTTTTGAATTTAGTTCCATCAAAATTTGTTCCCAAAACACCCATGGAATTGTGGAGTGGGCTAAGCCTAGTATGAAATATCTCCATATTTAGGGTTGTCCAACACATATTTTAAAAGGGAAGCCTGATAAATTGGAACTAAAATCAGAAGTGTGTTTGCTTGTAGGTTATCCAAAAGAAACTAGGGGTTATTTATTCTATAGTCGTAAAGATAACAAAGTTTTTGTTAGTACAAATGCTAAATTCTTGGAAAATGACTATATGAATAGTTTTACTCATAGAAGTAGAGTTGTGTTGGCTGAAATGAATGAATCTGTAAATGAACAACCAATAGATGATACTAGGGATGATGTGGCTGTATTAGATACACCACATGATACTACTCATGACATGTCTAGTACTCAGGTGCTTCGTCGTAGTGGGAGAATTGTTCGGCCTCCTATAAGATTCATAGGTTTGGGAGAAACTTATGAAGCTATCTCAGAAGAGGTTGAATCGGATCCCTACACATATGATGAAGCAATGAATGATATAGATGCACATCATTGGGTCCAACCTATGAAATTTAAATTAGATTCCATGTATTCCAATCAAGTTTGGGATCTTGTAAAGGCGCCTAACGGCATTAAACCTGTTGGTTGCAAATGGGTTTACAAGAGAAAGAGAGAGATAGATGGAAAGGTTGAAACCTTTAAAGTAAGGCTAGTGGCGAAAGGATATACACAAAAAGAAGGTATTGATTATGATGAAACATTTTCTCCAATAGCAATGCCTAAATTTATCAGGACTCTCTTATCGATTATTGCTCATTTTGATTATGAGATTTGGAAAATGGATGTCAAGACTGCATTTCTTAATGGCAATCTTGAAGAGGAAATCTATATAATGCAACCGGAAGGTTTCATAGCAAAGAACCAAGAGCATTTGGTATACAAGTTGCAAAGGTCCATTTATGGACTTAAGCAAGCATCTAGGTCATGGAACATCAGATTTGATCAAGCAATCAAGACATTTGGTTTTGAACAAAATCTTGATGAACCATGTGTGTACAAAAGACATCAAGATAAAGTAGTAATGTTCCTAGTGCTTTATGTTGATGATATTCTTCTCATTGGAAATGATGTAGGAGTAATGTCATCTATAAAGATTTGGTTGTCAAGCCAATTTGATATGAAGGACTTGGGTGAGGCTAACTTTATTCTAGGGATCAAGCTTTGGCGAGATCGCAAGAATAAGATGTTAGGCTTATCACAAGCTGGATATATAGATAAGGTTCTAAAACGGTTTAGCATGTAAAACTCCAAGAAAGGATTGCTTCCTTTCAGACATGGAGTTCCTCTATCTGATAACTAAAGGCCTACGACTCAAGAGGAAGAAGATATGATGAGACAAGTTCCTTATGCTTCTGCAGTAGGAAGTCTCATGTATGCCATGCTTTGTACTAGACCAGATATCTGCTATTCAGTTGGCATGGTCAGCTAATATCAATCAAATCCATGACCAAAACATTGGCAAGCTGTAAAGCATATTCTCAAGTATCTATGAAGAACGAGAGATTATATGCTTGTTTACCGTTGTGAGGATTTGATCCCCATTGGCTATACAGATTCAGATTTTCAATCGAATTTAGATTTCAGAAAATCCACTTCAGGATGTGTTTTCACCTTGGGAGGTGGAGCCATTAGTTGGCGGAGTATTAAGCAATCTTATATTGCAAACTCCACCATGGAGGCAGAATATGTTGCTGCTTGTGAAGCAGCAAAGGAAGCTGTATGGCTCAAGAAATTCCTTTCTGACCTTGGTGTAATAAGAATGGAGCAAGTTCCAATCACATTGTTTTGTGATAACAGTGGAGCAGTTGCACAATCTAAAGATCCAAGGAATCACAAGAAAGACCATATCATTCGAGATATTGTTGCTCGTGGAGATGTGGTGATAGCAAAGATTGAAAGTACAAACAATCTAGCAGATCCATTTACTAAAGCCTTGCCTCAAAGGATTTTTGAGTCGCATTTGGAAAGAATGGGAGTTAGATTAGTGCACAATAGTCTTTAGGGCAAGTGGGAGATTGTTAGGATTAGTGCCCTTAAATCTTATTGTATGATGTTATGTATGATATTAAGTGTGACATTGTGTTTGACATTATGTATGACTTAATATTATGTTTAATAAATTTGTTTTATTATTATCTGAAATAATAGTAACATGAATATTCGGACATTATCATATAGTCCATGAGATGCATAGTATGTTATTTATGTGAAGAGCCACAGAAGATATAAATCACAAGTTCTTTGTAAACTCAGAATTATAGTTCGTAGTCGGTGATGAAATTGGGCATTTCATCTACAAAGACTATAACATATCAACTACGATGATTTGTTTTGATCATGGAAGTGAAGACTTCTAGTTGATGTGTTAATATGTTTTAAGAGTTAAGACATATTGAACTGGACCACTGTGAGATTTATTATTTTCCTAAAGACTGTCAAATGAATAATAAATCTCACGACTTACATTTGCATGAACTTTTAATCCTGAGAGAATAATGGACCTGATCATAAGGTGTAGGTTGCTTTGATATATCAGGAGTGAGATCTAAAGTAATGGTCAAAATCTCAGTATGTTGGGCAGCCACATTTAGTGTTGATGGAACATATATTCTCTAGATGGAATTCATAGTCTCTTAATGGAGATATAAAATATTCTCTTGAGATAAGTTTAATGGGTTTGTTATTCAGAGAGTTAGGCCTAACCACTTTAGTAAGTAGTTACTAAAGTATATATTTATGAAATTAGATTTCATAAATATATAATGAATAACATAAAGGATTAAACCGGGTACTCAAGGATCAAGATGTAATAACTTACAAAGTGGCAGTCTAAATTAATGACTTTGTATTACTACGAATATTTTATGAAGGGGTTGCATGTATAATAGAGTCTTGGGATATAATTTATAGATAAGACCTAAAGTACAACTATATTTATATAGTGGTATTAAATATAATTAATGGTAACTTCGGACTTGTCAAGAGTTGACAGAAAAGCCTAAGGCCCATTGGAGCTAGTGTCTTATTGGTCCCTTTTGGTCTCACTCCAAGCCACACACTTAAGCCCAATTGGTAAGGCCCAAAAGGCCAGCCCAATTAGATAAATTGGTTAGATACATAGGGAAAAACGTTCAGAATTTTTATGTAAGAAACATCATTGTGAAATGGTGTGTATGTGAGTTTTTGTCACTCACAAATCATTCCTTTGTTACCAATTGAGAGACCACACATCTTGGGCGTTAGTGGAATTGGAGTGAAGATTAAAAGTATTCCCAAGTGATTCAATCTTTGGTTTTGAAATTCACCGCTTCAAGGTACGATCTCTTGTTCTCAAATTCTGAAATTTACTTAGTACGTGTTATCAATATCGAATGAAGTAGATCCGTTTAAAACTTATTTTTTCGCTGCGTTTATCTTTATTTCCATCACATAGGACCATAGCCTAGTTGCTATCATAAGATTAGATCAAAAGGTCTCTTGAAAAGGAGAACCTTGGGCCTTAGGTAACAAATATGCTATGGACTTAACATCTAACATTCTCCAAAGTCAATATGAAACTCGCTAATCTTAGGCCTCCTTATTGTATTCCAAGACCCAAAATGATGAGAGATTCGTGAGCTTTGAGAGGAAGGCCATAATATATTCTAGCTAGTGGGCTATTTTTTTTTTAAAAAAAAAGTTGTTAAATGAATGAGAAAAAAAGGGCTCAAACGTGATGAATATATTTAGCCCATATTTGAAGCAAAATGTTGATAATCCTTAAGCACATTCTAATGAAAACCCATGAGAGTAAGATGAGAGCTTTATTGTAAATGGATTATACCCCTGGAGACAAGGGGCAAGGCTCATGAGAGGAGAGGGAGTGAGTTTTTGTAATTCCTTCATTACAACGGACTTACAAATTTTCTAAGAACATCTAAATAAGAGAACCTTTTTATGGGGACATGTGCTTATGCTTCCAATGGTGTCTCCTAATTTTCCCACATGCCATAATTTCTAATGATTGAAGGAACGGTCTGCTTTTTTTTTTTCTAGTGCTAGGCCATATTCTTGGACCATGGATCTTTTTGAGGGCTCATGTCAACGGCTTTTCTGAAATACGAGATCGTGGGAGGACCATGATTTGCCAGAATGGACCTCGATAGTTGGGACCACGCAAATCGCCCCTAGTCACATCTTGATTGAATAAGACACAGCCCCACCTCCCGATGCTGCTGGTATTTCATCCTAGCCCAAGACAAAGATGGAGATGAAGATATTAGCTATTGGAGTGAGAGTAACTGTGACTAGTCTTTAGACGAGGAAGATGATGTCCTTTCCAACAAAGAGGGATTCTTGTGGGATGTAACTGAATCCCTACATGTTTGGGGGCTCTTGAAAGATGAAGACTGGTCGGTGGAGCTAAAGAATCTCTTTATGAAAGAGGATGAGAAAGAAGGCGATGTTGGCTAAGAGGGAAGAAAGGCAGAATTCATCATGCCTACTAATGGGCAACTTAAAAATTGGACTTAGATTAGGTTTTCCAATAGCATGGGAAAGATATCTTGTGATGCAAGTTCCAATGTACTTTTCAACATTTTTAATAAGACAAATTCTGATTTGGCTTATTTTGATGTGTCCCATAATATTGCAATTTTGCACTTAAATGATTCCAATGAATTTGAAAATGAAATTAATAAATATTTGAAAAAGAAAATTGAACCTATGGAATCAATTCTTGAAACTATTAATTTGGGCAATGATGAGAATACGCTTAATTAAAATTGGCTAAACCCTAAATGAACAAGAAAGAAAAGATCTCAAAGAGCTTCTCACAAAATTCCAAGAAGTATTTGCATGGTCTTATGAAGATATGCTCGACATTGATCTCGAGATAGTGTAACATCACATTGATACTAATTCTCACATAATGCCTGTCAAGCAAAAGTTAAGACGCATGAAATCCGAATGCCTCTTTAAGATCAAGGAAGAGGTCACCAAGCAATTGAAAGTAGGATTCATCAAATCCGTACACGAAGCTGAATGGATAGCCAATGTGGTGCCTGTACCCAAAAAGGATGGGAAAGTTAGGATGTGTGTGGATTTTAGAGATTTAAACAAGGCTTGTCCTGAGCATGATTTCCCTTTACCTCACATAGACATCTTAGTGGATAATATTGCTGGAAGTGCCTTAATGTTTTTCATGGATGATTTTTTAGGATATAACCAAATCAAAATGGCTCCTCAAGATATGACTATGACTACCTTCACCACTAAATGAGGGATTTATTGTTACACAGTAATGCCATTTGGGTTCAAGAATGCAAGAGCAACCAACCAAAGAATGGCTACGACCTTGCTACATGATATGATGCACAATGAAGTAGAGGTATATGTTGATGACAAAATAGCCAATTTAAGAAAATTCTTTGAGAGGATCAAGGAGTATAGACTAAGACTAAATCCACAAAACTATACCTAAAAAAAAAAAAGATCAGATTTTTTGGGCCACACATGCTCCCCCACCTACCCCACTTAATCCCCACCACACATATCACAAATATTTCACTCTCTCCCTCTTGGCCGGCCACCGCAATCCTCTTTTCTTTTCTTCTTTTTCTTTTTCTCTCAAAACACTCTTCTCACTCCCTCACATTCTCCCACCGGGTTCCACTCCAAACCACCATCTCCACCATCATTTATCTAGCAAGATCACTGAAAAATCCTTAAGAACCTCTAGGCACCTTCACATCTTTTATTTGAGGTAAATTTTCTAATTTTTTTTGGTGGGTTTTATATTTTTCTTGAGGTTTTATTTTTATTTAAACTTTGATAATGATACCCATGTGATTTATGAGCTTTGGAAGTGATATTTATGTGTTTATATGTATGGGTTTTGTTTTGGTGGATTTATTTGATGAGTGAGTTTGTAGTTTTTTTACAATTGTGGCAATCTAAGTGGTGAACATTTGGGGAGTTTTGGCTTTTAAATGTGGGATAAATGGTGAATATAATTTTATTGATTATTTGGAGCTAGTGGAGGATTCACTCCTGGGGTTTGTAATGGTGGATATTGTTATATATTTTGTTGTTTCATGGGTCTCTTGAAAATAGTATGTATATATTGTGGAAGATATTCATAAAGTGTTAGGATCTCTTATGATAAAGGAGAAGGCTTTGAATGACATGGTTTAAGTCTATAAATTAAGGTCTATGCCTTGTAAATTAAATTGTTGAGAAATTTTGGGAGTATAATACATTATTTGTGAAGTTAAATACTAGGCTTGCCTAGTCAAGTACTTATTTGGAAATTCCTAATTTGTAGCTAGATATAATTTCAAGCGTTATGTTTATTGTGATAGGTTTGCTTTAGGTTCTAGCTAATCTCCTTTGAAAAAAAAAAAACACACACACACACACAAACAGAACACAAACTTGATTAGATTCAAGTTAGTCCAAAACATAAATAAAATGTAAGAAAATAACAACTGTGCATGTGTGTGCATCTACTGTGCATGAGGTGATGCATGGTGTGTGTCTAGGTGGTGCATGGCATGGCATTATGAGGCACAAATTGGGCAAAGTGTGTACAACACACACCCAATGATCAAAACATGGTAACCAAGTTCAATCAAGGGTAAACCCAGACAATGGAACTCAATTGATTCCAAAACACCACAAAAATGTCACTTGAACATTTTGACAAACACTTCGCATGCAACACTGCACTACATGAATGGACAATGCATGAACACATAGAAAAATGCCTCAATACAAGTTTAAAATGCCAAAAGGGGCCAACACAGATACACAGATCAAATGGGACTCAGCCCAATCAAAATGTTGAAAAAATTTTGCTTAAAAATCATGAATTCAACCCCTTTTTCGAAAATCCCCAATTTTAAAAACCTACGTTAATTTCTGATAATCTATGACAAAATGAAAAGAATGTTTAAGAAAACATATCTTGAAGTTGATTTTGCAGGAAATAAGCTTGAAATAGATGGGGTTTTTAAAGAAAAATAGATTTGGGTTGAGAGAGATTCAAGAGAGGAAGTGTGAGGCAAATAGAGAGTGTTTCAAAAAACTATCACATCAGCCTTATAAAACTGAAAACACGGGTTTTTCGTGCGGTAGGTAGTCGCAAAATTAGTTGCGAAAAACACCACTGAAGCACAAAAGCTTTTGCGAGAAGCTTTTAGTCACGAAAAAGTCGCGATAGCCTCTGTATGAAACTTGTGTTTTTCCAGTTTTTGCCTAAAAATCATTTCACAGGAAAAGGTTAGTCGCGAAATAGTAGCGAGACAGTCGCGATACTCTCTATATGAAAATGAGATTTTTAGATTTCCCTTAAACTCTTTTCATGGGAAGCTCTTAGTCGCAAGCTTCTTGCAAAAATGCCTTTGAACAGGTTTTTGTAAAACAACACAAAAAAAAAAAAAAAAAAAAAGCATTTTGAACAAAAACTAAAAGCACGAAAGTATAAAATCACTTTCAAAAACATATAAAGTACTCAAAAATCTTTTTGGGTTTGATCGGCAAGCAATTGAGCATACACATCACATTTGAACATGTACAATCACACAAATGACATAAACATTAATTGAACTATAAGCATTAATTGAACTAAGTCTTGAGTGTTGTGGGTGAGTATCAAATGTGGAATAGCCCTTATACTAGAGTGAAACTTCAATGATCAATTCAATCAAGTCATACACAACTGGTACTAAGTCAAGTGATCTATCTCAATTATAGAAATGAACATATATGACCTCCCACAAGAAAATGATTACAAATCTTAGAAGCTTTTCATTTGTCTTTTGCACAAATCATAACATTTGATCTTTTTGAACAATACATCTCATTTTGGAAATCGGCTTGAAATTTTTGATGTTTCAATATTGAGAGTTAGCCTTTGGCTTTTTGAGCACATAGCTTTCCCTTTTTTCTAGTCAAATACTAGTATGTGCGACAGCTTTTGCAGCTTATTATCTCTTTTCATTTTGAGATTTACATTTGTTGAGCTCTTTAAGCAAAAACATAAAAATAAAGGTGGGAAGAGATATAGGCACAAGTCTATGCAAGTATCAAGACCATCATGACTATTAACTAATCATTCATGACAAGCTTGAAGATCTATTTACAACAATCACACATAGTTTTCAAAATTTCTCCCACAAAGATATATGTGCATACATAACAAGCTAAGCTCGTAATTACACTATGCCATTAGTACGAAGGTACTAGACCAAACTCACATGTGATATATACAACACAAGCGATCAAACTTTTTGGAGATTTTTCTATTTTTTATGGGTTTTTGAATTTTTGAACACACTAAAAAACAGAACAAGTAAAGTAAGATCAACAAAGCAAGTACAAAACAAAACTTGTAAAAGAAACATGCGATAAATCGGAAGCAATAGACACAAATTGAATTATGCATGTCATGATGCATGAACCTATGACCCTAAACATCGAAAGTATTAATGCATGGGCATAGAGGGTGATCATACATAAGTACCCTTCTTCACCCACTCTTTATGAGTATTTTGGGTGAGAGCCTTAAATGGCAGGGTACGACCAACATAACTTTCAAACCTTGGAGTGAAGCTAGCAAGACACAGTGATATGTTCTTCAACATTTCCATAACGTCTCCAATGAGATGTCCTTCATTATCTCCCTTAGCTTGTACTCCCTTTGGTCTTCTCCTTGAACTTTCTTGACCACGCAGAGAATCAGCCTTCTTGTGTGCATGAAACTTCAAACAATTCGGCCTGGTGTGTCCTTATGCGCCACAATGATGACACAAGTACTTTACTTGAGGCCCCCTTTGATTTTTGGGTAAAGACTTCCTTTTTTTCTTTGGCTTTGCACCAATGGTTCTCTTTACTACAGCAGGGGTCTCAATCTCAAGCTTCACTTCTTTAAGTTTCTCAACATTCTTGGCTGAAACGAATTTCACTTCCTTCCTGAGTTCGCTGCTTGAACTTCCTTCTTTGGTATAGCCCAAACCAGTCTTATCATATGAAGATTTTTGAAAGGATAGCACATTGTCAAGTTTCTTGGTGGAGATGCGCTCAACCTTGACATTTGCTTGAATAATTTCAAGTTCAAGAAACTTGATCTTAGAGTAAGCTTCAACCAACTCTCCTTTAAGTCTTTCTTCTTCACACTTTGATTCCTTGAGTTGCATAAGTATACATCTATGCTCTTCTTCAACCTTTTTCATCTTTTTCACAGCAAGGTTAGCAACTTTGGTGTATTTGCCACAATCTTCCAGCAGAGAATCATATGCTTCTTAAAGGTTGTTCTCCCCTTCATTTTGGCACACGTATTCTTCTTCTGATTCTTCAATTTCCTCATTCTCAAAAATATTAACAATTCATCAACCAAATTTCTCAAATCATCCTTTGAATCAACGGAGGCAATTGCCATAAAGGCTCTATAATTCCCTTCAGTGTCACACTCTCCTTCAGTATCTGAATTTGAGATGTTAGAATCACTAAGGGTAGTGGCAAACACTTTACCCTTCCCTCTCAAATAGTTGGGACACTCCTTTTTGAGATGTCCATGACCATTGCATTCGTAATGCATGATGCCTTGAGGGGAATGAGAGTCCTTCCCGTCTTTCTTCTTGAACTCATTCCTATCACCTTTGGAGGATGAAAAATTCCCTCTGCTAAACGGTTTCCCACTATTCTTCATCTTTAGAAATTTTCAAAAGTTCTTTGCCAAGAATGCTACCTCCTTCTCCACATCATCTTCTTTGAAGGAGTCATCCATTCTCTCGGCGATGGTTTTGTGAGCAAGCAATTTGCTCGATTTATGGGAAGGCAATCCCAGCTCATATGTTTTGAGAGATCCAATGAGCTCTTGGATTTTGACCTCATCCAAGTCTTTACTCTCTTCTATAGCTGTGACTTTTGTTCGGAAGCGCTTTGGTAAGGACCTCAAAATCTTTCTCAATACCTTAGCATCCTCAATCTTCTCACTGAGATTGAGCTTAGCAATTACAATTTCGTTGAGCTTCCCATAGAATGAATCAAAAGACTCATCATCTCCCATCTTGAGCTCTTCAAATTTGGTGGTATGCATCTGAAGCTTTGTGTCCTTAACTTTCTTGGTACCCTCATAGGTAGTCTCAAGAATAGTCCAAGCTTCCTTCGCTATCTCCACATGCGATATCCTATGAAATTCATTAGTAAACACACAACAAAATATAGTGTTAATAGCCTTACTATTTGCATTAGCCAAAGCAAGGGCTGCCTTCTCCCATTCGGACTTGGTTGTCGTGGGTTTAACATACCCATTCTCAACAGAGTCCCATACTGACTCATCCATAGCACACAAGAAAACCCTCATACGGACCTTCCAAAATGCATAATTGCTCCCATCAAAGAATGGTGGGGGCATTGAGTGATTGTGATCGGTTCATCACAAAAAGGGTCACGGATCACACTCAGGAAATAAAACCACAGCGAGTGTACCCACTCTGATACCAATTGAAACTCAAAAATGTGTTAAAAACACAAGAGCTGTTTAGACCCCTAAATTAAATTTACCGCTCGATTGATTTTATTCTAACTTAATACTAAGTGCGAAATAGAGTAAATGCGAGTGGATAAACAAACAAGCTACTCTAACCCATAATCATTATAACAAAGCAAAAAAATGAATGGTAAAAGAGTAGGGAAGAAGAATGCAAACACAAGATAAAACACTGATGTGTTATTGAAGAGGAAACAGAAGAATTAAGCGAAAAACCTCTCTGCCACCCTCCATGCGATAATCAATCCACTAGACAATCAGTTGGGATACATAGGTTAGCAAGAGACCCTCCAAGCCTAATCTACCCGATGCACCTAAGCTCTCCAAACTCCTCTCCAACAAGGCTTCTCGAAACCGTGTTTTGTCTAGATCTCCGAATCCTGCAATAAGCCCAATTGCATCTGCCAAAGCCTGGCTTCTTCCAATGCTTCCCAGTAGCACCAAAACCTCACTTAACACTCTGAAAGGGTGTGGTAAGTGTTTAGAATATCAACCTCTCAAGTGTTTGGAAATGGAGAGGTAGGAGTTGAGGAAAATCCACAAGCAATTGTGTAGAGAATTATGAGTATAACAATCTCTAACTTTCAAGGTTTGTGGCTAGGGCTTTCTCTCAGAAACACTCTTCAACATCTATGGGTAATGTGGGTATATATAGTGTGGGTAAAGATAGTGTGTATCAAAAATGATAGTTCAGCAAAACAGAATGTTTCGCGAGTATCTCGCGGGAAGGCCTTACCCATGAGACACTCGCGAAAAACAGATGTCACCAGCTTGTCCTGACTCTTCGCATTCCAGTCATGTGCAGGGCATATGCTTCACTTCGTGGGAAGCTTAGTCACGAGATACTCACGAAAACATCTTTAGTCTTCATGCCTTGAGTCTTCATACTCTCTCTCTTACACACATAATACAGGGTACAAAAGATTGAACATAATTACAATCAAATTTGACACAGAATTAAAGTCAATATAACTAGTTGTAAATTGCAATTTTACACCCCTCCTCCACAGCTGGTACTCAGCATCATCATGAAGAGTAGGGCAAGTATAAAGGGGGGAGGATCCATCGGAACTTATGGCGTGTCCTCCCCACTAACTAGCATGAAACCCTATCAGCTAAGTAAAGGACCTTTAGACTGGCGCCTTCGAAGGGTTGGGTAACCCCAAAAAAGATGATGACAGTTACTTCTAGGTCCAGATTCACAACAAAAGGAGCAACTACCTAAGGACCCTAAACAATCTACAAAGCATACATGGTTAGAAGAAAAACCTTGGGGAACATGCAAGGAGAGTGAAAGGGAGAAGATTTTTACTTACATCCTCAGAAGAGAGACTGTTGAGGTAAGCCCAAATTGAAGGGAAGCTCCTTATATCGTCCGTCATTCCGTGGGTAATGAGACCGTGTTTCACAGCCCAGCGCTACAAGAAAAGCATATGATAGTTTGCAAGATGATAGTTCGCAAGACGAATGATAGTTTGCAAGATGACAATTTGCAAGATAAAGACAATTTGAAAGATGACAGTTTGCAAGATGAATAATAGGAACAATTTGCCAGATCATGGAATGCAATTTGTAAACCTAGATGACATGAGAATGAATACAGTTTGCAAGAGTGGGAAGTACATGATTGAAAAACTACATAGGAAAAGGAAGAAGGTCTAACCTCAAGGAGCTTCCAAGGCCCCACTAGCTGGCGTATAGTCCCCCGGCTAAGTGTGTCCAAGGAGGCGTACAAGTAGGCAAGACAAGCTAGGCCCCAGGTCACCTTTCGAGCATGCCCAAAGTCACAAAAGAGAGCCAGCCACCTTAAGGACACTGTCTATCCCCCATTTGCAAAGAGGTATGCCCTCAACAGATATAGTAGGAATGCCCTAGCCATCCAGGCACAATCTTCAAGCATTGCCTAAGAATAAAGCCTGTATTCTGCCTCCAAGTCAAAGTAGTGAATGCTCTCGCTAGGATACCTACGCCCCAATAGGTCCACCCCTAGTTAACTGCTAGACTCACCCTCTAAATTAATGAAGGACCTATCAAATCTCAAAACCTGTCATGCGATGGAAATTATGGGGAGTCAATGTCTTCTTCCTCTCCGCAATGTGAAAGGTGTGGGTAGTGTCCCACCACCTCTCGGCCAATGTCTGCACCAGTATACCATTGCCCGAACTCTTAGGAATTAAGCAAATGATAGGCTCAAAACCAACAACACGCATAAAGGCCTTTGTGTCTTTTGTCAAGGTCCTATACCAAGAAGAGATGCGTCTGGTACTACCTCTACCTATGAAAGAAGGAAAAACTTGCCAAAAGATATGAAAAGGAGCACGAGAGTCATGATTGGACAAGAAAAAATGGAAAAGAGTGAAAAAAAAAATCAAACTAGACAAAAAAATGAGTTTATGAGTGCCCATATGAGCACGCAGGTCTTGTGTATGCGCATACAAGGTCTCTGCATAAGTGCACATGCTGGCACATGCATCCGTATGAATTGAAGAACACGGATGTGTACACATGAAGTGAGCATGCACAACACATGTGCACGCATGAATGCAGATAGAGAGGTTTCTTCGACATTTTCAACCTACCATTGATCAAAACTTATCCTAAGCATGTTCCTACCCCTCCTAAGACATCAAGATTTCATCTAGACCTATCCTACAAAAAAAAAAAAAAAAAAAAAAAAAACCCAAGAATTTACATGTCCAAAAATGGATTAAAATGGAAGATCAGAGCAAAACTTGAAAATAGAGAAAGACTCGCCACACAGCCTATTGGGAAGATTTTTGTGACAACCACTTGGGTATCACCATAACCAATGACCCTATGGAACAATAATGGAGAATTAGGAATCAATAATCATAACAATTCATTTTGCAAGGAAAATAAAAAGGATTTTTTTTTTTTTTTTTTGCTAATAATACTTACTGTAACAGCATCTATTTCATTCCCTCCAATTTCTCCAACCATGAATATGGTTGTTTTAAGTTTCTTAACACAATCTATCAAACATTAAAGAAACAATGAAGAAAAAAATGAAAAATGCAAATAATAAATTTAACTTTGTATTAAAAGCTTAATTCAAATGACAGGCTAACCATCAGCATTGTGATAGATCCTATTGAAATATGTGGACATCCAAACCAGTTGAACAATAAGAGAGATTCTAGTAGCTAGCTATGAAATATTATTTTTTGCAAGAAATATGTCAGTTATATTTGTTGTTTATGCAATACAATAAAATTCTAGTTGTAGAATTATTACAATTATAGGCATTTAGTTTATACAATACAATTAAATTTTAGTAATGGCATATTACAAACCTTAATGAAACTAACAACACCTTAAATCTACCATGTTTAAAATGGTCTAAAGGAATGTATATGACACTGATAGAGTTACTGGTTAATAAGAGAAAGCATCACTGATAGCTCAAAGGAACTTTAATCCACTTATAAGTGGAGTATCAAGTCTTTTATATACTTAGCAGTGATTAGCAGAATCACTTACACACCTGCTAGGGAAGCCCTCAATTGGATGTGGATGCCCAAGATTGATGTACTAATCTAAATAGATAAAAATTACATAGAATGTTGTTAACAATTGAAATTGCCAATTAGTTAAATGTAATAGAACTTTTTAAGAACACTGGTAACTGTTAGGATTAGTGCTCTTAAATGCTATTGTATGTTACTATGTACGTTATTATGTATGACATTATGTATGACTTAATGTTGTAATTAATAAAGTTGTTTTATTATTATCTAAAATAATGGTAATATGAATATTCGGACATTATCATATAGTCCATGAGATGCATAGTATGTGATTTATGTGAAAGGTCACAGAAGATATAAATCACAAGTTCTTTATAAACTCAGAATTTTAGTTCGAAGTCGATGATGAAATTGGGTATTTCATCTGCGAAAACTATAATATATCAACTAAGATGATTTGTCTTAATCATGGAAGTGAAGACTTCTAGTTGATGTGTTGATATGTTTCAAGAGTTAAAACATATTAAACTGGACCGCTATGAGATTTATTATTCTCCTAACGACTGTCAAATGAATAATAAATCACACGACTTCTATTTACATGAACTCTTAATCCTAAAAGAATAATGGACCTGACCATGGAGTGTAGATTCTTTTGATCTAAAGTAACGGTCAAAACCTCAGTATGTTGGGCAGCCGCATTTAGTGTTGATGGAACATATATTCTAAAGATGGAATTCATATTTTCTTAACAGAGATATAAAATATTCCCTTGAGATAAGTTTAATGGGTTCAGTTATTCAAAGAGTTAGGCCTAACCACTTTTCTAAGAAGTTACTAAAGTATATATTTATGAAATTGGATTTCATAAATATATGATGAATAACTTTGAAGGATTAAACCGGGTACTCAAGGATTAAGATGTAGTAATTTTCAAAGTGGCAGTCTATATTTATGACTTTGTATTACTACGACTATTTTATGAAGGGGTTGCATGACAATAAAGTCTTGGAATATAATTTAGTAATAAGGCCTAAAGTGTAATTTATATAGTGGTATTAAATATAATTAATGGTAACTTTGGACTTGTCAAGAGTTGACAGAAAAGCCCAAGGCCCACTGGAGCTAGTGCCTTATTTGTTCCCTTTTGGCCCTACTCCAAGCCACATACTAGAGCCCAATTGGAAAGGCCCAAAAGACTAGCCCAATTAGATAATCAGTTATAAGGAGAGAATCATACAGAATTTTGGTAAGACACATGAAATGGTTTGTATGTGAGAGTTAGACACACTCTTTCTCTAATTCTCTCTTGAACATACACATATAACTGATTGAGAGACCACACTTCTTGGGTATTAAGTGGAATTGGAGTGAAGATTAAAAGTGTTCCTAAGTGCTTCTAATCTTTGTTTTGAAATTTACCACACCAAGGTACACTCTCTTTTTCTTATATTATGAAATTTACATAGTACATGTTATCAATTGTGAATGAAGTAGATCCGTTAATTTTCCGATGTGTATGTTTTGTATACGATACAAACATGTAATTTTCCATCAGTAACAAACATGCATAACAAAATGAACAACACATATTCATTACAGAACAAACAACATCAAAATTAAATTACTGAAAACCATAACAGGAAAATGGGTCGTAAAAAAAAATTGGAACAGAAACTTAAATATCAACACAATGTACAATATTATATTGATTTTATCCCAACAACATCTTTAAGATTAGTTACATATAACTGTTTTTAATTCCATTGATTTACAGTGAAGACCCAAAACTGTAACCAATCTTTTTGTAATTTTCTTAATCTATAAAAATGTCTAAGTTCGGCAAGGAAACGGATGGTGGTCTATATCTGTGTCGTAAGTTTTTTTTTTTTTTTTTTTATCCTTCTCTATCTCTGTACCGCATGTTTTTTTTTTTTTTTTTACTCCTCTATCTCTGTATTGCAATTTTTTTTTTTTTTAAAAGTATTGCAAGCCTTTGCTGTGTATTTCAAGCGATTAGTTTTCTTTTTATTGAAACAACTGTAAAACAAAAAGGTGTTTTAACATTGTGGAATAGTATAAATTATCGCTTTTTAATATAAGCCTATGCACCGTAGAACTATGTTAACCACAATATCAAATTACAATAGTTACAATACAACTTAAGGGATGAATGCAATAGAAAGTAAAGTACACCAAATCAAGATCAAAGCATAATTTTAACAATTATAGCAGAAATATCATCTACAAATCAAGATGGTAATCAAGAATATATATGTACATCTCAAAGTGGCTAGGATCAAAACATATGCATATCTCTAATTTAAGCTTCTATTAAGGTTATCTATACAAATTGGTAACACTATGGAAAAAATATATATAGTGTCTTCCAAACTTAAGACTGTCACCATTCCCATCACTTAAGAAAAAAGGAAAAGAAAGGCATGATTGTGTTTCTTTTTATCTATTTTAAAAACATCATTGACAAATACCCAAATACAATTAACCCAAATACTCTAAACAAAAGCAAACCAAATGTGACACAAATATCCTAGACAAAGCAATGATAAATCTACAATAGCACGTGAGAATAAAAATGTCATTGAAACCACAAAACATGGCAAGTTTATTTGAAGTAGACAGCAAGAAATCTGAATGTCTAATAAAACCAAACTGAAGTTTAATAACACTAAAACAATTCTATGTCCTATTTTGTATATAAGTACTCAATAAGGGATAGTAAAAATAAGGGAATAGTGTAAGAGAGACTACAAAAAAAAAAAAAAAAAAAAAAGTCAGAATTAGTCACTGAACGGAAGTTGATAACAGTTTCTAATTTCGACAGCAATAATCAAGATTAATTACACAAAGGTTTCTCAAATTTATTAGGCGTTACTTCAAAATTATAGAAAGAGATATATTAGATTATACGCAAATCCAAGTTATGGAATTCATGAAATTTTTCACCCATTATTATGTAATCATCTATTCATAAAATAAATAAATAAATAAAAGTAAATCATCTATAAGTAGTCAAATCCAAAACACTAAGACATACACAATAAAAACAAATGAATAAACAAAATAAGCAAAGCTAACAATGTTTGTTCCATTTAGACCCCTGAACACTCAATTGTTTAACTTAATATATTAGCCAAGTGATTACTTAGGTTAATTATTCATACTTAGGTTAAACAATAATTATTTCGGTAGTGACTTTGAAAGAGGAAGGCACAATACCTTTTAGATCTCACAAGAGCACCTTCAAAGTCTCTTCAAAACATACCTTAATGTTTCTGTTAGGTTCTAAGAAATTAGGAACTAATGTATTAGAACTTCATTTTGTAATGTTGGCAAACCATGATCAAAACATTTTAGTCTTGTTTAGACTAGCTCAAAGTATACGTTTTTATGTAAAGTTGGAATTAAGTTGCTGTAGGATTTACTGTGTAAATCTGCTTGGCTTGATTGATCGAGAATTAGACTCAACCGATCAAAAGTCGTGCAGATCATTTTTCTGTAGAATTTTTCAACTTAGCCCAAGCCCATTTGACATGTAGGGTTTTATGTTTTGTCTTTTGTATAAAAGGGAAAATCCTAGCCACGTTTTGAGGTTGCTCATTATGCTGTGTGTGTGAATCTTCTGTGAGATCTAGAGGTGGTTACCTTCACACATACTTAGGGTTTCCAAGATTCAAGATTATGTCAAGAATTTGGTGATTGGTTCAGTTGCAAATTCAAGAGCTTAAAGATACACAAGCAGGAGTGCTTGTACTTGCTAGGAATCCAAGAAAGAAGTAGTCCGTGGACTCGGAGCTATCATGTGGTCGTGGTAGTAAGTTTCCTAATCGAGGTAGCAATAGGATGTTGGTAGTCTAAGTCGCTATTGTGTAAACTTCAATTCTTTCACAGTGGATTCAGTTTTACCTTAAGGATAGCTAGGTTAAATCCTCCCCAGGTTTTTTACCGGTTTGGTTTTCCTGGGTCATCATATCTTTGTGTTCTTCATTTTTCGCACTTTACATTGATATGATATATTTTTGTTAACCTAGGTTTGATAATCTGACTAAGTAATCACTTGGCTAATTAATTTGGTTAATCTAGTTGTGTTTTAAGGGGTCTAAAAACAAACAAGTGGTATCAGAGCAGGTAGTTCTCTTCTTGTAGATCCTTTGATCTAAGAGTTGATCCTTGACCCCTGTTGTCATGGAACACAGACACTCTCTTGTTATTCCACCTTACTTTGATGGGAATAACTATGCTTATTGGAAAGTAAGGATGAAAGCATTCTTAAAATCTATTGATGAGAGACTCTGGAACTCAGTTGAATACGGATGGGAGAAGCCCACCACTCCTATGAGTGAGTGGCAAACTTCTTAGAAAGAAGTAGCCGCTTTTAATAGCAAATCTATGAATGCTATTTTTAATGCTGTTTCTAATGTTGAGGTTGCTCATACTACTTGGAATATCCTCCAAACTATGCATGAAGGCACAAAGGTAGTTGAAATCAATAAGTTGCAGCAATTAACTACTAGGTTTGAAAGCATTTGGATGTCTGATGATGAATCTTTTGATGAATTCTATGCTAAACTTAATGATATTGTTAATTCTGCATATAATTTGGGTGAAATCTATGATCAACCTGAAATTGTTTGGAAGATTCTTAGATCTTTGACTGAGGATTTTAGATCCAAAGTGACTGCCATCACTGAAAGCAAGGATGTGGACTCCATCCCTGTTGATTAACTCGTAGGATCTCTTCAGTCCTATGAGTTGGACCTACCTAAGACTAGCAAATCCAAATCAATAGCTCTTAAGACTGTTGATGATGTTGATGTGAATGGATTTGATGATGAGCTCTCTGCTACAGAGATTGCTTACCTTGCCAAGAACTTTAGAAATTTTCTTTTAGGAATAATAACAGAAGGGCAAGAGGTAAGAACATTGTTAAACCTAGAAACTTTAGGAGGAATGATCCCTCTAAGGTGGACAACACTGAAAAACCTAAAGAAAAAGTAGGTCAACTTTCAAATAATTCTATGGGTCAACAATGTTTTGGGTGTCAAGGGCATGGTTATGTGAAATCTGAATATCCAACATTCTTGAGGTCTAAGGGCAAGGCTATGGCTATAACCCTTAGTGATGATGAAGTTTCTGATAATGAGTATGGTAGTGATGAAGATGGAAATTTCATTGCTTTCACTACTACTGCTGTAGTTGATGAAAGTGTTGCTGTTAAAGAGAACCCTTCTGATGGGGAACTCTCTGAGGATGCAGATTTACGAGAAGCCTATAATAAACTTTGCAAAGTTACTGCAAAGGATGCTATGAGTGTTGATCTAGGCTTAAAGAAAATTGCATCTCTTGAACTTGAAAAGAAAATTTTGCTTATAAAACTGTTTGATGCTAATGAATTGTTGAATAATGTGAAGACTGAGAACATGCTTTTGATTGATAAAGTTAATAATCTGGAACTTGAATTATCTGTTGCTAGAGAACAATCTAATAGGTCTGCAAGCTCCAGACTTGATCACATGTTGAGTGTTCAAAAATCTCCATCTAACAAAATTGGCTTAGGATTTGTAGAAAGCATCTCTGTGCTTGAACCCCATTCCACAAATTTTGTTCCTTCTTTTGAGCCCCCGATTAGTGAGATTGTCAAACCTGCTGAAGTTATACCTCCTAGGAAGACTAGGGTTGATCTTCAAGAGTCTAAACCTAAGGCTTCTAATCCTTTTAAGGGCAAGTTGCATGATAAGCCTGCATGGATTTGTCATTTTGGTGGAAAGTCTGGGCACATTCATCCAAACTGTTTCAAGTTGCAAACTGTTAAGTGAGCAAATAAGCCAAAAGTACCTGTGCCTCAAGCACAAGATCCTATGGTACTTATTGGTGAATTGGTAAAGGCTCTAAACTTTTATTCTAATCCTGGAGTTGGTATCATTCTAATGTGAATAATAACTCCAATGCTAAAGTCGCATCTAAGAAGCTTTGGATGCAAAAGGCTCGATCTAATTTAGTCTTTCTGACATGGTCCTTGTGCTTCATTGCTCTACTCTTTGTGACCATTTTTCTTGTTGTTTTTTTTTCTTTGTTTTTTTAGGATTTGCATTGTATAACATTCATGCATTACATTCTAGGTTTGTTTTTGTTTATTTCTTTTCAAAAAAAAAAAACAAAAAAACAAAAACAAAAAACAAAAAAGGAAAAAGGAAGCAAAATGCATTTTGCATTATTTTTCTTAGATTTGAAATCAAGGTTGGCAATATTTTTTTACATAACATGTTTATGTACCTTGTTTAGCTTTGATAAGCTTATTTATTGCACTTTACTAGTTTGAGCTTTGTAGTTGTAACACCCGCCTCACTTTAATTGAATTTAATTGCTTTTAGAGTGGAATTGGTGAATTATTTAATTTATTCTGAAGGTGATATTATTTTATATTATGGTTACTACAAAGAAAATAAATAAAAGAAGATATAAAGTGAGAGCTATTTTTTGTGAATTATTCATATTTAGTTTTTAGTCTCCTTATTAGTTAAGGAAAAGGATAGGAGATTTCCTATTTGGATTAGGAGTTTAAGTGTTATTGAGATTCTTTCGAGTTTTAGCCTATCTAAACAACCTTAATTTGAGTTTTAGTGGGAATTAAAGTCTTGAAAGCTTATTTAAGTCTACTAGGTTTTAATTTCAGCCCTAGTGGAAACAGTTTTTGTTGGAAAAATTGGTTTTGTGTCTCATACAAAACACACAGCGGAAGCAATAAACATGGATCTATTTCATTCATGATTGATAACTTGCATTATGTAAATTTAAGAATTTAAGAACAAGATTACGTACCTTGGTGTAGTGAAATTCAAAACAAAAGATTATAAGTACTTGGGAACACTTTTAATCTTCACTCCAATTCCACTTTACGCCCGAGAAGTGTGGTCTCTCAATCAGTTTCTAAGGGAGAATAACGAGTGGTTTCATTCACACATACACACCATTTCATAATGGTGTCTCTCTTTTTTCTAATTACACTAATGAAAAAATTTTGTATGTCTCTCCCTTTATATATAACTGATTATCTAATTGGGCCGGCCTATTGGGCCTTTTCAATTGGGCTTTAATGTGTGGCTTGGAGTGGGACCAAAAGGGACCAATAAGACACTAGCTCCAATGGGCCTTGGGCTTTTCTGTCAACTCTTGACAAGTCCAAAGTTACCATTAATTATATTTAATACCACTATATAAATATAATTGCACTCTAGACCTTATTAATAAATTATATCCCAAGACTTTATTACACATGCAACCCCTTCATAAAATATTTGTAGTAATTCAAAGTCATGAATATAGACTGTCACTTTGAAGATTACTACATCTTAATCCTTGAGTACCCGGTTTAATCCTTTTAAGTTATTCATCATATATTTATGAAATCCAATTTCATAAATATATACTTTAGTAACTTCTTACCAAAGTGGTTAGGCCTAACTCTCTGAATAACAAACCCATTAAACTTATTTCAAGGGAATATTTTGTACCTCCGTTAAGAGACTATGAATTCCATCTTGAAAATATATGTTCCATCAACATTAAATGTGGTTGCCCAACATACTGAGGTTTTGACCGTTACTTTAGATCTCACTCCTGATATATCAAAGCAACCTACATTTCATGTTCAGGTCCATTATTCTCTCAGGATTAAGAGTTCATGCAAATATAAGTCGTGAGATTTATTATTCAATTGACAGTCATTAGGAGAATAATAAATCTCACAACGGTCCAGTTCAATATGTCTTAACTCTTAAAACATATCAACATATCAACTAGAAGTCACCACTTCCATGATCAAGACAAATCATCTTAGTTAATATGTTATAGTTTTCACAGATGAAATGCCCAATTTCATCACTGACTACGAACCAAAATTCTAAGTTTACAAAGAACTTGTGACTTATATCTTCTATGATTAAATCACATACTATGCATCTCATGGACTATATGAAATGTCCAAATATTCTTGTTACCATTATTTCAGATAATAATAAAACAACTTTATTAATCACAACATTAAGTCATACATAATGTAATACATAGCATCATACAATAGGATTTAAGGGCATTAATCCTAACAGTTTTAATGTGTAAAGCTGAAAAATAAGCTAGGGCTTCCTTCGTGAAAGTTTAAGAAGAGAGAATTAGGGTTTCTCAAAATTGAAGGGATAGAAGACCGTGGCACTACTAGAGGCAGCCAGCAAATTTGTTGTGTTGAGGTAAGCATCTATTTTATGCAAGCCTTATTGATATCGTTGGACACATATTTGATGAAGGAACCTTCACCTCTAGGTTGCTTGAAAATATTAGAATCATAATATCAGCTGCTTAGGAATAGAAGTTATTATGGAATTGTATTTTAGACTTTCATTATTTTACTTGATTGTGGAACAAATCGTCATATATGTACGTGGAGTAGCATTCATCATCCTATATAGGTGAATCACTTGAAGATGTCCTACGGTGGTGTTTAAAAGGTCTATGTGCACTTAGATATAAGTATCATAGATTTTAGCTTTTAAAGGGATTTGTTATTTGGGTTTTACACAGCTTAATTACTAGTGGTGTTGACATATTGAACCTGGTATAATTTATAACATGGTTTGGAGTTCCTAAATTTTTGTCAATATATGCTATAGAATATTAAGTCCTACGGTTAGAGATTTTATGGATGCTATATATTTATTTTGGGTTAATATGATCTACAAGCATGTGATTATTTGGAAGCCAACTTGTACTGGGAGAATTAAATAACATAGAGATTCACATATTCGGCTCATTAGAATTGTTTACTAGGTATTGATTTTGGAGTACTTGATAAAGCAATTGAGTACTAGATTAGCTATAGTTTCAGAATAAGTAGTGAGATACGAATTTTAAGAGCGAAATTTATATTTTGTTGCCGCCTTAGTGTATCCATTCTTATTGAGTTGTCTTGTGTTTATTTAGGTTCTAGTTGATATTGTTTCAGATAGTTGAGGTGAAGCTTGGTTTAACAACTAGAGGTAAGTGGACTTCAGAACATGACGTCTCTCAAGATGTGTATATTTATATATATACTTTTGGTAAATATATATATATATATATATATATATATATATAATTTCAAAAGTGAAGTTCTAAAAAACTTATACTGTTGTCAATGTTTTATACACGTGAATTTTATTATTTCTTGTATATTGCTTTGAAACTGTATAAGTTAAGAATGACTGAAAATTATATTTTTGAGAAAGTATTTGTTATATGATATGTGATTGGTATTGACAATATTATAATAAAGTAAGAATATTTTCAAACGGTTAGCTAGACAGTCTGCAACCTTTGCCAACACAGGGTTAAGTGTTGGTCTTCGGCCGAAGTAGTGTTATTATGGTGTGGTGCAGTGTCATCGTTTGCTCTTTGGAGCTAGTGTTACCCCTTTGAGGTTAGTGTTATTGTTCCCTATGGAAATCACCACCGAGTGTTTAGCAGTTTATGTCTTTGTTTGGCTAATGTTTAATGTTTTCCATTTCAAACTACTGTTATATTGTTATTGATCTTTATAAGTGGAAAATTTGTTTATCATTATAACATATTGTTTCTACCTATTTAGTGTAATTTTTACTAACTAAAGTGATTATTATTTTATTTAATGATTACAGCGTTGTAGTTAAATGTTATATTCTTGACAGTTTTATAGAATATATTGTATTACTGTTAAAATTATTTGTAAATGTTTTGTAAAGACTATATTTTGTCAATGATACTAATGTTTTGTTTTGAAAGACATCCTCATGTTATGTAGTCTCTTATTGCGCTTCTAGCTCACCCCCCTTTCTCCACCCTTTCAGAATAAAGCATTGGAATATCTATTGGTGGTAGATCATTGGAGACATAGATTGAAGACTTCTTTTGGAGCTATGATAGTTGATGGACTGTTTTAGTATATTTTCTTAGGATAGTGAGTTTGGCATTTGTGGAACTCTTTGAGATTGTCTTTGGAGACTTTATTGTTAAAGTTTTTGTTTTATGAATTTCATAGGAAAGATTTTGATGGATTGAAGTTTATTTTTGGATATTTAATTACGCTCTGTTCCATTATATTATTGTTGATTATTTATAAGACAGGTTATGCATCTAAATCCTTGGTATGGGTTTGGGATGTTACAGTAGTGCATGTTGTGTAGGAAGATGTTTATAGTTTTTTGATCACATGATCTTTATCTTGAAGTCACTTGTCTTTGATTGTCGGACTTGAACTTTTTGAGAAAGGCACAAATAACCATCTCACCACTGTTTACTAACCAATCATGAACAGCTTAGTGCATATCGTAAGATTTTGTGCTCGAGAAAGTGTAGCACATGCACAAAAAGAACATAAGGTGTAGCCTCGGTTTTATATGCTAAAATTGATGTGTACATTATTGGGCTATTTTAACTTTAAATCAATTAAAATTGGTGTGTACATTATCTTGGCTATATTTAATAAGTTTCTAATCAAATAAAATTTGTGTGTACATTATGAGGCAAATCAAGAAACTTACATAATTGCAAGCTTTTATTCTAGGAGATGTGGGAGTTATATGATGTAACTCTTTAGGTGATAGTCTCTCTCAAATTTATGTTATGAATTTTGTAGAATTTGTGATTGATTTCTATTTATATATCACCTCACATGTATCTCAAACTTTTACTAGTTGCACACACTACACAAGTTACTCTTTGTAAACTTTGTACATGTTATTGTGTGTGATTTTGGTTTGGCCAACCAAATTTGAAAATACCTTGATTTTTTATGCAAAACATGTTTGTTGTTTGAGTATTTAAGGTGAATTGATTGAAAATCTTAATTTTGAGAAAACTGGGTTCTAAACAAGTGTTTTTGAAAAGCATTTCATCTCATACTCATGCATTTTATTCAAAAATATTATGCTTTGAGGAGTTTCCTCATAAAATTGCTTTTTTTTTCAAAAAACTGATTTTTCAAGATTTTCGATCGATCGAATCTGATTTTCGACCGATCGAAATTGCGATTAAAATTTTTGGTAAGCTTTTGTCTGTTTCGATCAGCTCTTGATTGATGTTGGATCAATCGAAGCATTTTCGACTAATCGAACCTAATTTTTGATCAATTGAAAGTTGTATAGAGAGTTTTTTAAAAACCTTTGTTTTTCACATGTTCAAACACTTTTCAAATTTTTCAAAACTTTTTCTCTCTCTATCCAATCGGTCAAGGCTACCAATCAAGATTTTTTTTCGTTTTCCCTCAAACCTTTTTCAAGGTTTTTGTCCTCTAAGGCCGGTAAGACCTTTATATCCCTCCTTTTTCATTTATTTTCATGATTTCATGCATTTTTGCCATGCATTGAAGGGAAATTTTGAACCTAAGGGAAATTAGGATTTTTTATGATTTAAGCCTTTTCTTTCACAATTGATCAATGGGTTTTTGCTGTGGGATGTTATTAAACTGATCCTTGGTGATTAATTTGATCAATTTGGTGTTTTGGGAAAATTTTGAATTTCTAGGGCTTGAAACTACCCTAATTGGGGATTTTGTTCAATTATGTTTAATTTGATAAAATTAGCTTGTTGGATTGATTCATATGATCATTATATTGTGTTATCTATCTTGTTTAATGATCAATTGGTCAATTTCTTGAAAACTGTACAAGTGGTTTTTCAAAATTTTTGGGTTTTTGATATAAACTCTATGCTCAAGCCAATTTTGTGAATTTAAAGTTAAATTGAACTTATTCTCACTGCATTAGAGCATGCATCATTTGCTTATACTGTTCATGCATCATATAGAATTGTTATTTCTATATTTTTTGTGCTAACTTGTAGTCTGCCCTTAGTTTTTCCTTTGTTTCTTTTTGGTTCTTTTCTGTGTGTCTTGTCCTCTCCATGCCTAGGAAGACTAGAGCCAATAGGAATGTCTCCTCATTTTATGTCCCCTCTTTTGAGAGTGTGAGATTTTTGAGTGAGAAAAACCAAGAATTGTATGAGAAGCTTAACCTTAAGAGGAACATTTGGGCTGAGAGAAAGGTTATGTTGATGAGCTTGATCCTGAGATTAGGCAAAACTTTGACCGACGGGGCTGGTTACCTCTGTTGGATGTTAATCATCCTCCTCCAGCTACCTTTATCAGAGAGTTCTACTCGAACCTCTCTGTCCACACCTATGATTCCAACACTCTTGTGAGAAGTTGGATACGGGGTGTAGAGTACAACATTACTCCTTCAGTAGTGGCTAATGCTTTTGGGGTGCCACTGGTCCAGCATCTTATATACCCTTAACATGAATCTCCTCCCCTAGATGACATCATGTCTTACATCACTAGGTCTTTTATCAGTGGGGTTCTGATCCTCGGATCACTACTGCTGAGCTCACTAAGATTCACCATCTTTTCTTTAAGATTACTTGTCATTCATTGTGGCCTATCTCTCATATACACACCATTCCTTTGGAGCATTGTGCATTTTTGTATGCCCTTGCTACTGATGCTCCTATAAGCTTTCCTCATCTTTTTATTTATTCTTTGATTAAGGTTCATAGGAGTGGTTCCACTGCGCATGCTCTTTTCTTCCCTGTTTTTATTCACCGAATTTCGTTACATCTAGGTTTAGATGAGTTTTCGACGTCTGAGCCTATTCATATTATTGCTCCCATAGATGCCACCTTTCTTAGGCAGAGGGCTACTCAGATGAGAGCAAGCTCTAAATGTCCTAGGGTTGAGTTGTCTAGTGTCGTACCTCCTCCTCCCTCTTCTATAGGTGATACTACGGATGAGGAGTCTGTTGATCCTGCTGTTGCTACTTCTGTTCCTCCACCTTCTACCTCGGATGATTCAAACATTCGACGTACGTTGGAGACTATCATGACCATTCAGGCGGCTCATGGTCAGCTTTTGGTGGACATGCTTAATGAGCTTCGTGTTTTGCGAGCGGATTTGGAGCATTTTAGACGGTCGCCTCTACCACCTCCTTTTGATGATGAGTTTTGATTGCCCTTTGGCAATTCGTCACAAAAAGGGGGAGTACATTTGTAAAGGTGTTTTTTGTTGTTAGGGGGAGATTTTTTTGTTTGGACCTGTGGAGCTATAGATTGTATCTAGGTGCTTTACTTTGTATTTATCATTTTTGGCTTATGTTGTTTTTTTTTTTTTTTTTTTTTGTCTGTCCATGATAGGGGGAGATACATTGATTGTATATGTTTCTTGTTTCACATTGCTTATTGATTTATATTTATGAGGTTATTCATAATATATGTCTTTATTTTGTGATTATGTGAAATCAAGAAGTTATTTTGTTTTACTTGTATTTTTCACACACGCGTTTATGCGTTTATTGAGTGTTTTAGGAAATATACAGGTTGATTCAGTCATGCTGTTGTCTACACTTGCAACTGATAGATGGTAGTTAGGTTGGATTTGTTGTGTTAGACAATATTTTTGTTAGGTTCTAGGGAATTAGGAACTAATGTATTAGAACTTCATTTTGTAATGTTGGCAAACCATGATCAAAACGTTTTAGTCTTGTTTAGACTTGCTCAAAGTATATGTTTTTATGTAAAGTTGGAATCGAGTTACTGCAGGATTTACTATGTAAATCTGCCTGGCTTGATTGACTGAGAATTATACTTGACCGATTGAAAGTCATGCAAATTATTTTTCTGTAGAATTTTCCAACTCAGCCTAAGCCCATTTGACGTGTAGTGTTTTATGTTTTATCTTTAGTATAAAAGGGAAAACCCTAGCTACATAATCTTGAATCTTGGAAATTATTCCAACTCAGCCTAAGCCCGTTTGACGTGTAGGGTTTTATGTTTTATCTTTAGTATAAAAGGGAAAACCCTAGCTACATTTTTAGGTTGCTCTTTATGCTGTGTGTATGAATTTTCTGTTAGATCTAGAGGTAGTTACCTTCATACATACTTAGAGTTTCCAAGATTCAAGATTATGTCAAGAATTTGGTGATCGGTTCAGTTGCAGATTCAAGAGCTTAAAGATACACAAGTGGGAGTGCTTGTACTTGCTGGGAATCCAAGAAAGAAGTAATACGTGGAGTCAGAGCTATCATGTGGTCGTGGTAGTAAGTTTCCTACTTGAGGTAGCAATAGGATGTTAGTGGTCTAAGTCGCTATTGTGTAAATATCAATTCTTTCATAGTGGATTCAGTTTTACCTTGAGGATAGCTAGGTTAAATCCTCCCCAGGTTTTTTATCGGTTTGGTTTTCCTGGGTCATCATATCTTTGTGTTCCTTATTTTCCGTACTTTACATTGATATGACATATTTGTGTTAACCTAGATTTGATAATCTGACTAAGTAATCACTTGGCTAATTAATTAGGTTAATCTGGTTGTGTTTTAAGGGGTCTAAAAATAAACAGTTTCCTTTATATACTATGTGAAATAGATTTGAAATCCTAATCACATAATGCGCCAATTAGCTATTAGGCTTAATTAAAATTTTGCAAAATCTGATTTTCAACAATTTTCGATTGTCAGATCTAATTTTCGATCGGTCAAATTTCACAGATTTTGAATTCTTCTTTCTACAGCTTGTATGTTCTTATGTTCTAACTTGTAACACTTTGAGCATTGTCTAATCAAACCTATAGATTTAGGAATCTATATCTAGCCAAATTTGTGCTCACGGTTTTCCAATTGTTCTAAACTTTAAGAACCTAACAATCTCCCCCTTTGGCAATCTGTGACAAAACTTACATACAATATGAAATGCTCAAATACAAGAACAACCCTATTACAATAATATGCCCAATTACATCACAAATCTAAATCTAAGACTTCAAACCTAAAAGCTGCTAGAAGAGATAGAAGATTTTGATCAGAATGTACCTGTCTTTCCTAAAACACTCAAAAGTGCACATCACCGCATGTGTGGAAATAAAGATAGATAAATAATAAATAACAAACATGCAATAACATCAACTAAAAAAAATGCAAACTAACTCTCCCCCTAAGTATAAATAAAAATAAAATAAAAAACTTTTACTTTCTCCCCCTAAATAAAACAATTAAAACCCTTTTTCCAAATTTCATCTATTTCTCCCCCTTTTTGTCACATATTGACAAAGACAAACCAATCAGAAGGTAGACAATAAACAACAAAAGAAAATAGAGAATCAAGAAAGCAACTCCCCCTATGAATAGCATATGTTTTAAAAAAAGCTTTCTCCTCCTATAAAAATAGGAAAAACAAAAAAAGTTTTAGGAAAATAGTTTTGGGAAAAATTTAGGAGGTGGGGAAAACTAAAAAGATACGAACCAAACTTAAAAAATAAGCTGAGGATACACATGAATACAAATATTCTCTCTTTCAATATATGCAAACTTGACACTATGTGACCCATAAACAAATGCATGCAAACATTACAAGTACAATTAGTTAAGACCATACAAAATACATATCAATGATATAAAAATCAGCATGCAAAGTGTTTTAGAGAAAATATTTGACCATTTATTATCCACCATATCTCAAAAAAATATAGCCAATTTTTGACAGTTCACACATCAAAAAGATAGCATATACTAAAATGTACAAAACCCAAAAATAAATTAATCAATTTTTAAATCAAATTGAGTACCCAATTTAGCAAAGTGTATGCATGTTGTGTGTGAAAAATAATGAGGGATATGACTGCAAAAAATGCAAGAAGGATGAAGAAAACAATGGAATACATGTGAACCCTATCACAAAATGATGCATGAAAAGATAAATTGGTCAACAATCTAAAAATTGAAAATTTTCCAATTTCGATCAGTTGAAAGGAATCAAGCTAGGAATCGAAAATATTTAAAAAATGGATTCGACTAATCGGAAGAAATCAAGGAGGAATCAAGTCAACCCGAGAGTTTTAGCCTTAAAAACTGAACTGTTCGATTGGTCGAAAAACAGGTTCAATCGATCGAATCCTGAAAAATCAAAAAAGTTTTAAAGCTTGGAAATTTTCTACAGAAACATTTTTAAAACTAGTTTTTATGATATGAAATGCATGTGAATGATTTCAAATGTTTTCAAAAACCCTTTCTCTTCAATCAAATTAATTTTTATCAAGCTTCAAAAATTTTCCCCACACAATTTTTAACTCAAAACCCCAAAAGGTATTAAACATTTCAAGAAGCACAATTTCGGATGGCCACAAAAATTAACACACAATCACATGTACAGATTTTAACAAAGATTTGCTTGTTGTGTGTGCAACTAGTAAGTGTATGACATACCGAAAAAGGTGATATTAGATAGAAATTAAACACAATTTCTACATTATCAATCACATAAGTTTGAAAGTGACTATCACCTAAAGAGTTACATCATTTAACTCTCACATCTCCTAGAAAACACGCTTGCAACCATGCAATTTTTTTTTTTTTTAAATTTCTTTTTCTTTTCTTTTTCTTTTGAAGCATATTTTTCCATTTTTTTTCTTTTTGCTTTTTTTCTTCTTTTATTAATTTTCATAGCAACACCTTAAATATCTTGCTGTGCAAGTGTTACACCTTACCGAGCACGGCTTTTATGATTTGCACACAGGTGTTCATGATTGGCAAGTAATAGTGGTGAGATGGTTATTTATGCCTTACTCCTAGGATTTTTTATTCCTTACAATCAAAAGAATGTGACTTCAAAATCAAGAGCATGTGTTTAAAACCATAAACAACTCACACAATATAAGCACTATATAGCACAAACAAGCAAAGTGCAGAAAAATAAAGCTCATCAAAGCTAAACAAGGTACACAATCATGAAATGCAAATTTCATAGGCCAACCTCAATTACACACTTGAAGATGTGTAATACAAAAAATATATTTTTGGATTTTCAAATTTTCATAATGACCAAAAGCAAAAAGCACACATTATGCTAAATGAATAAAATGCAAAACAATACATGACAGTGCTCAACTAAGCTATAAAGGGTACACAAACAAGAAATATCAATCTCTTAATTAACAAATGAGTACATACTCATATAAAATCAGCAATAGCTTATGCACTCAATTATGCAACACATACTTTCTATGTTTCTCCACAATATCAAGTATGTTCTAAATCAAGAGAGAGATATCATAATTCAAGTAATCCTCAAGAAAAATAAAACTAGACACAAAATAAAATATTTTTGTCTTTTTAAAATTTTTCTATGTATTTGGATTTTTTGTTTTTTTTAACAAAACGACCTAAAACAAAACTAAAAACATGTCCACAAATAATTGAAAGAATTAAATCAAGGACAAATAAACAACACTCACCTTAGCAAGTCTTTTCTCACCCATATAGCACATGTCTTTGGCTTTATAGGTGAAAGACCATGAAAAACAGAGTGTATTTAAGGGATTACACAATTCTTTTGAGAGAAATTGAAATCCTGCAATTTCCTTTCACAAGCCAACAAGCTTAAATTTTTCAAAAGCATATAAAACAATTTATTAGGACTTATGATAGGAGATATATTATCATATATCCTAGACTGAAACACAGAATGCTTTAATTTCAATTTATGACAGTTAGGATGAATGTGACCAGACACACCACAAAAGTGACAAACATGAATAAATTTAGGAACATTAGTATTCCTAACGGCAGATCTAGTCTCAAATTTTGATTTTTGCCTTAGCAAAGAACACTTTGGTCTAATGTGACCAACAACACCACAAAGGTGACAAGTAGGCAAAAATACAGATTTCTTTTGCTCTCTAATAGAAGGTTTAGACTTAGGGTTAGAAACTTCATCATCTACATCAGAACTTTTACCTTTGTCTAACCTAGCAAAATAAGATTTTCTTTATGATTCCTCATAAAAAGAGGAATATAAATTTTTTCTTTAGGCTTAACAGGAATGAAACAGAAACAGATCTGTTATTAATAGTAAGTTTGGTATTAGACAAATTTTCAATTTTAGCTTCAGCCTCAGCTAACTTTTGTTCCAAACTTTTCATATTTTCATCTTGAGAGGAAAATTGATTTCTTAAATATTCATTCTTTTTATTAAATTCATCTAATCTCACAATCAATTTCTCTTTTTCAAGATTAGCCAATTTAACTTTTCCTTGAATTTCTTAACAATTTTCATAGATTTAGTTTGTTAGGTTTTAGACCCCTTAAAAACAACCAGATTGAGTAGCCTAGTTAATTAGCCAAGTTGTTACTCAGTCAAATTAAGAAATTCTAGGTTAAAACAATCAAATAATCATATCAAACATATAAAGCAGCGGAATAATAAATAACACATGATATGATGACCCAGGAAACCACACCGTAAAAACCTGGGGAGGATTTGACCTAGCTATCCTCAATGTAAACCTGAATCCACTATGAAAGAATCAAAGTTCATACAAAAGGACTTACAAGCTCCCCGCTTGACTTCCTAATGCTACCCACCAGTAGAACTTACTGACACGACCACGTGCAAGCTCCGAATCCATGGACTCCTTCTTTCTTGGATTCTTCAATCAGCTACAAGCTCCCCGCTTGTTATTCTTTAAACTCCAATGGTAGCAACCGAGTTGATCATCAAGATGTCAAAATAATCTCTACCTTGAAAGCCCTAAGTTTTGTGTAAAGGAAAACTCCTCAAAGATCTCACAAGAGATTCACACAAAACAGCAAAGTATGAGCAATAATACAATGTGAACAACCTCCAAAAATGTGGCTAGGGTTTTGTTTAAATACCTAGGGTAAAAACATAAAACCCTAAACGTTTAATGAAGTAGGGCTGAGTTGGAAATTTTTTAGAAAACGCAACCTAGACGATTTTCGATCAATCGAGTCTGTCCTTCGATCGATCGAGCCAGGCCGAAAGTCACAAAGACTTCTGTAGCCACTCGATTCCAACTTTACAATAATTAATCAACTTTAAGCAAGCCTAAACAAGACTAAATACATTGTTTTGATCATGGTTTGCCAACATTACAAATTAGAGTTCTAAATACATAAAATCCTAAGTCTTTAGAACCTAACAAACTCCCCCTTTGGCAATCCGTGACAAAACACAAACTAAAAGATCAAAGTTTATAAATAAAAGCCCTTTACAAAAATAATGCTCATAACAACAAATTCAATCCTAACTACTATCCATTAGTTACAAGTGTAGACAGCAGCAAAATCGAATCACCCTGTATATTCCTGAAACACTTAACAAACGCAAAAACGCATGTGTGACAGAAAAACAGTAAATCAACAAATAAATTCTTGACTTCACAAAACACAAAACAAAGACATATATCATGAATAACTCATAAATATAAATCAATGAGCAGTGAATAAGAAACAGAAATAAAAACAGAAGTAAACTAACTCTCCCCCTAAGTTAGATACAACAAAAAGTTTTTTATTTAAATTCTCCCCTTTCAAAAATAATTTCAACTCCCCCTGAACAAGACAAACATGATTCCCATAAATCAATAATTTCTCCCCCTTTTTGTCACGCATTGACAAAGACAACTCATGCAAAGAGTAAACAATCAACACACGTAACAAAGGATAAGAGAAAATAGAGAATCAAGGGAACAAAAAAATATTCAGCTCTATAGAAAATAGAGACAACTCCCCTTATGAAGAGCAACAATTCCCCCTATAAAAATAGGAAAAACAAAATATGTTTTGGGAAAACAGTTTTGGGGAAACATAAAGGGGGTGGGGAACAGCAGCAGCAATAGCACCACAGGATCAGGAACATCCTCACCAGCAGGACATGTAGAAGAAGAAGGAGGGGGTGCGGATACACATGAAAAAAATATTCTCTCTTTCAATAAATGCAAACAAGACACTATGTGACCCATAAACAGTTGCATAAGTAGAGAAAATATTTGCACATTGATTATCCATCATATCTCTTAAGAAAAATATTTTTTGTAGTTCACACATAAAAAAGGCATATACTAGAAAGTACATAGCTCAAAAATTAATCAATCAATTTTTTGATCAAGTTGAGTACCCAATGTAGCAAAGTGTATGCATGCTATGTGTGAAAACCACAAAAGTGGCAAACATGAACAAATTTAGGAACATTAGTATTCCTAACAACAAGTCTAGTCTCAGATTTTGGTTTTTGCCTCAACAAAGAACAATTTGGTCTAATATGACCAACAACACCACAAAGGTGACAAGTAGGCACAAAAACATATTTATTATGCTCTCTAACAGTAGGTTTAGACATAGGTTTAGAAACTTCAGCGTCTACATCAGAACTTTTACCTTTGTCTAACCTAGCACAATAAGCTTTCTCTTTATTATTCCTCTTGAAAGGAGGGATATAAACTTTCTCAATTTTAGGTTTAAGAGAAACAGAAACACTTCTGTTATCAATAACAGGCTTGGTACTAGTCAAATTTTCAATTTTACCTTTAGATTCAACTAACTCTTGTTCCAAGCTTTTCATCTTCTCATCTTGAGAGGAAATTTGATTTCTCAAAAATTCATTCTTTTTATTAGACTCATCTAATCTCACAAACAAATCCTCTTTTTCAAGATTAGCCAATTTTAACTCTTCCTTGAATTTCTTAGCAATTTTCAAAGATTTAGATAATTCCTTACGAAGAGTTTCAAAGGCATCAAAAAAATCAGCAAAAGCATGAGCAGAAACGTGATTAGAAAGACACTTCAAATTATCCATGACAACATGGGTCAAGAATCAACTCTTAGATCAAAAGATCTACAACAAGAAGAGCTACCCGCTCTGATACCACTTGTTAGGTTTTTAGACCTCTTAAAAACAACCAGATTGAGTAGCCTAGTTAATTAACCAAGTTGTTACTTAGTTAAATTAAGCAATTCTAGGTTAAAACAATCAAATAATCATATCAAACATATAAAGAAACAGAATAATAAATAACACATGATATGATGACCCAGGAAACCACACGATAAAAACCTGGGGAGGATTTGATCTAACTATCCTCAAGATAAACCTGAATCCACTATGAAAGAATCAAAGTTCATACAAAAAGACTTACAAGCTCTCCGCTTGACTTCCTAATGCTACCCATCAGTAGAACTTACTGACATGACCACGTGCAAGCTCCGAATCCACGGACTCCTTCTTTCTTGGATTCTCTAATCAGCTACAAGCTCCCCGCTTGTTATTCTTTAAGCTCCAATGGTAGCAACCGAGTTGATCATCAAGATGTTGAAATAATCTCTACCTTGAAAACCCTAAGTTTTGTATAAAGGAAAGCTCCTCAAAGATGTCACAAGAGATTCACACAAAACAGCAAAGTATGAGCAACAATACAATGTGAACAACCTCCAAAAACATGGCTAGGGTTTTGTTTAAATACCTATGGTAAAAACATAAAACCCTAAACGTTTATTGAAGTAAGGCTGAGAGGGAAATTTTGCAGAAAACGCAACCTAGACGATTTTCGATTGATCGAGTCTGTCCTTCGATCGATCGAGGCAGGCCGAAAGTTACAAAGACTTCTGCAACCACTCGATTCCAACCTTACAATAATTAATCAACTTTGAGCAAGCCTAAACAAGACTAAATACATTGTTTTGATCATGGTTTGCCAACATTACAAATTAGAGTTCTAAATACATAAAATCCTAAGTCTTTAGAACCTAACATAGTTAATTCCCTATGGAGAGTTTCACAGGCATCAATAAGATTAGCAGAAACAATAGTGTCCTTTTTATTTAAATCATAACAAATATGAGCAAACAGACACTTAAAATTTTCCATGATAGCAGGGATCAAGGATCTCACTCAGGACGTTAATCCAATTAGAGTGAACCCACTCTGATACCACTTATTTATTCTATTTGGACCCCTCAACACACAAATTGTTTAACCTAATATATTAACCAAGTGATTACTTAAGTTAATTATTCAAATCTAGGTTAAACAATAATAAATCATATCATGCACAATAGCAGAAAAGTAAATAACACCATGATATAATGACCCAGGAAAACCAATGAAATGAACTGTTTCAAGGTAAAAACCTAGGGAAGATTTGACCTAGCTATCTTGAAGGTAAAGCAAATTCATTATAAAAGAATCGAATTTTTTGCAATCATATTTAACCCTAAATCTATTGCTACCTCCAGTATTAACTTACTGACACAACCACATGCAAGCTCCAAATGCACAGACTCCTTCTCTCCTTGGATTTACTGCAACACAAGCACCCATGCTTGTGACTTTGAGATCTCATTCAAAGGTTTAGCAACACAAACTCTCCAGTTTGTGTCTCCAAGACCACCCTTGAAGGTTTAGATCATCAGTAGTTATTGATCTTGTTGCAGCAACTTCAGATCTACCAGTTCTAATCGTATGAGAATGGTTTCTGTTAGTAACTTTGAAAGAGGAAGGCACAATACCTTTTAGATCTCACAAGAGCACCTCCAAAGTGTCTTCAAAACATACCTTAGGGTTTCTGTTATATATTATGCGAAATAGATCTAAAACCCTAATCACATAATAGGCCAATGGGTAGTTGGGCTTAATTAAAATTCTATAAAATCTGATTTTTTGGGATTTTCGATCAATCGGATCTAATTTTTGATCAATCGGATTTCACATAATTTGAATTCTTCTTTCTGTAGCTTGTATGTTTTTGTGTTCTGACTTGTAACACCTTATGCATTATCTAATCAAACCTATAGATCTAGGAATCTATATCTAGACAAGTTTGTTCTCACAGTTTTGCCAATTGTTCTAAACTTTTAGAACCTAACAAACAACAACAACAACATTAAAAAAAAAAAAAAAAAAAAAAAAAAACACCTGCCAATAATCTGAGCCTAATAGCATAAGCAAAACAAAAATTAACCGAAACCAAGTCTAATATAACTCAGGTAATTATTGAATATTTGATTTAATCAATGTCGATATTAGGAATTTAGAACAATAATACAGTGTTTCTACTTTCTAGGTATCACGTAGGCCACTTTCTTCCATAATATTGGTGGACTATGTAGACTATAATTGGCAAGAAAATAAATTGATAAGACAATTTAGTGCAACAAAATTTGATTCTATTAACAACACTGCTATTATACTAATAGTCTTTAGCCTTCACAATGCGCAGGATTATTTAATTGATGTATTAGGCATCTCATGTGCTAATCTAGTCACAAACATTGAAGTTAAGATCATAATTCTAGCAAGTTTATGTCGATAGTGTATTGGTTTGTTGTAAGCTTTCCCTAGTAGGTTATTCTTGCATTTCATTATAGTATTTGGAAATCATAAGCTCATAAAATAGTTGCCTTCGAAATTCTACAAACTATATTACAAAAAGTTACTATTGTGAAACCTACAGTTGGTATACTCCTCCATGGATATTAATCAAAAAAATTCAATTGAGCAGTTCAAGGTATTTTAAATATTGCAAGAATTAGCTAGTCAGACTTAATAGAGCAAATGACAAATATAATAAATGAGCAAGTAAAACCTAATATGTGACCCCTTCTTTTGATTCAAAATGTTGTATTGCTAAAGCACATCCCTGAGAATTCCATTAGTCATCTATAGAAAATCAGCCCACTGCCTTCTTTTTACCTCTTCATTGGGTTGTGAAGCAAAATCTGAATAAAAACTCAAGAACTAACACCAAAAGGTGGGTGCATGCACATATGAAAAATTATGTGAATTATAAAATCAACAGTTACAGTACAAGAAACACTCTATGATAGAGACCACAAACTAAATATACAAAACTAGCTTGAAATTGAAATTAGCAGTTATAGAACCCTCACTATTACTAAATAAAATCTCTCAAAAACCAACAAAATGTCATCACTGAGCTAGTCTAAATAGCAAAACCTCACAAACACAAATAAGTCAAATTGATTAGAAAGCATAGTGAGCAAAAATTTGAGGAGAATTCCAACCTTCTATAAGGCTGCTAGAAAAAGGGGTAAAAAAATTAAAGCAATTCCAAATTTCTAACAATTTTACGGACTAATCTATAAAAATAGAATGATACCGCATAATTTAAGCCAGAAGGTGCAAAATGATGAAAATATATGTCAATAGAGACATATATCAATAGTGAAATAATAATAAAATTAAATATCAAGAAGAAAAACAACAAAGGCGATCAGAGAAAATGCAGTTCAATCTGCAAAAACTCAGTAATTAACATAAAAAATCCAATAATTTTACTTAAAAAAATTACAAATAACTGTACTCTTAGTAATCAATGTTTTCTTCTTCTTTTTTCTTTTAAGAACGATTCAACAAAACATAGATCTGCACAAAAAATAAATCAATTCAAATTTTAGGGGCTAACCAAAAAAAGCACAAACCTAACAAAAATCTCCCCAAAAAAAAAAAAAAAAAACAAAATTTAATCAATACAACAATCAAACAAAACAAAACTCAAAAAATTGAAAAAACAAATGGGGGAGTAGGGAAAAAGGTAGCCAAACCTTAAACCTTGATTGAGTAATGTGGCAAAACAGTATTTAACAAAATCTTTGTTATCTATTTATTTGTTTCTATTAAAAAAATGCAGTAAATAATTTCAGGGAAACCATAATTTCACTTTGAGAAAAATCATCTATTAATCTACATTCTACGGTAATCAACAAAACATAAAGGCAAACAAAGAAAAAAAAGTGCAAACCTAACAAAATCTGCCAAACAAAAATAAAATCTAAACAATACAACAATCGAAGAAAATAGAACTCAATAAACTGAATAAATAAATAAATGGGAAATTAAGGTAACAGGTAGCCAAACCTTAAACCTTGACTGGGAGATTCTTTTTGTGGAAGACCCAATGGGTTTATTTGGCACAAGGAATCAGTAATCTGTGATTGAAGAAAAAGATGGTAGAGAAAGAGCAAATTAGTTGCGAAGATGGAATATAGTTGTATAAACTACTAAACCCATAAATTTTTCAATAGGGATAAAAGAAGAACCCTAGAAAATTACATTCAACAAAGGAAAAAGGATCTATGGGTAGTTTTTTACAATTTGAAGCAGTAGTTGAATAGGAAAAAAAAAGAAAGAAAAGAAAAGAAAAAAGCATGCCTACCTTCTGAATTGTCTGTTGTTGCAGAGAAGGAATGTGATAGCTTTTGAACAGTTTGTTGACAAGGCGGAGGACAAACAAAACTTTCAGTTTTCGCAATTTTTTTTATTTTGCGCTTCCTTTTGGATTTTCTTTTTTCCTCTATCTGTTGGTTTGGAACATAACATGCAAACAGTAAAAAAGAGGGCCAAATCATCAGAGAGAATACCTGAAAGAGGAAAATTATCAATGCTATTCTGACCTTGTGTGTATGGAGTTGCAGAGAAGAAATGGAACATGGCGGAAGAACAGATCTCAGTTAGAGTGACTTTGAAGTTTCATTGGGAATGCGGTGTTTGGGTTTGTATTTTTATAAAGTTTGATATGAAGACTCTCAAATGGTGTCTCATGCAGTTTTTTTAAGATTAAACTATATACGAGGCTATTTTTAAATTGGTCGTTTTTCCTAACATGGTAACACCTCCTTAATTGCAGGAAAAAGCTTCTGCTATTTTATATAGTACAAGCTTTTAACCCTTGCAATGCGCGAGATCATTTTATGTATTAATGAATGAACTTTACATTCAATATAGACTTAGTTCTCATGCTTCCACTACATGCATTCAAGTATATATGTTCCATCTATAATTTGCTCTGCTGAAATAATTTTCCTCCTTTTTTGTTTGTTTTTGGATATGAATCTTTTTCAAAAGATAAGAGGTGAAAACAATAACCTGTGTATAGCTATAAAAATGGTTTCATTAGAAGTAATAAAGTTATCAGAATTTGATATCATTATGTTTCATTAAAAAAAAAAAAAAAAAAAAAAAGGAAGAGAGGAGAAGAAATGGAAAGGAAAATTTAGATTGTTAGATCTATATATCTGAACCATGTCATACTATTTTAGAAAACAAAGTGTTTTAACTTACCTTATTTCTTGGGTAAGACTCCATAGTGTTCCATTAAGCAACCGAGCATGCATTCAACTACTCAAAAGATTTTCTCAAAAAAAAAAAAATACTCAATAGATGATGAGAAGAAAACAATAGTCTATTTGACATCACTACATCATAGTCATGATACAAATTCTTACACAAAATTCAATAGACATTATAAGGAAAATTTTGATGCATTCAAGCAGATATATAACTGATCCAAACAGCCACAATACAATTATATACACTATATTGATTTGGTCGAAAAATTAAAATAACTAAAAACATAGTAATCAAAGATGAAATTAGCACCCTTTCCAAGCTCTGCAATTTATTTCATAGCAATAGACACAACAAAATTGATAAAACATGAATATTCAAATAAAATTTAACCTTTTGCATGTTTAACTTAGTTCTGCCTCTTTGTTACAATAGGAATGAAAGAAACTAAAAAATATAACTATAAAAAATTCATGTTTCCTCAGTTCCTTTTATATATAGTGTGAGCACACCACTTTTGTTGATACAAATTTAATATTATGCTTTATATTCATTGTAAGTAGGTTACTCAAAACATATCTGCCAAGATGGACGTAGTAGACTCTAAATTTGTGAGAATGTCCTTGCAAATCAAAATGAGAAATTGATATTAATGTACAAAATGCAATAAATCCATCTACTTTCAAGCTGCAAATCCACATCATCCCTAGTTTCATCTATTGGTTGTTCATTTACAGGTTCATTCATTTCAGCCAACACAACTCTACTTCTAGAAGTAAAATTATTCATATAGTCATTTTCCAAGAATTTAGCATTTGTACTAACAAAAACTTTGTTATCTTTACGACTATAGAATAAATAACCCTAGTTTCTTTTGGATAACCTACAAGAAAACACACTTCTAATTTTGGTTCCAATTTATCAGGCTTCCCTTTCAAAACATGTGCAGGACAACCCCAAATATGGAGATATTTCATACTAGGCTTACGCCCACTCCACAATTCCATGGGTGTTTTGGGAACAGATTTTGATGGAACTAAATTCAAAAGATGTATTGCTGTATTTAAGGCATAACCCCAAAAAGAAATCGGTAAAGTTGAGTAACTCATCATAGACCTAACCATTTCTAAAAGAGTCCTATTCCTTCTTTTTGCTACACCATTCTGTTGGGGAGATCAAGGTGCAGCCAATCGGGATAAAATCCCATTTTTAGTTAAGTAATCCTTGAAATCCCCAAGAAGGCATTCGCCATCACGATCAGATCGAATGGGTTTTATGTGTTTACCTAATTGATTCTCAACTTCAGCTCTAAACTCTTTGAACTTTTGAAAGGCTTCAGACTTCCGTTTCATTAGGTACATATAACCATATCATGAGTAATCATCGGAAAAGTGATGAAATACTCATAACCTCCTTTTGCTTGGGATGACATAGGACCACGTACATTTGAGTGCACTAGCTCTAGCAAATCTTGGGCTCTTCTACCTTTTGCATTAAAAGGTCATTTGATCATTTTACCTTCCAAACAAAATTCACAAACTGGAAATTCATCAAAGTCCATGGGCTCTAAGAGTCCATCTTTGATCAGTCTTTGAATCCTATTTGAATTAATATGACCCAAACGCAAGTGCCAAAGATATGCATCACTAGTAGAAGGAAACTTTCTCTTTAATGATTTTACATGAGAGTCATTATCTAATTCAGAAATGTATAATTCATGCTTATCAGGAGTTAAAATATAAAGACCATCCAAAATATTGCCAAAACAGATAAACACTTTATCCTTCTTTATTACAACATTGTCTTTAAGGATAACACAATATCCATGTTTACCTAAATAAGTGGCAGAAATTAAATTCCTACAAACATTAGGTACAAAAAAACAGTCTTCTAATATTAAAACTCTAGATTCAAAACATAAATTATAAAAACCAACAGCTACAACTGGAATCCTGCTCCCATCAGCCAAAATAAGAAACAACTCCTCTTCTTTAAGCTTTCTAGTCTCCAGGAATCCCTGCAAGGAATTGCAGATATGATTAGTACAACCTGAATCCACACACCAGGAATCCGTGGGATTCTGTACCAAATATATTTCAGGAAAGAATGTATTATTCATACCTTTATTCTTGGCAACCTTGAATATTGGACAATTCCTCTTCCAATGTCCTTTCTCACCACAATGGAAACACTTTCTTTTGATCTTCTTTCCTTTATCAACAACCCCTAAGGCAATTTGTTTACCCTCTTGCTTGGTGAAGTCCTTCTTCTTCTTCTTCTTACCCTTGCCTTTCGACTTAGGTTGAGAAGTAGAAGCTTCACCAACATTGGCTTCAACATTGGAAGTACCAAGGATGCCTTCCGCCGCTACCAACTCATTCATTAATTCAGACAATGTATAAATCTTTTTGTTCATATTATAGTTAAGTTTGAATTCCTTGAATGATTCTAGTAGTGACTGGAGTATCATATCCGCTTGGGATTCTCCATCAATATCAGCACCTAAAACTTCCAATGTATTCAGATTAGAGATCATTGTAAGACAATGCTCCCTTACTGAACTACCTTCAACCATTTTGGTATTATAAATTTGCCTCATGGTCTCTTGCCTTTCAGAACGGCCTTGCTCACCAAACATCTCCTTCAGACTTAGCATGATATCTGAAGCTAGTTCTACATCCTGCATTTGATGCTATAGAACATTTGAAATAGATGCTAGGATGTAGCACTTGGCCATTTCATTAGATTTCTGCCAACGATCATATCGTTATTTTTCCTTAAGAGGAGCATCTAATGAAGGAAAGCTGGGATATGGTTTTGCAAGCACATATTTATGCTCTTCAACAATGAGAACTGTCCAAATTTCTTTTCCAGTCAACATAGTTGGATCCAGTCAGTTTGTTTTGATTAAGAATAGTTACAAGTGGGCTAAATGATGCCATGTTCAAATCTGAAAACAATAAACATGAATATAATAAGTAAATTGGACATTATTTATTTAGCATATGAACATATTGTATGGAACCTTAATAAAACCATAATATAATATATGCAACGACAACCCAATCCCGCAATTAATATTCCTCGAAAGGGAGATCATACCAATCACTATGATCAGGCGAGAATTATTCTCATTATTAATGCTATCATGGTAACTCTTACCAAACAAAAATAATTTTCCGCTATTCCTTCAGTCTCTAAGTAATAATGACATAGCTCCAAAGGGAGGTTAACATTACACTTAGTCTAGTGTACACCATTGCCTAGAATCAATGTGAATCACCAAGTAACTCCACGGAAGCATGGTCGTTCTCAATGTAAAAACACACTTCATCTATCATTAAGAAGTTTAACCTGTAGTACCATGAATTAAACACCCTCCGAAGGGAGCAAGCCATATACGCCAAGGAGAGATGCTTAATCACACTACTATAAACTGACAATGGAGGCCGTGAGATCCAACCCTTGTATCTCTCTCCCACTAAATGTTTTAAAGAAAAGGTTTTTAATTATAAAACATGCATAATCTAATTACACATAGTCTTACTCTTTTTACATGTGAAAACACTTAGAAAAAATTCTAATTTTCCTTCTTTCGATCGACCGAAAGTGCCCCTCGATCGATCGAAAAAATTAAGAAATTCGAACTTGATCATCTGACTCCTTCGATTGATACTTGATCGCCTCTCGATCGATTGAAAAAAAAAAATTGATAGATCGACTAGCAATCGAAAATCAATCGATCTAAAAAGTCTGATCACTATCTCATTCGACCAATCGAAAGTGATTTTCGATCGATCGAAAATTGCGAAATTCGAATTTCCAGAATTTTCCTAAGGTAGTTTTCTTCGTTTTTCATGAACAAACATTCAACATATGAACATTACAGCAGAGATTGATGTCAAAACTGAATTCTATTAATGCTATAGCCTTACGATTGAAATTAACGTACTTAAATTTAAATTTAAATAACATCATAACATCAATTTCCGTTTTCATCAAATCATAGTTTCAACAATATGCAGAAAATTAAAAACATAATCTTCTAACAATATGAAACTATCATCTCTAATTCTAAAACTCACAAAACATGTTATACAATTCGAAATTGAAGACCACTCTGATACCATTTGATGGAATTAAAGATGAACGCAGCGGAAAAATAAATTTACAACAGATCTACTTCATTCACAATTGATAACATGCACTATGTAAATTTTAGAATTCAAGAACAAGATAGTGTACCTTGGTGTGGTGAATTTCAAAACAAAGATTGAAGCACTTGGGAATACTTTTAATCTTCACTCCAATTCCATTAACGCCCAAGAAGTGTGGACTCTCAATCGGTTACAAAGGAATTATTAGAGAGTGACATACACTCACGTACACACTATTTCACAATGATGTTTGTGGGTGAGAAAGTCCAACGCCATATGTTGGGCCTGAGGCCCAGTTCCAATACGACTCTCTGTCCGAAGAGGTTAAAAGCATCAGCGCTTTGCCATCCTAGTGGGAGAGCAACCCACAAGGGACAAGTGCTCCGTCCGAAGACAACCTGGTCGAGCCGAAGAGACCATATCCAACGGATCTGCCCAGAACTTGATCGAGTAGATATGCTGAAGATCTCCCTGCAAGGATTGAGCTTTGGGCATGTCTAACTGCGTGGCTATCATGAAATATCTTACCAATAAAGCTGCCACCGCCACATTTAATGTACTGCAGCAACTTTCCTGACCGCATTTATGTGGAGAAGACACCTGAACAGTGCATCTTCACCCACCTCCACTCACTGCAAGATAAAGCAGACGGTTGATGTGACTGGTACTCAAGTGGGCACCTAGATGGAGGACAAGTGTGCGGTGAAGATGGGAAAAGGGTGTATATATAAGGGAAGCAAGTCTCACAAACAAAAAAAAAAAAGGAGAAAAAATGGTCTTCATTAAGTCTTTAAATAAAAAAAGCTCTTCGGACAGCAGAGAATCCTGTTAAATGATAGTCTAAATTTTTTTTTACTCTGGTCCGCCTGTATGAACCATTGCTAAATCCAAACCCAACCCAGTTGTTTAACCCACTCTTTACAAATTTATTGTTGGGAATTTGTTGGGCTCACAGTACAAAAAGCTGATACCTGGCCCAACAAATTTGGACCCTACAATGTTGATCACCAAAAAATTCTGTATGTTTTTCCCTTTGTATCTAACCAATTATCTAATTAGGCTGGCCTTTTGGGCCTTTCCAATTGGGCTTAAGTGTGTGGCTTGGAATGGGACCAAAAGGGACCAATAAGACACTAGTTCCAATGGGCCTTGGGCTTTTCTGTCAACTCTTGACAAGTCCAAAGTTACCATTAACTATATTTAATACCACTATATAAATATAGTTGCACTCTAGATCTTATCTATAAATTATATCCCAAGACTTTATTGTACATGCAACCCCTTCATAAAATATTTGTAGTAATACAAAGTCATTAATGTAGACTGCCACTTTGTAAATTACTACATCTTAATCCTTGAGTACCCGGTTTAATCCTTTAAGTTATTTATCATATATTTATGAAATCTAATTTTATAAATATATACTTTAGTAATTACTTACTAAAGTGGTTAGGCCTAACTCTCTTAATAACAAATCCATTAAACCTATCTCAAGGGAATGTTTTATACTCCATTGAGAGACTATGAATTCCATCTTGAGAATATATGTTCCATCAACACTAAATGTGGCTGCCCAACATACTGAGGTTTTGACCGTTACTTTAGATCTCACTCCTGATATATCAAAGCAACCTACACCTTATGATCAGGTCCATTATTCTCTCAGGATTAAGAGTTCATGCAAATATAAGTCGTGAGATTTATTATTCATTTGACAATCTTTAGGAGAATAATAAATCTCACAGCGGTCCAGTTCAATATGTCTTAACTCTTAAAACATATTAACACATCAACTAGAAGTCTCCACTTCCATGATCAAGACAAATCATCGTAGTTGATATGTTATAGTCTTCACAGATGAAATGCCCAATTTCATCACCGACTACGAACTATAATTCTGAGTTTACAAAGAACTTGTGATTTATATTTTCTGTGACTTTTCACATAAATCACATACTATGCATCTCATGGACTATATGATAATGTTCGAATATTCAAGTTACCATTATTTCAGATAATAATAAAACAACTTTATTAAACACAATATTAAGTCATACATAATGTCATACACAGCGTCACACTTAATATCATACATAGCATCATACAATAGGATTTAAGGGCACTAATCTTAACACAAACCATAGTAGAAAATTATGAAAGCAGTAAATGATAATAAACCAAAATACAAAACTCTTGAGCATAAGGAAATAAATTCATAGCTATAAATAATTATAGATATAAACACATTCAAAACTTTTTTTTTTAAATAATTTAGTGATAGGAAATTACAAAAGGCCATAGATATAACAAAAATGGGACGATGATAACAAAAATGGGACGATGATCATTTGACAATACCAACTTTTTTTTACAAATCAAATAAAAGAAGGAAATTAAAAGGAAGTAAAAACTTACAAAAGGATTTAAGTTTGACTGCTTTTCAGCAGCAATTGCATGATGGTAATCTTGCCTACCATATCCACTTTGGGGTGTTTAAAATTTTTTTCTACACCTACACATCAATAATACTATCAATGTTAACTTTGGAGCAAATAGCAGATCACTAATTTTGTTGGTCCATGACTGTGAGAATTTACAAATAAAATAAAAACTAAACTTCTAGCTTCCTATTGTCATAAGGTAAGTCAGTATTTATAACATTTGAATTAATATCAATATCAATCGATTGTTTTTATTACTAATTTCATAAATGATGACATAGTTTGTCTTTATAAAAGATGGAAGAACATAATTCTTTAGAATGCAGCTCCTAATCTACAATTGAAAATATTAACTACAAAAAATAATAATAATAATAATCCATATCTTATTAAATCCATTATAGAAGGAAAAAAAGAATAATTGTTTATAATATTTTGCTTTCTGCATCAAATAGGGTAATAAACACGAAACAACAAATTTATTTTTTAAAAAAATAATGCTTCTATGTGAAATTCCATAAAACGTACACTAAATTTTCTAGATTTAACCTATCAGCTACTCAAAACACATAGATTTTAGAAATATATATATTGGGTAGTGTTGGTGTAGTAATCTAAAGCATTTTCTTATCTTTCTTATTCTCTCTCTCTCTCTCCTTCACTCTCCTCTGTCTCCCTTACTTGCTAATCTAGCATCAAGCTACTATCCCAACTCTTATAACCTGCATTTAGTAGGTAAAATTTTCTGAGTTGTTTTCCATAGTATTTTCAAATTCCATAACTTCTTCTAGACTTATCTCTATGCTTAACATCAACCCCTATTGCAAAAAATATGCTGACCTCACTATAAACCTCCCTTTAGCATTTATTATCCACATAATCTTATCTAGTGTATTCCTTATTGAGTGAGGATTTTAACAATGGGTTGGGTAAGTACACTTTGGGGTGTGGAGCTATGCAGTTTTGGCATATAACTAAAATGTAGTTACCATTACTATTAGAACAATATTTTTAACGTAAAGACCATCAATTACATAAAGTTGGGTTGATGTTTAGGTAGAAAATGCCTGAGAAGTTCTTGGAGGACTGTTAGCTATGGAAAAAAGAACTGTGAACATGTTATGTAATATTACCAATTATATCACATTTGGTTCAAAATTCATTTTATCCACCATGCTGATATCTTCTAGACTTCATCCTTCTAAACTTTTGTTCTTATTCATTGTTGATAAATAAATAAATCATTTATATTTATGATGGTATGGGGTGGGGAAAATCAAATCCAAAGATCACATATTAAGTCTAAGAGGGATTATATCAAACATGTCGAATGCAATAAAAACAAATATGTAGAACAGTGCAAATTTTTATTTGCAGTCAAAGAAACCCAAAAATTCAAATCGGGTCCAATTTAGTAACATCATAGATATAACAACAAACAACTAAACACAGAAAGAGTATCTGAAACAAGAAAATTAATAACGTTATGCTGACCTTGTGTGTATGAAGTTGCAGAAACGAAATGAACAAAGCATGAAAAGGGTAAGAGTTTCCTCTTCTTTTCTTTTTTGCCCATTTTTATTGAACGAATGGGAATAGAGATGATAACCTTTATGTTGAGATACAGCACCAAATTGATCCATGAAGATCTGAAGAGTAAAGACATACACCCAAAATGAATTGAACCTAAATATCCCAAAAAAAAAAAAAAAAAAAAAAAACCAAATCTAAGATAGATAACTGATATTAAAAACCATTATAAACCAAATTCCTAACTCAAAGCCGAATCTAAGTCAAAACCTAAATTCAATCCAATCTAATGAAAATACCCGGACCTAAATCATATCTAACCCCAAATTTAAATAACCAAAAAATATAAACCACACCAATGGAAAGTACGGGTCTAATAGAGGTAGATGCGTGATTGTCATCTCAGTTTTTTCCACTCTCCACTTTCTATTTCTGACCGGATTTCTCTTTGTTGTTCACTCTCTAGTTTTTGACACAATTCTACACTCCCACGTTTAGATTAAAAAAAACACTCCAATGCCACGGAAATACCCTATAATTTATCTAATAACCCTTCTTCTTCTCTAATGACCCAAATAGCAAATATCTAAAATTGAGAAAACAATAATTTTGATAGAGATTCCAAAAACCCAAAACAAAAACGAATCAAATCTAAACCTACCCAAAAAAAAAACTCAATTAAAAGTAGCGTTTTATACCCAAACTACAAAATTGAGAAAAAAAAAATGTAACGTCGTCAATGTTAGTTCCGACAATGTGGTGTTCTAAATCTAGCAAGGGAATGGATGGTGTATGGTTCAGACGAACTCTGCTCTCTTTCCATTTTGATTGTAATGCACAATGAACAGCCTTAGGAACTCTGGCGCTTTCTCTGCTTCTTTCATTGCCTTTCCCTTTCTCTGCTTCTTTCATCGCCCCTCCCTTTCATCTACTTCTTTCTCTGCTTTCATCGCATCTCCCTTTCTCTGTCTCTATCTCCATATCTCAATACCTCAAGGACGTTAGATCGTATTTAACTTTGACAGGTGTCGGTTGCGATGGTCTAAGTCTGGAAGGGGATGGTGATGGCTGGTTGTACGAATCTCCAATGTGGTGCAAGGTTTTCTTTTTTCTCCTTCCCTTTCTCTGTATCACAGTGTCGCTAGGGTTTTTCTAGTTGAAACGCTTTTTTATTTTTATTTTAATCGGTTTATATATATATATATATATATATATACACAAAACTGTCAAACGGTGTTACCCTTGTAAAACAATATAATGTATCGCTTTTTTAAGTTAGACGTGTCTAAATTTTAGATAGGCAGTTATCCTACATGGCAGCACCTCCTTAATTGCAGGAATCAACTTTCTCTTAGCTTCTGCTATTATATATAGTATAAGATATGATAAGTTGTAAATTAAGTACATATCCCAAATAAAAAGCATGAATGTAAAAGATGTTCTTAAAATACAACCCAATGTCTCAAACCAAATCCAAAGTGTATAAATCTGTGCTGAAAGAAAAAAATAATAATAAAAGTAACCCAAAAAAAAGAAAAGAAAAGAAAGATATGCTATGCTGTGTGTGCCTGTGTCTGTCTATCTGTCATGCAGGGATCACCAAAAGCACCTTTTCCTTGGTTGGTAACTAGGGTCGCCTCTGAGTCTTCACCACAATCACCATCACCGACATCATCATCATCATTGCCAAGATAAGCTAGTCCTCCGGGGCCATACAAGTCCTTTGAATACTGAGTCACCTCCAACTTGAGGTTCCCAACCAGCCAAACCAACTCCTCATGCTCCTAAATAGTAGGCTAAAATTTGAAGGAAAATAGGTTAGAATAAGCAGTTGAAAGATGCAAGAGAAAAAGAAGCAAAGAAAGAAATGGAAGAGAACTCACCGCTTGTGTGCCGTTCGAAAAAGGATAACCCATGACATTTGTATTACAAGGTGTTGGGTTCTAAGAAATTAGGAATTAATGTATTAGAACTTCAATTTGTATTTTGTTGGCAAACCATGATCAAAACATTTGGTCTAGGTTTAGGCTTGCTCAAAGTATGTTTATTTGTAAAATTGGAATCGAGTGATTGCAGAATTTATTGGACTAAATCTGTAAGTATCGATCGATCGAAAATTAAACTCGATCGATCGAACCACGTACAGATTTATTTTTCTGCAAAGTTCCAGTTCAACCCAAACTCTATTTAAACGTCTTTGGGTTCAAGTAAAACTCTTATATATATAAGGGAAACCCTAGAACGTTTTTTGAGACTAGAGAGAGAGAGATTAGAGTGCCTCTTGTGCCTCCTTTTATTTTATTAGGGTTTTGTACCTAAACCTCTCTAAGTCTTTGTTGCTCATATTTGCTGTTTATGTGAATCTCTTGTGAGATCTTTGAGGAGCTTTCTTTCACATAAACTTAGGGTTTTCAAGGTAGAGATATTATCTACATCTTGATGATCAACAAGGTTGCAACCATTGGAGCTTAAAGAAAAACAAGCGGGGAGCTTGTAGCTGATTGAAGAAATCCAAGAAAGAAGGAGTCCGTGGATTCGGAGCTTGCACGTGGTCGTGTCAGTAAGTTCTACTGGTGGGTAGCATTAGGAAGTCAAGCGGGGAGCTTGTAAGTCATTTTGTATGAACTTCGATTCTTTCATAGTGGATTCAGGTTTGCCTTGAGGATCGATGGGTAAAATCCTTCCTAGGTTTTTTACCGGTTAGGTTTTCTTGGGTGATCATATCTTGTGTTATTTATTATTCCACTGCTTTATATGCTTAATATGATTATTTGATTGTTGTAACCTAGAATTGTTTAATTTGACTAAGTAACAACTTGGCTAATTAATCTAGGCTACGCAATCTAATTGTGGTTTAAGGGGTCTAAATTTCCAACAAGTGGTATCAGAGCGGGTTGCTCTTCTGTTTGAGATTTTTATCTCTGAGCTGATCCTTGACCCCTGTTGTCATGGATAATTTGAAGTGTCTTTCTGATCATGTTTCTGCTCATGCTTCTGCTGATTTTGTTGATGCCTGTGATGTTTTGAATAAAAAGGACACTATTGTTTCTGTTGATTTTTTTTATGCTTTTGAAACTCTTCGTTAGGAATTATCTAAATCTTTGAAAATTTCTAAGAAATTCAAGGAAGAGTTAAAATTGGCTAATCTTGAAAAAGAGGAATTGCTTGTTAGATTAGTTGAATCTAATAAAAAGAATGAATTTTTGAGAAATCAAATTTCCTCTCAAGATGAGAAGATGAAAAGCTTGGAACAAGAGTTAGCTGAGTCTAAAGCTAAACTTGAAAATTTGATTAGTACCAAGCCTGTTGATGATAACAGAATTGTTTCTGTTTCTCTTAAGCCTAAAACTGAAAAAGTTTATATTCCTCCTTTTAAGAGGAATAATAAAGAAAAGGCTTATTGTGCTAGGTTAGACAAAGGTAAAAATTCTGGTGTTGACGCTGAAGTTTCTAAACCTAAGTCTAATCCTACTGTTAGAGAGCACAAAAAATCTGTTTTTGTGCCTACTTGTCACCATTGTGGTGTTGTTGGTCATATTAGACCAAATTGTTCTTTGTTAAGGCAAAAACTGAAATCTGAAACTAGACTTGCTGTTAGGAATACTGATGTTCCTAAATTTGTTCTTGTTTGTCACTTTTGTGGTGTCTCCGGTCACATTCGTCCTAATTGTCATAAATTGAAATTTAAGCATTCTGTATGTCAATCTAGGATATGTGATGATGTTTCTCCTGCCATAAGTCCATATAAATTGTTTCATATGCTTTTGAAAGGAATTTGCAGGCTTTTAGTCTGTCTCAGAAGATTGGTGTAATCCCTCAAATACACTCTGCTTCTCATGGATTTTCACCTACAAAGCCGAAGACTCGTGCTATATGGGTGAGAAAAGAGCCTTTAAGGTGAGTGTTACTGACTTGTCCCTGTTTTAATTCTTTCTATTGTTTGTGGACATGTCTTGTTTCTGTTTTTGGTTGCTTTGTTTTTTCTAAGTTGTTTTTTTTTATTAAAAAAAAATCCAAAAACATTGAAAAATTTCAAAAAGACAAAAATATTTTATTTTGTGTCTTGTTTTATTTTTCTTGAGGATTACATGAGTTTTAATATCTCTTTTGATTTAGAACATGCTTGACATTGTGGAGAAACTTGAATAGTTTGTGCTAAGCTATTTTTGATTTTGTGTGAGGATGTACTAGTTTGTACATGTACTCATGGGTTAATTAAGAAATTGATATTTCTTGTTTGTGTACCCTCTATAGCTTAGTTAAGCACTGTCATGCATTACATTTGCATTGATCATTTAGCACAATGTGTGTTTTTTGTTTTTGGTCATAAATTATTTTTCAAAATCTCAACAAGTGGTTATAACGTTTGTTAAAACCAAAAAGATTTTTGTGTTTTGTAGTATAGATCTTGGATTTATAATTAAGGATTGGCCATATTATTTTTACATAACATGTTTATGTATCTTGTTTAGCTTGGATGAGCTTATTCATTGCACTTTAATAGTTAAAGCTTTGTAGTGCATGTTGTGTGGGAAAGATGTTTGTGGTTATTAATCACTTTGTCTTGATCTTGAAGTCATATGTTATTTGACTGTCGGACTTGATCCTTTTGAGAAAGGCATAAATAACCATCTCACCACTGTTCACTAGCCAATCATGAACACCTTAGTGCATATCATAAGATTTTGTGCTCGAGAAAGTGTAGCACATGCACAAAAAGAACATAAGGTGTAGCCTTAATTAAATTAAAACTGGTGTGTACTATTAGGCTTGATGCCAATTCACTTAATTCAAACCGGTGTGTACTATTAGGCTGAATGCCAATTCATACATAAATAAGAGGCAAAAATGCAAGAAACTTACATGATTGCAAGCTTTTGTTCTAGGAGATGTGAGAGTTATAGGATGTAACTCTTTAGGTGATAGTCTCTTTTAAATTCTATGTGATGAATTTTGTAGACTTTGTAATTGATTGCTATTCACATATCACCTCACATGTATCTCAAGCTTTTACTAGTTGCACACACTACACAAGTTACTCTTTGTTAAACTTGGTATATTATATTGTGTGTGATTTTGTTGTGGCCATCCAAGATTAAAAGTTTCTTGATTTTAATGCAAAATGTGTTTCAAGTTTGAAAATTTTGAAAATATCTTGAGATTTGTGCACAGCATATTTGTTGCTTAAGAAAATTCAATGGGAACTGGTTTTTGAGAAAATTTGGTTTAAAATTTGGGTTTTTGAAAAAGCATTTCATTCCATCTCGTACTCATGCATTTGTTTCTTCTATTTCAATGCTTTGAGGAGTGTTTTCAAAATGTGCTTATTGATTTTCAAAACCTGTGTTTTTCTCAAAATTTAATGAGCCTCTGCCCATTTCGATCGATCCAACCTGATTTTCGATTGATCGAAAAAGTGCTCTCAATTGTCTCAAAATGACTGTGTCATTCGATCGATCGAATGTAATTTTTGATCGATCGAAGATCGTGAAAAAGCTTTTTTTTTTTTTTTAAATCCAGATCTGACTTTTTCAAAGTTCTATTTCAAAAAGTTTTTTTTCAAACCTTCTTTGTGAAATTGGGGCTTTTGTGAAATTGAGTTGAATTTGATGAAATTGGCTTGTTGTCTTGATGAAATTAGACATTATAATCTATGTGCTGTGTTTTGTAATGCTTAAGTCATCAATTTGTTTAAAAATTTCAACAAGTGGTTTTCAATTTTTAGGGTTTTTGTTAAAGAAACTCTATGTTCAAGCCAATTTTGTGAAATTGAACTTAATTTGAACTTGCTTACTGCATTAGTTCATGCATCATAACATTGTTAGTGTTCATGCATCATATATATTTTTATTCTATATTATTTTTTGTGTTAACTTGCAGTCTGCCCTTGGTTTGTGTTTAAGATTCACATGCATTGCATTGATTTTTGTATCCATTTTGCAGTTTTGCAGTCATATCTCTAATTGTTTTCACACATAGCATGCATACACTTTGCTACATTGGGTACTCAACTTGATCAAAAATTGATTGATTAATTTTTGAGCGATGTACTTTCTAGTATATGCCTTTTTTAAGTGTGAACTGTAGAAAATATTTTTTTCTTAAGAGATATGATGGATAATCAATGTACAAATATTTTCTCTACTCATGCAACTGTTTATGGGTCACATAATGTCATGTTTGCATTTTATTGAAAGAGAGAATATTTTTTTTCATGTGTATCCTCACCTTAGTTTTTAACTTTGATTTGTGTGTTTTTAACTTTGGTCCTGTTGGTGAGGCTGTTCCTGATCCTGTAGGTGCTGCTGCTGCTGATTTCCCCCCCTCCTAAAGTTTCCCCAAAACTGTTTTTCCCACAACTTGTTTTTTTTTTCCTATTTTTATAGGGGGAGAAAAGTTTTTTTAACCTGTGTTGTTCATAGGGGGAGTTGTCTCTATTTTCTATAGAGCTGATTTTTTGTTTCCTTGATTCTCTGTTTTCTCTTATCCTTTATTGCGTATGTTGACTGTTTACTCTTTGTATGAGTTGTCTTTGTCAATACGTGACAAAAAGGGGGAGAAATTATTGATTTATGGGAATCATGTTTGTCTTGTTTAGGGGGAGTTGAAATTATTTTTGAAAGGGAAGAAAATAATAACTTTTTGTTGTATCTAACTTAGGGGGAGAGTTAGTTTACTTTTGTTTTTATTTCTGTTTCTTGTTCACTGCTCATTGATTTATATTTATGAGTTATTCATGATATATGTATTTGTTTTGTATTTTGTGAAGTCAAGAATTTATTTGTTGATTTAGTGTTTTTCTGTCACACATGCGTTTATGCGTTTGTTAAGTGTTTCAGGATTATGCAGGTTGATTCAATTTTGCTGCTGTCTACACTAGCAACTGATGGATAGTGTTAAGATTGGATTTGTTGTTATGAGCATTATCTTTGTATTGGGCTATTTGTAACTTTGAGCATTTCATGTTTATGATGTGTTTTGTCACGGATTGCCAAAGGGGGAGATTGTTGGGTTCTAAGAAATTAGGAATTAATGTATTAGAACTTCAATTTGTATTTTGTTGGCAAACCATGATCAAAACATTTAGTCTAGGTTTATGCTTGCTCAAAGTATGTTTATTTGTAAAATTGGAATCGAGTGATTGCAGAATTTATTGGACTAAATCTGTAAGTATCGATCGATCGAAAATTAGACTCGATCGATCGAACCACGTACAGATTTATTTTTCTGTAGAGTTCCAGTTCAGCCCAAACTCTATTTAAACGTCTTGGGGTTCAAGTAAAACTCTTATAGATATAAGGGAAACCCTAGAACGTTTTTTGAGACTAGAGAGAGAGAGATTAAAGTGCCTCTTGTGCCTCCTTTTATTTTATTAGGGTTTTGTACCTAAACCACTCTAAGTCTTTGTTGCTCATATTTGCTGTTTATGTGAATCTCTTGTGAGATCTTTGAGGAGCTTTCTTTCACATAAACTTAGGGTTTTCAAGGTAGAGATATTATCTACATCTTGATGATCAACAAGGTTGCAACCATTGGAGCTTAAAGAAAAACAAGCGGGGAGCTTGTAGCTGATTGAAGAAATCCAAGAAAGAAGGAGTCTGTGGATTCGGAGCTTGCACGTGGTCGTGTCAGTAAGTTCTACTGGTGGGTAGCATTAGGAAGTCAAGCGGGGAGCTTGTAAGTCCTTTTGTATGAACTTCGATTCTTTCATAGTGGATTCAGGTTTGCCTTGAGAATCGGTGGGTAAAATCCTCCCCAGGTTTTTTACCGGTTAGGTTTTCCTGGGTGATCATATCTTATGTTATTTATTATTCCGCTGCTTTATATACTTGATATGATTATTTGATTGTTTTAACCTAGAATTGTTTAATTTGACTAAGTAACAACTTGGCTAATTAATCTAGGCTACGCAATCTAATTGTGGTTTAAGGGGTCTAAATTTCCAACACAAGGCATGAGACACTCCCTAGCAAAACCGTCAAGGCTGTAAGCATAGATTGTCCAAGGCAGATGAGAAGGGTCAATAGGAACACTTGGAGTAAGGGCATCCTGGTACGAGTATTTCAGTTGAATGTCACCATGAAAAAGAAGAGAGTTGGAATGGAAAAATATAGGAAGAAAGAGCACATCCCTCGACAGTAAAGGAGGGCATAAGGCAAGTATGGTTGAACTCCTCATAGTCCAACTCCTCCCTAAGCCGGTTGACATAGGCCACACCAAGACTCCACAAGGCATACTTGAAATTAGTAATAGAGAGTAGGGAAAGCATGAACTCCAGTGGATCCATAGGTATTTGTGGGGCATCCTCACCCACCGATTGGCAGCGCACCCATTCCATCCAGTAAAGCACCATTAAACCCACACCCTTGAAAGGCTGGGTGATCTCGGAGATGACAATAGTAAATGCCTTCAAGTCAAGAGTCAATGCAGAGGGAATGCCAGCCCATGGGTTCCAATTGATCTATAAGAATGAACGAGGTTGGAAGGAAAGCATAAGGAGCATGTGAAGAACACAATACAAGGCATTGAATTTCAAACTCACATCATCGGAAGACAATCCCTTAAGGTGGGCCTCACTGCAATAGAGTTTCTAAGACTTAGGTTTAGCACTTGAACGATAAGACCATATCGGACGGCACAGCACTAAAAAAAGAAAAGGAAGGCATAAATACAGTTTGCAAGTACATAGTACATAAGATGAATGCAGTTTGCAAGAATACAGTGTACAAGATGAATACAGTTTGCAAAAATATAGTGTACAAGTGAATACAACTTGCAAGATGACAGTTTGCAAGACAAAAGAGAGTATGAAGACAATTTGTATGAACATGGGTTACAATTTTCTTTAGCATGTACAAGGGCTACAAAAGAAAAGAGAATGAAACTAACCTCCAAAAGCTTCCAAGGTCCCACCAGCTGGCACAAGGTCCCCTCAGCTGAGTGTGTCCAGGCACGAGTACAGATAGGCAAGACACGCTTGCCAGTAGTTACCTCCCTCAGCAGCCCCGAAGTCACAAAAGAGGGCTAACCACCTCAAGGATACTGTCTACCCTCCATTGGCAAAGAAATATGCCCCTAGAATATACAATAAGAATACCCTGGCCATCCAGGCATAGTCCTCAGCCATCTCCTGTGGAAGAGGCCAGTAATCTGCTTCAATTTTGAAGTAGCGGATCGTGTCTGTGGAGTACCTCCTCTCGAGCAAGTCGATTGCCAGCCGAGTGTCCGACTCACCCTCCAAGTTTATGATGGCACCATTACACCTAAGGCCGGTCAAGCAATGAAATTCATGAAGAGTCACAGTCATCTTCCTCTCAGTAATATGGAAGGTGTAGGTAGTGTCCCACCACCTCTCGGCTAGAGATTGCACCAAGATGATGCTCGCCGACCTCTCCGGCAGAAGACGAACAATAGGCTTAAAACTTGCAACACAAATGTGAGCCTTTGTCTCCTCAGCGAGGCCCCCATACCACTCAGCCATGCGGTTGGTACTGCCCCTACCAGAGTATGAGGACGAAGCCTACAAAAAAGAGTATGATGGCATTAGACTCATAATTTGGATCAAGGAACAACGAAAATGGAGTTTTAGATTGCCAATGAGGTGTAAAGTGTTGGGGTTTATGCTCTAAAATCCAATTTATTTGCATGTCATAAATAATTAAATTGTTTAATTATATGAGACTATTTATATATGAACTAATGGGACATTATAATAGTCCATGAGATGCATTGTATGTGATTTATGTGATTTAGTCACAGAAGATGTAAATCACAACTTCCTTGTAAACTCAAAATGTAGTTCGTAGTCAGTGATGAAATTGGGCATTTCATGTACAAAGACTATAACACATCAACTAAGATGATTTGTCTTGATCATGGAAGTGGAGACTTCCAGTTGATGTGTTGATGTGTCTTAAGAGTTAAGACATATTAAACTAGACCGCTATGAGATTAATTATTCAATCAACAACTGTCAACTGAATAATTAATCTCACGACTTCTAATTTCATAGACTCTTAATCCTGAGAAGGTAGTGAACCCGATCATGAAATGTAGGTTACTTTGATATATCAAAAGTGAGATCTAATATTCACGGTCAAAACCTCAGTATGTTGGGTAACCACGCGTAGTGTTGAGGGAACACATATTCTCAAGATGGAATCTATAATCTCTTTTGTAGAGACACAAAATATCCCCTTGAGATAAGTTTAATAGGAACTTGTTATTCAAGGCGCCCACTTTAGCAAAGAGTTACTAAAGCTTATATTTATTTAAATTGGATTTCAATAAATGTGAATAACTAAAAGATTGAACCAGGTACTCAAGGATAAAATAATTGTTTAGAAAGTGACAGTTCTTTATGACTTTATTCACTATGAATATTTCATGAAGGGGTCATATGATATCATTATAGTCTTGGGATATAATAAATTAATAAGGCCTAGAGGGCAATCATATTTATATAGTGGTATTAAATATAATTAATGGTAACTTTGAACTTGTCAAGAGTTAACAGATAAACCCAAGGCCCATTGGAGCTAGAGTCTTATTTGTTCCCTTTGGTCCCATCTCAAGCCACAAACTAAAGCCCAATTAGGTACGCCCAAAAGGTTAACCCAATTAGATAATCAGTTATGTATAAGGAGAGAAACATACAAATTTTTTTTTTTTGATGATGAAAATGGTGTGTATGTAAGTGTAAGCCACTCTCTTATTCTCCCTTGAACATATACATGTAAACTAATTGAGGGACCACACTTCTTGGGTATCATGTGAAATTGAGACGAATATTAGAGGTATTCTTAAGTCTTGGTTTTGAATTTCACTACATCAAGGTACGCTTTCTATTCTTTGTTCTAGAATTCAAGGTTACACGTTATCTCTCATGAATGAAGTAGATCCGTGATTGTTGCTTCCGTTGTGTGTTTTGTATGAGATGTAAAACCAGATTTTCCAACACAAAGTGGTGTCAGAATCACATTCAAATGCAAAAATGATGAAGAGAAGTATTAGATTTGCAAGTGGATGAGAAAAGAAAAAACAAAAAAAAGAGTTAAAAAGGTCAATATAGGGTTTCTTCCTGGCGATGTGCATGCGTGAGCCCAAGTCTGTGAACGCAAAAACAAAGCACGCGTATATAGGTTGAAGCCCCTGTACACATACTCTCAAGAACAAGCCCGCGTACATATGAAGAGAGGCTGTGTACACATGATCATAAGTCGCGTACGCAGGCTCGAGTCCTCGTACATATGAACCCATGCAAAGAAGTGTTCTTCGACATTTTCATGCATATCTCAACCAAAACTCATCCTAAACATGTTCCTACCCCTCCTAAGGTGTCAGATTTTCATCTAAACCCGTCGCACAGCAAAACCTAAGCATTTAAAAGTCCAAAAAAGGATTAAAATGGAATATCAAAGGGAAACTTGAAAATGAGAAAAAAATGAAAAACTCACCAATCTAGCTCGGGCATTTGCCAAAAGATGATCTTCTAGCCGGTATGTCACTGGAGGGGGTTCCATCAGCCTCACTACTCCACTCCAATAAGTGAGGTTGAAAGCATCACTTGAGAGCACATAAGAGGTCTTCTTGGACTTGGGTGCCATGGAGGAGATGAGGAAGCTTAGGGAAGGAGAAAGTTTCAGAAAAAATGAGAGAATGTGAAAGAAGAGAAGTCAGATTATGAAAGGGAGAGAAAGAGGATAGAAGCTTTTGTAGAGAGAAAGAAGAAGTTGAAGAGTTAAAGAGAATATGAAGAGGTAAGGAAGATGAAGAGAAGGAAAGAAAAAAGAAACAGTTGGAAACCGTTGAGGAAAAATGAAGGGGTGGGAACACACCTAGTGACTAAACTACATGTAGTTTAGGCCACCATTAAACTATGTGTAGTTTAGTAAAAATAAAAAAAAAATAAAAAAAAAATCCCTTAAAATCCCTAGTGGGTTCCCAGAAGGTAGAAAGTGCAAGAGAAAAAAATTCAAAGAGCATGTCAAAATGACCAAAATGCCCTCAATTGGGCGAAAGACACAAAGACAACACAAGCATCCATAACTGATTAAAAGCATCAAGGGCATCCCTTAGCAAACCATAAGTCACCAAAAGAACTCCCTCGTGAGTTCAAATTTTCAAAAAAATCCCTAATAAAATACAATATCATGAAGGGACTCCCTCATGGGTTCAAGGCACAATGGCAACTCCCTCGTGAGTTGTGAAGAAGATATCCCTATGAAGTTGATCAAGCCCCCTTGTGGGTAAAGTCAACACAAGTTCCCCAGTAAGCCATGAAGAAAAAAGAAAATCTTCCTCAGTGGATCACATATCTTCAAAGACTTCCCCGTAGGTCAGAATCACCACCAAACCTCTCAACAAGTTCTTTTTCCCAAGTAAACTACACACCAATGAGGCTCTCCTAAGGGTCACCAAAACTTTAAGTAGATCATACTCCTTAACGAGTTCCCTTTTATCATCACCAATGGACCATTCACCCAAGACTCCCTTATGGGTCAAAACAAACAAAACTCATGCACATATCATTAGGGAACTGAATATGCAAGCACATCATATAGACTTGTGCACATATCTTGAGGGAATTGAATATGCATACAGATTAGAAAAGGTCGAGATAAAGATAGAGATAGAGACTAAGGTCACCCCGAGACAAGAGCCTTACCAAAACAGGTAGAGATAGAGATGGAGTAGACAAGAGGTGCAAGCCACCCAAAGAAGTTTGAGGTAAGGGCCCCAGATGGACACAACAGATTTATATCCTTTTAAGCTCATAAGAGCACCTTTGTTTGTTTGGTTGTTTGAGCTCGTAAGTGCACCTTTTTTGTTTTTCTTTTTAAGTGACTCTAGGATAGTGAGTCACCCGCCTTTTTCTTGCAATTGGAAAAATAGGTTCTAGGATAGTGAACTTGTCATTGCTCGTTTCCCAAGTAACAAAGGTGGGAATTTAGACATACGAATCCCACACGACTCTACGGAGTTGCATTTCACCCCATGTATGCATGCTGTGTGCCGTGTGTGTAGATTGGGCCCGAGCCATACGTCGAAACAAAATGCTTTATCTCTTATTCTTTTAATTTCGTAAGTGAAGCTCACGAATCAAAAGAGGGGCATCTGAAGGCACTGCATTTTGTACCCCTTACAATTCGGGCCCCCATTCCCCCAGTGATACCAAAATTTTAAGACTCGAGATTGGTTTAAGGCCCAATCATATTACAAATTGACTTAAGACGTGTTAAAATGGAAAATATAACTTTTTAAAGTGCAAAAAAATTATTTTTAAAAAATAAAGGCCAAAGGAAACCCTTGACCTGAGTGCGTAAGCATGAACCTATGTACGCAACCTTAAAGCCTACGTACGCAGGCACTAGCCTACGCACGCAGCTAGGGTTTCAAAAACGTATGAAATGTAAGTTTTCCACATTAAAGACTAAGGTTTGGAACGAATCCATTGTTGTTTGGGAGCAGTTCCAAACCCCAATTTTCTCATTATAAATAGCCATACATGGTACCCTTTTCAAAACACACAAATCCCACAGGAAAACAATAAGATTCACTAGAAATAGTGAATCAAAGAGGGTGTTTTTCACAAAACATCCTCAAGTCAATTTTATTTGATTAGGGCCTTTTCTAGCCTTGATCTTTGAATTTTAAGATTACTAATCACATTTTTATTGATTTGTGAATAGATTTGAGTAAGAAGAATGATAAAAAACCAAGCCTAGGAGCTTTTACTTTAAGGTATTCATTTTAAACTTTTTCTTTTCATTTCTTCTTCTTAGTTTATGTTTTAATATGTTTCTTTTCTTTTTTTATTTTTATAACATGTTTGTTTATCTTAGGTTTTCTTCATTGTATGATCTTAAGCATGTTAGGTTGTTAGATTTAAGCTTTTAAGTGTTTTTTTGCGTTTCTATTTCTGGGTTAGGGTTTAGAGTGTGCCTACGTGCGCATGCTTCTTGCATGCATACATAGCATGCGTACGCAGGCTCAAAGTATGCATATGCGTACACAGCATGCGTACACAAGCTCAAAGTATGCGTACGCATACAATTGTGTTCGTAATGTTTTGGATGATGACATGATTTGTTGGCTTTATTTCTACCTTGATTGTAATGATCACATGCTTCTGCCTTGGATGTGATGATATGATACTAAATGTATGCTATGGTTTATGTCATACCATGATAGATGAATGCTAGGTTGGTTTGACATGTATGTTAGGGTTTATGATGTGAAATATGAGCATGATTAGGGTTTATGATGTGATGAGATGCCATGGTGATATGACATGTATGCTAGATAAATGTTAGGAGATGCCATGAAAGATGTATGGTTAGGGATAATTGATACCATGTTAATTGTTAAATGTATGCTAGTGTGTGTGAGAGTATAGATACAATATTAGATGTGCCTTTAATAGGGTTAAGACATAAGACATAATGAGGGAAAGCCAACCTTAGGGTTGGGTGATTTTGGGTGCCTAACACCTTCCCAAGGCCATACCTTAACTCCAAACCCATATCTCTGGTAGTAAGATCAATGGTCTTTCCTCGAGAGGACGATATATATATGGTTCCTAGACCATTGCAAAAACGTTCCATTGTATCCACAGGTGGGGACTCCATTTTTTCTCTACCATGGTCCACCCTAGGCCAAGGCATACCCCCCAAACCACGTCACAAGCACTTGCACCCACAACAAGATGGATTTTGTACCTAGGCGAGTTTCCTTTTGGTTAGGAAAGGAAAGTGAAGGTAGTGAACTTGCCTCTACCAACGAAGAAAGGTTCGGCCTCCAAGCCTGCCAAGCCCAAGTTTGGCAAGAAAGGTAAGGGTATTGCCATGGGTGCTTCTGAGACCTGTTCTGATATAGTTCCTTATAAGGGAGACTTTCCTCCAATTGGCAGTATCATTCTCGAGAGCATCCATCCTCCTTCTATGAGGACTCATTCTGCCTGGAAGTCTACCACGACCAAATCCAAGCCTCCATTACTAAGACAACCTTCAAATGCCCCTCCATCTAGCCGAACCTGTGGCAACAAGCGAAAAACCTCCCCTCCAATTTCATTTGCCCCTTCTAAAAAGAAAGTATGTTATCTCTAATACCCCTTTTGTCTTTATTTTAATTCTTTAATGCCTTCGCCTCTAACCTCATGTGTACCTCATTCTCTTTTCTTGTAGTCCAAGCTTAGGGAAGATACTTCTGTCACATGGCCTATCATACTCGACAAGTCCGAGGTAAGTCTTTCTTCTATTTTTCCATTTTATTTTCGTTTCATCATTCATTTTTTCTTTCTTACACTTGTTCATTCTTTCCCTAATTTTGTTACTTTCAGATTAACACTGAGCCCATTGCTATTTATGTTCCCCCAAGTAAGGAGACCCCTATTGGACCCTCCGTTGCCACAGAGGTAGTTTCTACCAAGGGCAATGTTTCTGAGAAGGAAAAGGCTTTTGTGGTTGCTAACTCTCCTATGGAAGGATTCTTTGATGGTGTTGATATTATTGCAGAGGCCATGGCCTCTGCCATTACTGCTACTACCGGGAGGTTTTTGCCTAGGCTTCAATTTCTCCATCAGAATCGGTTCTTACTGAGGGGGTTGCTTCTATCAAAGAGAGAATCACCAAGGTGTCTTGTTCTGTTTTTGCCGAGTTTTCTACTCCTCCAAAATGAGGTGTTCCTCAAATGGCTACTCAGACAGAAGAGGTTCCTTTCACTACCCCTCCACCAATCATATCTCCCAGCAATCCGTTTGTTGTCCCTCCTCAAGTGGTTAGAGGTGAGCCTTCACTAGTAGTCACTCCATCTTCCATATCCTCTTCTGCTACCCAAATGCTCGATGTAGAGCTATATCCTAAAGTGGGATCCAAAGAGATCCTTAAGAATTCTAATGATGAGCTAGCCATGAAGACTAGGATCTCTGATTCAAACGACGCTTCTAATGAAGAGTCTGACACTGAGGCCATGGGTATAAGCTCTCCTCCTTTAAGGATTTTGATGATAAGCTAGTTGTGAAGGCTAGGATCTCTGATTCTAAGGATGCTTCTAATGAAGAGCTTGACACTGAGGCTATGGGTACAAGCTCTCCTCCTTTACCTTTTCTTCCTTTTTCTTCTCTTCTTATTGTTATATATACATTTTTTTTTTTGGGTGTATTCCCTTCCTTACCATGCATGTCTCCATACCATGTAGTCACCAAAGCCCCTAAGGTGCCAAAGGTTGTAGATGTTTCCACAGTGCCTACTCTTGTTGGACCCAATAAATTTGCCCTTCAATTTCTCTCTTCTTTTCTTCTTCCTTTTTTCTTTTACCCGCACTCATCATTTTCATTCCTCCATTCTCCTTTGCTTCAGGCTCATGAGCTGTTTGTCTCTCTATCTTTTTTCTTTCTTTTAGGCTCGTTGCCTACTGAGAGTACCCACGATGTTGTATTTAAGATAGGGAGCAGTTCTACTACTGTAGCTGACCCCACGGAGGAAGCCACTTCTTTTTTCACTCACTTTGAGCAAGTGGAGAGGAATGATCTCAACCTTGTGGATTTCTAGGGTACTAGGCCTCCGTATGTAGACTTTCATGGATACAGGGTACATTAGGATTGCTTGGAGCAACTGCAAGCTATTCATCGTGACCATGGGGATTTTATGTAGAAATTTCCCCTTGGCCGTTCTGCTAGAGAGCATTTCCTCAAGTTGTTAGTATGTGTTATGAACGATATTTAGCACAACTTTGTGGGTACAATTTTTGGTGAGAAAATCTTGCAGTGGAAAGCAGCAATTCAAAAGTTGATCCGCATTGAATTTGAAATGGGATTTCTGCTGGGGCAACTTCATGAGATTGCCGTATCTTCTTTAGAAGGAAGATTCAGCCTGTGGTTGATGCTATTGATGCCCAGATTAAGAGCTTAAAGAAAGAGGCAGTAGATTTAGAGGTTCGTCGTGAATGTCCCCTTTCCAACATGAGTGCTCCTGACCGTTTCCAGGACAAACCCCTTATTACCAGCCTTTGATTATCTTCTATGTATTCAGCTACCTTAGTTATTCTATAGCTTTCTCTTATTTTTATTTTTTCTTTTTTTAATTTTTTTTAACAGTATGCTTATTTTGTTTGATACTCATGACTATTTCTACCAAGTCTAGTATGACTTGTGCTTTTTGTTTGTAACTTATTGCTACTTGTGGTATAATGTTTGATATTCTTTATAATACCACGTATTTCTATTAATACCTCATTTTCCATTTTCATTACTTTCTGCTTCTTTTTCATGACAATGCTTTCTTTAGAAATTGCTAAATTACTTTCTTGTTTATTAGCACCCCATGCATTAGTAGTCACTTGGAGGAAATACAAAAAGAGAAAAAGAAACAATAAAATTATGTGATACTTCTTAGGCATAGTAACATTTGAGCCATTTGCCATTAATGGGATCCATTAGATCTTCCTTATCCATTTTAGCCAGGCTATAATACCAACTTACATTAGCCTCTTTTATAATAAACGGTCCTTCCCATTTTGATGAAAATTTAGATGGGCTTGCTAGTCCTCTTCTAACATGTTCAGTTGTTCTCAACACCAGTTGTCCTTCTGTAAATACTCTTTCCTTCAAGGCCTTCCCATAGGCTTCCATCATCCTTTGCCTGTACCTGCGACTGCACCCTTAGGCCTCTTCTCTCTTTTCATCTAACCCCTCTAAGTCTTCATACCTTTCTACTAGGAAGGCATCTTTTTCATTTTCCTTCTTTCGTGCCTAGAGGACCCTTAGGGATGGTATCATCAATTCCGTGGGGCTGACAGGTGTGATGAAGTAAGCCCATAGTGTGTCTGCTAGGTGTGTAACCCATCCTCCACTATACTCTTGACTTATCTTACCAAAGATCTTGATGAGGGTCGTGCTTGTTGCTTCAGCTTGTCCATTCCCATGTGGGTAGTATGGCAAAGACCGATGGTCCTTTACTTGGCAGTATTCCAACATCTTTCTGACTTCTCTATTTGTGAAAGGTGTACCATTATCACTTATAATCCTATGGGATATCCTGAATCTTGCAATTATATTTTCTTTGATAAAGTTTGCCACGGCCCCTATTATGGCTTTGCGGAGTGGTATTGCTTTGACCCACTTAGTAAAATACTCTGTGGCCACCTAAATCCGAATGTTTCCATTTGAGGGAGGATTAACTGGTCCCACCAAATCCAGCTCCCAGGTGTGGAATGGTCATAGGGTAACCATACTCTGTAAACTTTGGGGATAAGTGTGGTTCAAATTTGTTTGTACCTGACACCCATGGCACTTCTTCATAAATTCTGCCACATCTTTCTTCATGTTGGGCTAATAATATCCAATCTGCAAGATGCATCTGTATTGCTTTTTCCTTCCTTAGTGTCCCCCACATTCACCTAAGTGTACTTCCTTCAACATCACCTTGACTTCCATTGGCCCTAGGCGCCGTAGTGGGTCCCCATCATATTCTTTCTTGAACAGGATTCCTTCGTGCAAAAAATAACGTGTTGCCAATCTCTTACGCTTGTATCTGTCTTCATGTTTCTGCGGTAAGGTGTTGTTGGTCAGGTACTCAATAAAAGGACTTCTCTAGTCTTCCTTAGTGAATACAGCATAATTCTCTTCCCGATCCATGGCAAGCTGGCAAGCTTTACATTGACTTTAAATCTAGTCTACTTCCTTCTTCAAATTCGACCAATAAAAGCCTGCCCTTTATGGTCTGCAATACAAGATAATCTCCCTACAGAATCCGCAGGTTCTACTATGTACTTCTTCTAATTTCTCCTGGGCATCTCTGTGCCCAACGTACCTTGACAAGATTCCTCCTAACACTCTACGATATAGTTCTCCTCTCATAAAGACATAATCATTCACACTTTATAGTTCTCCTCTCAAATTCAACCAATCATTCTCGCTTTTTACTCTTATATGGTTCCTTTCTCGCATTCCTCTTCTTCCACAAACTTTTCTTTGAGTGTTTCGATAATGGGCTCTCTTCTCTTCTTGATTTCTACCATGGTGCTACTTCCTCTAAAGGCTATCTACAATCCCAATGTGGCTAGTGCATCTGCGTACCTGTTCTCACTTCGCTGGGCAAGCTCTAACCCAAATGTACAAAATTTCTCTTCCATTCTCTGAGCTAATGTCCATGTAAGGGGCCAAAGATGGCTCCCTTAAGGAAAAGCTTCCCTTCGCTTGGCAGACTACCAAATTGGAGTTACCTATGACCCTCAAGTGTTGGATTCCCATCTCGAAAGCCACTGCTAGCCCCATTAAGTACGCCTCATATTCTGCGGTGTTATTTGAGCATGGAAACTCTAACTTTAATGACAGCGCTATGGCTTCTCCTTCTCCATGATAAAAAACCACTCTTGCGCCTAGTGGGTTTATTGTAAAGAACCATCAAATCTTATGATCCATTCTTCTTTCATAGCCACTTCTCCAGGTACTTCATCATCCAAAAGGAATTCCTCTTCTCTTAGGAACTGGGCCTGTAGGTCTGCTATGGCCTGGCTCCTTACCGCTTTGGATTTTTCCGCTTTCAAATCATACTATGATAACTACAATAGCCATTGCGATATTCTGCCAAACAAAATGGGTTGTCGGAAAAGTGCCTTGATAGCATGGGACTTTGTCATAAGATGCACTTCGTAGGCTAGGAAGTAATGGCAAAGCCTATGTGATGCGTAAACAATAGGTAAGCACACCCTTTTCTGCCTAGGGATAGTGTATCTCAGCATCTTTCAAAGCACAACTAACGTAATACATTGGTTGTTCGATACCTCTTCCATCTTCCTAGGCTATTAACGCCCAATGGCTGATAGGCTTGAAGCCAAATAAAGTAACAGTAGCTTCTTATGGACTGGTGCCTATACCATGGGCCAGTTCATCATAATCAGCTACAGTTTTTGGAAAGCTTTCTACTGCTCGCCACCCCATTCAAATCTATGCCCTTTCTTCAATAACTTCACAAAGGCTGAAGTGATTAACGCTAGGCCTAGTATGAACCTTCTGATATATGAGATTTTTCCCAAAAACCTCTTTAACTCCTTAATAGTGAAGGGTGGCCTCATAGTTGTTATCGCTACAACTTTCACTAGGACAACGTCTATCCCTTTGCTGTGGACCAAGAATCCCAAAAATTTCCTGGCAGATAATCCAAAAGCACACTTTAGTGGATTCATTCTTAGCTTGAAGAGCCTACACCACTTGAATACTTTCCTCAGGACCTTTACATGACCCTTACGCTTTCTTGACTTCACCATAATGTCATCCATGTAGTCCTCCATCTCGCGATGCATCATGTTGTGGAAGATCGCAGTCATAGTGCACTAGTAAGTTGCACCCACATTCTTGAGCCCAAAGGGCATCACCATGTAATAGAAATTTCCAATAAGTGTTCTAAAAGCAGCCTTCTCTGCATCCCTTACTGTTATTCAGATTTGGTTATAGCCACTAAATCCAACCATGAAAGAGAACATAGGATATCCTACAGCAGAGTCTATTAGCAAGTCTATATTTGGTAAGGAAAACTCATCCTTTGGACACGCTTGGTTAAGATTCCTGAAATCCACATAGCATTTGATTTGCCCATTCTTCTTCACAACTAGCACAATATTTGATAATCACCTCAAGTGTTGGATGGGCATAATGAATCTTGTCGTTAGTAGTTTCTACACCTTTTACACTATCAATGCTTCTATATTGGTATGGAATACCCTGGCTAGCTCGGGAACTGGGTTGGTCCTAGGCTCCACATTGAGCGTGTGCACCACTAAATTTAGGTCAAAGCCAGGCATCTTGCTGTATTCCCATGAAAATATATCTTTGAACTCCCTTAGCAATTGAATCAATTCTAACCTTTCTTCTTGAGCTAGCTTCAAGCTAATTGAAATAGGTCTTGGTTTCTGCGGATCAATACTTAAATCCACTTCCTCCAGCTTCTCTTCTGCAAATACTTGTGTTTCTTTTTTTACTTCCACCTCATCTTCATCCCCTACATCCTCTTGGGCCACATAGCATATTAAGGGCTTTTGCTTAAGCCTTTTTCTGGGACCCTCCTACAAACCGTAAGTGGGTCCTTTGCAGCTTCACAATTTGTATATTATTCTGCCATCAGGCGCTTTGATCTTGATGCAGTGCAGCAAACTTCCAGATTCTGCGATTAGCACTTCCTTTCTTTTCCTTTTTCACTCTAACAGCTCTCTTAAATCCGACTCTGGGTCATTCTTAATTTCCTCCCACCTAAGCATAGAGGTACTTGAAGGCCTAGATACTAAGTTTTCTCCTGATGGTGCCCATTCGTCGTAGAATATGGTCTATACTAGGTGGGCTTCCATTAGTTCGAAAAGAGATAGGTTTGTGGCTATTCAGATTCTTCTGCTATTAAACCTTCCTTTCACACATTGGTCGTATATTGATGGGATGAGGCAATGCTTGTGTAGCCACATTCGTCCCAATAGGATATGATATGAAACTTCTATCCTTACTACATGAAAGCAAGTCAAGGAGGCTATAAGGCCTAGCCTCAACCACAATTGTATATACCCAGTCATGCACTAGCCTTTTCCTTTGAACCCTGTTACCTCCATTGGGAATCCCAAGATCTTGCTTTCTGGTCTTTTTGTCACTTATAAAGTATTGAGTGGTATGCGATTCACCAAAGCAACAATGTCTACCAATGCTCGCTTGATAGGAATTTAATTTATTAAGGCCACCAAATAAAGTGGCCTCTTGCAGTCTAGGTATTTCACTTCCATGTCATCATTATTGAAGGTGATTTCATTGGTATCTTCAAGAAAGGCTCTGTTAGGCTGAGGTTCTGCAGCGCGGAATTCAACCCCCGCTCTTGAAGCAATACTGACCAAGGCTTCTCCACCTTTCTCTCACAAGTTGTGAACTCGAGCTGATCAAATAGGTTTTTGAACTGGGGACTTTTCTGCAAGGTCATGATAGCATTGGATGTTAACACGGGCCTTTCCTCTTCGTTGTGGACGCAAGGGAGGGTCGAAGGAGTCGCCACCTAGTTTTTGCAATGGTCTAGGAACCATATATATAGCATCCTTTCGAGGAAGGACCTTTTGATCTTACTACTAGAGATAAGGGTTCGAAGTTAAGGTACGGTTTTGGGAAGGTGTTAAGCACCCAAAACCACCCAACCCTAACGTTGGCTTCCCGTCATTGTGTCTTATGTCTTAACCCTATTAAAGGCACACTCAATGCTTGTATCTAACTCACACACACACTAGCATACATCTAGCAATCAACTTGGCATCAAACATCCCTAACCATACATATCATGCTTGCAAACAAAGCCTACCATTCATCTAATCATGGCATCACATATCAAAGGTCCTAACATTCACCTAGCATGGCATCAAAACATTCATCACATCCTAAACCCTAATCATACATCTAAGCATGCTTCACATATTATATCAAACAAGGCAGCATCATATGAATCATCAAATTACAGCAAGGATATAGGCAGCAAGCACATCATATTATCATTAAAAGCATTGCATGTACACTTCGGGAACACTCAACCAAACAAGCATGTTCATCTTTATCATCAAAGCAAGATCACATCACATATGCATGAACATTACAAATGCATGACTTACCTTTTACTTGTTGGGGTTTATGCCCTAAAATCCAATTGCTTGGCATGTTATAAATAATTAAGTTGTTTAATTATATGAGACTATTTATGAACTAATGGGATATTATCTTAGTCCATGAGATGCACAGTATGTGATTTATGTGATTTAGTCACAGAAGATATAAATCGCAAGTTCTTTGTAAACACAGAATTTTAGTTCGTAGTCGGTGATGAAATTGGGCATTTCATCTGCGAAGACTATAACATATCAACTAAGATGATTTGTCTTGATCATGGAAGTTGAGACTTCTAGTTGATATGTTAATATGTTTTAAGAGTTAAGACATATTGAACTGGACAACTGTGAGATTTATTATCCTCCTAATGACTGTCAAATGAATAATAAATCTCACGAATTCTATTTACATAAACTCTAAATCCTGAGAGAATAATGGACCTGATCATGAGATGTAGGTTGATTTGATATATCAAGAGTGAGATCTATTAGTTACGGTCAAAACCTCAGTATGTTGGGCAGCCGCATTTAATGTTAATGGAACATATATTCTCAAGATGGAATTCATAATCTCTTAATGGAAATATAAAATATTCTCTTGAGATAAGTTTAATGGGTTTAGTTATTCAGAATGTTGGGCCCAACCACTTTAGTAAGGAGTTACTAAAGTATATGTATTTATAAAATTGGATTTCATAAATATATATTGAATAACATAAAGGATTAAACTGGGTACTTAAGGATTAAGATGTAGTAATCTTCAAAGTGGCAGTCTATATTCATGACTTTGTATTACTACGAATATTTTAATGAAAGGGTTGTATGTATAATAAAGTCTTGGGTTATAATTTATTAATAAGGTTTAGAGTACAATTATATTCTTGTAGTGGTATTGAATAAAATTAATGGTAACTTTGGACTTGTCAAGAGTTGACAGAAAAGCCCAAGGCCCATTGGAGCTAGAGTTTTATTTGTTCCCTTTTGTCCCATCTCAAGCCACAAACTAAAGCCCAATTGGGTAGGCCCAAAAGGCTAACCCAATTAGATAATCAGTCATTATTTAATAAGAGTTATTAAATAAAGAAACTACTAATGTAGTTATAACACACGTATGATGAAAAGAAAAGAAATCAGGTTTTCTCCACAAGGAGAAGAAGAAGAATTTTCTTTGAGAATCTATATACAAAAGACTGATTGAGAGACCACACATCTTGGGCACCATGTGGAATTGAGATGAAGATTAAAGGTATTCTCAAGTCAAGATTTTGAAATTCACTGCATCAAGGTACACACCCTATTCTTTATTCTAGAATTCATGGTTACATGTTTATCTTTCATGATTGAAGTAGATCCATGTTTTGTTGCTTTCGTTGTGTGTTTTGTATGAGATACAGAACCAGATTTTCCACCAACGGTATCAGAGCGGTCTTCAATATCATGCTTGTATAACATGTGATTGAGTTTTAGAATTAAAGAAAAACCATTTTCTTGGTGTTTTAGTTTTCTGTAGTAAAATTTTTTGCATACTTGTTGCACGTATGATCTGATATAGATACATGTTGGGTTTTATTAATTTATTGTTAGATTAATAATTGAACATGTTTTCTATGTGTTTTGATAAGAGATAGCAAGAAGGGAACTGTATGAAATCATTTTTGCTTTCTACATTTAGTCTCCCATGTTCATTCTTGATTAAAGAATGAGGAAAGCCAAAATGTTTGTCTTTGTTTCGGTGTCCGAATAAAAGAGTTAACTGTTTTTCGTTTTCAGTAGTGCGTGGGAAACTTGCTACTTATGATGATCTACAATGTGGATTCATAGTTGTGAAAATTTTGCAGTCATTTTTCTGCATATTATAGTTTTTGAAACTATTGTTTGATTAAAACTGATTTTGATGTTTGATGTAGTTTAAGTTTGATTTTAACCATGTAAAATTGAATTTTAACACTTTAACATTAATGGAATTCAAGTTTTAATCTTAATCTCATCATTTTTTATCATTAAGAATGTGTTTTGTTCATTGGAAACGTCAAAAATGGTTAAATCAGGATAAACAGTTGTTTCTAGGCGTTTTTCGCGACTAGCGAGTTGCTAGTGAGTCGCCAAAGCTTCTGGATGAACTTAGCGACTGGGGTCTCACGACTAGGCAAGTCGCCAACTCGCAACTGGAATGAGTCGCCAAAAAATTCTGACACCTGTTTTTCACATGCATAAAAGTAAAGTAAGGTGATTAATTTTATAGTCTTTAAAAGTTAAGAACATTTATTAATCATTATCTAACTAAAAGACCTAATGAGATCAAAGATGTTAGTTAAATAGAACTCTTAGTCCTTAATTTATTTTAATTAGAGGTTTTTAGTAAGATTAAAATTCTAATTAAAGTTTTATAATTTCTAATAAGATTAGAATACTTTATCTAGTAAATTAATGATAGAGTTCTATATAACTAATTTTTTATTCATTAGTGTTTAAGGAATCCTAAATAGTTTAGGATTTCCATTTTAGTTAGTGATTCTAATGAGATTAGAGTCTTAGTTAAGTGAAAGGTTATTAGTTGTGATGAGATCACAATTATTTAAGAAAAACCCAAATAACGAGTAGGAGTTCTGAAATAACCCTTTTGTTAAGTTTATTGTAATGTGAATAAATACTTTGTCTTGACTTCGAGTCTTGCATTCCATGCGAAGGGTATTTACTTTACAGATTACAAGGTTAAACTTCTTTGTGATAGTGCGACTGGTCATTACACTATTGTGACGTGACTTAGTTACATCACATTGAATTTAAACAATTAAACACATTTGATGTGTAGGGTTAAAATTGTGATAAGATCACAATGATTTCAGGACAATCCATTTGTTTTAAAATTTCTAGTGGGAGAGAGATACAAGGGTTGGATCTCACGGCCTCCATTATCAGTTCATAGTGGTATGGGGTAAGCACCTCGTCTTGGTGTATATGCCTCGCGATCCCAAAGGAGGGTGTTTACTTCATGGTACTACAAGATTGAACTTACCCATTTAAAGTAGTGTGAACAAGCACCTCGTCTTGGCGTATATGCCTCGCGATCCCAAAGAAGGGTGTTTTGTTTCACGGTACTACAAGTTTAAACACTATAAAAGGGAGATGAAATGTGGCTACACATGATTCTAGATAATGGTGTACACTAGACTAAGTGTAATGTTAACCTCCCAAAGGAGCTATGTCATTATTACTTAGAGGCTGAAGATTATACGGCATATTATTAGTGTGTGATAAGAGTTATCATGATAGCACTAATAATGAGAATAATTCTCAACCAATTAATGTGTTTATAATAAACTTGCTACCAAGGAATTATAGATATGGATTGGGTTGTTGTTGCACCTAGTATAGTATGTTTTATGGGTTCATATTATATGGTAACGGATGCAAAATGATAATGTCCTGGTATTTAAGCTCATGGTCTCAATTTAGAGTTGTCATAATTTCCTATACATGATGCATTAATGGAAGATAGCTTATGATATGATCATAGTCTCCATTGAAATGCTAATATGTTCATTGGCCTCTATCTCAATTGTGCTATAGCATGAGATGCAAGAGTTAGTACTAGATTTAGACTTTATATTAAGTCTAAATGAAATGTTTGGTATGAATCATATTGAGTGCTAAGAAAAGCTTAAGGAGTTCCAATTCTATATCATTTTATAAAAATATTTTATTTTAAAATGAATTGGAATTCTTGGATGAAGAGATTAAATGTTAATCTCATATGCATATGATTCACAAGTCCTTGTCAGAATCATTTGATCAATTCAGATTGTTTTGAAAATAATTTTTTTTTTTTATATATTATCTGAATTGATGAGTGAGTTCTACGCAATGGAAGACATTCTAAAACTTAAGCTATGATCAATATGATTTAATTCAAATTCTTTGCCTAGACCGAAAGGTAAGGGTGGTAAGAAGAGGAATTATAGTACCAAATAGTTGGACCGGCTAGTTGCCCTAATAGTTGCCAAAAGGAAATTAGACTCAAAAGCATAACCAAAAGGAAATTATTTCGGTTTGGTAAAGCTAAGTATTGTCCATGATTGTTTTCTAGATGGAAATTTACATGTTTTACTTTTTAAAGAGAAAGTTTTCATCTCTTGGTTTTGTATGTTTTGGCACTTATGTCTAGATCTTATTAATCTAAATGATATTTAAGATTGGTGAAAGATGGATTTTTATAACCATTATTTTGTTATAATCCCAGTCTATGAATTCTATTTAGAGGATAATAAGATCTAGGGCTCCTTTATTGTAAAGGAATATAGTGTCAATGACTTCTTTAAGTCAGTGCATACATGAAGGAGGAATAAGACTCTTTTAGAAATAGTAAAGTACATGATAAGTATTTCTATTTGCTTATTTCTTTTGGAGATATACTCTAATAATTACTATACATTTTTTAAAGTTGATTTCAAAAGTTTGTTCTTCGGACATCTGTCAAATCGTGGATTGGGTGAAAACCTAGTGTATGATACTTCCATTTTTGGAGATGTCCAACACTTGTGCTAGAAAAGGAAGTCTAACAAATTGAAATCAAAAGGTAAAAAAATGTATGTTTATGTTAGGTATCCAAAAGGAATTACAAAAGATTGTTTTGGTAGTCATAAAGAAGACAAGATGTTTGTAAAGTTCTTGATGATGACTATGTGAATAATCTTAAAGCAAATCGTAGATTGTTCTAGAAAGAAAATGTCAAAATTTGTTGGAAGACAACTATAAAATACATTTGGAAATGAGATGGTTGTATTAGATACGCCATGAGACATTATTCTATAGATACTATTACACTAGTACAACATCGTAGTGGGAGGATTACCAAATAAATTCATAGTTTTGGAATAAACTTTTGCAGTTTTTCTACAAGGATATGAATTTGATCTTTGGTCCTACGTAAAGGCAATAGAAGATATAAATATAGATTACTGGATCAAGGTTATGTGAATAGAGTTAGATTCTATTTAAAGTCTAGAAATTGCAAAGGCGCTTAATTACATTAAGCCTATTGTTTTCAAATAGGTCTACAGGTAAATGAGATTGATAGATTTGAAGGTGCAAACCTTAAAAGTCAAGACTAGTGGCAAAAAGATTTATTCAGAAAGAAATGGTTCAATTATGAAAATATTTTTCACCAATAGTCAAGTTTGACTCTATCTAGATTCTCTTATTCATTATATTTCATTTGGATGAAATATAGCAATGAATATCAAGAAAACTTCCTTTAGTAGCAATCTTGAGGAAGACATCTATATGATGTAACTAGACTTGTTCATAGCAAAGAATCAGTAGTGTTTAGTATGTAAGTTGCTTAAATTCTATTTCTGGACTAAAGCAAGTATATTAACCATAAAATATCATCTTTGATCAAGAAATCAAATTGTTTGATTTTGATCAAGTATTAAAATGCCTTAAGTGTGTAAAAGCTATATAGAATACTAAATTTCTTAATGTATATTGATGACATTCTAATCATTTAAGATGATGTAGAGTTATTGTCATCAATAGAGTTTTGGTTGTCTAGTCCAGTTTGATATAAAGTACTTGGAAAAGACTAGTCACATCCTAAGAATTATAACTTTGTTAAAATTTAGAAATTAGGATGTTGGGTCTATCTCAAACTGTTTAAATAGATTAGATTCTAGCCAAGTATAGCATTTAATACTTCAAGAAAGGATTTCTTTCCTTTTAAGTTTGAAGTTCATTTATATAGGACTATAGTCCTAAGACATATAAAAGGAAGAGCATATTAAAACGGTTCCTTATATTAAATCAATAGGAAGTCTTTATGCTATGCTATATACTAGGCTAAATATCTATTTTGCAGTGGGCATAGTAAGCAAATATCAATTGAATCAAAGATCACTTAATTTAGTGGGGGTAAAACATATACTCAAATATCTTAGAAGAATGAGGGATTATATGCTTGTCCACCTAAGTGAGGTTTTGATGGTTACTGGATATACAAATACTAACTTGTAGTTTGATTGTGATTCATAAAGTAGGACTTCAAGATATGTGTTCATCCTAGGTGGTGAAGATACACATTAAGCATAAGTATTATCTCATTAGAGAGATATGAGTACTTGAGAAGTAGTAGTAGAAAAGATAATTTATGCAATAAATCTGACTGAAACTTGTTTCCAAACCTTGCCTTAGAGTGACTATGAATTACTCTAAAGGGAGATAAGTGTCGAATATATGGTAAATTATCTTTGAGGGCAAGTGGGAGATTGTTGGGGTTTATGCCCTAAAATCCAATTGCTTGGCATGTTATAAATAATTAAGTTGTTTAATTGTATGAGACTATTTATGAACTAATGGGATATTATCTTAGTCCATAAGATGCATAGTATGTGATTTATGTGATTTAGTCACATGAGATATAAATCGCAATTTCTTTGTAAACTCAGAATTTTAGTTCGTAGTCGGTGATGAAATTGGGCATTTCATCTGCGAAGACTATGACATATCAACTAAGATGGTTTGTCTTGATTATGGAAGTTGAGACTTCTAGTTGATATGTTAATATGTTTTAAGAGTTAAGACATATTGAACTGGACCGCTGTGAGATTTATTATTCTCCTAACGACTGTCAAATGAATAATAAATCTCACGACTTCTATTTACATCAACTCTAAATCCTGAGAGAATAATGGACCTGATCATGAGATGTAGGTTGCTTTGATATATCAGGAGTGAGATCTATTACTTACGGTCAATACCTCAGCATGTTGGGCAACCGCATTTAGTGTTGATGGAACATATATTCTCAAGATGGAATTCATAATCTCTTAATGGAGATATAAAATATTCCCTTGAGATAAGTTTAATGGGTTTAGTTATTCAGAGTGTTGGGCCCAACCACTTTAGTAAGGAGTTACTAAAGTATATGTATTTATGAAATTGGATTTCATAAATATATTGAATAACATAAAGGATTAAACCGGGTACTTAAAGATTAAGATGTAATAATCTTCAAAGTGGCAGTCTATATTCATGACTTTGTATTACTACGAATATTTAATGAAGGGGTTGTATGTATAATAAAGTCTTGGGATATAATTTATTAATAAGGCCTAGAGTGCAATTATATTCTTATAGTGGTATTGAATATAATTAATGGTAACTTTGGACTTGTCAAGAGTTGACAGAAAAGCCCAAGGCCCATTAGAGTTAGAGTCTTATTTGTTCCCTTTGGTCCCATCTCAAGCCACAAACTAAAGCCCAATTAGGTAGGCCCAAAAGGCTAATCCAATTAAATAATCAGTCATTATTTAATAAGAGTTATTAAATAAAGAAACTACTAATGTAGTTATAACACACGTATAATGAAAAGAAAAGAAATCAGTTTTTCTCCACAAGGAGAAGAAGAAGAATTTTCTTTGAGAATCTATGTACAAAAGACTGATTGAGAGACCACACATCTTGGGCACCATGTGGAATTGAGATGAAGATTAAAGGTATTCTCAAGTCAAGGTTTTGAAATTCACTGCGTCAAGGTATGCACCCTATTCTTTATTCTAAAATTCATGGTTACATGTTTATCTTTCATGATTGAAGTAGATCCGTGTTTTGTTGCTTCCGCTGTGTGTTTTGTATGAGATATAAAACCAGATTTTCGACCATTACTTACCTTGCAGCAACTCATCACCTATTGCATTATGCATGAGCATATGAATGTATGATCTTGGCATTGAAACAACAAAACCCTAATTCTAGCATGTGAGACAAACCAAGCAATTAAACATGTGAAACATAGACATTGAAAGCATAAAAGTATGGGCAAAGAAGCTAAACAAACAAACATGTGAAAGCAAAAATGAAACAAACAAAATAAAAATTAGGGCTTCTGGGTAGCGGCTTGCACGCGCAAGAACAAGCCTGCATGCACAAGCAAGATTATGCGTACGTAAGGTGCTCTTACAAGCTCAAACAATCAAACAAAGGTGATCTTATGAGCTTAAAAGAATATATATCTATGGTGTCCATCTGGGGCTCTTGCCTCAAACTTCTCTGGGTGGTACTTGTCTTCTGTCTCCATCTCTACTTGTTCTGGTAAGGCTCTTGCCTTAGGTTGACCTTGGTCTCTTTCTCTATCTCTACCTCTTCAACCACGCCTACATGTTCAATTCTCGTAGGATATGGCGAAATTTGTATAGTGTGCCTACTTGTTCAACTCTTGAAAGATATATGAACAACTTCTGACTTGTATAGGATCTGTGCCTACATATTCTATTCCTGCAAGATATGTGCACAAGATCTGCATTATGACTTTCTAACTTGCATAGGGTTTCATGCCTACATGTTCAATTCCCGCAGGATATGTGCATGAATTCTCTGTTACAAGGGATTGGTGCCTGCATATTCAATTCTTGGAGGATATGTACACCACTCTGACTTGGATAAGATCTGTACCTGCATTTTCAATTTTCGTAGGATATGTTCACAAGGTCTGTACTCTAACTTTCTGACTTGCTTGACTATTTTTGGATGAAAGATCCATTGTGAATGCTGGAGAACTCACTGGGAAGTATGATTCTATTAAGTGCTTTGGGTGATGATTCCTTCTTACCACGAAGTTTTAATGGTGTATGGTTCACTAAAGAGGAGGTAGCTCACTGGGGACTTTCTGATGGTGTGTTGTTCATTGGGGATTTTCCTTCTGCCAGGGAAATAATTATCTTCTTCTTGATCATAAATCATTAAGGATTGATGTTGACTCCACCCTCGAGGGGGTTTTACCAAACTCTACTGGGGAAATTTTGTTTTGCAACCCTCGAAGGAGCTACTTCTGTGCCTTAGACTCACGAGGGAGTCCGTCTATAATACTCGATTCACTTGGGTTTCAGTTGATGAGTTTGACTCACGAAGGAGTTTTCTTGATGATTTCTGGTCCACTGAAGGATGTTTGATGCTTTCGACCTATTAGGGATATTTCTGATGGTTTCAATCCACTAGGGAATGATTTTAATGCTTTTTATCCACTAGGGGATGCTCTTGATATATGTTGATCCATTGGGGATATTTTTGCCATTTTTGATGTACTTTTGAATTTTCCTTTACACTTTCAACCTTCTAGGAACTCTGTGGGGATTTTTGAATTTTTTTTTCTTTTTTTGCTAAACTACACTTAGTTTAGCCATTTGGAGTGTTTTCGCCTCTTCATTTTTCTCCAATAGTTACCAACCGAGGTAGAGCAATGGGATTTTTGGAGCTCATGTCCCCCATATTGTAAAGATAATCATCCATCCCTTAAACTTTGTGAAATGCTAGTTACATCTTTTCCATCTTCTCTTTCATGGCTACGGCTTCCACCGTGAGTTTCTCAAATTTCTTATTTCTCTCATAATCAGCTTTGTCCTTTTCATCCTATTCTTCCACTTCTTCTTCATCAAGAACCCCTACTCATGGGTTTGGCTTCTTCAATTTTTGGCTTCCTCGAGTTTAGTGAGGCGACTCCCCATCTTTTTGAGAACATCACTTTGTTCTTCCATTGCCTTGAATATCTTTTGTGCAATTTCATCACTAATTGGAGCAGCCATTGTAACTTGAAAGGATTCCCCTTCTTGGAACACTTCTTCTTGATGTGTGTCTGCAATCTTGACCAAACATCTTTTATTCTTTTCTCAAGTCCAAATTGGAATGGGGACGTGTTTTCTTGACTTTGGTGGTGCAATGGTGTCTGAAAAGAAGTCCCATTTTTATTAAGTCCATCTCCCATTTAAAAGGTTCCCTTTTGTTTTTAGGTGTCCTTAGAAAAATCTTTAAGTCTATTTTAATAAAGGCCCAATTACAAAATCACTCCCTTTCCTCTCATGGACATTGCCTTTTGTTTCATTGGGCTTTGGTCCATTTACAACAATGCTCTCATCTTACTCTCATGGGCTTTCATTAGAATGTACTTAAAGATTTTCAACCTTTTGTCTCAAACATGGGCTTACAATATATTCATCACCTTTAGGCTCTCCTTTTTTTATTTCATCATTCATCTTCTCTCTTTTTTGAAGTAGCCCATTAGCTAGAATATATTGTAGCCTTCCTCTCAAGGTTCATGAAGTTCTCATCATTTTGGGCCTAAGCATGCAACAATGAGACCCAAGATTAAGGAAATCCATATTAACTTTGTAGGATTTTGGGTGCTAAGTCCATAGCATACTTGCTATCTTAGGCCCAAACTCCTCTTTTTCAAAAAGGCTTTTTGATTTGGGCTTATGATAGAAATTAGGCTATGGTCTTATAAACCTTTCAAGTTAAGACATACCTTTGGATTTAGGGATAAGCCTCTTACATATGAGAACTTCTTTTCTTTTGCCCCATTTATCTTAGGGTATGCCATAACTTTAAGGTCGTCCTTCCAATTTGATGTCTTTTATTTGTCCTTTAGAATTAGGTGATCACAAGATATGGTTGAACAAACAAAAGATATATAAAGGGTATCCTCTGTTGATAGGATCTAGGATCTCTCTAAGTGTGGGCAAGCTCCCTAAGGCTAAAAGGATAGATAAGTAGGTAATTCACAACTAGGTGGGCCATGATTCCAACCGAGGGCCTAAGTGGACCTTTGTGGATTAGTGGCAAACCATTAACGCACTCAAAGCCCATCATAGGCAATGGCACACATTGTGAATTGGTTCGATGAACTTCGAAAGACTTGGGCCTGAATAGAGCCTTCCATCTTCCCACTCATCACCAACTGAGGTTAATGGACAAAAGAACCATGTGATATGCGTGCAAACAAATATTGAATAAGACTTTATTAAGGTTAAGACATAGAACACATAGGACTTAAACTCATAATCCTTAGTGTAGTCACCACTATAGATGCAAGGGAGGGTCAAAGGAGTCGTCACCTAGCTTTTGCAATGGTCTAGGAACCATATATATAGCGTCCTTTCAAGGAATGACCTTTTGATCTTACTACTAGAGATATGGGTTTGGAGTTAAGGTACAGTTTTGGAAAGGAGTTAGGCACTCAAAACTATCCAACCCTAAGGTTAGTTTCTCGCCATTGTGTCTTATGTCTTAACCCTATCAAAGGCACACTTAATACCTATCTAACTCACACACACACTAGCATACATCTAGAAATCAACATGGCATCAAACATCCCTAACCATACATTTATCATGCTTGCAAACAAAGCCTACCATTCATCTAATCATGTCATCACATATCAAAGGTCCTAACATTCACCTAGCACTGCATCAAAGCATTCATCACATCCCAAGCCTTAATCATACATCTAAGCATCCTTCACATATCATATCAAACAAGGCAGCAACATATGAATCATCAAATCACAGCAAGGATATAGGCAGCAAGCACATCATATTATCATTAAAGCATTGCATGTACACTTCAAGAACACTCAACCAAACATGCATGTTCATCTCTATCATCAAAGCAAGATCACATCACAAATGCATGAACATTACAAATGCATGAATTACCTTTTACTTACCTTACAGCAACTTAACACCTATGACATTATGCATAAGCATATGAATGCATGATCATATTGAAACAACAAAACCCTAATTCTAGCATGTGAGACAAACCAAGCAATTAAACATGTGAAACATAGACATTGAAAGCATAAATGCATGGGCAAAGAAGCTAAACAAACAAACATGTGAAAGCAAAAATGAAACAAACAAAATAAAAATTAGGGTTTTTGGGCAGTGACTTGTGCATGGAAGAACAAGCCTGCATGCGCAAGCAAGATTATGCGTACACAAGTTCTTGCCCAGAAAACCCTAAAAACACAATCAAGCCTAAAACACTAAAACTACACCCTAACATGCATTTTAAACATAAAAAAGTGTAAACCTAGACTAGATAAACATATTAAAGCATGTTATTGATGGAAATATTTGTGTACGCAGCGAAAACAATTAAACGGATCTACTTCATACACAATTGATAACATGTGCCATGTAAGTTTCACAATATGAGAACAAGAGAGTGTACCTTGATAGGGTGAAATTCAAATCCAAAGATCAGAAATTCTTGAGAAAACTTTCAATCTTTACTCCAATTCCACTAAATGCCCAAAAAGTGTGGTCTCTCAATCAGTTATATGTGTATGTTCTAGAAAGAATCTGAAAGTGTCCAACACTCACATACATACCAATTCATATTCTACAAAATCTGTATGTTTCTCTCCTTATACTGATTATCTAATTAGGCTAGCCTTTTGGGCTTTAATATGTGGCTTGGAGTGGGACCAAAAGGGAACAAATAAGACACTAGCTCCAATGGGCCTTGGGTCTTTCTGTCAACTCTTGACAAGTCCAAAATTACCATTAATTATATTAATACCACTATATAAATATAATTGCACTCTAGGCCTTATTAATAAATTATATCCCAAGACTTTATTGTACATGCAACCCCTTCATAAAATATTCGTAGTAATACAAAGTTATGAATGTAGACTGCCACTTTGTAAATCACTACATCTTAATCCTTGAGTACCCAGTTTAATCCTTTTTAAGTTATTCATTATATATTTATGAAATCCAATTCCATAAATATATACTTTAGTAATTTCTTACTAAAGTGGTTAGGCATAACTCTCTGAATAACTGAACTCATTAAACTTATCTCAAGGGAATATTTTATATCTTCGTTAAGAGACTATGAATTCCATCTTGAGAATATATGTTCCATCAACACTAAATGTGGCTGCCCAACATACTTAGGTTTTGACTGTTACTTTAGATCTCACTCCTGATATATCAAAGCAACCTACACTTCATGATCAGGTTCATTATTCTCTCAGGATTAAGAGTTCATGTGAATATAAGTCATGAGATTTATTATTCAATTAACATTCATTAGGAGAATAATAAATCTCACAGCGGTCCAGTTCAATATGTCTTAATTTTTAAAACATATCAACATATCAACTAGAAGTCACCACTTCCATGATCAAGATAAATCATCTTAGTTGACATGTTATAGTTTTCGCAGATGAAACGCCCAATTTCATCACCGACTATGAACTAATATTCTGAGTTTACAAAGAACTTACGATTTATATCTTCTATGACTTTTCACATGAATCACATACTATGCATCTCATGGACTATATGATAATGTCCAAATGTTCATGTTACCATTATTTCTGATAATAATAAAACAACCTTATTAATTACAATATTAAGTCATACATCATGTCATACATAATATGATACATAGCATCATACAATAGGATTTAAGGGCACTAATCCTAATAGTTATAACAAACAAACATTGCAAACAGAAAGAATTAAAGCATAAAAAGAAAGGAAAATGAAAAAGTAAAGTTTGAACTAATACCTCAAAGAAAAGCTCTTCAAGCTTGATTTTTTACTGTTCCCCTCAGTCAAATCTATTCATAATTCAATAAAATAGTGATTAGTAATCTTAAACTCAAAGATCAAGGCCAAAAAAGGCCCTAATCAAAAGAAATTAACTTGAGGATGTTTAGTGAAAAACTCACTCTTTGATTCACTATTTTTAGTGAATCGTAGTATTTTCCCATGGGATTTCTATATGTTTTAAAAATATACCATGTAAGGCTTTTCATAGTGTGAAAAAATGGGTTTGGAATGATCCGCAAACGATGTGGGATTCATTCCAAACCTCAACATAAATGTAGAAAACTTGCCTTGTACAACTTTCTGGAAATCGCTATGCATGCGCAAGATCGAGCCTGCGTAAGCATGCAGAAAGCTGCGTGCACAAGCTGATTTATGCGTGCACATAGCAAGGGTTTCCTTTGATCTTATTTTTCAAAAATTGATTTATTTGCTCATTAAAAGTTGTATTTTTCATTTTAACACTTATCAAGTCAATTTAACTTCTAATTGGGCCCTAAACCAACCTTGGGTCTTAGAATTCAGCATCATTGGGAAAAGGGAGCTCGAGTCGTAAGAGGTACAAATTGTGGTATCTACACTCGTCATCACCAAGGTCTACATAAATAACTACAGTTGCCACCCCCTTTCCTTTATGGTTAAGGAGTGGATTCCTCTAAACTTCTAACTAAGAAAGCTCAAGTGTGCCTCCTTTGATTCTTCTGTGGACCAATCTGTAGAGTGCCTAGCATTCTCTAGGAGGATGTTGTACATAACAATGCAAACGGCAGAAACAAGGGTCTTTCAACTCTTCATCCGTGGGTTCCCTGACACATGGATGGGCTTGAAAACTCCATCTATGACCTATTTGTCTAAAAGCACGTCCAGTTCTTTTGGTGTGCAAGGTATCGATAGAGGACTCTTATATTCCTTCCCTTCTGGTCTATTTCTTTTTTCGCTCATGGACACCACCACGGCTTGTGGAACTTACTTCCGCTCTTTTGGCCTCTCTAAGCTGGGCTTAACTGACTGGGCTGTCTTTTTTACTTTTTGCAATAGCTAGGCAAATTGTGCAATGTCCAAGTTTTTTAGGACAGCCCTGTATTTCATAATCATATTGTCCATGCACATCTCCGCTAGCATTTTTTCTTCATAATGGTCGTAGCAGTCGAGGGCTATATCTCTAAACCTCTTAATGTATTCCAAGAGGTCTTCTCCACTTTTCTGTTTCGTGCTTTAAAGGGTTGCCAGCATATCAGTCTCTTCCCCATGGAAGTATTTGCTATAGAAAACATCCACCATGTCATCCCAAGTGGAAATGGATCCTGGCCTTAAGCCAATGTACCAAGTGTAGGCACGGTCACTTTGGGATTTTGAAAATTCACGCAAGTAGAAGTCCTCATCTCCTGCGTAGGGCTCCATTGTATCCAGAAACTTACCCACGTGCTCAATTGCACTTCCCTTCACACCATCATATTGGGAGAATGTTAGTGTTTCATACCTATCAAGATAAGGTTTGTTAAACAGCTTCATTGGGTATGGTGGCCTTCTCAAGAAAAGTTTTTCCTTTGGCATTTTGGCCTTTTCTCGTTCTAGCAATGCTGTGACATCGTCCATAGTCACAAACCATGGCTCTGCGTTTTGTAGGCATCGACCTTCCGAAGTTTCCTTCTTATCTATTACATTCTCGGGATTGTGTTAGCTACCCTTTTCTTTGGTCTTGTCAACTTTTAGCTGACGGATTTCCTTTATCAACTACTGTTGAGTATGCTGCATTGACTGCATCATTTCAATAAAGAGGTTGGCATTACCACCTGGATTTCTCTACTGTTGCTACGATCTAGCCCCTGGACCAGTTGCTCCATGTCCTTGGTTAGGCCGATAGGGTTGGCTGGTCGAGACTCTGCATGAGAGGGTACAGCACTCATGTTCTGTGTTGTCTTTGATCTTAGGGGCATGGCTTGCGAGGGTTTCGTGGTCCTTACTCTATTCTGCCCTTTTTGTTTCCTAACTCCCCAATGGAAGTTGGGTCTAGCCCAATATTCTAGTAGGACCGTGCTATGGGCCAGTCTGTGTGCAAGCCTAGCATCCAAGAATAGAGATAACAAGGATAAACAAATACATATGAATTTTACTTTGCAGACATTAGCACACGTTTTATGGATTTAAGAGTAAATTCCTTACAATAGAAAATTAGCCGTAGCAAATGGGTTAGCTACAACAGAAAGATTACAATAAATATAACAAATGTGCTACTGCAAAACAACTGATATAGCAAATATAATAAAGATGCTACTATAGAACAACTGATACAACAAATATAATAAGCTTCCAGAAGGTAAAATTATGTGTTCAAATGTCTGTAATAAAAGTGAACCAAGAAGAGCCCGAACCCCAACTTGAACAACCTTACTATTGTACTATGTCATTAAGGTTGTGCATTCTAGAGAATGGGCCTAAACGGCTACTTGTTGTTAATAATAGGATTTCAAAAAGTGGGCTTGTTGAAGAGGGAAAGAAAAGATTTCTGACTGATGCATGCCTTTCGACCGTGTTTACTCTCGTTTCCCATCACTTTTCCTTTTTCATTCTCTCTATTATTTCTCTCTTAGTTCTTTTTGCTTTCTTGCCTTAAGTTCCTTCCTTATCAATGGCCATTTCCCCTAAGTATAATGGCTGATCTTATGGAACTTCTCCCTTTTACCCCTAGGGCTTTACCAACTGTTTTCGGTCTGCAGTAGACACCCCTTCATGGCTTCCCACCAACCCATTGGTTGCCCGTCCACTACCACTATTGGGTATCCCCCGTGCATTCTCTTTCTTCCACTACCCATTTCATGACAAATTTCTCTTTTTGTTTTATCTTGTTATAAGCTCTCCCCTTTGTTTGAATGGATAAGGCTTTGGAGTATCTCGCTACTTACCTCTCTGGCATGCATCATGTAGTCTCAGCCATCTACCACCTCTTTTGGGCAAAATGCCATCCCAGCAAAGCATTTCCCTAAAAAAGGCCCTGGCTAGAAACCGAAAACAGGCTCTTTTCCTTCTTCCACCAAACCACACCCTCTAAATCCCTTGACCGTGGGCCCACTTTTCTTGTATTGGTTGGGTACAAGTTGGTGGTGCTCTGGCTGCTGTGTGTTTGCTCCACTACTCTCTGTTTTTGTTTTCTTTCATTCCCACATCATTTCTGCCATTACAAGTTAGTTTTGTTTCGTCCTATTATGTGTCCCCTCTGCCTATAAAAAAAATACAGCAGAAGCAACAATCACGGATTTACTTCATTCATGAAAAATAACATGTAACTTTTGAATTCTAGAACAAAGAATAGAAAGCGTACCTTGATGTAATGAAATTCAAAACCAAGACTTGAGAATTCATTTAATCTTCATCTCAATTCCATATGGTACCTAAGAAGTGTGGTCTCTCAATCAATCTTTTTGTACATTGATTCTCAAAGAAAAATCCTTCTTCTTCTCATTGTAGAGAAAAACGATTTTCTTTTCTTTTTATCATACGTACATTCTAACTACCTTTGTAGTTTCTTTTTTAATAACTCTTATTAAATAAAAACTGATTATCTAATTGGGCTAGCCTTTTAGGCCTATCCAATTGAGCTTTAGTTTGTGGCTTGAGATGGGACCAAAGGGAACAAATAAGACTCTAGCTCCAATGGGCCTTGAGCTTTTATGTCAACTCTTGACAAGTCCAAAGTTACCATTAATTATATTAAATACCACTATAAGAATATAATTGCACTCTAGGCCTTATTAATAAATTATATTCCAAGACTTTATTATACATACAACCCCTTCATTAAAATATTCATAGTAATACAAAGTCACGAATGTTGACTACCACTTTGAAGATTACTACATCTTAATCCTTGAGTACCTGGTTTAATCCTTTATGTTATTCATCATATATTTATGAAATCCAATTTCATAAATATATACTTTAGTAACTCCTTACTAAAGTGGTTGGGTCCAACACTCTGAATAACCAAACTCATTAAACTTATCTCAAGGGAATATTTTATATCTCCATGAAGAGATTATGAATTCCATCTTGAGAATATATGTTCCATCAATACTAAATGCGGTTACCCAACATACTGAGGTTTTGACCTTGACTTATAGATCTCACTCCTGATATATCAAATCAACCTACACCTTATAATCAGGTCCATTATTCTCTCAGGATTTAGAGTTGATGTAAATAGAAGTCATGAGATTTATATTCATTTGACAATCGTTAAGAGAATAATAAATCTCACAGTGGTCCAGTTCAATATGTCTTAACTCTTAAAACATATCAACATATCAACTAGAAGTCTCCACTTCCATAATCAAGACAAATCATCTTAGTTGATATGTTATAGTCTTTGCAGATGAAATATCCAATTTCATCACCGATTACGAACTAAAATTCTGAGTTTACAAAGAACTTGTGATTTATATCTTCTATGACTTTTCACATAAATCACATATTAAGATAATGTCTCATTAGTTCATTTATAGATAGTCTCATATAATTAATCTTTTTAATTATTTATGACATGCTAATAAATTGAATTTTAGGGCATAAACCCCAACAATCTCCCACTTGCCCTCAAAGACAATTTACCATATATCTAACACTTATCTCCCTTTAGACTAATTCATAATCACTGAAAGGCAAGGTTTGGAAACAAGTTTCAACTAGATTTATTGCAAAAATTATCTTTTCTACTACTACTACTCATGTACTCATATCTCTCTAATGAGATAATACTTACGCTTAATGTATATCTTCACCACCTAGGATGAACACATATCTTGAAGTCCAACTTCATGAATCACAATCAAACTACAAGTCAGTATTTGTACATCCAATAACTATCAAAACCTCACTTTTGTGGACAAGCATATAATCCCTCATTCTCTTAAGATATTTGAGTATATGCTTTACTCCCACTAAATTAAGTGATCTTTGATTCAACTGATATTTGCTTACTACGCCCACCGCAAAATAGATATTTAGCCTAGTATTTAGCATAGCATAAAGACTTCATATCAATTTGATATAAGGAACTGTCTTAATATGCTCTTCCTTTTATATGTCTTAGGACTATAGTCCTATATAAAGGAACTTCAAACATAAAAGGAAAAAATCTTTTCTTAAAGTATTACATGCTATACTTAACTAGAATCTAATCTATTTAGCAATTTGAGATAAATCCAACATCCTAATTTCTGAATTTTAACCAAAGTTTAATTCTTAGAATGTGACCATTTTTCCCAAGTACTTTATATCAAACTAGACTAGACAACAATAACTCTATTGATGACAATAACTCTACATCATCCTAAATGATTAGAATGTCATCAACATACATTAAGAGATTTATTATTCTATATAGCTTTACACACATAAGGCCTTTTAATACTTTATCAAAATCAAACAATTTGATTGCTTGATCAAAGATGATATTTTATGATTTAAATGCTTGCTTTAGTCCATAAATGGACTTTAAGCAACTTGCATGCTAATCACCACTGGTTCTTTGCTATGAACAAATCTAGTTATATCATATAGATGTCTTCCTCAAGATTGCTACCAAAAGTGTTAGGATTTGTGCCCTAGAATCCTATTGTATGATGCTATATACTATACTATGTATGACATTATGTATGACTTAATATTGTTATTAATAAAGTTGTTTTATTATTATCTGAAATAACGGTAACATGAATATTTGGACATTATCATATAGTCCATGAGATGCATAGTATGTGTTTTATATGATTTAGTCACAGAAGATATAAGTCACAAGTTCTTTGTAAACTCAGAATTTGGTTCGTAGTCGATGATGAAATTGGGCATTTCATCTGCGAAGACTATAACATGTTAACTAAGATGATTTGTCTTGATCATAGAAGTGGTGACTTCTAGTTGATATGTTGATATGTTTTAAGAGTTAAGACATATTGAACCGGACCGCTGTGGATTTATTATTCTCATAAAGACTGTCAATTGAATAATAAATCTCACGACTTATATTTGCATGAACTCTTAATCCTGAGAGAATAATGAACTTGATCATGAAGTGTAGGTTACTTTGATATATCAGGAGTAAGATCTAAAGTAACGGTCAAAACCTCAGTATGTTGGGCAACTACATTTAGTGTTGATGGAACATATATTCTCAAGATGGAATTCATAGTCTCTTAACGGAGATACAAAATATTCCCTTGAGATAAGTTTAATGGATTTGTTATTCAGATGAGTTAGGCCTAACCACTTTAGTAAGACTAAAGTATATATTTATGAAATTGGATTTCATAAATATATGATGAATAACATTAAAGGATTAAACCGGGTACTCAAGGATTAAGATGTAGTAATTCACAAAGTGGCAGTCTTCATTCAAGACTTTGTGTTACTACAAATATTTAATGAAGGGATTGCATGTACAATAAAGTCTTGGGATATAATTTATTAATAAGGACTAGAGTGCAACTATATTTATATAGTGGTATTAAATATAGTTAATGGTAACTTTGAACTTGTCAAGAGTTGACAGAAAGGCGCAAGGCCCATTGGAGCTAGTGTCTTATTTTTTCCCTTTTGGTCCCACTCCAAGCCACATACTAAAACCCAATTGGAAAAGCCCAAAAGGCTAACCCAATTAGATAATCAGTTATAAGGAGAGAAACATACAGATTTGAAAATAACATGAATTGGTATGTGAGTGTTGAACATTCTTAGATTCTCTCTAGAAACATACACATATAACTAATTGAGAGACCACACATCTTGGGCATCTAGTGGAATTGGAGTGAAGATTGAAAGTCTTCTCAAGAACTTCTAATCTTTGGTTTTGAATTTCACCGCTTCAAGGTACATTCTCTTATTCTTTAATTCTGAAATTTATATGGCACATGTTATCAATTGTGAATGAAGTAGATCCGTTTAATTAATTTTTTCCGCTGCGTACACTCATATTTCCATCAAATGGTATCAGAACGGTCTTCAATTTCCAATCTGTATAACATGTTTTATGAGTTTTGGAATTAGAGATAATAGTTTCAATATGTTAGAAGATTATATATGTATTTAATTTTCTGCATGGTTGTTGAAACTATGATTTGATAAAAACTGATATTGATGTTATGATGTTGTTTAAATTTGAATTTAAGAATGTTAAATTGAATTTTAAGGCTATAGCATCAATGGAATTCAGTTTTGATATCAAATTCTGTCAGTCATGTTCATATGGTATTTGTTTGTTCATAGAAAACCATTGAAAACTGTTCAGAGTTTCTCTTCAAAAACTGAAAACACGAGTTTTTCACGAGAAGAGCTTAGTCGCGAGATACCCGCGAGACAGTAGCGAAAGTTTCTGTCTGATTTTTGAGTTTTTACTATTTTGCATTAACTCAATTTCGCAGGAAGAGCTTAGTCGCGAGATACCCGCGATACAATAGCGAAAATTTCTGTCTGAATTTCGTGTTTTCGCTATTTTTTTCTTACACCTTTTCGCAAGAAGAGCTTAGTCGCAAGATACTCGCGAAAATGCCACTGAAGGGAATTTTGAAGTTTTTCTATGTGTTTTTCAATTGTTTAAAGTGCAAGGCAATGTGTAATTAGATTATGCATGTTTAATAATTTAAAAACCTTCTATAAAACATCTAGTGGGAGAGAGGTACAAGGGTTGGATCTCATGGCCTCCATTGTCGGTTTATAATAGTGTGATTAAATACCTCGCCTTGGCGTATATGCCTTGCTCCCTTCAGAGGGTGTTTAATTCATGGAACTATAGATTAAACTTCTTAATGATGGATGATATGTGTTTTACATTAAGAACGACCACGCTTCCATAGAGTTACTTAGTGACTCACATTGATTCTAGGCAATGGTGTACACTAGACTAAGTATAATGTTAACCTCCCTTCGGAGCTACATCATTATTACTTAGAGGCTAAAGGAAAAACAACAAATTATTTTTGTTTGGTAAGAGTTACCATGACAGCATTAATAATGAGAATAATTCTTGCTTAATCATAGTGATTGGTATGACCTCGCTTCCGAGGAATATTAATTGCAGGATTGGGTTGTCGTTGCATATATTATATTATAGTTTTATTAAGGTTCCATACTATATGTTCATATGCTAAATAGATAATGTCCAGTTTACTTATTATATTTATGTTTATTGTTTTCAGATTTGAACATGGCATCTTTTAGCCCACTTGTAACTATTCTTAATCAAAACAAACTGACTGGATCCAACTATGTTGACTGGAAAAGAAATTTGGACATAGTTCTCACTGCTGAAGACCACAAATATGTGCTTACTAAACCATGTCCTAGTTTTCCTTCATTAGATGCTCCTCTTGAAGAAAAATAGCGATATAATCGTTGGCAGAAATCTAATGAGATGGCCAGGTGCTACATCCTAGCATCTATCTCAAATGTTCTACAGCATCAAATGCAAGATGTAGATCTAGCATCGGACATTATGCTAAATCTAAAGGAGATGTTTGGTGAGCAAGGCCGTTCAACAAGGCAAGAAACCATGAGACAAATTTATAATCCCAAAATGGCTGAAGGCAGTTCAGTGAGGGAACATTGTCTTACAATGATTTCCAATCTGAATACATTGGAAGTTTTAGATGCCGATGTTGATGGAGAATCCCAAATGGATATGATACTCCAGTCACTACCGGAATCATTCAATGAATTCAGACTTAATTATAATATGAACAAAAAGATTTACTCTTTGTCTGAATTAATGAATGAGTTGGTAGCAGCGAAAGGCATTCTTGGTACTTCTAATGTTGAAGCCAATGTGGGTGAAGCTTCTACTTCTCAACCTAAGTCGAAAGGCAAGGGTAAGAAGAAGAAGAAGAAGGACTTCACCAAGCAAGAGGGTAAACAAATTGTCTTAGGGGTTGCTGACAAAGGAAAGAAGATCAAAGGAAAGTGTTTCCATTGTGGTGAGAAAGGACATTGGAAGAGGAATTGTCTAGTATTCAAGACTGCCAAGAATAAAGGTATGAATAATACATTCCTTCTTGAAATATGTTTGGTACAGAATCCCACGAATTCCTGGTGTGTGGATTCAGGTTGTACTAATCATATTTGCAATTCCTTGCAGGGGTTCTAGGAGACCAGAAAGCTTAAAGAAGGAGAGTTGTTTCTTACTTTGGCTGATGGGAGCAAGATTCCAGTTGTAGCTGTTGGTGTTTATAATTTATGTTTTGTATCTAGAGTTCTAATATTAAAAGACTGTTTGTATGTACCTAAGGTTCGTAGGAATTAAATTTCTGCTACTTACTTAGGTAAACATGGATATTGTGTTATCCTAAAAGACAATGTTGTAATAAAGAAGGATAAAGTGTTTATCTGTTCTGGCAATATTGTGGATGGTCTTTATATTTTAACTCCTGATAAGCATGAATTATATAATTCTGAATTAGATAATGACTCTCATGTAAAATCATTAAAGAGAAAATTTCCTTCTACTAGTGATGCATATCTTTGGCACTTGCGTTTAGGTCATATTAATTCAAATAGGATTCAAAGACTGATCAAAGATGGACTCTTAGAGCCTATGGACTTTGATGAATTTCCAGTTTGTGAATCTTGTTTGGAAGGTAAAATGACCAAATGACCTTTTAATGCAAAAGGTAGAAGAGCCCAAGATTTGCTAGAGCTAGTGCATTTTGATGTTTGTGGTCCTATGTCAATCCAAGCAAGAGGTGGCTATGAGTATTTCATTACTTTCACTGATGATTACTCAAGATATGGTTATGTGTACCTAATGAAATGGAAGTCCGAAACCTTTGAAAAGTTCAAAGAGTTTAGGGCTGAAGTTGAGAATCAATTAGGTAAACACATAAAAGCCATTCGATCTGATCGAGGTGGTGAATACCTTCTTGGGGATTTCAAGGATTACTTAATACAAAATGGGATTGTATCCCAATTGACTACACCTGGAACACCCTAACAGAATGGTGTAGCAGAAAGAAGGAATAGGACTCTTTTAGAAATGGTTAGGTCCATGATGAGTTACTCAACTTTACCGATTCTTTTTGGGGTTATGCCATAAATACAGCAATACATCTTTTGAATTTAGTTCCATCAAAATCTATTTCCAAAACACCCATGGAATTGTAGAGTGGGCGTAAGCCTAGTATAAAATATCTCCACATTTGGGGTTGTCCAACACATGTGTTAAAAGGGAAGCCTGATAAATTGGAACCAAAATTAGAAGTATGTTTGCTTGTAGGTTATCCAAAAGAAACTAGGGGTTATTTATTCTATAGTCGTAAGGATAATAAAGTTTTTGTTAGTACAAATGCTAAATTCTTAAAAAACGACTAAATGAATAATTTTACTCCTAGAAGTAGAGTTGTGTTGGCTGAAATGAATGAACCTGTAAAAGTACAACCAATGGATGAAACTAGGGATGAAATGGATGTATTAGATACACCACTAGATACTACTCAAGAGATGTCTAGTACACAACTACCTCGTCATAGTGGGAGAATTGTTCGGCCTCCTATAAGATTCATAGGTTTGGGAGAAACTTATTAAGATATCTCAAAAGAGGCTGAATCGGATCCCTACACTTATGAAGAGGCAATGAATGATATAGATGCACATCATTGGGTCAAAGCTATGAAATCTGAATTAGATTCCATGTATTCCAATTAAGTTTGGGATCTTGTAAAGGCGCCTAACGGCATTAAACCTGTTGGTTGCAAATAGGTTTACAAGAGGAAGAGAGGGATAGATGGAAAGGTTGAAACCTTTAAAGCAAGGCTAGTGGCGAAAGGGTATACACAAAAGGAAGGTATTGATTATGAAGAAACCTTTTCACCAGTAGCAATGCTTAAATCTATCTGAATTCTCTTATCCATTGCTGCTCATTATGATTATGAGATTTGGCAAATGGATGTCAAGACTGCATTTCTTAATGGCAATCTTGAAGAGGAAATCTGTATGATACAACCGGAAGGTTTCATAGCAAAGAACCAAGAGCATATGGTATGCAAGTTGAAAATGTCCATTTATGGACTTAAGCAAGCATCTAGATCATGGAACATCAGATTTGATCAAGCAATCAAGTCATTTGGTTTTGAACAAAATCTTGATGAACCATGTGTGTACAAAAAACATCAAGATAAAGTGGTAATGTTCCTAGTGCTTTATGTTGACGATATTCTACTCATTGGAAATGATGTAGGGGTAATGTCATCAGTAAAGATTTGGTTGTCAAGCCAATTTGATATGAAGGACTTGGGTGAGGCTAATTTTATTCTAGGGATCAACCTTTGGCGAGATCGCAAGAATAAGATGTTAGGCTTATCACAAGCTGGGTATATAGATAAGGTTCTAGAACGGTTTAGCATGCAAAACTCCAAGAAAGGACTGCTTCCTTTCAGACATGGAGTTCCTCTGTCTAAAGACCAAAGGTCTAAGACTCAAGAGGAAATTGAAATGATGAGACAAGCTCCTTATGCTTCTGCAGTGGGAAGTTTCATGTATGTCATGCTTTGTATTAGACCAGATATTTGTTATTCAATTGGCATGGTCAGCCGATATCAATCAAATCCAGGACCAAAACATTGGCAAGCTATAAAGCATATTCTAAAGTATCTACGGAGAACGAGAGATTATATGCTTGTTTACCGGTGTGAGAATTTGATACCCATTGGCTATACAGATTCAGATTTTCAATCGGATCTAGATTTCAGAAAATCCACATCAGGATGTGTTTTCACCATGGGAGGTGGAGCCATAACTTGGAGGAGTGTCAAGCAATCTTATATTGCGGACTCCACCATGGAAGCTGAGTACATTACTGCTTGTGAAGCAGCAAAAGAAGCTGTATGGCTCAAGAAATTCCTTTCTGACCTTGGTGTAATGAGAATGAAACATGTTCCCATCACATTGTTTTGTGACAATAGTGGTGCAGTTGCACAATCAAAAGATCCAAGGAACCACAAGAAAGGAAAGCACATTGAGAGAAAATATCACATCATTCGAGACATCATTGCTCGTGGAGATGTGATAGTAGCAAAGATTGAAAGTGCAAGTAATCTAGCAGATCCCTTTACCAAAGTCTTGTCTCAAAAGACCTTCGAGTCACATTTGGAGAGAATGGGAGTTAGATTAGTGCACAATAGTCTTTAGGGCAAGTGGGAGATTGTTGGGATTTGTGCCCTAGAATCCTATTGTATGATGCTATGTACTATATTACGTATGACATTATGTATGACATGATGTACGACTTAATATTGTTATTAATAAAGTTGTTTTATTATTATCTGAAATAATGGTAACATGAATATTTAGACATTATCATATAGTCCATGAGATGCATAGTATGTGATTTATGTGATTTAGTCACAGAAGATATAAGTCACAAGTTCTTTGTAAACTCAGAATTTGGTTCGTAGTCGGTGATGAAATTGGGCATTTCATCTGCGAAAATTATAACATGTCAACTAAGATGATTTGTCTTGATCATGGAAGTAGTGACTTCTAATTGATATGTTGATATGTTTTAAGAGTTAAGACATATTGAACTGGACCGCTGTGAGATTTATTATTCTCATAAAGACTATCAATTGAATAATAAATCTCACGATTTATATTTGCATGAACTCTTAATCCTGAGAGAATAATGGACTTGATCATGAAGTGTAGGTTATTTTGATACATCAGGAGTGAGATCTAAAGTAACGGTCAAAACCTTAGTATGTTGGGCAACTACATTTAGTGTTAATGGAACATATATTCTCAAGATGGAATTCATAGTCTCTTAACGGAGATACAAAATATTCCCTTGAGATAAGTTTAATGGATTTGTTATTCAGATGAGTTAGGCCTAACCACTTTAGTAAGACTAAAGTATATATTTATGAAATTGGATTTCATAAATATATGATGAATAATATTAAAGGATTAAACCGGGTACTCAAGGATTAAGATGTAGTAATTCACAAAGTGGCAGTCTTCATTCAAGACTTTGTGTTACTACGAATATTTAATGAAGGGATTGCATGTACAATAAAGTCTAGGGATATAATTTATTAATAAAGACTAGAGTGCAACTATATTTATATAGTGGTCTTAAATATAGTTAATGGTAATTTTGGACTTGTCAAGAGTTGACAGAAAGGCCCAAGGTCTATTGGAGCTAGTGTCTTATTTGTTCCCTTTTGGTCCCACTCCAAGCCATATACTAAAGCCCAATTGGAAAAGCCCAAAAGGCTAGCCCAATTAGATAATCAGTTATAAGAAGAGAAACATACAGATTTGAAAATAACATGAATTGGTATGTGAGTGTTGAACACTCTTAGATTCTCTCTAGAAACATACACATATAACTGATTGAGAGACCACACATCTTGGGCATCTAGTGGAATTGGAGTGAAAATTGAAAGTCTTTTCAAGAACTTCTGATCTTCGGTTTTGAATTTCACCGCTTCAAGGTACATTCTCTTGTTCTCTAATTCTGAAACTTATATGACACATGTTATCAATTGTGAATGAAGTAGATCCATTTAATTAATTTTTTCCACTGTGTACACTCATATTTCCATAAAAAAGAAGCTTTCTTGATATCCATTGCCATATTTCATCCAAATGAAATATAATAGATAAGATGAAATATAATGGATAAGAGAATCTAGATAGAGTTAAACTTGACTGTTGGTGAAAAAATCTTTTCATAGTTGAACCATTTCTTTTTGAATAGATCTTTTCGCTACTAGTCTTGACTTTGAAGGTTTGCACCTTCAAAACTATCAATCTCATTTTCTTGTAGACCTTTTTAAGAACAATAGGCTTAACGCCATTAGACGCCTCTACAAGTTCTAGACTTTAAATAGAATCTAATTCTATTCACATAACCTTGATCCAGTAATCCATATTCATATCATGTATTGCTTTTACGTAGGACTGAGGATTAAATTCATATCCTTGTGGAATAACTACAAAAGTTTATTCCAAAACTATGAATTTATTTGGTAATCTTCCCACTACGATATTGTACCGGTATAATAGTTATCTACAAAATAATGTCTTGTAGTGTATCTAATACAACCAACTCATTTCCAATGTATTTTATAGCTGTCCTACAACAAATTCTGGCATTTTTCTTCTAGAACAATCTACCTTTAAAAGGGCCCTATTTCTCCTTTATATATGCACTAACTTGAAGAAGTCATTAGAACTTCATTCCTTTACAAAAAGGAACCCTAGATCTTATTATCCTCTAAATAGAATTCATAAACTGGAATATAATAAAATAATGGTTATAAAAGCCCATTTTCACCAATCTTGAATATCATTTAGATTAATAAAATCTAGACATAAGTGCCAAAATATACAATTACAAAAGGATGGAAACTTTCTCTTTAAAAAATAAAACATGTAAATTTCCATCTAGAATACAATCATGGACAATGTTTAGCTTTACCAAAATGAAAACACTTTCCTTTTGGTCATTCTTTTGAGTCTAATTTCCTTTTTTGGCAACTACTAGGGCAACTAATTTGTCCAACTGTTTGGTATTATAATTCATCTTCTTACCACCCTTACCTTTCAGTTTAGGCTAAGAATTTGAATTAAATCATATTGATCCTAGACTTAGCTTTTAGGATGTCTTCCGTTGCGTAGAACTCACTCATCAATTCAGATAATATAAAAAGAATTTATTTTCAAAACAATCTGAATTGATCAAATGATTCTAACAAGGACTAATGGATCATATCCAAATGAGATTAACATTTAATCTCTACATCCAAGAATTCCAATTCATTTTAAAAAATAAAATATTTTCATAAAATGATTTAGAATTGGAACTCCTTAAGCCTTTCTTAGCACTCAATATGATTCATACTAAACATCTCATTTAAACTTAATATAAAGTTTAAGTCTAGTACTAACTCTTGCATCTCATGCTATAGCACGATTGAGATAGAAGCTAATGAAACATTTTAGCATTTCAATGGAGACTATGATCATATCATAATCTATTTTCCATTAAATGCATCATGTATAGGAAATTATGACAATGTCGAATCAAAACATAAATATGTACTTCAGCTCCTTTAAGCACCATGTCCAAAATTATTTCTTAATTAATGTGATTATATTAAAATAGTAGCTAGAGAACAAAATTATGACAGCTTTATTTTGAGACTATGAACTTAAATACCAGGACATTATATTTTTCATCCATAACCATATATAATGTAACCTGAAAAACATACTATACTAGGTGCAACGACAACCTAATCCTGCAATTAATATTCCTCAGCATAGAGTGAATACCAACTACTATGATCAGGTGAGAATTTTTCTCATTATTAATGCTATCATGGTAACTCTTACCAAACAAAAATAATTTGCCACTTTTCCTTTAGCCTCTAAGTAATAATAGCAAGAACTCAGCATAGAGAATACTATCAAACTTAGTCTAGTGTACACCATTGCCTAGAACCATGTATAGCCACATAACTCTACCCTTGTACGGTTTAATCTTGTAGTACCATGATGCAAAACACCCTCCGCATGGAACGCAAGGCTTAAGGCCAAGACGAGGTGCTTGCCCACACCACTATAAACCGGGAAGTTCAATCTTGTAGTACCATGAAATAAACATCCTCCGCATGGAACGCAAGGCTCAAGGCCAAGACGAGATGTTTACCCCACACCACTATGAA